>CM077845.1:4800000-6022279 GCA_039776855.1 Mylabris sibirica | reverse complement strand
AAAAAAAGTAATGTAGAAGAATGTACAGTATATGAGTTGGAACGAAATGTAAATTTCTTAGTTGTAGTTACTGGAGAAAAGGCGTAATAAAAACGAGTGCCAGATAGTCAAACATTATGACATTATTTGATGATTTGTTGACTTGGATAAATAAGGAAAAAAGATGGTGTTTTTGGGGGTGGTTTTAATGATACGAAACTTTATTTGGTGCCAGCTTTTATTTTTAAGAAAAAAATATGTTATCGTTGTTTGAGTCCATAAAGCAATGTTTATTATCATATTTTATTGATATTTTCGTCGAATAAGCAAAGACTCATATCGAATTAGAATATATTGACTTGTATCAGAATATTGTGGAAATAAAATTTTATTTGCAATTTGGCCCTAGTGTCGTCCATATAAAATTTAAAGCTGCACTTTTCTATAAATATAATTTCTCTCATGTATGTGTGCGTGCGTTTTTTATCATCTCCACGAAACCGAAGACATATGAAGCGTGTAAAATTGGTTTTGAAATGTAAGTGCTATAGATGACTCGAACAGACTCGATATCTTTGTCACCCTTCAAATGTCGTTATAATAGGAGTTTGTTGCCGAATGGTCAGCAAACCCAAGGAATAATAACGAAGGGGACACTTCACTCCACAATTCAATTTTTTCGACGATAGATCTTCATATAATGTGAAATTGATATGACGCATCCTGAAATTTTGCTTTTGTATATCCGATTTAAAAAGGCTTTACAATGTCCCTATGTCTAATAATATTTTTTCTTGTGTGTGTGTAGTCAAAAAACCGTTCCTTGTCAATTCACGACCCGAAGACATTCTTATACGCACAAAGGGACACTATGCCAATTTAAACAAATCACCCCCCAAAACTGTATTAGCCTTGTTGGCAGATCCCAGAATCTCTGTTAGATCCCGAATTCATTTCGTTTCTTCTACATAATCTTACTAGAAAATTTATAATTTATTAAACGATCCGGTAATGAATACCTATTAATTCATTATTTTGTCTTCCAAACAGGCCTTACTTATTTAGGTTTTACAACGATATTTATTTTACTGAAAGAAACTGTAGTTCTTTAGGTTATATATTGAGGTATTTTGAACGTTTACTGGCAATTATCGTGAATACAGAACAATTTTCAAGTTATGACTATAATAAATTTTACTTTGCGATGGAAACATCTTGGCAAATTCATACATGTTTGATTTTATTCCACAGGTTGTAATAAGGTAAGAACAGAAAGATAAAAGATGGATATTGATGTGAAAAACTGGAACATAAAATCGAACAAAAGTCATGTATGGTAAAATATCAAAATGACAATTCATTTACAATGTATGCGCAAATAAATTATAATTTTATTTTCTGTCAATATGTAAACGTACATACCTTTATAATAAGTACAACAATATAAATCAGTAGTGTACCATTAATCTAGAAAATCTCCTAGTAACCCTCCAAAGTTAAATTCGTTATAAGCTATAAAATCAGTTTTTATGTGTTGCTTTGAATAAACCAGGCGTAAATCATGCCCGAAAATCAGGACTGTACACATTTTACTATCGAAATTTTACTGTTCCAAAAGCAGTCTTAAAATAATCCTAATCTATTCACACTCATGTGAAGAAAACTGCTGGACCTAAACAATACAATTTCGCTTGATAGCATCGTACCATCCCTTTGCCATAAACTAAAACTACAACCACTAAGAACGTATACGTTCTCTCTCTGCCAATTTAGAATATATTTAAGTTCTGATGAAAACCTCGAATTAAATTAACCATTTTAGATTTATTAACTTAAATTGTTTTGTTTATAAAAATAAATAAATAATCTGGATTATCAGGCGTCTATTTTGTTGGTGTTAAAATTTAAAATCACCCCGAGACGCAAGGCGATTTTCGTTATTGTATTTTTTACGATCCGTCGTCTTAGATTAGGGATTGTATTTGCATCCCTTGAGAATTCGATCCAAGTATTCACGCAACTTATATTATCTTTCATATTTGCATATCTCTAAGCCCAAAATGAATCTAAATAAATTTTTATCTTGACTTGTCTGATTTGCATGTGATTCCACAAAATTCATTCTTCTTACTTTTATTATAAGAATAGAGTAAATACCGGGCTTTTATCGTTATAGACTCTTGATATCTTTTACCTCATATTTATTCGATAAACACAAAGGGAGAAGTTTGTTAAAATATTCAAATAAAAAAATAAATAAATGAGAGAAACAATCGTAAATTCTTCTAAAATGAAAAAGTTGCACGATAAATAAATGAATTCCAACCAATTAAATATATTCCCAGTTTACTTAAATATTCTTGTCGTATTTAAGTCAGAACAAAAGAATTTAGAGAGAACATAATCTCTGATAATTTTCAGCTAAATATAACAAAGTCTTTAAAATTAGCTGTAACACTAATAAATTAAAACAAAGAAAACATTCTTTAAAGAATATACTTCAAGGATAATTAGCTACTTTTTTTCTGTGTGTTATTGTTGTACTTTTGACGTTTCCCTTATATTTTCACCCTTCCTTATTTCAAACAATATAATTAATGTTAATCTCATTCTTGACGTGAAAAAGTCGGGACGCTTTCATAAAGTTTCAGTTTTCAGTCTCCTGAGGTGTATCTTTCAGAAAAATTACAACACAAATGAAATTCATCATCATTCAAGCAAAAGATTAAACGACTCTTTACTGTTGGTGATTAGTTTAAATTAGTGCATCATTTTAAGCAGATTTTACTTATTTTCAGGAGGGTTATTACTAGTGTTTTTTTTTTTGTGATTTATGATAGAATATATGCCCAATTAGGGTGGTGTGATTTTGATTATTTTTTTGTTGAAAAATAAAATCTAACCAATTATTTTGTTGAATTTGTAATCAATCAGTGAGTAAATGCATGTCATTTCCACAAGGTCCCGGATAGCAGACCACATGCGGTCCCACATAATAGCATGTTGCAATACCGCCTACCTAACAGGCTTGCAACATTAAACCTAATTACTGGAATTAATTGGCATTAATTATCGGTTCCTGGTGCTCAGACGATGACCAATTAATAAGGTTGTGGTCTATTCAAAATTCAGTACAACAATATCGGTAATTCGAATTTACAAGATTTATTATTATCTACTACTATAATATTATTTGATATTGTTGTTTATGTATATTTGTTTTTGTATAAGTTGATCAGTTGAGAGACACTTGTACGAAAACCTGGCGCCAACGTGTTACTAACACAACCAACAAGATATTACTCTACTTTAAGTTTGAGTTCTACTAGTTTTCAAAATAGAAAATGTAGATGTGTATGTATGTATGTCGCCATGTTAGTAATAAAATTTTGGTCAAATTAATTGTTAGTTTCGTATTGTGTTTTATGAAAAATAATTTTACGAGTACGAAACAATTTTATAAAATGATTCCCAAAAGAAAAATTAAATTTAAAAGAAAATCGTAAAATACGCTATAAAACTTCCAACGACTTTATTTGCTTAATTACTTAGTCTTTTATATGTTTTCCTTTATCAATATAACATCATAATTTTTTTCGTACAACCAACCTGAAATAATAATCCGTTTCCAGAGGTCTTATAGAAGATTAGTTCCTATTAGACGAATAAACAGACATTACCTGCTCCCTACTAGAATTAATGCCACCTAAAAATATCTGATACGACATTAAGTACCCCATAAAGCTTGACGTTAAAATTCAGCAAAATATTTGTATACCTTTATCGAAATTATAGCTAAATACCTAATGGATAAAAATAATGAATTCTAAATAAATACATATTATGTATAATTGATAATCGGACATTTAGGACGATATATTGGCGACGATAGTAGATTGATCGATTTCTCTTGAAATCAATTACTAGAATCACCCCCTGGTGTCCGGCTAGTCCTGTTGATTGTTTCGCTTTGTCCGTTCATAGAATTTATGTGTATGCAGGCGATTTTTTCTCTTCTATTTTATTGAAATAAAAACGACTAGGAAATCGATGGATATTTCCGTTTTTTGTATAGTCGACATCAACTAATCACTTGCATAAGATTATCATCAAATATACATACTCGACAATCATTTATATTATTGAAGTTATCGTTTTTTTTGTGTTATTGTTGTTGTTGTTGTTATTGTTATTGATGCTGCTGTTGCTGCTGCTGTTGAAAAACGAACAATTTATTTTGATGTTGAGAGTCTGCACCGGAATGTCATTTTTTATTCGGAATACATTAGGATATTAGGTCGATGTATATAAGGTTGGAGATTTATGGATGAAAATTTAAATAACTTCAAGTTGGAGACAAGGGTGGATATACATCTTTTATTATTATTATTATTATTATTTATTGTGATTATTATTATTATTTTTTAGTTCGAGTGGCATAATTAATAAACGGCGCCACCTTTCGATAGTGCAGCCGGTTAGAAATGTGAATCGGCCGTTTCGCTATAAAATATTAACCCAGCACTTTAGATAAGAATTTAATCATTAGATAAAGTATTTTAGTTGCAGCAATAAAACGGAAGATGTTTTTAGTTAAATCTGTCCATCAGTGTTCTACTTGGATAAGAAGATATTTCAACCCAAAACGATAAATTTTACTGTATTGATTTTATTGCAAATAAGATTCGCACTTAAAAGGTAATCTGTCCTTATATTGGGCATTTTTCCCCGTACTCTGTCCAATCAAACAACAGATTTTCTTCATTTTAAATTGATTTCAATCAATGAAATACATCGCATCTGGGATCTGATTGTTACAGTCTTATTTATAGTTTTATCGAATGTATAACATTATTTTCAAAGCAATCATCTAGTCTAGTAAAGAGTGATTATTGTAGAATACGCGCCATCATCCTTGTTTGCAGTACTTCCGACTTCCTTTTAGCTTCACTTTGAACTTCCGGCAAAAGCACGTCCATTTCGAATAGCGGATGTTGCGTCTTCTTATATATATTTGCACGGAGATTGCTCCCATATCTTGTTCTCGTTAAGATTAACTGCTTCTATTACTTTCATTGCTGATGCTATAACATCGGACATTGTTACCCCAATGATTTTTTTTATATATAATTATTTATATAGACAAAGATGGCCGGATATGGACATCCGGTTTCTATTAAATATTGACGAATTTCCATCGATATATTTACCTGCAATTCAATTGATTGTAATTAAACGTAAATATATTAAAAATATCGATGATATAAATTTATTAATTCTGTATAAGTTGCTTCAGGCATAGCTTGGGGTTAAATAGAATATAACCGCATCCCTGGAGACAGTCACGTTCCACGATTAAATTCATTGTCCAATCTGCAAATTGCATAGCAATTAAAATGGGGTAGTATCCACTTTTTAAATCAACGCTTCACTTGATTAAAACGAAAAAATCTGTTCTTTTTTGGCTGTTTCAAATGAAATCAACTGAAAAAAACACCCCTTGTTACATGTGCCGACGGCATACAATGAATCGTAAAAGAATAAAGGCAACATAAGGTGATACAACAGCGTGAAGAGATCTTGAAAACATTTTTACGATAGTCGAACATCTTTGATTTTATATTGAAGTATGTTTTCGTCAACTAAACTGATCGTTAATAGTGAAAATGGCTGTTTGACATCCATATACATGCAAACGGTTTCATCCCCGTTAGGTTATATTTCATCGCCATGGCTCATAGAATTTCATTAGGTCGTCATTGGGAAAAGCAAGTTCAGTCAAGGGAAAAGCGGAACACTATGACGCTTTATTAGGGTTGTACAAGAGAAAACCGATTTTAGTCTTATAACTCTGAATTCTGGTTATTTCCTTCGTTGTTTATGTCAATTTACATTTCTCTTATGTTATATGGCATTTTCATATTTATATACATATTTTATTGCACAATACACAAAGTTTAATTCCATCCATATATTTTCAGAACACAAATTTTCTTAAAAACATAAACACAATCATTAAAATTCGCTCCGTCATTACGTTTTATGATAATTTGTACATCTGGAATTTTATCCTTATGGAAATTATAAGACACACTGCAATATTCCCACATCTTAACATCATCCCCCAGATCTAAGCGTATCTATTCTCCTTTTATACCCTCCAATGTATAAAAACATAATCTCATATGATCCTAATATAAAAATGCGCAGAGTTCAAAATTTTTGTTAGTTTTGATTTGTTTCGTTCGAATAAACCTCTACTATACGCATACTACCCTGATGTCATACATTCCCCTTCAATAATTTTACGATAAGATCAGTTTTAACAATTGTTAAATAATGAAAATTATTCGGAAACAGTACCTGGTTAATTTAAACAATGTCAGTTCAGATTATGTGGACAGGTGAGTAGCCACTTACTCACAACTAATGACCACAACATCATTTTCAGTTTGCAAATTAACATAAGTAAAGGTTGGAACACATGCAAGGGTAGTTTAACCCCATCTGTTACACCATAAATGCACATATGACAGCTATAATTCTTCTATCAAATTTCTAAATTACCGTACTTTCTAATTGTTATAAACAGACGGTCTTAAAGCGTCCTGTACAATACAATTAAAAAATAAATGTAATTGTTTAAGAATGTGTGGCGTGTTTTTGGTATTATCGTCGAAAAGGTTTTATTGTGTATTTTTAAATCACTATAAAATAAAAATATATTTTGCTAAAGTTTTATTGCAAACTTCCCAAAAGAATTATTTATAATAACTCATGAATTTAAGAAAATACAAACGAATTTATCGAAACTTATAATTAATTGTTACAAAAGAATAATTTGTCAATTTATCACTATTCTTTGGAATGTTATGGAGCGTTAAAATAGTTTAAAGTAAGATTAATAAGAATAACGATGATGATGAGAATACAATAATAATAATAATAATAATAGGTAATTGAAGGAAAGTACTAGATTAATAATACAAATAAATAATCATTCTTTTTTCAAATACTTTGCAACTAATTTATCGTATTCTAATTTATAAGGTAATAAAGGTATTACAAATACTGATATATCATCAGATGAAGCCATTTTACCATCTTTCAATTGCCAATTATTATTATTTACTAACGAACCACGTGCCGAGCCAACTAAACATGTAGCTGCACTAACATACCGTTCTTTCTCCATAAATGTATTTATTGATTTTGATACAACTTCAGCTGCTTTATTACACGATATAACATCCCATAAACCATCAGTACCCATAACTAATACTTCCTTATCGTTTGTTTTTGTTAATTTATGTACTTGTACTTCTGGGTGTGGTGATAAAAATGGTTTTATACGTGTTTTTTGATATACTGATAATAAATCATGATCACCGAAACCACGAGTTACACCAATTGTACCCATAACGCGGCTCTAAAATAATTATTTTAATAATATTTGTATAATATTATTATTAACCTATTAACAGATTTTACTCGTTTTCCTTGTCCTGTAATTACGGACATTTTAAGATCATCAGCTTGTAATGTTTTATATGCCCATCCATTCATATGTGCATCACGGTACATTATTGTTTTACCTAATTCAGCTGATTTTGGTTGTCTTACATATTCTTTTGATGTGAATTCTTTGCCTAATAAATTCGGTTGTTCCTCAGCCAATCTTCTAATACGATCACGTTCATTTTCTGGTGTAAAATCCATAGACATTTGACTAAATTTTTTGTCATTACAGATAATAGCTCTTGAATCACCAGCATTAGCTACATATAATTTATCTAAAATAAATAATGCAACTAATGCTGTACAACCACCAGCTGCTTGATATTTGGTACGATCCTCGGCTATAACTTGATCCTAAATATTTAAAAACAAAAAAACGAGTTTTTTTTGTAAGATTGTTTTGATAGTTTTTAAATGTGATCAAATACCATTTCTTTGAATGCAGCTTCTAAGGCTCCAGTTATAAGTAAATCACAGGGTTTAGTTCTGTGCCGGTTTTTTTCAATAAAACCAATCCATATGTCATCTTGAGCATCGACTAATTTTTCCTAAAATACCGATGATGTTATTTTTTGTTCAAAATGATTTTAGATCATTATACATGTAGGATATGGTGTAATTGATTGGCAGCACATAAAGCAGCACCGACGCCAGCATGTCCATCGAATATACCATAATATGTGTATGGTATTGAAAATTTTTGTACGCCATTTTGTTCACTATACTCAACCCTAGTTAATACACCTTGTAAATAAACGGCTTGATCCTCGTTCCATTTTGATTTACCGGCATTAACACATTCAGCATAACCAGCATGGTGTGGTAATGCCATACTTGGATGTATTATTGGTCGTAATTTATGATCAGCTGACATTTGGACTTCATCATCTGATAAACTTAAAAATGCTGGACGCCCATAGGAAAATTTCGGTGCTAATGTTTGTTTTTGTGTACCATTTGATGTTGTTAAACCATTTGTTTCAATGCTATTAACAGCACCAATTACAGCACTCTTAAAACGAGTCAACATTTTTGAATTATTTTAAAATTGATTATAAATATTAATAATAATCACGTTATCACATATAAGCTTATTATTACTATTATTATTATTATTAATTCATTGATTTAAATGCAAAAGTTACAACACTACAATTATTCGATAATTCAACATATGTCATCTGTCAATTTAGATGTAAACATTGTAACTACAGCTACAACACTGAATGTTATTAAGGTTACAATCAATCAGTGGTGACTCGTTCTTATAATAAATTCAATTAAAATTGTTTCTATACTTATAAATACGGTTTGTTTTTGTATTCAAATACCACTAATTAATTGGTTATCGATTAAAATCAATCAAACTTGAATATAATAGAAAATTTCTAATATAATTCCCGCTTAGTTTTGTTGTAAACCGCACTTTTTGATAGTTAAAAAAAATCTATATTTTAACTAGGGCTTCATTCTAATAGCACAAAATTCCCTAGACAGTAAATCGATTGTTCACATTAACCTAAAATAGTGTTTTCTTTTTGTTAGAATGGATGAGTTGAAAATGGATAAAATTATTTTGACATAATGAAGAAAATTTAAAAATAACGTTTAATTATCAAAAATAATAAAAAAAAATCTAATAATGTTTTAGCATTAAATTTATCGAAAATAACTGATGAAGATAAATCTTTCAACATGGCTGCTAATAACAATCAGAATGGATGGTTGAGTGGTTTAGGAATTGGTTTTGGGGGCCCATTATCATCTGTTCCTGAACAACAACAACAGCAGGAATCGCAATCACAACAACAACAACAAACACAACAAGCTAGCGCTTCATCGGATGCAACACACTATGAACAATTAGATAAATCGAATATTAGTTGCAATACTCTTAAGGTATGAATTTAATAATTTTTTTCAACAATTATTGTATTATTATTCTTAATTGTTATAGCGAAATCCAAAAATGGAGCTTTCGAAAAGCGATCTGCTCAAACTAGTGACTTATTTTGAAGGGGAGATACAAGCGCGAGATATCGTTATTGCAGCTCTAAAAGTAAGAAACAATTATAAATAAATAATCAATAATAATCACAATAATTAATCTTAGTCGGAAAGATTGAAGCAAGTTGTGAATATTGGACGTTATCGACCAGCTGTTATATCAGATCCTTATACAGCATTATTAAGAGATAGTATAGCTGATGGTCCAGCAGCAAAACCACCATTTAATGAACAAGAAATGGCACAAGCAGCTGAACAACAATTACAAGCATTAGAACAATTAGCATTACAACAACGTCGTGCCCATCAACATATGATAAACATATTAAAAGATGCTGAAGCTAAACATAAAAAAGTTATTCAAGAATTAGAGGAAGAAAAATGTAAACATGAACATGATACAGCTCAAGGTGATGATATTACATATGGTTTAGAAATGGAGAGGACACGTTTAAGACAAGAATTAGAAATGGAACGTACTTCTAGAAAAAAATTAGAAAAAGAACTTAAAAAACAATTAGAAATGGCTGATGAAGAACGTGCTAGACAAAAACAAATCGTTTTATTATTATTAGCTGAAAGAAAAAAGATTATTGTTAAATATATTGAAGAGAGGAAAAGGAGCGAAGATCTAGCACAAGTACTTTTAAATCTACACTAATAAAATTGATATAATTATTTGTTGATATTCTAGATATTATCTGAAGAAAAGTCTCGAATTGATAGTATGGCTGAAGGTTTAGAAGAAGAGAGTAAAAAATCACTTCAAATGGAAGCTGAATTAGAGAAACAATTACACGTTTTTGAAGCTGATAAAAAGACATTAACTGCACAAATAAGTGCAAAAGAAGCTAGGTAAATATTAGATAAATCTTTTATTTTATGATTCAAATTTTTAACGAAAACAATTACAGATGTCAGGAATTAGAAATGGAAGTCCAAAAATTAAAAGCTGAATGTGAAGCTTTAAAAAATCGTAATACTTGTGATAGTGCAGCATCAATGATGAGTAGTGTAGCTAAAGTTATACAACCTACAGCAACAGTATCTAGTGTTCCTGTTTCCGGACCTAGTAAATTATTTTAATAATTTAATAAAAAAAATGTTAATTAAAATTAATTTTCAGCAACAGGAATTGCTCAATCTGTAATTCCAGGTCAAGCACTTCGTCAAACAGCAATGGCACCACCACCTCCTGTACAAAAGGTACTTAATTATTTCAATTAAAAGAAATTAATAAAATAATTTATGTTTTAGTTAATTTCTGGTGGTACAACATCACAAAGTGGTCAACCTCCAACTATTAGTAAACCACAACCAAAATCTACTTTCCATCCACAATATCCAAGCGGTAATACTCAGGCACCACAGACACCACCAAAAAAGGGTACAATAGCTGGACGTGGTGTACCACCACCAATACCACCAAACAAACCTATTATACCAAGTAAACAAACAACACCTAGACGACCAGATAGTGGAGAGACTGATAAGAAGAAAGCAAACATCACTAGCAATAAAGATAATACACCACAACAACCATCATCATTGTCGTCATCATCATCATCGTCCTCATCGCAAAATGAAGTGATAACAACAACAACTAAGAATCCTCAAGGAATCGAATTATTAGGACAGGAATTAGCTGATTTTCAACAAATGTTTGTTACAATGGCAACTAGCAATAATACTTAAATTATTTAATGTATTTATTTCCGAGAATCAGTATTATTTGATTCTCATTAACTAAAAGAAGTAACAATAATAATTGACTACAAAAAGTCCAATCCTTATGTGATAATTAAATTAAATCTACTTAAATATTGCATGAACTGTTGGATTTTTATCTATATTATAATTGCATTTTGCATAAAATAAAAATCCATTGTTTAAATGGATGGTGAAATAAAACCAAAATGCAACATGATCTTATTTTTTACTTTTAAAATACCTCTAGTTTTCCAATATTCAATAAAATTATTTTTTTATTCTTTCAAAACTATACATTGCACGAAACGTAAAATGTAATAATTTAGATGCTTTTAGTTGAAGCTTTTAAAATGCGAATATAAAAGAAATAAAAATAATATGACCGATGAGCGGTGAAATTAGAAAAATTAATTTGTAATAAATAAAATAGATTTTAGTAGAAACAAGTGTAAATAATGTAAAAGTTGATCTGTACAAATTGAAAGCTACTCTGTATATAGGCGTGAATTATTTATAGTTTAGTTTTTATCAATAATAGGAGCTTTGAAAATCGATTATCAATATTTTTTGATTTTATTCTTATTCATTTATTAATATTATTGTTTTAATTATATATATATATATATATATATATATATATATATATATATATATATATATATATATATATATATAGGACAGGTGTGAGTAAGCATTACGATTTTCGAGGATCTCCAATAAAAATTGCCATATTTAATGATTTTTTTATGTGACTATAATTATAAGCCTATTATAGAGTAATTAAATTAAATGTATACTGTGAGGGAGCTAGTCGTTAGTGTAGCCTAGCAGTGGCAGTCAGGCCAAGTGTCTATACAAAAACAAAAAGATAAGAATCATTAAATTGATTATATTAATCGTGTTTCATTATGATATTCTGTGTATTAATTGCTCTATGTATGATCTCAAATGTAAAGAGTACTCATACTTTGTAAGTTGAAAAAAACAAAAATCAGTTATTTCCTTGTTAATAATTTCGAAAAATTAAAATAATTTTATCAAAATTTAATTTAATTTCAGTAATAACCATACAATAAAACATCGAGATTTTACAGAAGAGTATAGTTTATCATTACGTGATATTTTACCACCTAAACCGAAACATTATGATAAAAATCGTGCACCAAAATCACAGGGACAACCGACTATTGTTTATTTTCATGTTACTGTATTATCTTTAGATTCAATTAATGAGGAATCAATGGCAAGTTAAGAAATCAATAAATATAACGGATGATCAAAATCAATTGATAATCCGTTATAGAAAATCTTCCATATTTTCCATTTTTTTTATTTATATGTTATTTAGACCTATGTAACCGACATATTCCTAGCACAAAGTTGGAGAGATCCTCGTTTACGTTTACCAGAAAATATGAGTGAAGAATACAGAATATTGGATGTTGATTGGTTACACAATATATGGAGGCCAGACTGTTTTTTTAAAAATGCGAAAAGTGTCACTTTTCATGAAATGACAATACCAAATCATTATTTATGGTTGTATCATGATAAAACATTATTATATATGTCCAAGTAAGATATAATCTAATTATCTCATTTGAATTGATTATATAGTTTTAGTTATTATTAAGATTAACATTAGTGTTATCTTGTGCTATGAAATTCGAATCATATCCGCATGATACTCAAATTTGCTCAATGATGATTGAAAGTTGTAAGTATTCACGTTTTTTTTTATCGACTGATGTTTCTCAACCTTTTAAAATAGATAATGAATAATTTACGAGATTTATTAAATGATACCCTATTAAAAATGCTTACACTCGTTAAGGATACATAATTACTTACAAGGAAAGTGACACAACTGTCCCTCTCCGATTTTGATAAAACTTTGTATACAGGTAGAGCATTAAAAAATAAGGGATGCATATTTTTTTTAGCTGCCCATATTCACATTAAGGGGATGAAATTGTTTCTTGAAGTTACCCCCTCAAAACACATTTTTCGCTATATCTCGATAACCAAGCGAGATATCGAATTCAATCAAAAACTGAAATATTCTGCACATCCAGTACTATATTACTACCCAGCAAACAGCACCCTTCTATTTTGCAGGGGTTGAAAAATACGTAAGGGTAAGTACTTTTTTGCCCCCCCTGGCAACATTTTTTGGAAATTTAATTTTTTTTTTAAAATTCATAAACTTTATTGAAGAACTAAAGTTACCTGTTTTATGATTTTTCCATTTATCCCCATTTTTAGGGGCTGCAACCCCCAATATGTAATAATGCACAAGATGCATTGTCAGCAATATTTTCGTAACTAGAGACTAATGGAAAGCCAAAATGTTGAATTTAATGATAAAACATTGGGTAAAATGAAAATAAAGGCGATTGTATGATACGAGGTGAAAATAAAAATACTTGTATTTTTATGGTTATCGTCAAAATATATTCATTCTTATTCACATAATTTTTGTACCGTATTTCACGGTATATATGTATTACAAAAATGATATTCTGTGTAAAATACCTAAAACAGAGATGCTGTTTGCACCACCCACATTTCATTATTGCTGGGGCGCCACAAACACTGCACGTTGAATGGGTCGTCTCTCCAAATGAGAATTGTAGAGGTGTCTGAAAAATTGCAGGTCGCTCTTCCACATAGCCGCTTTTACACCATACATATTGAAAAAGTTCTATATAGCTCGGCGATGAAAATTGGTTATGTGTTAAACTCTGAAGTTTTATTATATTACTACTATATTATATAAATATATTTTGATGATAACCATAAAAATACAAGTATTTTTATTTTCACCTCGTATCATACAATCGCCTTTATTTTCATTTTACCCAATGTTTTATCATTAAATTCAACATTTTGGCTTTCCATTAGTCTCTAGTTACGAAAATATTGCTGACAATGCATCTTGTGCATTATTACATATTGGGGGTTGCAGCCCCTAAAAATGGGGATAAATGGAAAAATCATAAAACAGGTAACTTTAGTTCTTCAATAAAGTTTATGAATTTTAAAAAAAAAATTAAATTTCCAAAAAATGTTGCCAGGGGGGGCAAAAAAGTACTTACCCTTACGTATTTTTCAACCCCTGCAAAATAGAAGGGTGCTGTTTGCTGGGTAGTAATATAGTACTGGATGTGCAGAATATTTCAGTTTTTGATTGAATTCGATATCTCGCTTGGTTATCGAGATATAGCGAAAAATGTGTTTTGAGGGGGTAACTTCAAGAGACAATTTCACCCCCTTAATGTGAATATGGGCAGCTAAAAAAAATACGCATCCCTTATTTTTTGATGCTCTACCTGTATGCAAAGTTTTATCAAAATCGGAGAGGGACAGTTGTGTCACTTTCCTTGTTAGCACTAATACAACTGTAGTTTCCGTTATTTATGACCACAATGCAGCTAAGAAACTAACAGTGTAAGCATTCATATCTTTGCGCAATGTGGTTGAGGAACAATTTTAGACGTTTATGTTGAAACAATACAGAACCCTTTATTTTAACTGTAATTATTTTAAATTTGAAGTGTCGCATACCGATCACGATCTCGTATTTATATGGAACATGACTGATCCTCTTGTTGTAAATCCTGATATCGAACTACCACAACTTGATATTTCTAATAATTACACTGCTGATTGTACTATCGAATATTCAACTGGTAAATTAGTAATTTAATTATTAATAATATTAGTACTAAAATAAAATTTTAGGTAATTTTACATGTTTGGCAGTAGTATTTAATTTAAAAAGACGCCTTGGTTACCATTTATTCCATACATATATACCATCAGCATTGATTGTTGTTATGTCATGGATATCATTTTGGATAAAACCGGAAGCTATACCAGCTAGAGTAACACTTGGTGTTACATCGTTATTAACATTAGCAACACAAAATACACAATCACAACAATCATTACCACCTGTATCGTATGTTAAAGCAATTGATGTATGGATGTCTAGTTGTTCTGTATTTGTATTTTTATCATTAATGGAATTTGCTGTTGTTAATAATTTTATGGGACCTGTGGCAACAAAAGCTATGAAAGGATATTCAGATGAAGATCTACATTCAGAATTAAATGAATATAAGGTAAATTTTTGATTATAAATTCAATAAGGTTTTCATTATCAATAATTTTGTAGGGAATTGGTAAACCAAGATTTAGTACCGCAAGTCAGCCACAATACGACACGTTCTGTAATGGTAAAAGTATAGCATTGTGTATAGATCAATTTTCAAGGTTTTTCTTTCCGTTCTCGTTTATCATTTTAAATATTGTGTACTGGTGTACATTTTTGTGAAGGAAACGATTGTTGAAAGTTGTGTTGTAGGATAATACATTAGAATAAATTACTTCACCAACTTAACAATTTCGTATAAGTAGAATGCCTCAAATGATTTTAAATCAACTTAATTGTATGATAATTAATTGCACTTTTCCATTTCAATCAAGGTTTTATCTCGTATTTGACGAATCTAAGTTGAAACATAATAAGCCACTTTTCTCCTCTAATTTACGGCACTATCAATTAGCGCGTTTTGAATTAATAAACTACAGGACGGAATCGATATAATCAACATCACAGATTTTTAATGTTTTTATACGAAGTAAGAAAAGTATTTTAGATTCATTTATACGAAAGTTAGAAAAATATTAACTTTAATATTTTATCTGGATTAATGAACAAGTAAATCCATTGTGATTCTTTTAATTGTTCCACCATGGCAATAAGCCCAATCCTTGCTCATTAATACTACCCTAAAAAACAAATCAATGAATTCGTATTTATACCATAAATTATTTGGATTACCGTTAAATTATAAGGTATTCTATTTTCAGTTCTTTCAATTGGATCTTGGAATAAACTACCGGTAGGGCAAGTTTCTATAAAATGTTCAGAAGTGATACGAAATCGTATAGTTTCACCAGCATCCATAAATAAATTACGTTTCTCTCCATTACCAGTATCACATTCCCACACCCATGATTGTTTTGTTTCATTAAATTTCGATGGTTGTTGTAATAATGTTAGTGGTATTAATATATCATCAAAAAAACCTAAAGTTACTATAATTATCGAGAATTAATTGATTAATTAATTGATATCAATCAGATAGTTTACCGTGTACACCTTCTTGACTACAATTACGAACTTTTCCAATTAAAATCTCTTTAATAAATGGTCGAAAGACAACCATAACGAAAAGCAACTTTGGTATAAGATGCCCCATCACCGGTATAAAGATATGATTCTTCTAAGCTTGTTATATCATATAATGTAATACATAACCCTACATTAAGAAGTACCTATTATAAACAATAAACAAATAAAATAATTTACTAATTGTAAGATAGAATATTTTTCTTACTTTATTTGCTAATTTTTTATTCAATTCATCGGCAATAGCCTCATTCAGTGGCAAAATGAATAAATCCGGTAGTATACGTATATTTTTCATTTCAGATAGAACAAACATTTCCTTATATTGTTTAAATCATGGTACAAATAAATAAGGTATGCTTATGCGCAAGTTAAGTATGACGCGCAGTCGAACATGGCAGTGTTACCATTTCAATAAAGTAGTCAGGCAGAGATTATAGTACTTCCAATTCAATAAAGCTGTCCGTCCGTATCTCTGTTTACAGCCTTACAATAAGTGTATAAGTTGCATTAATTTTGTAAAAGACTAGAAAGTAAATACACCGTTCTTAGTTTGTAAATTTAAGTATTTTTTTCTGTTTTCTCTTAAAATGCTTTAATAGTATTGGCAAAGAATACGTATAAAGAATTTCAAAACCTTTATGGTAAAAGTATATCTAAAGTATATTTAAGAAAGTAGTTAATAAAGTTGACACAAATTTACCAAAAGAAGTGGTTCTACGATTTGTCCGGAACGTTAACATATTGTATATGTATTCGTTTAAGAGAATTAAAAAATGAAAAATACATAAATTTACAAACTAAGAACGGTGTATTAATTTTCATGAGCAATCCTTGTAAGAATTCATAATCGTTGGATGGAACCCAACGATTATGAATTCTTACAAGGATTGCTCATGAACCACATTTTTTCGGCATCCCCACTCTTGTTGTCTCCAGTGACGTCATTCGCATACATACAGATACGGATAGACATCGATAAAGACAGGTAGCTATGCCTGTCTCTATCATGTATATGTAGGTATGCCAACTATCCGTCAATGACGTCAAATATTTGGCTTATATGGAGAGTATAGGCAATGACAAAGAATACATACTCCATAGAAGCTCAGATCTCGGGGTTTTGTGGTTATCAAACTTTTAGTACCTACCCTGACTCACGAAGGGCGACACTTGTTCAATGTCGGTAAGCACATGCTAAGCACGACGATTTTATCAACCGAACTCATGGCCACGGTTGCCGATTCAGGCGAATTTCTATTAGATCTGGTGGAATTTCGACCCGTCTTGTGGATAAATCTCCGTCTAGTAGATTAGTAGAAAATCTGGTAGAAAAGTAGAATGTCTGGTAGAAAAGTAGAAAATTGGTAGATTTTTTTTTCGAATATTTTTTGTTGATTTGTCTAATTAAATATAACTTTTGGAGATATTTACCTATATAATTTTTTATCTTATATTTATAATGGACATATTTGGATGTAGAAAAGGAATATTGACTTCAAAATAAACTAAATGGATTTCTAGTGGGTATCACGTGACTATTTAGTAGATTTTCTTCCTACGTCGTCGGCAACAGTGTCGACGACCGACCGACATTGAACAAGTGTCGCCCTTCGTGAGTCAGGGTAGGTACTAAAAGTTTGATAACCACAAAACCCCGAGATCTGAGCTTCTATGGAGTATGTATTCTTTGGCAATGAGCAATCATTGTAAGTTTACAATCGTTGGATGGAACCGACATCAGCCATGCGCGAATCGTGACGCAGAGTCGGACTGCGCGAAAAGACGCGTCTTGGATGAGTTGCGAGCATACCTTGTTTATTTGTACCATGTGTTTAAATATTATTTAGTAAGGAACAATAATTCAAAACAAAATTCAAACAAACTATTCCCACTATTCTAACAAATGCGCAATACTAAACGCAAAAAGTGACATATGATGTTATACTATAGCATAGACAAGTTATACAGAATGTACACTTACGCCAACGATTATGAATTCTTACAAGGATTGCTCATGAACCACATTTTTTCGGCATCCCCACTCTTGTCGCCTCCAGTGACGTCATTCGCGTACATACAGATACGGATAGACATCGATAAAGACAGGTAGCTATGCCTGTCTCTATCATGTATATGTAGGTATGCCAACTATCCGTCAATGACGTCAAATATTTGGCTTATATGGAGAGTATAGGCAATGAGCAATCATTGTAAGTTTACAATCGTTGCACTTACACTGTGGTGTACGCAGTGTAGCCAACAATTGAGTCTGTCTTAAATTAAAAAATTCTACTAAGTAATCAACTGAGATTCAGCGCCGTAACAAGGGTGGGGCAAGCAGAGCACTTGCCATAGGCGCAGGCGCAAAGGAGACAAGGTCATAAAACCTTCAAATTTCGGCCAACATCTAGCATAATAATAATCATTCATAGTTAAATATATATAAAAAAAAATCGGTTATTTTATAGAAAATAATATGAAAAATGATTGTATTATTATTATTATTATTATTATTAACGGAAACGCATTTCCAGAGGCGCAGTAATGGATGGCGCACAATGTATTAGCACTGAGCGGTTGAGTCCGAACTGCGTCATTCAAAATGGGAGCGTACTTTTTTCATCTTTTGAGAAGAAATTTCTTATTTATGCTTAAATTGTGAAATTTGTGATATTTCTACGATTTTGAGTGGTTGAAGCGCAAAACTAAAACTAGCTAAATAGACTAATTTTGAGATAAAAATCACAAATTAGCCATTAGGAAGAGGAAGGCAATTTGACACATTTTTAGATACTTTTTTAGTCAAAAGTGTAACAAACGAGATGAATTTTAACTCAAGTTATAAAATAATTTCGTTATAAATTATCAGTTTTTCTCCAACAACCTGTTCTTGTAACTGATGGTGATTTATAAAACAGAGAGAGATGCAGACACTCTTAGTCAATTTTACAAACTTAACTTGCAGACAAAGTTTTTTATTTTACCAATATTTTCATCAAAGCCATGTTGTTGCTTCCCTAAGAGCCTATGAGAGGGCAAATGGGGCAATTCCTTGCCCCCCTGTCATAAAAACATTTTCTCTCAAATAGTTTACTTCAAAAAGTTGCCTATTAATTGCCTTCCTAAAAATGCGCCTCAACTGGAATATTTTTTTAAGTACACCCCTGGTAGCATTAATCACTTATGGATATTTTAAATATTCTAACCTAACTTTCTATTGAAAAACATGTTATCAAATGTCAAATGTAGTGAAGTATGAGCCGAACTACGGCCCTACGTAATCTAAAGCATGGCCAACTGCGATGCGAAATAGCGTTGTACATCCTGTATAATCTAAAGGGGTTAAAATTGGCCTATACAGGAGGCGTGGTAAATGAACATATCATATAATCCCCCACCCCTGCTAGGCTTACTTTCAATATAACCTAAATTCGTGGCATAATCTGCATTACAAGCAGATTTTTGATGCATATTTTTTCAAATATTTTTAGAATTAGGTGATTGAAACAATTAAAATTTACATTAACTCATTGTTGTTTTTTCTTGATATTTTACATTTTACAGGTGCATATCATTTCCAAATCTAATTAGAAGGATGTCATTTAAATATCCAGAAGTTAGAAGAGACGATTCTGTTGTAGATAATTATTTTGGAACTGAAGTAATTATTATATATTTATTTTTAAATTAAATGAATAATAAAAATTAATTATTCATTAGGTTAAAGATCCATATAGGTGGTTAGAGGATCCAGATTCTGAAGAAACGAAAAAATTCGTTGATTTACAAAATGCTATAACACGACCTTATATTGATAGTTGTCGATTTAAAGAGGATATCAAAAAAACTGTAACAAAATTATGGGATTATCCAAAATTTTCAACACCATTCAAACATGGTGATAAATACTATCAATACAGAAATACAGGTTGAATTCAATTAAATTTCACAATAAAATTATAATTGACTTATATTAATTGCAGGATTACAAAATCAAGGGGTTATTTATGTGCAAAACGATCTACAAAGTGATGCTAAAATATTTTTAGATCCGAATGCCCTATCTGAAGATGGTACAATAGCATTATCTGGTACAGCTTTTTCAGAAGATGGTAAAACATTTGCATACGGTTTAAGTAGTAGCGGGTCTGATTGGATTGAGATTAAATTTAAAAACGTCGATAATGGCATTGATTATAAGGAAACATTGAAAAAAGTTAAATATTCACCAATGACATGGATGCATAATAATAGAGGGTTCTTCTACGGGGTAATTATGCTATTTTTTTTTTAATAACCAAATATAATTTTCTATTTAGGCATATTTACAACAAACCGGTAAAGCTGACGGTTCAGAAACCCAATCAAGTGAAAACCAAAAACTTTATTATCACAAATTAGGCACCGATCAGAGTCAGGATATTGTTGCTGTTGAATTCGACGATCCACATTTAAGAATGTAAATTATATAAACAAATATTTATTTTCTTTAACAATTGAATTTCTAGTGGTGCGCATGTTAGTGATTGTGGAAAATATTTAATCGTAACTAGCATAAAAGGTTGTAAAAATAATTTATTATATTTTACTAAATTAAATGGTGATGTTACCGATAAACTAACACTCATACCAGTAGTTACCGAATTTGTTGCCGATTTTGAGGTAATACATTTACAATAAATTAAAATTCATTATAAATAAAACATTTTTAGTATATAACAAATATCGATGACAAATTTTATTTTCGTACAAACAAAGATGCTTCAAATTATCGAATTGTGATGATCGATTTTACGAATCCTGTCGAATCTGAATGGAAAGATTTGATAAAAGAACACCGGAAAGACGTATTAGATTGGGCCAGTGTTATTAACGATCATTATCTTGTTGTTTGTTATCTAACAGATGTTAAAAATATTATGTATTTATACGATATAAAAACAGGTGAAAAAGTACATGATTTTCAATTGGATGTTGGTACAATATCTGCTATATCCGGGAAGAAGAAACATAAAGAAATGTTTTATAGTTTTTGTTCGTTTTTAACGCCGAATATTATTTATAGAGTTGTCTTTGAAGATGGTGGTTCTATTAAACAAACAGTAATTTCTGTTATTTTTACTGATAAATATAAAATTAAATAATCGAAATTTTAGTTATTTCACGAAACTAAAGTTGGAGACTTTGATTCATCTCAATACGAAACTAAACAAGTATTTTATAAAAGTAAAGACGGCACCGATATCCCGATGTTCATCATCAGTAAAAAGGTTAATAATTTCTTGTTAAATATTCCAATTTTAATTTTAATTTGTCGAATCTAGGATATGAAAAACGATGGATCAAAACCTTGCTTACTTTACGGCTATGGAGGTTTTAATGTTACCTTAACACCATCATTTGGTGTATCACGCTTAGTATTTATCAATAATTTTAATGGTATTTACGCTTTAGCTAACATTAGAGGAGGAGGGTAAGTTTTAATTATTTAAAAATTGTATTAAATTGATAAAAATCTTAGGGAATATGGTGATAATTGGCATAATGGTGGTCGTTTTGATAAGAAACAAAATTGTTTTGATGATTTCCAATATGCTGCAAAGTACTTAATTGAAAATAATTATACAAAACCGAATAAATTAACGATTCAAGGTGGTTCAAATGGTGGTTTGTTAGTGGCTGCTTGTATAAATCAAACACCAGAATTATTCGGCGCTGCTATATGTCAAGTCGGGTAATTTGTCAAACCAATATTCGTGTTTGAATTTAATATTATTGCTTTTTTAAGTGTTCTCGATATGTTACGTTTCCATAAATTTACAATCGGTTATGCGTGGAAATCGGATTATGGTTGTTCAGACGAATTAGAACAATTTAAATATTTATATAAATATTCACCATTACATAATATAAATATGCCGAAAAATGGTGCACAATATCCGGCAACACTATTATTAACAGCTGATCATGATGATCGTGTTGTACCATTACATTCGTTAAAATTTATAGCCGAATTGCAATATAAAATTGGTAGACTATCGACACAAACTAATCCGTTAATGATAAGAATTGAAACACGTGCTGGTCATGGAATGGGTAAACCAACATCAAAACTTGTAAATTTTTGAATAAATACTGTGATTATTTCAATTATTAATTAGTTTGTTTTCAGATTGATGAAGTCACCGATACGTTTTGTTTTATAGCAAATGCACTTAATTTAAAATTTTCATCATAATTACATGGAATTTCTCACATTATCTATTTTAATGTTTTATATGTGTAAATATTTCAATTTATTCCTCACTAAAGTCTGTTGTAATGCATTTAAATATTTTTCGAAAAAGTGCCTATAATGGAAAATTCAATTAATATTACGTTTTGCTTGAATCTGAATGTCTATTGCCATACGATTTATTTATTAATATGAAATCTGTATGTTGATTATTTATCATATATGTTTGAATTATTTTTTTTTGAATTATTATTTTATAAAGGGTGGTTGATTTGAACTATTGTTTTATTTACTTTACATAAATTCTGTGCTAGCACTTCCACCAATTTTTTAAGTTACTACGTTACACGCGTGTATATATAGTTGCCTATACCTTAATGACATTTAAATTTGTTAATTCGAAATTTTGTAATAAGAATCATCCATAAAGCGATTATAATTGTTATATAAATTGATAATTAAGAATCTAGGACGTTACAACAATCGATAGGAATCACAATTATACGTTCTACTTTAACAAAACGGTAAATTAGTTAATTAAATCAAAATTTTCCCGGAAATAATTACCTGAAAAAAAAGATCGTAATTGAGAACCGAGAAAATATCTACAGTGTTACAGTAATTACAAAAGTATACCAATTTTTACAATTTTAATGAAAACTATTGAAGAATAAGAACAAATCGGGATACATCTAGTAGGTAAAAAGAAATAATCAGGAGTTCTGGCGGTACAAAATATGAGATTTTCGGTAATACAAATTCGATTGTTATGTAATTATAAATAATGCAAAATAAACCGCTTAAGTTATGGCAGGTGCAACATTTTTTCTATCGATTGGAAAAATATGAATTAATTAGGTTTAATCGAGTATTAACTGTGTGGAATTTCGAAAATTGTTTGTTGTACATTTTTGGTTGTGTAGATATATGTTGGAAAAAAGAATGCGTCCGATTTTAATATACGTGATTAGATAAATCAAATATTATTTATTTGTCGCTATTGTTATATGAAGAAAATTCGTTTATTTCGCCGATTATAATCTGGTAGCTTATTGTACATTATCAATAAAGATTATTAACCTTTTATTTGTTGTTATTTGATCTGTTTACCATTAGACATTTATTCCATCGAATTTACGACTGTGCATTATAAATATTTATTTGCTTATACCGGAAAAAAAATTGAAAACGGGTGTGTTCTATATAATGTTTATATTTACAATTGATTTCAAATGATTTATTTATTCTTATCTGATTAAATAATTTTTATTAAGAAAACTATACAAAAAAAACTAACAACTGTCAACCGATTAAGTCGACGAAATATTACACTATACAACTATACTACAATGGTAAAGTTCCTCAATAAAATTTTCACGCATTCATTTAGTTTCCATACAAGTCAACACATCTGAATAGTAAAATTTAATAGACGAAATACTGATGCCGATATGAATCATTGATGACGTTTTACTATTATAGAAATGTTATAAAGCCATCATCAGTGGTTGTTTCAAACTAATTCTCATAAATATCGCCTGTTCCACTAACAATACTCAATAATATTCAAAATAAATGAAATCTTGTTAATTTTATAGTGTTAGTATGATAATTCAGGTCGATAATTAACTAAAATTGGCAAAGTTATAACTTATATATAACCTCTTTACAATTCATTAGTAACGACTTAAAAAAAGAAATTGATAAGTTACGATACAAGCTTCTTAAAACAAGAATTCAATTTGAAATTCGACTAAAAGAGACTAAATAGTCAGAATAGTCTTCTTTCAAATAGCAAAGTTTGAGAAAATAACTAATGATTTGGGACAAGAATCTATAAAAATCTACACTTAAACTAAAAAATGTTGACTATACAGAATGTTCTTTTTTAAAGTGGTCAATTTTTATGATATTGGTTGGCGAGGGATCCGAATAATATTTGAAGGATTTGAAGGGAGGGGCTGGGCTGGAGACCATTTTAGCAAAATTAAAACCTTAAAACTCATTTATATTTGATCAAATAAGCTCGTGTAAGAAAATTACAGAAAATGACTAACAATAAGAATGACTCGTAGGCCCTCTCAACAGTGATTTTTTTCGTTTTTATCAATTTTATTTTGGGTCTACGAGTCCTTCTGCGTGCTTTGCTCGTTTTTAAAGATTGCAACAATGTCCAAAACGATTGTTTTTTGAGCAACTTCCAAACGAGCAGCTTTAATATGAGCTACGAAGTTCTAAGTTTCCTTAAATTGTCTCCAGAGCCTCTATACAAATCTTTCAAGTATTTTTCGCCAACTAGTAAGAGTTTTATAAGAATTGATCATTTAAAAAAAAAACACACCCTGTTTTTTATGATGGTTAATAATGAAATGGCATTAATTGCCTTAAGCCCGAAAATTATCAAAAAAGCGACTAAAATATCTAAATTGCTTCTGTTTCAAGTTTCAGTATTGTTATTATTATCATTTTTAGTCAAGCATCGCTTACTACTTTCTACTCCTCTGAATATTACAACAGACTATTGTAGTAGCGAAAACTCAAATGGGACATTCTGTATATTTTAGAATAATTGTATTCTACTTCACTAGACTACATCTATTGTGTTACAATGTAAAAATATTCATTATTTACAGCCCTAATTTCATTAATAATAAATAACTAACATTACATTGTTTTCATTCAAGATTAATCACTGATATAAATATATTTTTCTTACATATACGTATATATAAAATTGATTGTTACTACAGGACGATTATTAATTATGTTGTTGATATGAAAAATTGTAAAACATCCGACACGTAGGAGTTCGTCCACTCTTTTTTATTTCCATTCTTATAAATAATTTTATAATTCCAACTTTTTCACTCCAATTATTAAATTGAATATATTGATTTTCTAAAAAAAAAATTGTTTCAAAACTTGATTTCATTTATCTGTTGCAATAATTTGTGTAGAGTTTTGTTCGAAATACAAATAAATAAAATAAAAATAATTTTATTAAACAATTTATGGGTGGGCTTCAATCATTCCCCTTGTTAAATGTTATTGTAAATTTTATTACCATCGATATTTTATTACCTCGTCTAACAATTTTATTTCAAACACTTTCGAACTCTATCAAAATGATTAGATATGTTCGTCAATGATGTAATTTATTGTAAAAAAAAAAAATGAGAAAAATCGATGAATAATATACGAGGACTAAATGAATGTTTCAAGTGGGTTTTTTTTCGTATAAAAAATTTGTTAAAATTAATTATAGGATAGTAATGATTACACATCCAACAACGGATTGCCCCTTTCTTGAAACATTATGACAAACCTATCGTAACATACCCATTAGGTATAAGGTTTTAGCTCAGTGTAAAACAGTTCGCGTATGAATGCGGTACAACTTTATATTTGAACGTTAGTTGTAATATCGCATGCGGCCTTTAAAACGCGCAGATTTCAAATTAATTTTCTAAACATTTTCAATTGTGAGAAGAAATTTCAGTAGAAGTTTATAGGATTTTTTGTGATATTTTCGTAAATTTTTTGTTGAATTGTGATAAAAATGATTACACTTTATAAAACAATTAAAGGCACAGCGAAACATAAACGAAAACGCGATAGTAAAGGGTGAGTAGTTACAATTATTAATATTTAATTTAACGATTATTTATAAAACTGAGGAAAAAATTGAAAATTTTATTAAGTAATCGATTGTGTTATATACTTGTGGCTACTGAAATTCGGTCAAAATTACCGGTATATTGAGTAATCCGACGATTTTTCTTAAATCGAAACCTAATAATAATAGTAATACATATAAAAAATGAAAGTGTAAAAAATAGTATTAATTAGGTAATACTTTAATGAATTGAGAAAATTTGATTTATACTCGTTCTAATTCACTTTGACCAACTGACCGTAGATATTTGTTGGCTTGTTTTTTTTATAATATGTTTGAAACAATAAAATAAATACAATAGAATTTATTCTATTATCTATTTTATTATTATTAAAATTCCACAGTCGCGACATTTAAATGTGAAGGTAGTATTGATGAAGTTGAAAACTAGTCATTTTACAACCTTACAAACTCATCTCTATAAATTTAAACTAATCAATAATTGAAACATTCTAAATTCCATTAAATATTTTTTTCTAATATTTATTATTCAATATCTTATAAAGTTGTTAATGATTTATTAATATTAAAATGCCGCTAGATGTAAATTTTTATTCAAATAAACTAGGAGTGTAATTAGAGTAATAATAAAGCAATAATTTTCTTGTATTAGAAATTATTTGCTCTAACAATTATCTAATTATTTAAAATTACAAACAACTGTTAAGAATGCAGTTAGAAATTATAAGAGCTTTACGACCCAGAAATAATCCACTTTATTAATCTTTAAATCAACATACACATATCTAAATCTTTATTTCTATTTATCAAATTTTTGAAAATTTGCTAATTTACTACTTGTGTAATTGACCATTGATTCATTATAATGAATCATTTAGTTTAAGACCAATTTTCACTAAAAATCATCCGAATTTTTTGATGTCAAGTTCAGAACAGAAATTCTAAATTGAACCTTGAATTTGATTGCAAAAATTCAAAAATAATTTGGATTTCCCATTGGTGATTCCTGAACTAAATCATCTTAAAATCTCCACGAAATACCTGATTTTTTATTTGTAAATCAAAAGGAATTCGATGTTTGTCAGACGTTTAGAAAGATCTTTTTTTTAATAAAATAAAATCGGTATCAATTTTGATTAAAGAATACCTTATAATATATTGTGAAATATACCGCTAATTGTTCGATTTATATCTAACTTTCTATATTTGCTACATAATGATTTTGCATATTTATTTAAACTGTACTTATATGTTAATATTATTGTATTGATATTTTGATATAAAAGAGCAAAAGGGGCGTTATAAACATATACGTTTATCGTTTATCATATATTAAACGTTACGAAATACCTATATGTTTTAGTTTTTCTTTTTATAATCGATACAGCTGAAGGACCGTGAGAGTCCCATATAATACAACATAGAAATATTTCGTGGAGAGTCAATCAAATCCGATTGCATTTTCAGCTGAGTCAGATAAATGAAAGTGATTGTGTCGATTAAAATTCGTCTTATGATTGCACTCAACGAAATAATAAAAAACGATATACGATCTTTTTTTGATTCAAATAAATTTTTTTAATTTTATTTTCCCGTTGAAGTGAGGAAACATTTTTTTTTTATTTTCTATTTTGTTAAAAGAGAACCTGTTCAATTTCTATAATGGTTGAAACCATTAACCCGACTCGGATGAGATTTTTTCGTCTTGATGGGGCAGAAAAATGGCGAAAAAAAGTATAATGAAATTGCAAAAAAATCTGAATGTCATTCTTTGCCTGTTTCCAACATCCCAACACTCTTATATCCCTTATCAACAACAACAACCACAACAACAACAGAGCACAATACAACAAGAAGAACAACGAAGTCGAAGACGACGACTACGAGGTAAACGGAGGATAAAAACATCAAATGTCTACCAAACGAACTATCGAGTTTATTTTTACGATCTTGAACAAAATCCTATAATAATTCCCTCACTTCAACATGATAAATAAACAAAAAATCTTCTTTGATATTATCTCTGAAATACGTATATGTATAATACAACGAAATATTAACGGTCACGTAAATGTATATTTCAATAAACATTTATATATGTATAACGGGTGATCGCAATTATTCTATGTTAAAAATTGTCATAAATCACAGTTAATAACAGACGTTTGTTTTATGGATATACACACAGTACGAGTATTTCATGTAAAACAAAACCAGAGTCTTGATCTTGATCTAACGCTTACTGTGTGTAATTCCCAAACTAGGTATTTCTATCTATGTACTTTTATTTTTGATGTAGAAGAAGTAGTTATTTTCTAAACGTAGACTGCAAATTTTTCAGTTGATTTTTATCATTTATTATAAACACTTTTATTACCACCGTATTTAGCAAATTTTGAGACATAGTGATAGGGTTAATATGTCTGACAATACTATACCATTCTAGTTTAGATACTTAGTATAGAAAATTGTAATAACTATGCATTATAGGGATGGGCAAGTTATGTATATTTATAATATGCAGTTTAGTAACAATCTCTAAAAATGCCAAACTGTATACAGCATATTTTAAATATAATATTTATAAGAAGAGCAATGATGTATTCTACACACCTCTTGTTGAAATCATATTGATTTTATTATCACAATAAATTTTCGTATATTTTTCTGTTTGTTTTTTATTTGTTTTTCAAAATATGCTTGTACAAGTGACAATACAAAAAAGAAATACCAACAAAATAAGCACTAGTGATGTGAGTGCAATGTTCGTTTTAGCAATACACCGAAATAAATCACGAATCGACCATTACATCAGGAATTTTTTTAGAATGTCATCTTACATTTGCATACAAATATAATAATAATAATAATAATAATAATAATAATAATAATAATAATAATAATAATAATAATAATAATAATAATAATAATAATAATAATAATAATAATAATAATAATAATAATAATAATAATAATAATAATAATAATAATAATAATAATAATAATAATAATAATAATAATAATAATAATAATGATAATAGTCATATTAATAAATAAACAAAATTGTTGTTAATTTTTTTAAACTCTTTAGTTTTGTTTTACATTATACGTGTGGACTGTGGGCGATGACTTTCATAATAAAATAACAATCTATTTATAAAAATAACGAAAAATACCGGATTCGGTGATTGTGTTGCGGATTCTCCACACCTTAATCATCAGAAATAAATGGAAAGGTCGCCAAGTGAGCTGCTCGTTGAACTGGAAGGACGGTCAACGATACAATACACAATAATACACCTGATGCAACTTAATATTAGATCGAAAAATTCAATCTTTTATATGTACATTCAAACATATTACCTTTAATTACAATTACTACTATTATTGTTATTGATTTTAAATAATTTAAATTTATAATTATTGATTGTTTTAATGTAATTTTATTGAAAACATTGCAACATTAAGATTTTATATCTATAAATAGTTAGACAAGATATTTATAATGACACATCTTAGTTGCTTAATCGTTGTAAGTTTCCTATTCTTTACGTTAATTACCAGATTATATAATTATCCTATTAGTAGTAGTTCCTACAGCATTCCACTGTATCGATGTCAACAAGTCAACTTAAATGGAGTGAATTACTCAATGTGAAAAACAGGTGATTTAGTATCTCATCTTAAAATTATTTGGCTACTTCTTTTTAGCAACTGTCTTCGAAACAAACGTTTTAGTATTTATTTATTTTTTCATGGACAAGTTCAGATTGATAAACGGACAAGATTTTAAAAAGTCATTTCAAATCAATTTTAACTTTTCGCTTTAATAATAAAATACGCCGCGCTATTGTTCAAATTAAATAAATTCACCAGTAATATTGTTAAATTGAAATCAAGAAAAAAAATATAGAAGAAACAAAAATAAATTACAAAAATACCGATCATTCTAACTGTGTACGCAATGAAATTTGATGCGCTTTCTGATTATCACTAGTTAAGGAGGATATGTAGCGGAACTAATTTTACAATAGATGCTCATATATGGATTTATTGCACATTTAAATTACAATATAACATTTTTAATAAATAAAATATTTTTCAAGGATTTTAGTTGCGATATCACAAATTATAAGCGTGATGTTGCAAGTGTTGAGATTATTAAACATATAGAACTTAACTAGATCTATGATGCTGAAAGCGATTTTTACTTATTTGAAAATAACACTCATCTTTTTCGGGATGAATATTAAATGTTGTTAATAATATATTGCATAAGTCTCTAACCACATTCCATTGCAGAAAATACTGTCAATAATAAACTTTTAAATAATTATGCAATATTGAAAAAATTAATAAAAAATTTCAAAAATTTGTTATCGTAAAGTCGCTTACAATCTGTTTAATTATTTTCAAATAAATTTAGTGTAAATTGTATTGTTGTCATATGCCAATTCGATCATAAAGTGTTTTTTAATTGACTGAAAATGCCCTGAAGCACAAAATTATAACAGACTTGTTTTCAGTTGTAATGATCTGAAACCACTTTCACTCGTTTATTCTACTGACCAACTTGGTAAAATACTACCAGTTTTTTTTTTGTCCATTATCGTATAACTTTAGGCATAATTTTTTCGAAAAATCCGAAAAAAAAAGAGTCAATTGTGTATGAACTTTTAAAACAAATGATTTAAACATTCTTATGTGGTAATCAATCAAGACAGATCGAATATAATGAATTTTTAATTATTATCAAATGGTGGGAAAAAAATTAATAAATATTCTGACAAGATTTTTGTAAATACCCAAAAGAGCATGTGCCCTAATCGAAAACTCGTTTTAAAGATGTATCATGAAAAAAAGATAAGTACTCGACTTCTTTATGTAAGTTTGTACGTATCATTGACCTCAGATATTTTTACTGGGGAGTCGTATAGGAGCACTTGCACTTTTTCAAAAAACAAACATTGAGATTTTCTGAAAATTTATTACATTGACTTGATATAATACTGTAGATCAGGTTTTTTTCGGAAGTCTGAACAATTCGTCGATATTTACTTTAAATAAAACGAACAAATAAAAAACAAACAAGCAAAATTCACTTTAAATAATTTATCAAAAAACCGTCTGTCAAATTTATTCATTTACATTACGATATGATATGAGAGTTAAAAAGATGCAAATTATTTGATTTACACACTAATATGTTTTTATAAACAACTACCAACGGTGCTCAAAATCAACTAACAAGCAAAATCTTTATAAATGCCATACGATACCGAATCTTGACACCTTTAAACAATTTATCAAAATAAATCTCTATCCAAGTTTGACAATTCCATATATCGGACAGTAGGGTGCATAGGTATATCTACCTATTGGAATCCTGAATTTAATTTTCGATACATATTTGTCTTGTTTTTATTATTTTTCAACATCAACAAAATTAATAATAAAAACTCGTAAGGTTTTTAGCCAGGTAGAAGTCTATTTAAATGCAGATAATTACATTTGAGAAGTTTTAGATAAATCTTTTGCTTTTTATTTTTGGGATTTTTGGTGATATTTTAACAACTAATGTCACCATAGCCGGCTATTTCAAAGTGAATCCTTCTTGGAAAAAAACTTGAATCCTAAATTGACAAAATCGAGCTCGTTATATCAAATTGGTGTTCATTATGCGAACATTGGTCCGAATTACAATAAGTATAGTCGTTCAAAATTTTTAGTTTATTGTACTCAAATTATATTTCCACAACAAATCTTTTTATCATTTTATATAACTAAAATACAGCGAAGATTTTATAAAACTTTACATAAGTGTAAAATAAGTTTCTTCTTAGACCCTTCCATCTAATCACTATTACAATAATAACAATAATAATGCTGATAATGGAAGGTATTAAAAGAAAATTAAATAAAACAAGAAACTATAGGAGAACTATTGTTAGAAAATAGAAAATTTCAATAAACGATTGAGTTGCAAATCGGAAAAATCAACTATTACACGATTAGGCGCCAACAAGAAATATTTACGACTTGTTACAACAAGCTTGTAAAAGAAGCTTTATAGCAACTAAAGAACAGGAAATGTCAATTCTAACAACAACAAAAACATAGAATAAACAAACTATACGATAGTAATAATTGTTGAACAGAAGAAATTAAAAAGCATATCATTGACCACAGATATAAAAAAAAAATGTAATTAAGTTTTTGATGCATTTCCTATTATAGATTGAAAAACAAAATTAATCTTTAAATCTTTAATTAAAAAGGTTAATAAAGCAAATCATTTAATTTAAATATTTTGCGAACGTTGACATCTTGTCGACAGACGTTCGATAGTTTTAAGAAGGTCGTTTAAACCTTAAAATGGATCAATTAATACAAAGGTTTGTTTTTATAATAACATAAAGCTTATCCCAGTATAAATATTAGTCAGCCCCGGTTATAATACACTTATATTCTAGGATGATTTATGTATTATTGTTTTAAAAAAATTGTGGTAAAATCAAGGTTAATTTGTGACAGCAATAAGACTTATTGTAATTACATTATTAAGATAACCATTGAACCAAATAACTAATGAGAATGAACAACAAATAATAAATAAAGAAACATTCTAATTTGGACAAAAGAAAGCAAGGTTATAATTTTCGATATCGTTTTTTTTAAATAATTTTTTCCTATAATTATTTTCTAATTTTTACTTCCCGAACCTAATTATACATTTTAGATTGTCTTAAATTCTTAAAAGTCGAGCCCACACCTAAACCACGATATAGAAGCGAAACGAATGTTACTTCAATAACAAAAACTTCAACCAATCTAGGCGATACCTACTAAATTTAATTGTATTTTAGAAAACAACTGAATAATGTCTTTTCAGGGAGTAGAAAAAAAGGTAGACAGTAAAGTAGCAGATATTAATTGTGAAAACATTCACCCTAATAACCTTGGATTACCATTTTTTAATATTCTTGTTGAATAGTCGAATAAAAAGTGGGTACATCACGGCTTTTTATCATATTCTGTGACTTCAGAATAAATAATCAGCATTTTTGTAAAACCACAGAAAATAATAAGACTATTAACAAGGCATAACCGGCGTGCTAAAATATTGTGTTGAATTTTTTATTGGCAATATTGTGTTGGGGTTGAAATTCTTTATTTGGCTCTTGTACACGAACCTTTAGCCGCCACGAGTAAATACATTCTTATTACTTCATAAGTAATTATTGATGATACGAGTACTAAAAGTAAGATTCTATTTTGCGAGTATGAAATATTAGCTGATTTCCGACAAAAAATTTCAGCCATCTGTCAATTTTGATTTTGGAAATTGTCAAAATTGCTATAAAAAATTAGATCGTGTTGAAAGCGTCATTTTTAGTAGTGGTTGTAGAAATAGTTATTTATGAAACGAGTGTTAAAAGTGGGATTTTATTTTGCTAGTAGGAAAGTTTGCGACAGGAGGGACAGTCGGTGGAGCCAAATAAAATCACTTTTTCATAAACACAACAAAAGTTTTCTTAAGACCAAATTAACTGGTTTTCAACAAAATTTCAATTGTTAAATTTCAATAATGCGTTACAAAGGATGTTGAAATTTGGAAGTTTTATAATGTGGTTTTTATATAAAATAACCAACACTTTCAATTTCTTTAAGGAACCTGCCTTATTATTGTTATTGTTATTAACAAAAAAATACTTTCTGGTAAATTAAATCTTTTTGTTATTTCCGTTTAATTATAAAAATAAAACATAATTGTCAATGGATTGTTTTTTTCTTCTTCTTCTTATTACAAAGATCGTCACGAGATGTCGAACTATTTTTTGATTAAAACGAAAAGAAAGTAGTTTTTAGTTGCCACTTGCCTTGAGAACAGTTAGGGCAGGGATAGACAGCGGCTAACCCACTTACATACAACGTCAGAATATAATGAAATTGTCGTAGAACAGCGTCTGCGCGTACCTTAATCGAAATCGCGCTCTAAACTAAACGCGTTTCCTTCAGTCATACTGTTTGCAGGAAAGTCGGTGTGTATTATTTAGCGTCGCGACGGTTTTTATTTACAAATATTGACGTCGCGTGTGTGATTCAATGCACGAAATGGATTTAATTTTTAAGTGTTAGTGTATCAGTAACTAGTAACTAATTATAAATATAAAGGATTTGTTATTCATTCATCAATATCATAGTAAGTTTTCTAATGGATCAATATGAGATAGAAAGTACAGAATTTTATGGCACTTTCTTTAATAGTAATTTAACAAAATTAATTATTTACACAAATTATTGGCTTTTTTTGGATTGACAAACTTTTCTTAGTATTTGACAGGACTATTTGAATGCATAAGATGACAGTAAAGAAATGTTATATGACGCGGCAATTGAATTTTAATTATAAACCGTGCATTATATGAACTTTCGAAACATTGACCAGTTGAATTCACCCTGTCATTTTTTATAATGAGCACTATATGCATTCCAAATATCAATTGATTGTTATTTTTTAAAATTTAAAGACTTTTTTTTAAAACAAATTAAATACCATCTACTATTCAAAAGTTTCCCGTCTGTTTACGCATCGAAGTCACCAAACGAATTTATAGTTATCGATGAACTTTTAAATATTCGCAATTTTTTTTTTGTATTTAAATTGTATTTTATCCACCAAACCACTAAACTGTCACCTATTAAAAAAAATACTATTAATGATGTTTACTGAGAAATTTTCGACGACGAAATCTGGTTTTTTATAAATTATCATCAAGAATATTGAACTTTTGCAAAAAATCGTAGGCACTATAATGACGATACTGTTGGTTGTTTTGGTGTTAATAACCGCCCTCCGTTATCCATTTTTGTCTTTATTTCAATTAAAACAACAACAAAAAGAATGATTGTGATGATAGAATTTTTTAGTTAGGATGATAAATGCGGATATTTCGAAAACACTTTAGAATCATCAGGGTCGTTTCGACTGCATCCTTTCTTATGTGTATGTGTAATATCCTATTATATGTCAAAATTATAATAAGTTTTTAAAAACAAAAATCTAAGCTTCTCGATTATTTCAAACCAATTGATAATAAGCAACAATGTGGGAACAAATCATACTAGCATATTTGTTGTTAAACAAGATGAGTAATTCATTGGTAAATTAACAGAATCAATAAACAATGAATATTTCCTTTAGTTGCAACTTAACTGTGCTACTGTGAATCTAACAAGGCTAGCCTAAGTTTCACTCGTTTCACCAACTCTCTCGTCAGAAATACACAATGTGTGATGTCTATCGGACTTTCAACTTAAATACTTCTATATGCAATCGAACATGTGACACAGTAGCTGAATTGTATCGATAAAAGAAATTTTATTGTTAGCGATACTGTTATCGTTGGTCTTTTACAGAAAAATTACATTTATATTGTAAGACTATCAAAGGACGATCTGATACTTGGTTCTATATTTTTATTTCAAATAAGAGTTACGTACACTGTTAACTCTGGTTTCGATGAATACAATTCTAAAGTTGTCAATTTTTATTATAAAAAATTTTACATTTACAAAGAGATCAAGCTCGTGTTTATGCGAATCTATACCAACAAACACCTGACTCGACCAACTTTCACTAGCACAAAATTTTCGTTACATTTAATTGAGCAACAGTCTCTTTTTCTCTGTTATCGTCGTATCTTGCAGGAATATCTCTGAATCTTAAAACCTAAAATTCACAATTTTTATACCCATACACAAATGGAGAATTGTGAAACTGTTTGACCTTTATAAATTTCAGGATTGTTTATAGTTTTGATGAAAAAAAACAATAAATTTTTTTTGAAATAAAGAAGTTTGAAATTTACCAAAATTAGTCGTGATATGTGTCATAATGTAATTGTTGACTTTGAATAACACCAACATGACAAATTTTATAACTATACAATTTTGCATTTATTATATAACTGTAAATGTTCCGTAGGCGTTAAACTGACCCACACATATTAATATTCAAAATGGTTTAGACCACAAAATATTGTAAATCAGACAGTAAATTGGACAAAACATGAATTTCGATTAAATTATTATTATTGTACTTTATGTAAAATAAAATTAAACTTTTACTATTATTATTACTAAATAATTATAATAAATATTCGAAAATACCCTCTTTTAAGTGGAAAAATAAATAAACGACAAAGTAACGATTCATTTCGTATTCTATAGTTGTTTGTTTAACCATAAGAATTCTAATTTTAGTTCTATAGGAGTTTAAACGAAAAATCTAATAAACTTAACAATGTAGATAGCTTTAAAAAAGCTCTCAGAACTTATACAAAAAGATAAAAAGAACAAATATGACTTGTCTTAAAATCAAGTACATAATATATTTTAACAACAAACAGATATAAAACTCAAATACACTACAAATATTATTAAATTTCATTCGTAGGAAGCAACTAATCGACAAACGTCACTATAGCTACATTGTAAAATAGTTTTTTAAATAAAATAAAATAAAATAAAATACAAGGGTGATAATAAATTTATAAAATAATCATCATTTATCTTGATTTAATCGTTACATCTTTTTTAATACTAAAGCAACTAAATCTCAAACACATTCAGATGTATTATTTAGCAACTTTTAAAAAGCAAATAAGAAATAATAATAAAAACTTAACCGTTTTGTTTTGATTCTAACATCACTATTGTCTTCAATATGCCAATTGATTAAAGGATATGTTTGATTAACTGTGATAATTAAATAAACAATAGAATTTGACCTTTAAGAATTAGTGAATTCGATGTACTTATTCTGAATGACATCATTTCTAACATGTAATAATTTCAACAATGGATAATCGACAAAAAAACTATTAAATTATCGATAAAATGTTCATCAATTTTAAAACAATCGATAAGTAAGTAAACAACTGAAAAATATTTATATACGGTTTATCGTCTGATCAGTCATTGAAATCTCTAAGTAAATCTCTATTTCCGGACGTCTATACTTAAAATAAATATTTTCAAACGTTTGTTTCTTGAATTTAAATGCACTTTCAATTTGATTTTCTTAGTATAATGGTCTTATAGACAAATATTAAATGAAAAACTAACATCCTATGGATGATTCACAGATTCTTATGTATTTTTCTGATGTGGTTTTTTTTCTGTTTGAAAAACGGGAAAAAAAACAAATAAATCCATATTTCCAGCTCGTTAGTTTGATAAATGTTACTTTTGTATAAATAATATATCATTTTAGTCATATGTCAAGTTTATTTTACTATTATTTTAATAATATTAAATTATTTTGTCCTTCCATGAGAATTATTAGTTTATTGTTAAGTAACGCCCATTTCTCTTAGAACATCAAGGAAGATTATAGTATATGTATATTTATTGTTATAATATTTAAGTTTTTTTGTGTAATAGAAGATCATTTTAAAAGTGATTAGATTAGAATCGATCATCACCTTAGGACGTCGTTGGGTTTAATATAAATTATAAAAAACTTTCTCCAAAAACATTAAGAATTTATGAACGTTTTTATTATGAATTTTAAGGCTTTATTTAAGACTTTATAGAAAGCAATTGTCCTAATTAACTAAATTGTCTTAATATATAATAAATAATAAAAAGTCAAACAATCCATCGCTTTCTACACTAATGTTTATACCTCAGCTTTCCTTAGAAGGAAAAAAGGAGTCTATAAAACGAACATTGTTTATAATTTAATTTTAGTTAAATTATATTTTTTACAAATTAAATAATTAATGTTTGTTAAATAAACATCAACAATCACGTATTATAAATAATTCGAAATTACATCATCATAAATATTTTCTATTTTTATTTTGCTTATATTTTCAGTACTGCTCCTTTAGAACTACCTCTGCCAGATACACCATCTGAAATGGTTTCACGTCGTCGTATTCTTTCAAGATCTCGTGATGACCTCCACATGGACTCGACATTTCAACCCCCGGAAGATGAAGAAGACGTATGGTATCAAAAGGATAAACTTTACAAGGTAATTATTAAGCTATGAGAATTTTTTTTCGAAAAAACTTCGAACATTCCTACAAGTATTGCACCGTTAATTCTGTTTATAGAATACTAATTATCTAAATGTAGGTTATTACTAAACAATCGATCCTTATTTCTATTATATTCTTAATATACATATAGATACTAAAATATTTATAAATATTTTAATAAATAACCAGAAATTTATTGAGTGAGAGTTTGTATAAAACCAATTCGCTCCTTAGTTATTACATGAGTTGAGCGTTATGTAATTGCAGTTGTCTTCTATTATATGCAACAGATTTCAAGTCAAAGGCCATAATAGAAAGTTGATTATAATCAATAAGTTGATTTACAATTAAATGTTGATGATTTTTTTTCTGTAAATTTTTAATTTTAATAAATGTCAAAAATAAATATTCACGTAATTGTGAGATTATTGAACTTTTCAGCAATGTTTAACTGTTAAATCAAGAAAGTAGGCGATATTTAGATCTATCCAAATATGTATCGTTTCACGGTAATAAACTAGTAGCTGTCAAACTGTTCTGGGGGCGAATCGCCTTTTTATTTTATTTTGACATCTTAAACTTCAACATTATACATCAACCATAACTAAATATTACGGAAAAAAAGAAAATTGAGGAGTTCTTATTAAAAAAATTGTCAACATTATTTCCGGTACAATAATGTCGGTTCCGGTTAAATTAGTTGCGTGTGAATGAAATATTAATTTAACAACTGTTTCTTTTTGTGGTCAATTATAATCGATAGGTAGATAGAAAGAGAGGAATATATGAAAAAATAAGGAAAAACTACTGTCTATCACTTGAAGATTTTTGCATTATCAGATGATTCGCCCACCCTGACCTTAGGTGGGGCTTCTTGAAATTCTGTACTGAGTTTGTTGAACTGTAAACATGGCGATATTCGCTTTTTTCCTAAGAAAAAATTAATAAAATTACCATGAAGGAACATTAGAGATGGAGTTAAAAATAAAAGAAAAAGATTTGGGTTTTTCACAAAAAGCGATCTATTAGTATTAAAAATATGCCAAGTCGAACTAGCTCACTCATCATACTTTGTTATTATAAATTCAATTTAAAAATTATTTTAATCAATTGTGTAATTTGTTTCAATGCAGTAGCCAAAATTTTGTGGATTTACTGAAGGTCATTAATTAAACACAAAATTGGACAATATTATTCGACCTTCTGTTATAAAAATAAGTATTTTATTATTTTATTTTGTGTAGGCGTTGGCTAATTAAAAAAGTACTATAAAATAGTGACATCACAAATTAATTCACACCTCAAAATAGATTCATTTCCGTAAAATGTATGAATTCTGAATGTATCACTAATGTGTGTTACGTTGTATATTTTTAATAATAATTCATATTAAATTCGTAATAAAATGCCGGAAAAATATAACAACAAACAAACTTGTCACATAAATGCGTATGCTTTTATCTCTAAATAAAATGTTGTATACATATGTAGTTAGAAGAAAGCAGACTTTAAGTTTATTAGACGTTATTAATATTACTTACTGTAGATTTATTTATATTGTTAAGATATCCATGGAAAAAAGTGAGATTTCGCTATAAACAGATGATTGTGTCAGGTGGAAATCATTCATATGGTCTACCTGAACTCGCTTTCTCTCATTATATACCGTGTTTTTTTGTTGTTTTTCACATACTCGAGACTTAGTAATTATATTTATACAATTAAACAAACATTTATTATTTATAATTTAGATTTGTAAATAAATAATAATTTATGATAAAAAGGTTAATTTTATTTAAAATTCGTATAAAATTCATACATTAAACATGTGCATAAATATTTTCTTTTTCTTTTCGTTAATGGCGAATTCTTATCAAATTGGATGATCCACGAGTTGAATGTTTAAACCACAAATGACCTCTAACCTTGCTCTGTTTTACCGGCTTAAGACTACTGATCCTTTGTTGATAAACAGGAATTGTAATCCAGTCTTAACACTAGAAACTTAACAATTGTATGTGTCTTAAGTATCATTATACTACGCAGTTTATCACGATATACTTTCATAAAATTACGTAATCATAAAATTTACAAAACGAGAATGTTGAAGTTCAATCCGTTATAAAAACTGTAAATTTTTATTATTATTGTTATTATCATCATCATCATCATCATCATCATCATCATCATTATTATTATTATTATTATTGCTAATTAGATCTCGTGTTACTTAATTTTTAATTATAAATTCATACTATATTTATTGAATGTGAATTAAAATCGCATAATGTCATAATTCGACCTAGATTTATTGTTCTTTCTTTCACTCTCACTATATGACCTTTTTTGCCTTCTTTAGTTTCGTTTCTAGTTTCTTGTGAATTTCAAGACCTATTTTATATTTATGTAAATAATAATAATAATAATTGATTGTATGCGATTTTTGGATTATTCCCAAAATAATTAAAAAATTCACATTATTACTGATGTTTCTATATTGGATCATGCTTCAAGTCACTGGACAACGGTCTTGACATTTGCAGAGACCCTGACGACCGACCAAACAACTTTCACAAGACATCGTATTAATTTAAAACAAATATTTCAATAAATTGTATTGTTTTATAAAAAATAAATTAACCAAATAAATAGAGGAAAATTCATTATTCTCAATCAATTGAAAATCCAAACTGAAACAAAATAATGTGAAAAGAAAATGAACAATAGCAATGAAGTTTGATAAATGAAACCAAGGTATACTTGTTGATGGAAAAATTCGTCTTCCTGTTTGGATTTTGGTAATTTTTCAATAATAGTAACAACTGCAACTTTTACACTTTATTTTATTAATAATTTAATGAATAATTTTTGTAACTCGGTCATAGATAGAGGCTTGTGAAGTGAAAAATTACTTTCTAATTATCATAAATATTCCTTTGATACTTTCATGTTGTGTTTCTGATAGAATTCATCTTTAAATTAAGAAAAATAACACGAATGTATATTTAAAATGTCAATGACGATTTTTAAATATTTTGACATTAAAAATTACAGAATCTTCTCATCATCAACAACAATAACAATACTAATAATAGATACTTTAGTATAGATTTTCGAAATTTTTTATAATGATCTACTTTCAAACAAATTGCTCGTAATTTTTTTTAATATTGTTTTATAATTAAAGAAAAATTTTCCAGCAATATTAAAATACAATTCTAGTTTAAACATACTATTAAACATTCATATTATGTATCCTGTTATAAATAAACAAGTATTTAGAAAGTTATCAAGCCGACATATGTTTTACAAATAATACAGTTGAGATAATCCTAATTTTTGATATTTTTATTTTTAATTAAAATTTGTTTAATGTTCTTATTATAATAAAATAAATAAGCAAATCAAAATAAAACCGAAAGTTATTAACGAAAATGAGCGACCTTTAGAAGAATGTCAAGGTTAAATATTAAATATAACTATCTGTACCATCGTAAAAATTATATACCATCATCATCATTATAATCATTATCATCATCTTGGTTCAGAATGAATTATCTTCGCTAATAGTTTTTACGCGAGATACAGTTAAGGTAATTGCAGTCGATAGGTCCTTAATGTGCAACAAATCGTTTTAAACGTTGCTATGCAAGTAACGTTGCCTAAAGGCGTTATAGCCGTTACAATAACGTCCTTGTAACCAACACTAGACGTTCACGTTATTAGATATATGGTATTTATAAAAACATAATACTCTCTTACTAGGGCAAATCTACAATATTATTTACATACAATTTATTAAAATATGGATATTAATATGTTAATTAATCGTATCAAATGAATTCTTGGAATAGTTTACTTTTACTTTCACATTAGTCTCTTTAAAACAATTTAGCTAAATATGTCAAAAAAATCAAAAAAGAAACGATTACAAGTACTCGCACTTGTCAGTTATCTTTTAATGATCTCCTGGAACACTGACAAGTGATGTTAAAATAAAAAATTCATACAATCAATCTTAGTGGTATGTCAAGAAAATTTGATAATAAAAATCAAGCTTATTGTTCTTTAAGATGACTTATCGCAACCTTTGGCGATTATTAATTTTTAGCAACATAGTGGAAGTATATGTAATATGTATGTTATGACAACTATGAATAAAATCTAAATTGACTGACATGTTAAACGAAAACAAAACAAAACAAAACAAATTGTTAAACACAGTCAAATGTCTGTCTATTTATTATGTTTCCGCTGGCAGATATCTTGTTATAATATTTCGTGGCTTTTATTGTGTTGTAATTAACTCGGCCAATTCGCGTTCGTTGTGCCATAATGGGTACACAGCAGGAGTTGTGTTATTTTTGATATGGTTACAAGATCGAGATAATCATAAGGTAGAAAGAATATCTTCAACAGTAGTCGTAACGCTCTATTTACAATCATAAAATAGTTTATATTCACCTCCAAAATTTATTTATGTGAAAGTAAGGTTATTATTGATAATTATATGTACCCAAATCGTATTTTTTTCAAATCTATAAGAAAATAGTCCGCCTACATTATATAGAATGTTGCAAATTTATCGAAAAATACTTTCAGTTGAATGGTGAATAAACTATTAGTCAATCTTAATGTTGTTTTTTTATTTGTTGATTTATGATTAATTTATTATTACTAAAGATGTTATTGATAAAAAATTAGTTTTAAAATTTTAATTCTGGTTTTCCTTGCACGTAATATCTATATGTGGTTTCTTTTTTTTTGGCTATTATTTTTAATTTTATATCAACATTGAGACAAGAGTGTTCCTTGTTGTTTTCTACATTGTAAAGAACTATAAATATTAAACATAATTTTCGTGCAAGATACCTTATAAAGAAGCAGCCAGTTTCTAAAAACATTTCGTATGATCTCTTGTAGTTTATCATGAAAATGTAAATATTCAAGCACGCACCACACGAGTTTATTTCATTTTGCTTATATGCGACAGCTTTTACGATTATAGATTTCAACTTTTATTTTATTGTTTAAATATTATCTATATAGGGTAGTAGCAATATTTGAATAATATCAATACATAAATCCATCAAATTGATTTTACAACTTCAAAAAGCATACGAGAATAGTTTAATACAAATCATAATAATAATAATAATAATATTAAAATTAAATTTACAATAAATCGTTTCTTGACAAGTCATCTCCTATTCTATTAAATATCTATTGGAAATAGAATCATCAATTTCAAAATAAAATCTTGAATCATCAATTCATTACTATATAAATAAAATTGAAATATTTTCCAGTTGTTAAACTATAAATTATGTGAGAAAATTACAAAAACATTCCCATCAACTGAACAATATGATGATTTTACGTAATGTTCACCGTCATTTCATCTATATCGATCAACGACATATAAGTAATCGATTCTATTGTAAGTATTGGAAAATTTCACCATTTATAACCTCAATATAAACAATCACTGTATGTAATTGTAAAAAAAATCTACGATCTAAATCTACGATAAGACTCCCCAATTTATTACCAACACAGCAGATTTTAATTAAATGCCAGTTTAAATCTTGAGTGATTACCATTGAATTTGTTTTACTTTAAATTGGTACAATCAAGTTAAAATAGGTTCACTATATTTCGTAAAATTGTAAAGAAAGTATTATTATAAAATGGCCAACTGGTAATTTTCTGTTGTAATTTGAACGTTAAAATTAATTATTACCAAACAACGTAAATTTAACATTTTGAAAGTAAATTGTAACAATGACTGTTTCGTCAAATGTCAGTTTAACAACAAGAATTATTGCGTTGTTCTATACACAAAAATATCTTATCCTCAAGGTATATCGCAAATGATTTTGATTATTTTCTGTTATTTTCATATTAATCGGTTCATGGTCAGGAGTAAAATTATAAATTTCCTCACGGTTTTTGATGCAAAAATTTCGAAAATTCTTTACCATTTACAATAAAAACTTATTTTGAAATTGAAACGGGTTATGTGCAAAAATTCAGTATAAAATCGGTAATAAGATTGGTTTTAAAAGTGCCTTTTTTTGTACTGCACTTTCACAAAATACAATAAAAATTTTCGTCTTTTTATTTTCCTAAATTAGAATTAGATTTCTATTGACTTTCGCTTATATTATATTGATTTCAAATCAATAATAAGCTTTTAAATCATAACCATTTTAAGTATCACAAATGCATCATCAATTGTGTCGATATCGTGAAAGTTTCTTGTATATCACGTATAGATCATCGATGAATTATTAATTTTATTTCGTTTATTATTTTCAAACAATATAACAAAATATAACATTTCTAATCAAAGATCATCATCATCATCATCATTATTATCATTGTGCATGAGAAATTTATACGTAAGATCTTTGTAATCATATTGTTTTGGTTACATTATGCAATAATCATTAAAACGTAGGCACATTGTCATTGGCTGTCGAGAAAGTTAGTTTTAATAAAATGCTAAGAAAGTTAAATTTGTTCTTTTTTTTCTTGTTGGCCGTTATTGTTGTTTGTTTATTGCAATATAATCTTGTAACTTTTAAGCAATTACAAAATTATTTTAAATGGTTATTTAACAAAAAAAATTGAAATTAATTATCAAAACCAACAGGATCAATGATTATAAATCAAGGGCGTCATCAGTGGTTAACTTTAAACAAAATGACCATTTAAATATAGGCTAAGTTAAATTTGTCTCCATTAAACAGACGATTATCCTAATTTGATACATTAGAGACAAAAATAAATAAATCGAAACCTAGATGCTACAAATCAATTGACAATCGGTGATTGTAAATAATAAAATCTAATACTAAAACTGGAGCAGTTGTATAACGAAATTGTATAACTTATTATGCCTCTCTAATGCCTCAAGTTAAGTCATGTTTTTGCGGTTGTCCTGAAATCTTATAATATATTCTAATTGGCATGTATTTTAGTATTTTACGCAACATTAATTTAAGATCTATAAATAGAGTGAGAGAGATTGAGAAAAAAAAGCATTAAAATAAAATAAAATAGATAATAACAGTTTCTACATTCATTACCCAGCCAAGTATGACAGAATATTATGTTTTGAAGCCGGTTTTCTTAGCAGTAGGTAATGATGGTTAACTGTATATAACTCGAAGTGTGTTAGTATGGTATTTCCTCAACTTTTTACATCAATAACAACTAACCAAAATCAATAAAACCTATTATTAACAAACATCTTTATGGATAATTATTTATTATGAAAATTATATTTTTATTACAGGATCATATACAAGAGGTTTTAGATAAATGGACACAAATCGATGATGAAATTTGGGCAAAAGTAATTGTCCTGGAAAGGAATCGTCGTGTCGCCAAAGCTTATGCACGTGCTCCTGTACTTACAGTAAATGGTTCTGATGATGGATTCGATGGTTTCCGGTATGTATCAAAATAAGATAAAATAGAAAACTCAAAAATCTACCATCCATGTTTCCTATTTGTGTTACTACTTTTACTTGCATTTGATTAAATCGAGAAGTAAAATAGAAAAAATTCTAATCGATGATCATCAATTCAATTGTTTTTTTTTTCTTCTCCTAAATTTATCAAATTGAAATCTTCAATTGATTGTTAAATTTCGTAATTTTTTGTCTTGGATTTTTTTTTGAAGAAAGAAAACGACAAAATCGTGTTATCCTCAAAATATAAAACTTTCAGAATAACTAGTCATTCTTAATGGTGGATATAGAGTGGAAAGTGACAGTATTTATGGAATTTTGCAGCTTTACCTTCAATCTGATTCCTTTTTTCTTCTCACATAAAAACCAATAGAGTTGATTGCTTTTTTGTAAAGAAAAAGACAATTACCGCTTTATTACATTTTCAGTTTTACGATAAAAAAAAATAAAAATTAATTTTTTCAACCAATAATGTTACATCTACAGAAACGCCCTGTATATACGTTTTATATAAACTTAATTGTCAAAATGTATAAAAAATATTTTTTATTAATAGCGACAATCGTTTAAATATTAACTACACGGATAAACAATGTGGGTGCGGAGTTGTTGCAAAATAGTCGTTCTAATCGTCGACAAACCTTTCTAATCGTTATCCTACACGGTGATTTGTTACAATTTACAATCAAAATAATTCTAGAATAAACATACTTTTGGTGAAATTTGAATCTATTTATAGTAATATTTTATTATTAATTGTAATATGAAATTTATAAGAAAATTAAATTATTTCGTGGAAAACTTATTATATAATTTCTTATTTATAATTATTTTCAAGGTTTTTGCAAACAGTATTTGCTTCTAAACATCACGTTTTTGTTTATAGGCTGTTCTTTATATAATACATGTCTGGCGCCTAAAGAAGTATTTTGATTTATTTACAGTTCTTAAACACGCACCACCCGCTATTCTCATTACATACACCACTAATTTAAGACTATATTTTACACTTTTTATATGCTACTGATTTAGTACACCCTTTCAAACATACTTCTCATTTTATTACTATTTTCGTTCAATAATTACCATTTTAAATATTATCTCTAATTACTGTGTAATTCTCGAACCAGATGTTAATACGTTTTATTTTAACTATCACATATCTCTGTAATTTTGTTCTATTAACTTTAAAATCTTCTATTGGACACACCTTGATTAATATTTCATCCTAGTTATGAAAAATTTAAGAATTCTGCAGAAAATTATTAAGTCATTGCCTCCCACAAAATACCTTATGTTAGGATAAACCGGCTTTGAGAAATTTTGTTAATCAACAATCACACCAACCAAATTTAAGACAAACATAATCGTCTCTATAAAAGGTTTTCTATGTTAAATTAATCATATAAAATAATTAATTTGGTTTATGTCTTCATCCACCCTTCATTTATTTATTTGAGCTTAACAATAACAATATCAAATAACTCGTTTTTATTAAATATTTGAGTTTTTACATTAAACTTTAACAATTTGAATGATTGAAATTAACTAGATTTCGATTAGGCGTTGCGTGGTTGTATAGTTTAATTGTCGAAACAATAATCGTTATCTCCTACTCAAAATGATACCGTAATAATTTTGATCACCCGTTATAGTATTTGAAAACAATAAAGTAAAAAAAATTATACGGTGATTATTTTAAATTTGCAAAAATTAGGTGTGCAAATAACCGTCTTTCTCTTTACAACATTCTTTGAAATAATCAAACTACAAACTAGCCTCCTTTATACAATGATCGGAATCTCACTATACCTATACCCTATTTATAAGACTAGGAGTACTAGGACATTTTTTATCTTAGAACGACCTTCATTTAAAGCAGTTAAAGATAATCAAAGGCGTTTTCTAACTGTTTATTTTTCCTATTCTTTTTAAGTGTTGCTGTTATTTCAGATTTATATTACGTAAAATTATTTTAATATGCAATTATCACGTGGTATTATCGAAATTTTGTGTTTTGTTTTTAAATAATATTACGGGGGTGTAATTATTAATAGTATTGTTGGTCAACAAATTCATCCCACGTTCCGACCGCACAACGACCTTCTTAGAACCATCCTTGAAAGGTCTATTCTTTTGATATAATAGAAATAGTAATAATAACAATATAACAAGTAGATCAATTTTTTTGGTAGATAGGTTTTTTGTAATATTTCTCATCAAATGGTGATGTTGTTATTTAACACTGGCGATTTATATATTTAATATATGTATTCATATACATAAATTATTATTGTTAGATAAATACAAGATATCTAATTAAATAGCTTTAGAAGTGTTGATTTGTGGTAAAATTAATGGTTTGATATCAAGGGATGAATTGGCTGAAATATCTCGATGATTTATAGTCAATCGTATTAAGTAGGACTGGTTTCATTTAGTTTAGTCATTCATTTTATTTTTATTTTATTAATTTTGTTTATCATCTTAAATTTAGTAGATAGCTTACTGGATCTTACAATTAGCTAGTGTTGATGTTGATATATTGTTGTACTTTATTAAAGCAACGATTGTTTTTCTCGCTAAAGCTGGCAGTTTAGGGTTATAATAGCTGTAATAAAAATCTGGTAAGATGTCAGGAGATTTTATTTAGGATATCTTGGGTTCGCCGGCCAAAGACTCCTTAGCAATTACACAAGGTCGTCTAGTCTGGGTAACGCTGATTTTTTTGCCAAATCCCGTTCTCTATAGTAATGTAAAAGTGTTAAAGAGTCCATAATCTATCAACAAAACTCTAATTAGTCTTGCCTATCATAGAATTAATTGGTTTCTTTTATATTCAAAATTTGTAAAGGATACTGAACAAAATTGGTGCATGTTTAATCTACGTTACCATCAACTGATCATAAATATCGTCTATTAAACATCATTTAAAGGATTTTTATACAAAACAACAACATCAAGAACAACTACATCGGAATCTCTATTAAAGAAATCACTAAACCGTGTAATTTCGCTACTTGTATGACATATACACAACCACCTAAGCAATTAACACCTCAACATACCCGACCCAGAGCAATAAGACTAATAAAAAAAAAGGTGAAAAGTTACACATCGGCTTATATGAATCACATCAAAAGTCATTGTGTATATGGAATTTTTTTAAATAATATTCAAAATCATCAAACAACCTTGCGATAGTGAACGGTAAATCCCATCATAGATCTGGATGGGATGAAAGAAAAAAAAGTAGCAAATTTTCTTAGATTTAGATCGACTATATTCGGTCTCTTTGATCTTTTAAACTAAAGCACCTGCTGAGGTGTAATAAATGTGACAGATCCCTACTGGGATAGACTATTTCAACTCGTCTGTCTTGAAGCATTTCAAAAGTGAATTTTTTCTAATAAAAATAGAATTAAACAATTTCTATTTTTATTGTCTATGTTGTATAGAGAATTTTTGATTAAATCTATAATGTTATGGAGCTTTAGACAGTTTCTTGTAAAAGATACATTGAAATATATTTTATCCTTCATTTTAATCAATTGCAATTTCTCAGTAAAACTAAACAAATGACAAGTTAGGACTCAAGAGATCGGCATCCGTTTTTAAACGTATTCAAGGTTGTCTCTGAGGTTTTACGCCCACAATACGAACTGGGATCCCGTAATTGAAATACAATGAACCAGGAATGCTTTTTATAAATAATAATAATAAGAAGAAAAATGCTTTACATATTGGTACATAATATAATAAGGGCTTGTAACCGACATAAACTATTGACATAATTTTATTTCAATTTGTAAAACATGGTCAGGATTGAAATCTGAATGTATCCTGTTTAACATATGATAAATTGTTTTTTAACAAAGATAAAAGCAACTTGAATTATAACATCAACTATACAGTAGCACTATAATTCAATAACAAAGAAATAATTGCCTTGAAATTCATATAACTGTAACAGTTAATTCATTTCAAATTATCAAATTATAACGGATCTAACACATTATTAAAAATAATAAAATTTTATTGTAAACTATTTATCAAAAGTGGGTAGTTCTAGATAAACTTTAAACGCCATTGTCACACCCAAAACTGATTTACTACAACGTGATATTGCTATTATTTCGCCAATTGATTACGCAACTAAAAAGTTGCAACGAGCTTTACTTTAAAAAGAACATATCTAACCAAATATGGTTATATTTATGCCTCTTTACATTAAATTAACACAAATAAAAACTAATTTTCTTTAGTTCAATAGAAACAAAATTAGAAAACTATTTTGAATTCTTGATTAAAGAGAAAACAAATCAAAATAAAAGAATTGTTGCAACTTAATAATATTACTTCAAGAGTTTTGGAAAGGAGTGAAAGTTAATGATATGTGTGAAATGTTTAACAATAAAATAAAACAAAATAAATGTGAATCGTAGAAAACAACTAGATAATAAGAATATTTATAATAATTCTATATTTAATTTGATTATCAAATATTATGATTTTTTCACTATAATTAATCAATAATTAAGTTGACTGAATTAGAAATTGAAGTTATTTATTTAAATTATTAACATAAGTTGTATCGTTGTTGTGTCAGCGTAAGATTGATCAGGTTAATACTTTCACCATGCCCTTTTTAGCGTTATAATTCTTTTTATTTCTTACAATAAATAAATTTTCTTCTCTCGACAACAACAACAACATTGTTGTTTTTATTTTTTTCGAATTTTTTCTGCATACCTCACAAGGAATCTACTAAAAAATCGTTTGCATTTTGTTATTTCAGATCGTGTCGTAAATCAATGTTGCTTTTTCTCCAAGACATTTTTCTCTAATGAAACTTTCAGCAACATTCAGATTAGGCGACAAAGTGGCGACAATTTTATTTTTCAACTGGTAACACACCCTAATAAGACTATAAAATGATTGACAGTTTATATCGTTTAAAGTGACGATTAATGGAAACGCCCCTTCAGTTCAATGTTGATTCTAAATTAATTAAAATTCTTGATTGTTTTATTGCATATGTATTATAATAAAATTGATTATCGTAAAACAATAATAGGGATGTTAATAAATGGATCTCCAAGTAAATAAAATAAAATAAATGAAATAATGAGAAATTTTCTTGGACATTTGGTCAGTGATGCTTAAAGTTTCTTCTATACTTCTCTATCATCAAACTTTCACTTCTTAAAAACGAAAATTTATCTTTTTTTTCAATCTTTTCTGTTTTTCTTTCTTTCTAGAATTGGTTTGTGCGGTTTTGACAATCCTATGAGAGACCAGAAAACTGAAGAATTCAAAAGGCATATCGGCCATGTAAGTATTAATTTTGATATAATTATTAATTTTATATTTATTAGTTAGATTGGTTCCATATGATGTCAAATAAGTAGTCGAATACCTAAAGGCACAACCAATTATAATCCATGCATAAAGTAAACTTGAAACATCCCCATTTAAAACAACACCATAACTCTAATAAACGAATTGGGTGTTTAAAAAACGATAATAACAATTTAAATCGAAAAATTTTGCAATAAATAAACTATAATTGGTCTACAATTTATTTTTAGTAATAATTTTTATCGCTTAATCCCGTCTGACTTTCTTAGAATCGTCTAAATTTATATATACATAAATATAATTCGTTATTGTTTTTATTATTATAGGGGGTGAAAATTAAAATGGATGATGCTGGAAATATTCTTATCAAACGTGTATCTAAATGTAATGTCTACATAAAAAATACTGGACAAGATGATGAAAATGCTATTGGTAATGAAATTTTAAAATTACCAAATTGTGCACTAGAACCGGAAAAACCATTTAAAGTAAATTCTATTTTTATTTATTATTAACCGAATTTAATAAACAAATTTTCCAGTTGTTTGACATGAAAAAATTTCAATCAAATGTAAATCGGGAATTACGTCGTGCTTATCCTGATCGTAGAAGATTAGAATGTCAATGTCTTAGCGCAATTGCTTTCGTCAAATCTGAACCTGAATTATTGGAATGTCCAATATGGGTATTAATTATCAATGTTGTTGCAATGGATATGCTAAAATCAAAATTACCACCAGGTAGATAATGTCTATATTATCATTGATATTGACAAAATCTATGTTTTTGTTTTTGTTTCTATAAAAATTATTATAGTTCAACGTGTTATGGATATCAAAAATCGACCACGTATTCCTATTCCTGATGAGGATCCCTATAGTGTAGCAGGCAACGGTAGTGGTTCATCGGGTAGTTCAGGTTTCGCTGGTGGTAATGTAGCAGCAACTAGGGAACAACTTCTTTTGCAAAGTCAACAACATGCACAACGTCGCAGCGAGAAACCACCAAAACTACCACCTCGTGAAAACATGTATCCCCATGACATACCTAAGGTATCTTTTATTTTTATATATTTTTTTCGTTTATTTATTTACATATATTATTCGGATTCACTCTGGAAGCTTTTATACGCCTACAATCATAATAAACACATAAATTTCTAAGTTGCAATAGAATATACATGACCGTTACTGAATAGATGCTATCAATTTTAATTATTGCCAACTAACTGTGTACAACTATGTTGGTGATATTCTATAAATATCCTTAGCATCTTCGCGAACAATTTCTATAATAGTAGGATAAACGAAAAAAAATCCCAAAACCAGTTTACACCTTCACAATTCATTATTAGGCATTTAACTTATCCAGCCTGATATGGCACACACAACATTCAAACAAGTTATTGTTAATTAAAAAAAAAACAGCATATTTAAATAATCAACTATTATAAATCATATAAAACAGTAGATCATTCTTTAATAAAAATAAATATAAAGATATCAACAAATAGAGAAACAAGTCGAGCTTTAACTCATAAGATAGTGCATCACTGGTAGGAGTGCAAACAACGATATGTTACATAAAAAATCAAAATACAAGCACCGATACAATAATAAACAACAAACACATAAACAGAAATCTACGTATTACTATATTGTCGACAAACAAAATAATTTTATCGATTATACGATATTGTTTTCTCAGATTGTTACAGTTGAATAAAGAAACAACTTTTAACGATAACAATAATTCAAGCACTACCCAAATTTTTTATTGTTGTCAATGTTTTATAAATAAAACGATATTATTTATACAGAAAAAACAACCTTTAACTAATTGATTTCAATTTCAATTTATAGCCGGATTACGACGATGATCACGATAATAATCGATTAAAACCTTTTGCATCATCCCGAAGTAAAGAAAAATCAAAAGACAATAAAAAATACGGTAATTCTTATAAATTATAAATTTAATAAACACAATTCTAATAAGATTTTATCTTTAAAAAAAAAAAAATAGACGATCCTTACTATTGTGGTTTGAGAGCGCGTGTACCAAATTTCGTTGCAAAATCAAAAGCAAAAGAATCATTACCATCAAAACGTTATTCAATTAGTCAACAACAACCACCGCCACCATTACCAATGATACATCAACATCATCAAATGGGACCACCACATCATCATGCCATGTGGCATACAAGAAGTTTCGAAAGTGGCATAGGTAATATTGATGATTATCAACAACAAATAAAAATAAATGGGAACACAATTTATAATAATAGGAAAAATTACAGATTCTGATGTTATGGAATCACCATACAATCAAATCTATGGTAGACTTCCTATACCAACAAGAGCGTATATTCCCAGTCAACCACGTACAATGTACATTGGTGAATGGGATTAAATTGTGTAAATATAGAGAACAAAATAATAATGACTTATTATTATTATTAGTCTAAATTGTGAATCTATTATTTCTTTTTTAATAATTAAGATAATAAAATCGGTTAATATTTTAACCGACATTATCTTATTAAGACTTATTCTCAATGGTGTGTTCAAAGAAGCTGTAGAATAAATGAAGACTATTGTCTGCTTTTCTGAACGTACCATAAATTTCCCCTTCAGGCTTATTTTTATACTGCCACTATTAATATCTATATATATATATATATATACAATTTATTTTTGTTTATAAATATACATGTATCTTGTAACGTAATTATTTTTGTACTCAAAATAATCGTCTTGTAAATAGTTATAAGATATTTAGTAATTTCTCTATTATTATGATTTTTTTGTTTCTTTAAACTCCATAATCTGTTTGAAATACTCAATTATATATTGTTTTATAAGAACCATTATAGAAATGTATGTTATAGTAACAATTATTTTTTCTTCGAATATAAATGTGATTACATTGATAGTTAATAATCGTTAAATAATTTTTAGCATAGATAACCTATGCTATAAGCATAATTTGTAAAATAATATAAGTTGTATATGATATTTTATTTTGTAATTTATACAATATATGGTGAAGGATGTGAATTTGTGTTTTATTATAAATTATCTGTCATTTTCCAACAATTTATCCTTTAATTCAAAGATTAATTAACGAGAACGATGCCCTAAAAATTTGTGGGTATAATAAAGTCATTAGAAATCTAAAAATAAAAAATCATCCCCCCGGTTTCCTTCCAAGTGGACGTACCTCTCATGGGGGGGAAGGACAGCAGTGCTAAGTACACAAAAATATCACCACCTTAAGCGGAGCATGTACAAAGATAAGTGTGATTTTTTTCAGATATTTATTGCCACTAATTATACCAAAAATTATCACTCCATGTGTATATGTCGGCTAGCGATTTTTTAGTCGCTATACTACAATTAAATACTTGTATGATTATCCGGTTTTCCATCGGAAAAACTTCAAAAAATGTTTATTTATGGCTGTCCGAACATAATCCTGAAAAAAAATCATCTACTTCCTCCCATTGGCGGCGGCAGTATAGCGATTAGTAATGGTACCTTGAAGTGTGGCTATTGATGATTCCTCCGTGAAAAGATTCTCAATATAAACTATTTAGGGGGTGTATTAATTGTAGCCAAGAAAAAAACACTGGTTTCTATTGGCTAGATTTCTATGATAATTTGTACAACGTGATAGTTGCAGGTAGCATGTATAAAGGAGCGACTAAGAAATCGCTGGCCGACATTTACACATGGAGTGTTAATTAATTTTGGCAGAATTGGTGACAATAAAAATCTGAAAAAAATCACACTTACCTTTGAACATGCTTTGCTGAAGATGGTGATATTTTTGTGCATTTAGCACTCCCATTCTGCCTTCCATGGGAGGTATGTATGTACTTCCACTTGGGAGAAACCTAGGGGTTTTTTATTTTTAGATTTATAATGACCCTCTTATTATTATACCCACAAGAGTTTATTCTTGTACAATTTATACAAACTTCGGAGCCCAAGAGCCCTACTCTTACCAAAAAACCTGTATATTACTCATCCTATTATTTATCTAAAAATAGATTATTCAAACTTGAGTTTTATTTTTATTAAATTAGTGCTATTTCACATCAAAACTGTTATCAAATTGATCAAACGGAATTTTTATGAAGGGATAAAAAGCTACTGATTACAATTGTGGTTGTTCTATAATAAAGATTCTATCATAAACCCTTCATTTTGTACCGCATATAATATTTCTTTTATTCATTTTCTCTTATTATTTTTGTTTCATATACTGGAAAATAATCGACTTAAAATAAGATATAGTCGGTATGTCCTTGCTGAAATTGTAGACTACTAACCACATTCAATGCAATTGATGATTGATATTTTTTTTTAAGTATTTTGTGAAATATTGGTACATGTTGTTTTATTTAATTAAGAAACACGTTTTTTATATTGAAATAAAAAGGCCACATTGGGTCTTTTTTAGAATTTTTTTGACTAATTATCTAAAATAAAATAAATGATTGTATAAGAGTTGAATTATTGCATTATAGATAATGGCAACAGTGCAAAATCTACCATACAGGATGTCTTATTAATATTATGTTTAATTCTTCTCATGAACGTCATTCATTGAGAGACAACAAAATATGCATCGAAAGATGTGACATATGAATAATAATTGCGAAACGAGAGTATTTTTGTATTTAACTGGAAAGAAAAATTACACGAATTCTTATAAGTTAATTCAATTTTTACCCTAATCTGATAATTAAGGGGTAAACAGAAGCGGTGGTTATGTTTTTAACTCATTATAAGCAAAAAATTTATTTGGTCCTAATTATAATAATAAATATAATATATAAAAGAGGAAATAGTAATTTATTACTAATTTGATGAATGCGTAGCTTTAGACATCATACTTTCAACACGATTTGCTGTTTCTCTAACAACATCTGATAATTCTGGTAATTCGGGTAGATCTAGGGTTATATGAGCTGACAATCTTTTATATACAGAATTTGTATCATTTTTCTTTTTACGTGATTCTTCATATTTTAATTGTTGTTTTAAAAATATCGCATTTTTTAAATTATCTTGAATACTTTTAAAACTATCTTCCGCTTTATTCATCGCTTTAAGTGCACTAAAAATTTTATATAATAATAAAAATATTTAAATAGTCATCGAAAATAATAAACCTAACAGCATATTCAATATCATAACAATGTCCTTGTAATTCTTGATGTAAATTATTAACATCAACTCGACGATCAACCATTGGATTTAATGCTTTCCTAACATGCTCTTGTAAACGATAAAATGCTAATGATGGTTCATTTGCAACAATATGCATATTTTCTGATATACGTTCAGTAGCTACGAAAAAATTTAATTAGAATGTTTAAAATATGTCACTTTTAAATTGATACCTTTTCGAACTTTAATTTCTAAATCTGAATCAGCGTTAAAAGACATTACTGATACTTTAATGTAATTATTTTATCGCATCTCAATATTACTTAATTGTTTTAAAAATTTAGGCAAACGTCAAAATACTGTCATACTGTCAAATGCTGTCAAAAATTGTCGATAATACAATGTTGCCTATGCTGATTATTTTCCGGTAAAAAGGGTTTAATAATTTCATTAATTAAGCATTTCGATTTATGTACTTGTTAAAGTTGAATACTTTTAAATTCTCTTTCCTCATTAAAGTCCCTAAAATTTTGTTTTGACACTATCATTGAAAGAATTCAAATACACGAAATATTTTAAAATGGATATATGATGTGACTGTTTATAATACAGTTGTAAACTTAATTAAATACTGTATGTATTAAAGTTTAATAGCGAGTTTAATACGGCTATATTTTATATAATTCTGACTTTCATGACAGCTACACAAAGGTAAAATAAAAAAGAAAGATAAGAATTTGTAATTTTGCTTAATTATAAGCTTAAATATGTATCAGCATTTTATTCGTTTGTGTACGTGTCTGACCAGTAATCAACTAACAATAAACGTATGATATAAAATATAATCGTAAAAGTCTAATATGATATGGAATGTATAGTATCTACTTCCGCCAATTTTTAAATAAAATACTGCAAAAATACCGTATAAAACGAAAACGGTATAATATACGTGTATTGTACAAAAATTATATAAAATACAAGACATTTCTCATTGTCTACAGTCTGTAAGGTGACTTAAGAGATTGACTAAAGTAGTACTCCACATTAGATTCAGTAACAAATGACTTGACAGGAGTAATGAAATACTGAATTGCTACTTATGCCACTGTAATAAATTTTATAAATTCGTCATAGTTATTCAAAATCTGCAAAAGAATCGGTCTTACACACAGCAAGTGAATTTTCAACAATTATAATGTAGTTGCAATATTTCAGTCAAGTTGTTTGTTACTGAATCTATTGTGGACTAATTTTATGACTTTAGTCAAGGCCCGTTTTCGTTGAGAGCTGCCGGCAGCGGCCGCCAGCTGCCAGAGTGGCTGAAAAACGACTGCTCTTATGAGAAATACGTGTTACCGGTTTCGTTCACGCCGCGCTGCCGGGCAGCGGCCATCAATAGAAACCGCCGGCAGTGACTGCCGGCAGCTCTCAACGAAAACGGGCCTTCAATCTCCTAAATCATCTTACAGACTGTACCTAAATCATTAAATTTACCGGCTTTCTTAAGAAACTTGGCATTGATGCAATATAGCGCTACCATATGTGACTTTCTAAACTAAAAATCTTCCAACTGTAAATCGCTTACAACAGTGTTGTCAAGTGTAACAATTTATCACCAAATTATCTCCTTTGGGGAAAATACTAATTACTACAATTCATCATAGATGATTGAATCTAAAATTTGGCAGTTGGCAAATAAAATATGATAAAGGTTCTGATATGGTAAAATGCGATAGGGGGAAAAATAGAAAGTGGGTAAATATTAACCAAAAAAAACACGAAATTGAAAAAAATATGAAAAAAAGGTTAAAACGCTAATTTGTATATCTATACATTGTTCTGTTTCTATATGGTGTAAAATTCGAATATTCCATGAATGTATGACGAAGAGGCATTAAAATTTTAAAACTGGCGACATCTAATTGTAGCCTATGTGAATCTGGCTCAAATCAACTGTAAGACTGGCAACCCTGTTGACAAACGTGGCGTGTTGCGTGGCGTAAAATGCCAAAAAAATTACGGTAATTTCTATTCAGAGGTTGTGAATGAGTTCAGTTTTAATTTAACTTTATTCTAATTTGTACGTGATATTTATCATAATTTAATAAAAATATATCCAGGGTAAGTTATAAATTATATATAAAGTAAAAAATTAAATTGAATTTCATTCATAATTTTTGTAATATTACAGGATGTATAAAGCAATAATAGTTTTTTTATTTACTGTTATTGGTACGATTTCGTGTAACAATGATGATGAAAACACCGGTGCTAGATTACTTTTATCTAAACATATTTTAAATAGATATTTAGTTGAAACAAAGGATATTGAAATTAAATACACCTTATATAATGTTGGTACAGCAGCAGCTGTTGGTGTACAATTAGTCGATAAAGGTTTCCATCCGGATGCCTTTGATGTTGTAGGTGGACAATTAACAGCACGTTTCGATAGAATATCACCACAAACAAATCTAACACATGTTGCTGTTGTACGTCCAAAACGATATGGTTATTTTAATTTCACTAGTGCCGAAGTGACTTACACAAGTGCCGAATCAGATAATGTAAATCATATTTTTATTTCTAATTAACAAACATATTTGTCTTTACCAAAAAAAAAATGATTATAGGTTCAAGTTTCATTGAGTAGTGAACCAGGTGAAGGTGGTATTATTGCATTTAGAGATTATGATAAGAAATTCTCATCGCATAGTTGGGATTGGTTGGCTTTCACATTAATGACAACACCATCATTATTAATACCGTTAGTACTATGGTATAGTAGTAAAAGTAAATATGAAAAAATCATTAAAGCGTCTAAAAAATTACATTGATTTCAATTTGAAATTATTATTTTCAACTACAATGTCTTAATTTATCATTTTTTGTTGAAGAATTTTTCTAAATAAAAACTTTGTAGTACTAATTCTCACTTTTGTGTCTATTAAGCCAAAATGTATGGAAAAAATTAAAATCGACTAACCGATAGTGATTTGCTGCAAAATCTCGTAATATTGGCACCTGAAATTAAATAAATAAATTGGTCTAATTGAAGCTAAGATTAATGAGGATGTGTCATATGTATATCGACAAAATACGACTCTTTTATTATCTCAATGCAGTTTCGCTCTAAAAACTGATTTATTTAGAAGAACGCAGCAATTATTTGCATAATTAACGAATTTAAAATGTACGAAATATGAAATACTTGAAGAATACGTTGAGATGTTTTTATAGAAATATAAATAATTATTTACATGAATCGTGAAATGGAACCATTTAGACGCTTGTTGGTCAGAATCTTTGCCCAAGTAAAAATTTTAAGATAATTTGTTTCAAACCATACACTTTTAGCTAATCTTATTCTTATGTCGTGAAAAAAGACAATTTGAGTGGATTTTTGACATGAATTCGTCATTTTTAATCTTGGTTTTAAGAAATGATCTTTGGAAATCATCAATTTTCAATGAGTTTTTGTCGTAAGCTGTAAATAGGGACAATTTAGAGAATTTATTTTGTCGTTAGCACATTTTGTACAATTATGTTAGCGTACATTTGCGGAAACCATCTTATTCTACAGTAAATTTCAAATTTTATTTCTAAAAACCTGATAACAAGCAAGTAATCCACACCTATGTTTACTAATTAAGCTTCACTTTAAACCAGGCAATGAACTTTTTTTGAAACAACTTTATTATACTTATATACACTCAAAAGCTATAAGTAAATATTCTTCAATTCTTTAATAATCCGATCATTAATTGATTGTTATCACTGACTCTCTAATCTATTATATTCAAGCCGCATCTTAAGTTAAGTCATTGGCTCTCATAATTTGATTAAAATGACAGAATAAACATCATCTACAGCAAGATTTTAATATTTGTACGTTGACTAAAGCTCTCTTATTGCTAGTCGAATTTAGCTGCTTAATTGTTCGTTAATTAACACTTATTGAACTTATTGTAACGAAAAGAAGTGACAAATAAATCTAATAAAAATCCGGAAATAAATGATATTTAAAACTTACCATTTAGTTGACCGTCTACCATTGAAAAGGTTCAAATTATTCACTGTTGGTGTATTAACTGTCCATTTACCACTAGCACTCACTTATATTAATTCATTAGGCTACACATAAAAATTTAGTAAACCGATCATCGAATTAAGTACTTATTTATCTACCACTTCGATACATTTATATAAGAAGAAAATGAGGAAATAAAAAGACTGTAAATTAGAAATAAATAAAGTACCCTTTTGTTCGCATTAAAGCTGCACATGCTTATGTATTCAATAAGTTTCTAATTAGTTAAATTAAGACTAAATATAAATATAACTTGTATTCTAGCATTATTATCACGATAAAAATTAAATTATCATTCAAAAAAGAGAAAACCGGAAATTTTTAGTAGATGAACGGATTTATTATTAAACTATAACCGCTTATTCGCGAAACACACGGAAATTTATTAAAATCACCAAACCTTTATTGATAAACACCAAAAAAAACTTATCAATACAAATTTTCTTGATTTTCCACATGAATTTTTCACATTATCAAACGAAAACACCTCACAATCAACAAACGACACACCACTGGATAATGACGCAAAACAATAAGGAAAAAATTTTCCCGCTCATTTTCCCTGAACCAATCTGGTTGGTTCAACATGACATCATAAGGGATGGCCAAATCCAAAGACGACTTGATCAAAAAAACAATCTTATTACTTGGCAAAAATGATAATTATTATCAACATTTTATAGATAATTAATTATTGTATTAAATAATATCTAATTAATAATAATTTGTATAAATTCAAAGTTATAATTTATTTTTCAATTATTTTTCAAAATAAAAATTGAGTAGAGAAAGCTACAATCATAGACAATTGCTACAATATAAGACAAACTGGCGCCATCTCTAGTTTTCACGTCTAATTAATACTTATTCAATTAAAATTAATAGATTTAATAACTTAATTATTAGATAATAATTATGTGAAATCTAGAATAGAAATTAATTCCATTTCTTATTTTATTTTAGACAAATGGATTTATTTATGTTGTTTGCTTGTTGAATTAACATAACCTCAAAAATTTCTGAATAAAAATAAATACGCAAAATGCTTCATTTTCATGAATGAAACCTACAAAAATTATTTTAAAGTGGTAGTAACTGTGATAAAATTGGTTATTTTGATGATGTATTGAAGAAAAAAAACATTAAGGCATAATTTTTGAAACAAATTCGAGATGCCAATACGGAAAAAAAATGTTTTTTCTCCACTTGAAACCCCACGATTTTGGTATTAGAGTAATATTTCATAGCTAAATTAGCTTCTTTATACTCTTAATTATAATTAATTGCAGTTTTGTTGGGAGAATTTTAATAAAAATGTTGGTAGAATTGTAAGAACTATTACAGAATATTTTGGTTGAATTTTATCAATTTTTAGGAATAATTAATGATCTTTCGAGTGTCGAAATCTTAAACATCTTATCGAGATAATAATCTTATCAGTAAGGTAATTCTGAGTTAATTTCGGTACACTCTCAAAGCTATTTTTCTTTATTAAGAATTGATAGAGACGTATATCGTAACTTTATTGGTATTACTATAGGAAATCTGTATTAAAACGAATGTCACTAGTTGCTTATTTTTTTAAGTTTAATTAAATAATTCAACTATTTACATGTAGATTAATTTCAAAATATGGAAAGCATATGGCCATAGAGAAGACGACTAAACAGGCTGCTCCGAAAATTCTTTTAATTTTCGCTAAAGTTAGAATTGATTTTTTTAGATTCTTTGTCTCATTTTTCTTTAACCGCTCCAGCATACATTCGTTCCATTCCTTCAATCTGATTTTTCTTTCATCTACAACACAATTATTTTGTTTTTTTAATTATTTTATTAAGATTTAACAATTAATTTTAATTACAGTCTACACTGCATACAATAGCTGAAAATCGTGCACCAATGAATTCGAAATTTCTTTACGGGGCTGTTTCTTTTTCAACATATCATTGATTTGAATGCACAGCTTTGAAAGAGTTGCTCTGAGTTTCTCATCGTTTGTCTTAATTTATACAGGACCTAGATTTAACAATATTAACCATTCATTTTAAATTAAATAAAAATGATTACCAAAAAATTTGGCGTAAGTTTGATCCTTTAATGGTTGGGAAACACCCCTATGAATCAACCACGTCTTTTTTTTTGGGTGGACGGCTCACACAAAGAGCATTTTATAGTATGTGATATATGTATGTGGACGATATCGTTAGTGCCTTTTTTATTATTAATTAGTAATTAGCTTAATAATTAATTAATTAATAAATAGTTGTCAGAAGAGCCGATTTCCAAAGATATCTATAATATAACTAGATACTGAAAATACGGTAGAGGTGGTAAAAAAGTTGAAGCCAAGGCCACCATACTACTTGGTAACTATTAAGCGCGTAATTTGAACTCGCTAATAGGGTATATAACAAGAGAAAAAACAAATTAATGCCAACATATTATGTATTTATTGATGATTAAATAAAATAATTTTATTTAAATGTTGTCGTACACTTTGTCCCTTCATTTTTAAATTATATTTGGTATTGATATGATGTAATCTAATTTTGAAATAAATTTCAATAATTTTTTTAATTAGTTCAAAATTATGATTAACCCCAAAAGTCTCACAATCAAATAGGTGGTTATCGATGTGGCTGAATATATTTCTAGGTAAATTCCTAAAAGTTACCAAAACTAAAATTGATAACAAATTATCAAACGAAAATGGCTGCGATGTAAAATTGTTCTTCAACTTCTTACAAATTTTCTCACAATGCCTGCAAATTTTTACCACATCTCTTGAGGGAATAATCAGCCCTCCTCTGTTTTTAAAATTAATGAGATGAAACAAAGATTCGCTGGACGTGAGACAAGTAGCGCAAGTGGAGCAGGAAAAAAATTTTCTCACAACAAATCCTGAAATATATTCAACCACATCGTCCACATACTGTGAAAGTGTCGTAGAATATATATTTTCAATTTCCTGTTCTGAAATGTGAATAATCTCATCAAACAAGTTATTATTTTCACTTGACTCAAACATTTTTCCTCTGCTTTTTATAGAGCTGGAAACATTTAAGATTTTGCAGTTGTCCATCGCTAAACAATTTGATGCAACATGCTTTAATTCATGGTGAATTAGTAATCGTTTGAATGCTGCAACAAATTGTTTAGCGGTAGGATTATTATTAAACCCTCCTCTAGATCTAATTGAAGAGAAAAACAGTTCAAGGTGATCTTGGCTGCATTTGTACGTCAAAAGGTATCTAAAAACATTCTTATTATATTCAATATAAAGTTATTGAAAATACTTACTTAAGATCAGATTTTTGTTTAACAAATTGACTAAATATTTGTCGAAAACTTTTAATTGCAACTAAGAATCCTAATATGCCTGTTTTCCTTCGGGACTCTATAACTAGCTGTCCAGATGTAGTTTTAATGTTAATCAAATACTGGAAAGCCTTTTCTAAAAACGATGCCCAAAAACATTCATTATTCAATCGTAGGGGTGCCTTAAAATGCTTCCCCAAAATATTTCTTGAATTACTGAAATCAAACAATCTGAAAAAAAAAACATTTTTAAAAAAAATAATGAAAAACTAAAACAAAATTCATTTAGACCGATCAATGAATCTGATGAATCGTGTTGTTGCTTCAGAGCCTCGAAATTGAGGTAATAACAAGCTATCCCTACAATAATCGATTGAATCTGCCACACTCGCTGACAAAGTTTGTGCTGCCAGCCTAACTTTCATTGGCTGTCTTTTCCAATTAATATGGGCAGAAGATAATTTATTTGGTAATTTGAGGTCTTGTCCATCTTGAAACTCTTGTAATAAGCTCAAATAGCTAACATCGATTTTCTGAAAATAAAACCTGTTTTATTTATTTAATATGTGAACTCGTCTTACATTTCCGTTTTCGTCTATTAATGTTCTGTATTCAAACAACATATTTCTTACTAATTTTAAAGAATGACTGGGATCTAATAAAAAATGTATCTCTTCGGCTGTATCACAGTTTCTTAAGACAGTACTGAAATTTGACAAATTAAAAGAGATCCCTAGTAATTTTGCCATATTAATATTTGTAGAAAGACCATCACATGTTACGCAAGCAATTTTAACATTTATGTCTAATAATTTTTGGATAACAATCTTCGTTATATTAGCTTTCTCCTCAGCTTTTACATTTTTCACTAAAAAGTAAGCTACTGGTACTTTCCACCCATAATTAAGACTGACAACCATATAAACTAGAGCAAATTCGGCTACTGGTGGTAAATGACTTTCATTAACATTGGTAATATTGAAACCAAAATCAACAAAGCCAACATTTTTATCTCCACTGAAATCTATATGTTTCCTAATTGCCATCTCGTCAAACGTTAATGAAACAACTGGTGTTTCACCCTGAATTTCCATTCTATGTTTTATGGCTTCCAATGCCTCTTCGGATATGCCAGGATTGCCGTCAATGCTGCTATACCATTTATATAATGTTGATGGATGTGGTAGACTGTTTCCAAACACTTGTCTAACATAATTATAACTTTTTGGCGATAAAAAGTTTAATGTTAACGCGAATTTCCTTAGTTCTGCTGGGTATTCCCGACTATTAGCTATTTGATGTTCTGAATTATAATACCTGGTCAAAATCCTTTGAGGAACGCCTAAAAATATATAAAATTACTTAGCCAATGATTAAAATATATACAATGTATGTATAAATTACCTTTTACCATACTTTCTAATAAGCAAACATTATTTTGACTTAAGTTTTTAGATTTTTTTAAACGATTCAAAACTTTAGTTAGATTGGTAATTTTCTTATTTTGGCGACATAGTTTTTGCTGTAAAGTTTTTATTTTCTTTTGACTTCGAATGTACATTTTTCGAAAAGTTTCGCACTTTGATTTATAATAATCTATAGATTTTTCATCAATAGGAGTACAATAATTGTGCTCTAGGATAATACTTTCAGACTATAAATTAAAAGTATTTGCAATCAAATTAGATTTTAAAGTGAAATACTTACTGATGTAACAATAGAATCATCGAATTCTTTAAGCAAATTTCTTCTTCTTTTTAACGTTTGCCTTTTAGGCGTATTTTGTGTCCTTTTTAGCTAAAATAATATAAACCTTCAAATTGCCGAAATACTTACAACCTACTAATTCCCTTCGAATTCTACATTCAAATCTACTAAATTAAGCACTACTAAAAATTTATCAAAAACTAAAGCTAAAGCTTACACATATTGCCACCATGCTACAAACGCGTCTACATATATTTATATTAGAAATCATCACCGCAAATAAATAATTAAATAAATAAAATGAAAAAACCTGCATTAATTCTTGCCAGTTTTTGATTCTGAAAAATATCCTGAAAAAAAATTGTTATTTCTGGGTCACCTCTGAAAGATGGAGTGAAGGATATGCATCATCCTTTAATCTTTTGATTTCACCATTTTGATAAAAACAATTCGATTCAAAATGTTGCGAACAAATTTTTGTCCATTTGTTTTGAATTATGTTTTCAGGCCCAACTGAAGCTAACCACTTCGTTAACAGTCGTGGTTTAGAATATGGCAAGCTAAAGAACATAAAATGAATGATTAATAGATAATTATTATTCATTTATAAAATTATTACCCATGAAATGAAACACCAGGTTTCGAATAGTCAGATTTTTTACAAGTTTTTATATAACACTGCGGCATTATTCTATAAATTGAAAAAATACTAGCAGTAAACAACAAAAACAAATTCGAAAAACAACCCCACTGATCAAATAAAACAACACTTGTTTGTTAATTTAACAATTTAATAAAATCACATACAACTACAACACATAAGACTTTGTTTATAACACTAAAAGTTAGGTTAACTAGGTGAGATTTGACATAAGCCTGTCAATGATTTTGGCTTCACCCCCACCACCTAAATTCAGTATCTAGTTATATTATAGATATCTTTGCCGATTTCAAATCCTGTAAGTTATGATTATGCAAGACAAAAATAAAATATTATCATTGTTGCCAGATTATCAATTACCACAAATTAACAACAAAAATTAATCATTTATAATAGAAGAAAAGCATTTCTCTAACGAGTTCAGGAATTAAAAAAAACTTAATTATTTTACATATTTGGATTATTTTGTAGGACTTTTTTATTTAAAATTCTCTCAATGAAAATGTGGCAACCGTGTATTTTACAATTCTGTTATGATTTTGTTATTTGTGACAGGATAAGATACATATAAATTAATTTGTTGTTTAATAAATTAAAAAAAATATGTTGCCATAATTTCTATAATTTAATTTATCGTTGATATGTTTAAAATGGTAAATGATTAAATATGAAGTTAATTAAATAATTAAGTATCTATTGAATTGAATAAACAAAAGAATATTCGTGACATTTGACAAGTGCCACCTCAGCTTTAAAATTTGTTCCCATCGTTTTTATTAATTTATCATTAATTAAATGAAAAATTTAAAAGTGATGGCTTTCGAAAATGGTGTAAATAATGTAGAAATATCGCCAGCGTTTATTGAATCGTTACAGAATGATTTTAAAAATTTATCAATTGAATCTAAAAAGAAATATCCACAATTAAAAGAGGTTAGTTTTAATTGTACAAAATATATATGAATAAAAATACTTTTTACTGGTTTTAGGCATGTGAAGAAGCTATAGTTAAACTGAAAAATGCTGTCGCCTCACCACAACCACAAATTAATTACGTTATTAATCAGATAATCTATCCATTATCACAGGGTTGTGAAACTAAAGATGTAAAGTTAATCAAGGTAGATCTCTTTTAAATTAGATTATTGATTAGATTGTTTTGTTTATTTTATAATTTTAGGGTTGCCTACAAATAATACAAAAATTGATAACTCACCAGTTGATAGATCAAAAAGGGGCGCTTTATATAACAGACACTTTATGGACTTTGATGGAATCGGGTATTGAAGAAGTTAAAATCCTACAATCTGTCACATTATTGCTAACTACAAATACAGTAGTTCATGGTGATACTTTAGCTAGAGTATTTATATGTTTATTTATTTATTCGTAATAGATTAATTTTGAAATTGTAAATTTTTAGACATTGGTCTTGTGTTTTCGTTTACATTTTGCAAAGAATTCAACAATTATAAATACAGCCGGTGCAACTGTACGTCAATTAGTTTCATTAGTATTTGAACGTGTTGTTATTGAAGATGAGCAATTAGAAAAAACTGAACATTCAATAAAAAATCGCCAAATTAATTTAGAAGAATTAAAAATAGCTAGTGGTACACCACCAAAAGGTCTACCACCATGTGCAGCTGATGCTTATCTATTATTCCAAGATTTAGTACAATTAGTTAATGCTGATCAACCGTATTGGTTGATCGGTATGACTGAAATGACTCGAACATTTGGTTTAGAATTATTAGAGTCTGTTTTAACACAATACTCGATTGTTTTCTATAAGGTAACAATATAGGGAGTTTCATTTCGCTTAAGCTCTCCAGCGTTCTATAATTCCAAAGAATAATTGAGGAAAACTGGAGTGTTGTTAAGCGAATACTGGAATTTTTGTAAAATTATAATTTTAATATATCAAATTTTAGAATGCTGAATTCAGTTTTTTACTAAAAGAGAGAGTGTGTGCTTTAGTTATTAAATTATTTTCACCAAATATTAAATACAGAAGTACAGTACCATCAAATGTCCAACAAGCTACATCGTTTGAAAAACCATATTTTCCAATAAGTATGAGGTTGTTAAGGGTTGTTTCGATATTAATTCAAAAATATCACAGTCTTTTGGTAACCAATTAAGTTGTGTTTTTTTTTATAAATTATAAAATAAATTTTCAGGTGACTGAATGTGAAATATTCCTATCGTTAATTGTAAAATTTTTGGATCCAGATAAACCAACATGGCAACGATCTTTAGCTTTAGAAGTTCTACATAAAATGACTATACAACCAGAATTATTGAATTCATTTTGTAAATGTTACGATCTCAACAAACATACAACCAGTATATTTCAAGATATTGTTAATTCATTGGGTGCATATGTTCAATCATTATTCGTTACTCAACAATTACAATTAAATAATACATTAAATAATACATTGAATATAACACAAGGACAACCGCCGGTATTCTTAGGTGGTCTACCAGCTGGTCCTGGTGTATCACCACAACCAGGTTTTCTATTAAGAGGTATATGGTTGCCAATTGTTACAACATTTCCAACAGGTCAAGCTAAATCAACATATTTAGAAATGTTGGATAAAATCGAACCACCAATTATACCAGATGGTTATGGTATATCTATAGCTTATGCAAGTTTACTTGAAATTATACGTTCTTTACAAATAACAATAGATGTACAACATCAACAATTAGAAAGTGAATCATCATCATCACCATCACCCTATTCATCAAAAGTGGATGATAAAGAGTTACATCGTCAATTAATAAATTCGAGTTGGTGTGGTTTATTATCAGCTTTAAGTCCTTTAATAGATGCAAGTACAGATGAAGCAATAACAGAAAGTGTATTAAAATCGATACAAACATATGCTTCATTATGTGGTGCATTAGGTCTTGATACACCACGTGATGCATTTATAACAGCTATATGTAAATCATCATTACCACCACATTATGCATTAACTGTATTGAATACAGTAACATCAGGTGTTATGGTTAGAGCTGTACATAATCAAGATATAAATTCACAAATTGTTATTACACCATATAATGAAAGTGATTATCGACAACAAGTTGTTGCTGTTGGTACCCCATTACCCACATCATCAGTACCAGCTGGTACACAACAAGGTCCGGTAATGTTAACATCAAAAAATCTTCAATCGATGCGTGCATTATTAAGTTTAGCCCATTGTCATGGTAGTATATTAGGTACATCATGGCATCTAGTATTAACAACATTACAACATTTAGTATGGATATTAGGTTTGAAACCATCAACTGGTGGTAGTTTAAAAGCTGGACGTACATCTACAGATGCTGTTATAACAACATCAGTTATGGCTGATTTACCTGTTTTATCACAAATGTTAAGTAAATTATTTGAATCCAGTCAGTATTTAGATGATGTAGCATTACATCATTTAATAAATGCTTTATGTAAATTATCACATGAAGCAATGGAATTAGCACGTACAAATAGAGAACCATCATTATTTGCTGTTGCTAAATTATTAGAAACTGGTTTAGTTAATATGTCACGTATTGAAGTATTATGGAGACCATTAACGAATCATTTATTAGAAGTATGCCAACATCCACATATTAGAATGAGGGAATGGGGTGTTGAGGCTATTACATATTTAGTTAAATCATCATTACATTACAAACATTCAGTACCATTGAGGGATAATCAAAAATTACAAACATTATTATTGGGTCCATTATTTGAACTATCATCTGTACATCATTGTGATGTACGACAAAGACAATTAGAATGTGTTTTACAAATTTTGCATAGTGCTGGTGAAACATTATCGCATGGTTGGCCGTTAGTTTTAGGTATTATTGGCGCTGTCAATGATCAACACGGGTAATCATAGTTTTAGAAAATACCTTCTATTAATATGACTCATAAATAATCATTTTCACAGAGAGAATTTGATTAGAATAGCTTTTCAGTGTTTACAATTGGTCATCACTGATTTCCTTCCAGTAATGCCTTGGCGTTGTTTACCTTTGTGTGTCGATACTGTTGCCAAATTCGGCTCCCAAACACAAGAACTTAATATTTCATTAACAGCAGTTGGTTTAATGGTAAAATATATTTTATTAAATTGTTTATTATTATTTAATTGTTTATTTTTAGTGGAATATTTCTGATTATTTTCATCAGAATCAAGGTAAATTAAATCAAACATTAACAGAAGATGTATCAATATTACCAGATTTTCCTGGTACATTAAATATGCCAAATTTTGATAAATTATGGATGTGTTTATATGCACGTTTAGGTGAATTATGTGTTGATCCACGTCCAGCTGTACGTAAATCAGCTGGTCAAACATTATTTTCAACAATATCAGCACATGGTGGTTTATTAAAACAATCAACATGGCAAGCAATATTATGGCAAGTTTTATTTCCATTATTAGATAAAGTACGTTATTTATCAAATTCAGCTAGTAGTGAAAAAGTTGATGCTGGTGGTAATATATTAATACATCATAGTAGAAATACAGCACAAAAACAATGGGCTGAAACACAAGTATTAACATTATCAGGTGTTGCTAGAGTATTTAATACAAAACGACAATTATTACAAGCTTTAGGTGATTATCCACGTGCATGGTCAATATTATTAGAATTTATTGAAAATGCTGCATTAAGTAAAAATAATGAAGTATCAATAGCAGCATTGAAATCATTTCAAGAGATATTATTTTTAAGTAAAAATCAAAACAATGACAATAAAACAATTGATGATAAAGAAATATGGATTGTTGCCTGGAAAGTATGGTTGAAAATTGGTATTGACGTAACAACACCATTATTAAACAATGATATTAATGATGATTTTTATTTACCAAGTCAAACATTTTTAACATCATTAGTACAAATATTTCCTAATGTATTTCAACATATTAAAAATAATTTCAGTTTAGATGATTTAAAACAATTAGGTATTGTATTAACGAATGCTGTTAGTATACCAGTATATGGTGAAACAACACCATATATAATATCAACAACATCTGATGTTAGTTTAACACCATTACATGATGGTATATTGCATGCAATTGAATTAATACAAAAAGATATTTTATTAAAAAATAATAATATAATGTTACCAGAATTATTTAAAAGATTACTAACATTTGCTAAATTCACATGTACACCACCAAATTTCAATAAAATCGACAATAAACATAATAAAATAAACGAATTAATAACAATGAATTATATACCATTTGGTGAGAAAGCGATGACAATGTCGGTTAAATTATATGAGAAAACAGCTGAAGCAATCGATGTTATCAATGGAAATATATTACATGAAATTATAATAACATTACATAAACCTTTGGCATTGAAATATAATTGTTTTTCTAATAGTATTTGGAAATTAGCAGCTAATAGTTTAATAACTGTATTAAAGACTGGCCTTAAAGTGGCACGTACACATGGTAATCAATTTTCAACAATGTGGAATGAATTATCGGACACTTTAAACGATTTTTTATTTCCAACAACGTAAATATTATCAAATCGAGTTATTTTTAATTATAATTGTAAATTATTTTAGATGTGCTCCATCCGATAAAGGTTTAGATGAAATGGTAACAGATGAAGCAACCGATTGTCAATTAATCGAAATATTAAGAACAGAAGTTCTACCGTACTCTAGTAATATACCAAAAGAATTTATAATGAATGTTGTTGTATTATTAAATAGAGGTTCAATACATTCAGCAACAAATATTAAAAACGATAATGATAGTGAATTGACATTGAGAGAAGAATTTGCTAAAACATGTTTTGAAACATTATTACAATTCTCATTGATTGAAGGTGATAATAAACCATTAATAATGAATGGTGATGATATAGCATCACAATTAGCTGTAACATCATTATTACAACGTTTCCAAGAGGTTTTAGTCAAATATATTGATGATGAAAAACTTAGTGGTAAATGTCCATTACCAAGATATCGTCTATCTGAAATATCATTTGTATTAAAAGCTGTAACAACGCTTATCATATCAATGAAGAAAGCTCCAATTAAAGGTAATTATTTGAAGTTTAATAACTCAACTTTATGAAAATTTGTAATTAAATGAATTAACCGCGAATATTTTTTTTTGATAGATAATACAGCATGGGAGCATTTGATTAAATTGTATCCATATTTGGTGGAATGTACAACAACAACATCACAACAAGTTTCACGACCGTTAAAAGAAGCTTTGTTACAATTCTGTGATTTACTACAACCGCCACCTTTAAATGTCAGAAAGGCGAATGGTGAAAAAATTTAATTTGTTTCTCGTACCTGTAATTTTTAATTTTTCCGATGTGAAAAAAAAATTTAAAAAATATCGGATAATGACCATATCTGTTGGAATATTTACCGATTTATAATATTATTAATACTTTCATATGAATTTATGCTTAAATTATTATTAATTATTTTATTTTTTGTGATCAATTTATTTATCGCAAAATCTTAACGTATTGAAGTGATAATAAAATAACGGTGTAGAGATTTTTATTTTAGTTTTTTTGTTCGTACCTAATGTTGTGGAATTTCGTCCAATTGTACCGTGCGAAACTTGAATGGCTTTATTTTAAGTGCTACTATTTTTTATATGGTTGGTAGTAACAATTAGCGTAGATGGTTTGCCTTGAAGAGGAGACTTTGAAGATCATAATTCGTCCTTAAATATGCGGAACGATCGATTCTCTCCAGGTGAGATGCGTTAAAGAAACATGTATTTTTAATGTTGTTTATTTATAAAAAAAGGCAAGATATATAAAACCTCGGTACAAATATATTAATCTAAAATATTAATTGATAAAATGGATAATTTGCGATTTTGTTGAACCTGCAAAAGGCAGTTAAATTTTTTTGTACTACAAATTCTTTGAACAATTTACAAATTCTATGTACAAACATTAAAAATAGACCCTTTAGCCAGTTTTAAATATTGTTACACAAAGAAAATTTTATTTACAAATTTAAATAATCAACAAATATTAAACTAGCGTTGATAATTCGTGAGGTGAATTCGTAGTAGCAACACTACTTAATTCTAATGCCGTTGTCGGCATGCCTGGACTAACACTGCCGCTAGCCTCTCTAGGGTGTGATAGTTTCGTTAAATTATCAGCTGTCGGTGGTGTTGTTGTTGACGGCCGACAAATATATGGATTTGTAGCATGCGATGGTGCAAAACTGTGATTGAAACTGCTAATATGCGAATGGTTTAATTGCGGTGGTGCTATGCTATGAATCGAGTTATGGTGTGCTGTTGCTGTTGAATGATCATGCTGTTGTTGCTGGTGTTGTTGGTGTTGCTGCTGTTGTTGTTGTAGCGCTAGTTCTTTTACAGCATTAGTTTTTTCTCGCTGCCAAATAAAAACATTGTGAACCATTGCACAACCGCAAAATATTATACCAAGACCGATAAATACGCTCGTTACGATCGCCGGTGTAGAATGGAATTGAATAAAAGTATACAAAATTATCCCTAAAATAATAACAATAATAATTAAATTACAACAAATATTGAATAATTTTACCCGTTAGAAATACTGGAATTGAAATAAAAAACCCACCAACAGCACAGACTCGGCTCACTGATGATTTTTGTAAATATTTGTTAGTTCTATAACAAAAAGAGAAAGTCTTGTGTAAGATAATAACAATAACAACAAAAAATGTAATTAGTATAATTTTTAATACATGAAACATAAACAAGTCAGCCTTTCAAATTGAATAAATTATTTTGTAATCAATTTTTAAGGAATTCCGTCTATAATAAATATATATAGCATATAGCAAGAAATTTGAGCTTTTGTCATATTAATGCTTGACTAAATCTTGAATATTAAATTACAATTTTAATTAAAAATTGAGCTCAATTTTTTTTTCTATCCACATATTTGTAAATACCCGGAATTATTAGCGACGACCTTGTTCTTTCTCTACTAATCGTTTTTTTCTTCTGATTCATTTATCAACATCTCACTCATTATTAACCATATTTACGAGCACATGTGGCATTAATTTCTGCTAAAATTCTCAATTAATTCCCGGTAAATCAATTTGTCAAAAATTCGATTTAAATGGCGAGAGATGCGGTCCATATTTTTGAATATTTCATGGAATGTCCAGTAATAATACGTTTAATTAAATTGTCTAATCTTCTCGTTCTTTAAAACCGGTTGTGTTAACGTGTAGGCAATAATCAAATGAATGGAATAGAGTTGTGAGATGATGTTGATCATGATGATGATGATGATGATGATGATGATGATGACGAAAAAATGTAATAACGGCTATAAGGAAGTCATTCAGCAGAACATCTCGATGTTAAACAGAAATTTACTCTAAACAACAGGAATCATCAACATCATCCAACCGAAAAAATCTATTAAATAAAAACCACATGGCGCCAATATACCGCGTATCCCACGCAAACCGGCTTACCGGAAAAAAAACTAGAATGGAGATCTATTCAGAATTTCACTATATTTGGGACAACTTATGCAGTGATTCCGTTTTTATACACAAATAAACAACAACAAAAAAAGTTACTATTAATTATAATGCTATATAATTTAAATATTTTGATTTATTCAAATTTCAACGTTGATTTGCGTACAATCACAGAATTGAATTAAAATAGCGCATTGTATTACGAGCACGAAAGTAATTTATAATTTAGATTAATACAATCAAAAATATTTTGTTTCTATTTCGCTAGTAAGCCTTTAAATTTCAATATAATTCACAGGCTTTTAACCAGGGACGTCCTAAAAAGGTGTGCAAAGTGTGCAAGAAATACGGGCGGCCAAAATTGACCATATTTTCTACTATTAAATCCCATGGGGCTTTTTATTATTCATAATAATATTGTGAAAAAATGTCGTTTCTTTTTCTGATTGCGTACGGGCGATCAAAATCCTAGGGACGTCCCTGCTTTTAACAGTCGGTCTTCTGGATGATTAAATAAGGCGAAACAGCGCGTATTTCTCTATCTATTATGTTGATTATTTTGAACTTCATTGTAAATCTTCGGATCTAGGTCGAAATATTCCCATAGTTATTCTGTTCAATTAATTTACAATTTCCGTTTAAATAGAACTAATTTTTTTTATTTCTAATTATAATTAACAATACAGAACAGGAAATGCGTATATTTGAAAAATTCATATATATATTGTCGGATTTTTAATTAGATAACGTTAATTTTAACAATTTTTATTGAAAAATCAACAAAAATCAACCTTGCAATATCAGTAAAACGTTTTATTTTATTTAAAATGCATACTGCTAATATTTACAACCTGTTACATGATTTCTATTATTTCGTAATAATTAATAAGATTATTAATAACATTGAGATGTCAATGAAAGGGTAACGAAAGACCTTCTTATTAAGTAACAATTCTAATGAGAATATTTATCGAGATAAAATAAATCAAATCTCCAATGCCAGACGTATTGAGTTAATTAATTTGGTTAAAATGACGGTGTGTACACTTTATGCGAATAAATAACGATTTGACTATCAGATAGTCTTCAATTATTTTCACAATGAATCACTTCTAACAGGCAAATATATGTGTTTACGTAGTTGTAAATGTGTAGGAAGGAATTTGATTGTTTTAATTTCTTTAATATCTACCTTTACCTGTTTTAATACGGGTTTTATTCATAAACTAAAAGCCAAAATACTATTGGTTAGGATCGAGTATAATTGGCGAAATTGTACAACTACTATACATATTTCGTAACATTTGTTGTTTACGATACTACAAAATTAGTAAAATATTTTAGGTGTGTAGTATGATGGTGTCATAGGTAAAAATTCCTTTGGTTCTAATTTATTATATTGACCCATCTACCTGTTTTGTTTTTTAGGGTAGGGTCAGATATTGTTGCTGCTATTAAGTCTATCAAAAGAGCGCCTTATTAACTTATACAAATATGGAAGTGTCAAGAAATCGCCAATAAATATTGAATGAAATTTAAATTAATGTTGACATACCTGTCGCTGCCACCATGTCGACTTTTGACCAATTTTACAGCAAATAAAAATTGTATAGCACAGACTAATAAACAGCACAAATTCAATGATAATGTTAAAGCACACAATGCTAATGTCACTTCATATACAACAACGTATTCTTCAGCTGTAATTACAGTTAATTGTTCAGCCCTTAATAGTTCCCTAATATCGTTGGCTGTTACTGGCGATATTTTCAACAAAAAAATCAATGATAATAATGCCAATAATAAACTAACTAAACATAATAAGCCCAAACTGACCAACATCTCCTTAACACCAACTTGTTTTGATCGTATTACAAAACGATTAACACTATTTTGGCTACGTGCCCTCGATATATTCAAACCACCATTAACAATTTTATTCGATTGTGATAATGGTGGTGTATAGATGCATGTCTTTGATTGATCCAGATGGTGCAAATGGGACACATTTAAGGGGAATTGAGTGGATATACGTGAACTGTTCGCATTTGGGGTACGGTAACGATGATTTTGTTGTGTTTGTTGTTGTTGTGATGATTGTTGTTCTAATCTAACCTCCGTCGTTCCCGTATTCCGTCCCGGTACCCCATTGTTGTTTGTTGTATTTAACATATGTTTCAGCATCCCGCCGACCACAATTGGCAAATCGGGGATGCTGTACTTTTAATAAGTATTGGACAATCATAATTGCACATGATGGTGTCCAATTTTGGTGCGGTTGATGGCCGTGGAAAAGGCCTCCGACGGCCGATGGGCGCCAACCATCAGCCCTATAACACAATCATCAAAAAACAAAAGCAATCAAGATCATATTAAACAAAAAAAAAATCGATTAAATTTTCAATATAAACAAACGGTTATTTCTGTAAACTAATAAATTATTGTAATTATTTTCGCATTTACAACATTAGAAATTGTGGAAAAAGTGAAAAAGACTAGAAAATCATCAAAATAATAAAATATGTTGTTGCAATTAATAACGACAACGTAATTCCGTTATAAACGATAAATCAACAACTAACAATCGCTTAATTATAGACAAGGAATACGGTCTGTTATCAATTAAGAAACAGAACTAGAGGGGGCAGAATTATTAAATTTTATACATTTTTATCACTACTTTGAATTTGATATTTAACGAACTAACAGCTGTAAATATGGTTTTTTTTTTCATAGAAAAACACCTGTCGAAATTAACGACACCCATTTCGGTCAATGAATCGAATTTATTATTCTTTTATTTTTAAACAAAAATTTATAAACAATTCTGTTTGAACGGAGAAAAAAACAAACAACAATCAACATTTGTTCTAATTACCGGAAATCGATCAATGTTTTTTTGATTGAAACAAAAATGTGAAGTTTGTTTATTTTTCTTTTTTTCAATAAAATTCTTCAACATTACTTTAATATTTGACGATGTTCACAAAACGAAAAATACAAGAGAAACAGGTGAAAAAACAGTCTTACACATCAGGTTTTAACAAGCATTCTATAACAGGTAGATAGGTTAATACGTGGCTTTAGAGGCATTATTTGTATTTAGAAAATAAATAAAACTGTTTTAAAACGAAACGGTCACTGATAAGACGAATGTTTTGAATTTCAAATTTCGTTAACAAATCAAACAATACACTCATACACTCCTACCACCATATAAACTGATTGTATTTTTCACTAGTATTGTATTATTAGAGTATATTATAGGGGAAATGTGCGTACGCACTACACACTTAAATACTATTCGAATAGGGCAATTCACATAATATGCACAGTACTGTTGCCGCACCACTCGATTCTAGCGCGTCGAATGGTTAATTTACGAACCATTCTATAGTTCAAGAGGCGTTATCTAGTCTCAATACAATTTTCCGATTGGTCATTTCAAAATTACCGCCATTTATGTTTATTTCCCCACCACAAGTCGAAAATTCATTATCCAAAAATGGCCCAATCGGCTTGTTTTTTTTTTAATGAATCAACGTTGATAATGTAACTGTCTGCACCTAAAGCATCGACAACCATACTGACAATCTTCGTTTACTATAAATAAAAAAATCTCCAAAGGTAGCAAGTACCTTATATAGCGAATTTTTTTATGTATCTACATACTGAAATATTAAATGCAAAACATTCTTATGACACTGACAATTAATATATTTTAATAACATTGAATCAACTAATAAATTCATTTCCCGATGGTATTTTAATTGAAAAATACTTTTAATCCACAAACAATAAGAAACACTAATAAAATTTGACTCGTTTGAAGAAGTTTGTTGTTTGTCTAATACATCTAATCAAGGCCTGCTTGATTTTTTCAAGCGAAATTCTCTAGCAGGCCTTGCGTCTAATATTAACTGTCAAAATTAGTTACCCCCCGCGATATTCAATTGTTTTTCTAATATCAATTGTCAGAACACATAGCCATCTTAGATACCTACGTGATTTTACTGCTTATACTCAAAAAAGAGATTTTTGCATTTTTCTTGCGATCCAATGAACCGATTTTGATGATTTTTTTTCTGGGTCATAGAGAATGGACTGCTCTACTATTATTTTAATTTTCATCAAAATCTAAGCAAATGTAATATTGAAAATGATTTTTTTAACATTTCTTCAGCTCTTATTCCAAAAGTGTTGGCCCTACCAGTCTGGCCAACGAACTCATCCAAGCTATCCCAAAGACCGATTTTTGTACCAAGTTTCATTAAGATTGGTGTATGTTTACGGCAGTTATCGTGGATATACATATATAAATATATATACAGGGTGAGCCAAGAGGATGGAACCCCAAAAGTATAAGAAGTTCTACTTGATGGAACTTTATGAAATTTGGTATATGGCCGTTTTGGCACCTGAACTACCTTTAGAAAATATTTTCGTTGTTCTAGCTACCTCTCTTATATAGGGTAGTGCACCCTACTCTCTTATTTTAAATGGAATGGTATATTTTTTATTGCATTTTTAAATTCTTTGATGAAATCGAAGGGGACTTTGATAACATGACCCATGGTCCAGCGCTGAAGGTTTTTCAGATATTTTAACTTTTAATACAATTTTAAAATTTACAGTGTTTGATTGAAAAATTCATATTTTTCAAGCCATAGCATTTGAAATATTATAAAAACGAGGACCTAATTTTAGGTATGATCGAGTCTCAGAAACGATTAAAACGTCCCTGTTTATTCGAAACAAAACAAGAACAAATATTTAATGTTTCAGTTTTGTTTGCAGTCTACACTATAAAGCTTGTTTCGTTACTGCTTTTTTTGTAACTCTGAAGAAGATGACGATTTTCTGTTAATGGCTAAGCTTGAAGCGAAAAAGAAGGCGGTGTTTGATAAAATCCATTTTGCAAAGACGAACAAACGATGGAGCCTAAAGATTAATTAAAGATATTTGTGAAGATGACACTGGTTGGGCAGACGAAATACATTTCAGTAACAATTTTTTACGAATATCAAACGAAGATTATGAAAATCTTTGGAATTAGTTCTACCAGTCATTCACAATTGTCTAACAAGAAATTGTTATAAAATTAATCGATAAAACAAAGTTGAAACAAAAAAATTGCTGAAATTTTGCAAAATTATTGAAAAAATAAAGGTTTCTGTTTAGTTAATGTCGTGTGGACCCGGCACTAAATCCGCTATTAACACACAATTCTTTCTGACTTCTGCTACCCTGATTACAATAAAGTATTTCGATTATATTTTGAATACGTATTTTATACGTTTTGCCATTGATTAGAACGAATTATTTATTTATTAAGTAAATAATATAAATTTTATTTAATTTGATAAAATGCAACATAAGCGTATAGGTGTATGTACAACTACATATATGTATGTATATAATCGAGTATACATACCCAGTGAAATAATAAAGTGAAAACCTCTTTATGCTTATGAGATCCTGTTAACAAGGGACTCTTTCGCTGCCTCCATAATATTATATGGAGATACCTGCAAAGAGAGCTAATTGCGAAAAAAATAATGAGACTTTGCAGTTTTTAGATTTATTTGACAAATATGATAGCAACTCGTGGGGGGCATTTTATTGTTTGAAAAACTAGCTGGATTTTCCACTAGAAGGTTAAAACTAAGTTTTTGTTAGATAATAGGGCATAGAAAATTATTGAAAAACAAGTACCCTTACCCATCTATGCCTTTACCAATCAAATTCTCTGATTATTAATAAAACTCACACAAGTTTTGTTGCCCACAGTGGAAACTCGACTTTAAAAAGAGACATTACCGGTAACTTAAGTAGTAATTGAATTATTTTTAGGGGGCTAATTGAAGGCTTGGGGGGGCTAAGCCCCCCTAAGCCGCTCCCTAAGTCCGCCACTGCCTGGTACTCTAATTAGCAGAAGTAATCGACAATTAATTTTACTATAAAAATGAGTATGCAAATATTGAATCGAACGGTGAAAACTCAGACATAATGCGCGACTTTTAAATTTTTTTGATTAATTTACTTATCAATTTAAAATTATTATTTCTAGTATATTTGAAACTAATTAATTTTGTTATTTCCATTTTTGATAATTTACAGATAGTTTTTAAAGATGCATACAACAATGTATAGAAATACATTGTTATCCTATCTTTCTACATAACTTTTTAATAAATTTCATTACTATGCATACCTCTTATTCAGCGGCGTAACTTGAAATTTTGGACCGCCCAGCTCAAGCTTTTAGTTTTGAGTCCTTGTAAAAGATATTATTTAAAAATTTGCGTGGACGTTAACTTTTCCTTAAAATTAATTTTACTATAAATGAGTATACAACTTTGGAAGGTAAATGAATCGGACGGCGAAAGCTCAGACAAAATGTGCGGCCGATAACATAAACACTGTCGTAGTTTTTAAATTTCAATTGATTGTTTTCTTTCAATTCTTATTATTTTTAATAATATTTATAATTGATTGAAATAATTAATTATTTATGATAATTATTGTAAAGTAAATATTGTTTAAATAATAACATCAATATTGTGGTTTTCACTTGAATAGCGACAAAAAGATCACTGAATAGCGATAATAAAAATTCATAAGCTTGTTTTATTTGACAAATTAATAGATTTAAGGTGTCTTTATTAAATCAGGAAACAATAAAATGAAAATTTCAACTCTAATTAATTATTTAATGATTAAAATTACGTAAAATAACGTAAATATAAAATAGAAGTGGAAAATAAGTGGCGGAAAATCGATAAACATAAGACAAAATATGCGGCCGATAACGCATCAACATTCTATTGAAGTTCAGTTTCAATTACAATGGATTTCGATTTCTAATGGGTAGATTGCGTTAAATATCTTCTTTTTTTTTAAATAATATTAATTGATTGTTAAATTATATTAATGCAATAAAACAATTACCGCATTAAAATACCTTGCGTCCACTACACCCCTGCAAGACGGGGTGGACTGTTGATTCAGGGGGCCCGGTGGAAAGAAGGTAAGGTAAGGTAATTTTCCAAAAATTGTGAAATTTTTTTTTTTTTGGGGTATAAGAGGCAAGTTTGCACCAGTGGCAAAAATGAGGTCCTTAATTTTCTTTAAAAGAGTAGATAAATATAACAATTTGGGTTGAAAATCAATTAAAATTTTACTAAATCTCCACTTTTATGATGATTCAATGGCGAAATTGACATAAGACTAAAATATCTGAAAATCCTTACTAAACGTCGATATTTCAGTTCAAAAATATACTAATTTTCGTTAAATTGTCCAATTTCCACAAGTCAGTGGCAAAATTTATTAAAAACTGATGATTTAGAACAGAAATTTTTTAAAAATGAATCTAACCGCCGACGTCACGAAAACGTGATTTCGTACTTTTCACTGTGGAAAATACGTATTCGCTTCTATAAAAAAATCAAATTTAAGCCCCCAATTCGACGTCCATGCACTCATACGTCTAAATATAAATCCAGTTGGAATAATTGCGTATTCCATATTATGTAGAAATTTAATGAAAAATCGGTTAAAAAACGTAATTTTTCTATTAATTAATAATTTAAATTCATTGATGCATGAAGGGTACATACAAGAAGGGGCGTAATTTAATTAGAAAATTTATCAATAATTAATAGCAACTATGAAATCGTTCAACAGCGACTAAAATGTCGCTGAATTTAATTTGCTAATGGCTAACAGCCGGTGTCACGAGAGCGTGATGTCGCATTTTCTCTTTAGATTAAGCGTATCTACTACATGTAAAAAAATCTATTTTAAATCATGAATATGAAGTTGATGTCCATGCACTTATACATCCAAATATACATATAAGTTAAGCTAGTAGGAATAATTGTGTATTTGCTTATATGTAATTCTATTTTACCAAGAAATTTAGTGGAAAATAAATCGAACGAATTTATCCTTTTTCTTAAAAAGCTAAATTTTGTGTTATTTAATAATAATTTAAATTTTTAAATCATTGATATATTAACAAAACAGGGCGTGATTTGAATCAATGTTTTGCGTTAACTGAATAGCGACTATGAAATCGCTAAAGAGCGACTAAAAACTCGTTTAATCGGGTTAATGGAAATTCCCAAGCTTGTTTTTTTTTTTGTGTAATTAACACAGATCAGGTGATTGAAGTGTTTTATTAAATCATGAAACAATAAAATTAAAAATTCAATTCCAATTAATTATTTAATTATTATTATATATTAGAACACATTAACGCCGCTATCACGTACGCGTGATTATAGCTTGCCAACGGTTAACAACCGGGGTAAGGTGAGTGTAATTTCGTATATTTACGTGCAAATATCTATAGGTCAATCTAGTTGGATTAAAGAAATCGGATGAAAAATAAGCCCATAGACAAATCCATTCAGAAAAGCTGATTGTGTTAATTAATAATAAATTAAATCATCGATATATTAACAATAAGAAGGGGCGTGATTCTCATTTGAAAATTTATTTTCTATCTATCAATAATGATAATGGCAATTTTGCATGCAACAATGTTGGATTTAAATTGAAAATTCAATAAATGTTGGGAATTATTATTAAAATAACATGTGATACATAATGGAATGTCAAAAAATTTAAACATCTTTTTTTAATCAAATATAAAAGTAAACAGTAAATTCCTTACAACTGCAGTTTAATTATTAATTGAATAAATGCACGTGACGAAATGATTATTTTAAAAAGTTGCAGAAAGTAAACAATACTTATTACCACACAGAAGATTTTATTTATTTCTCAAAAATATATTAAAATCACATTATTGCCACATATACAAATATCAATTGTATAAAATTTTCGTTCCCCATTAGATCTTCAGTTCGGTCTCTATTATAATTTTTATCGACTATAAATAGCAATTACAGAGAAATGAATTTTGATAAGCACACAACACAAATGTAAAATCAATCTACTTTTTAAAATAAAAGGCATTCAATTAAATTTCTTATCAAAGGTAGCTGTGAAAGTTTCATTGTAAACGTATAGTGTTGGAATGGAAATAGTGAATCTTATAGGAAAAGGCAATTACTTTACGGTCGGGGCACACAAAGGAAATTGTCTACTAATTTACAGCTTATATAACAGGCAGATAACCGGGGTAAATCGTAGCATGATAATGTTGTCAAGTCACTCAATAAAAGTAAATTTATATAGATACTTTAATCAATCATATTTATCCATGATTTCTATTATGTCGCCCATCTTGTGCCTGGCACCTTGGGTAGCCTATCAACCAGCTCCCAAGCAGCCCCTACAAATAATTGATTAAAAGCAAGTATGTAGTTTCACATGTACTCTATTTATAGATTTTACAGTGGGTAATTTCTCTTGTGTGCTCGACCATAAAGTAATTTGACTTTTCTTATAAGATTCACTATTTCCATTCCACCACTATACCACAATTTTTAATACGTTATCTATATATCTATATACATAAAGTTCAAATATCAAATGTTCACAACCAAACTTTTATAGACTAGAAATTTAATTGAACACCCTATATTTGACTAGTATTTACCCCATTTCAAAATCTATTTACAAATAATACACAAATTTAATCCTTAAAATTTTTAAGACATTAAAACAATAGTGATAGTAGTTCATAAGCACAAATTCTCTTTAATTATATATAGAATTTATATTGACACAAACTTGAAACCATAAATAAAGGTAATTCTTTGATTTTTTCAAAAGGGTGATGGAGGTTTAATTCAAAACATATATTTGAGATAGAAGAAAAAACACCTAAGATTGAATTAATTTATCACCATAAAAACTGCAATATACCACATGATCTAACGACGATTTTGTAAACATTAAAGGCATAATATTGGTGTCTTCTTATTGCCACTGTTTAACACTTGAATTGATTTCAATTGATCACATGGTATGCAATTACAAAATTTTATCCAAAATCGAACACAAGTACATTTTAACACGTTGATTGCCAAAGTAATTTCGGGATTCCGTACTAAAAAGCCAAATTTATTTAATAGAATAAACAAACTACGAGATAACTTGTAACAAAGAATTTCTATAAGACACTAGTGTGTTACAAGGTGCTTTATTGATTTGAAATTAGTGTAATTATGGACTTCTAATACAGCACTGTTGGATAAAATTTTGTCTACAACTCCTGCGTTAAGGGGCAAGTAAGATGTTTGAGAAAGTTACCCCATTCGTTTTCTCTCGCGTCATATTTGTCCCATAATGCACTTGTTGTATAAATAACTATTATTACCACAATTGCACAAGATTAATAAACAATTATCAACATTTTATTATTTTCTATATTATTTATAACATAAAAATAGGAAAATTTTTACATCTAATCTTCGTTTACAATAATAAGAATAAGTGCAAAGATGATAGTAATGAAATTGATTAAATTTTTATTATAAGTTGACATTATAATGACAGAAAGTGTGTTATTTCTGTCCAAATAACGCACGCTAGTTTTCTACGATCGTTCAAGTTCGAATTTGCAGAAAATAAAATTTTAAGATAATAAAACTTGTAACTGATAACTGATAACAAATGATTGTTGAGATAACATTAATAATAATTATTAATTTCAATAAGCCATCATTAGTTAATATGCAATTTTTTATTAGCATTTATTGTTAAATTTGAAATGTCACTGTGACTACCAAGCAGAACCATTTCAAGGACGATCGTAGAAAAAAATTATTAATCATAATAACTGTTAATACAAATGCCGAAATACTAAATTACATAAGTTCACATAGATAAAGTGTCATTTTATAATTTTGACATTAAAAAAATTGAAAGTTTTATAAGAAGCTTATACAAACAAATTTGATACATTTTTCCTATGTCAACTCACAAGGAAACCGCCCGAGGTGTCCCCCTCCGATTCTCCTGAATTTTTGATATGTTGTAGAGGATCAAAAAATAGGAGATGCGTATTTTTTTTTATCGGCCCAAATTGATTATAAAGGGGTGAAAATCACCCCTAAAGTTTATCTCCGAAAACGGTTTTTTTCATATATCTTGAGTTCTAATTAATATTTTGAAATGAAACAAATTGGAAAATACTTCTATTTGCATGGCAAAACTAGCAAGTATAGTTTAGTTTCTGGGGGTGGCTACCTTAATTTTTTTTCTAACAAAACCCTATTTTTTAAACTATTTTTTCAATATAATTTATGCAATAACATTAATAAATTTTCATAAAAACTATTTTTGAGCTTAAAATAAGAAATTAAAGTCGACCTGTTTCAGGGTTTTTGCAAATAAAAGCATTATCGGGGGTAAACAACCCCCAAGACGCGGAATATTTTCCAACCGTTAAAATAAATACTTTAAATTATAAAATGCATAATTTATTTTTATTTGAGCTATTTTTTATATAAACTCAATTTCTAATTAAAGGGGTAAAACCCACCCCTAATATTCATCCCCTAAAACGATTTTTTTTCTTTTTAGATACTTCTATTTGAAATGCGAAATTAGATGGTGTTAGTTTGATCCCGTGAAGTAACAACCCTTATATGTTGTTTTGGAAAAACTTTTTTTCATTATTTACGTACTTATACAATATTTGAAATAAAATTAAAATAAGATTATTTTTAAAATTAAAAATCAAAGTTGACTTGTTTCGGGATTTTCTTTAATAACAGTACCTATTATCGGGGACCAGCATCCCCTGCGCAGAATACTTGCAATTATAGTACCATTGAAATAAATATTTCAATGTGTATAATATTGTATATCTTGTTTATGTTCACAATTATCGATACAGATATTTGTGCAGTTAAAATTAAAATGTACTCGTGTAGTTTTATTTTTTTCCCTCTTTATATTATGTTTTTATATTTAGAACGTAACAATAACGTAATTGTTTAATTAATGGACAGTGGTTTGTACTCCTTAAATATAAAATAGGGCGTACTAACACATTAATTCGAAATAAATAAAATAATCATGATTAATTATTTTGAATATGTATATCCATCATACACCACAAAATACTTATTTAAATAATCGAGGTATTGTGGGTCATAGAGATGTTTACCCCGATATCACTTTTATTTATAAAATCCCTGAAATACCCCAACTTTAGTTTAAAATTTTAATTTCTTGATTTATAATTATAACAATAATTCTTTAATTTTATTTCAAATATTGTATAAGTACGTAAATAATGAAAAAAAGTTTTTCCAAAACAACATATAAGGGTTGTTACTTCACGAGATCAAACTAACACCATCTAATTTCGCATTTCAAATAGAAATATCTAAAAAAAAAAAAATCGTTTTAGGGGGTGAATATTAGGGGTGGGTTTTACCCTTTTAATTAGAAATTGAGTTTATATAAAAAATAGCCCAAATAAAATAAATTATGCATTTTATAATTTAAAATATTTATTTTAACGGTTGGAAAATATTCCGCGTCTTGGGGGTTGTTTACCCCCGATAATGCTTTTATTTGCAAAAACCCTGAAACAGGTCGACTTTAATTTCTTATTTTAAGCTCAAAAATAGTTTTTATGAAAATTTATTAATGTTATTGCATAAATTATATTGAAAAAATAGTTTAAAAAATAGGGTTTTGTGAGAAAAAAAATTAGGCTAGCCACCCCCAGAAACTAAACTATACTTGCTAGTTTTGCCATGCAAATAGAAGTATTTTCCAATTTGTTTCATTTCAAAATATTAATTAGAACTCAAGATATATGAAAAAAACCGTTTTCGGAGATAAACTTTAGGGGTGATTTTCACCCCTTTATAATCAATTTGGGCCGATAAAAAAAATACGCATCTCCTATTTTTTGATCCTCTACAACAAATTCAGGAGAATCGGAGGGGGACACCTCGGGCGGTTTCCTTGTCAGTCTTTAATAGTATTAATGAGTAGAGTAATTGTGTATGTAACGCTAGCACCTCTGAGAATTAATCAACAATCTGCGATACATACGTACGTTCAAGACAAAAAAAAATTATCTAGATATATTACTTTGTTTTCTCTTGTGTATTGTAACATATAAATATTTCTTAATTACTCCACCCAAAAAACAAATGTATTTATTAACCATTTAGTTATGACAGAATACTAGAATAAAAATGAACTTTTATATAAAAAATTCCGAAGATGTGCATTGAATAAAATGACACACTAATCTGAATTTTTATTAAACTCATAATTTTTACGATTGTTAATTTACTTTAATATAAAATCTACTTACAATTAGTAAGAAGCGCGTTATTTCCAATGAAAATAACAAGACTGATTTAAAAGAAAAATATAACTAATAAACTTAGAAGAAAGCAGTAACTAACCACCAAACAAAATAAAAATACTACACAAAGAATATATTTTTTTAAAATAAGATAAAATCAAATTTGTACTATTACCTAATAGTGTTCTACCGATTTTCATTAGAGACTATTGAAAATTAAAAACCCAACTTACAATACTAATAATGGAAATAATTTTGCCTTTTGTTTCTTTTTAAATATTTTTACATGAAATTACTAATATGTAATTCAATTAGGTTAACTCATTGATAATTGACCTAAAGCCAATAATCTTTCTACGGCTGCATTAACATCACCTAATGTTGCAATTAAAGCTTGTAAATTAGCTTCTCTATTAACAAAACCCATTGCTGATAATTGTTCTAATTGTGTTTGATATCGTTGTTCTGGTGGTAATGGTGTATCACGTTGTGTTGCCATATTAGCAACCATACGAGCCATAAACTATAGTTATAAAAAAGAAATTATATTTTATTTATACAAAATAATAAATACAAATTTTACCTCGGAAAACGGATCTGAGGCTTGTGTTGTAGTTGTAGAATTTGATGTAGCAGTAGTAGTAGTAGTAGCACTCCCTGTTGTTGGTGCTGTTATTGTTGTTGTTGTTGCTGTCGATGTAGTACTGTTAGTAGTTGATGGTGTACCACCATTAACACCAAACGTGTTAATTAAATTTGGTGCTGTTTGACGCAACGTTTCCATCCCTTGTTGTATTTGCATAATTGCATTCAACGTCTAAATAATTGTACAATTTAATTTAAAAAAAAATCTATTAAAACACAAGTGTCAGAAATCGACAATTATTGCGTGAGTTCTCGTTTATAAAACGAGCCGCAAGTCGGGGAGTTTTATAATGAACGAGTACAATATCCGATTTATGACACGAGTTTTCCAATTTGGGGATTTTGGTGGGAGTTAGTGTTACTGATATAACAATTGAATAGATAATAGATTTTTCGATTGATGTGTTTTAAAACCAAAAACTATATATTTTCCAAGGCCTGATTGATTTCTTAACTCATCGCTGTCTATCAGGCCTGTACATTTTCTTAAAATCCCATAAGCTTTTTGAGAAAATGCCAACTTTGGCCACATTGACGCTAGTTACTATAACATGAAAAGAAATAGCTAGTTTTGCTCTCTCTTTTACTGTCATAATTTATGGCAGTTTAACCATGCAGTATGATTAAAAAAGAAATGCGGTAGTAATAAGCGCCAATGCGGCCAAAATTGGTATTTTCTCAAAAGCACCAATTTATATGAAATGCACAGGCCTGTTGTACAGCGTTGAGCTGAAAAATTAAGTAGACCTTGGTATTTTCAATATTATTGGCAGTTGTTAAAAAAACAATGAAAGTTACGAACCTTAAAAGAAATAAAATTACTATATTTTCTATTATTACACACTGTGTCGGAATAAGCACATTTCGATACAGTAACTAATTTCGAAATAGGGTTATTATACACGCAAAATAGAAAAGAAAAACAATATTAAGTATTCACAACTTACTTGTGGATTTGCCATGAGATTTTGTAATTCAGGATTTTGTAATTGTTGTATAAATTGCGGTAACATAGTTCTAACTTGTTCTTGTAATGCTGGATTACCAGCTAATAATGGATTGTCAGCTAATATTGTATTTGCCAAATTTGGGTTACTAGCTAAGGCCTCTAACATTGTTTGTGTATGTGGTGCTGATAACATATTTTGAACTAAATCAGAATTTTCAGACATTTGTTGTAATAAACTGGCCATTCCAGGATTATTAAGAACAGGTCTTTGTCTTGGATTATTTGTATTTGATGATGTTGATGATGATGATGATGATGTTCTTGAACCACCTGACCATGGATTTGGTAATGGTTCTCTATTTTCAGTACCTTGTTGTGGATTATTACCAGATGTATTATCAATTAAACCAGCAAATGGATTACGTCCAAATTGTTCAGTTGTTGCAGAAAACATTGGTTCTTGTATATCTCTATACATACGTTGTAATGCATTATAACCACCTGGTATACTTTCTAAATTACTTATGGCCCTATCATGACTTCTCATTAATTCTTGTAACATTGATGGATTTCTTGCTAATTCCATTGTTTGACGTAATAATTCTGGATTATTTAACATATGACTTATTTCTGGATTTCGTTCCATCAATTCTTGCATTTGTGGATTTCTTGTTATCAATGTACGCATATCTTCTGGATCACTCATTAAACGTTGTACAAATGGATTATCTAATAACTGTCTTAACATATCTGGATTATTTAGTAATTCGGTTTGCATACGACTTTGCATTTCCATAAAATTTCCGGAACCTATTCCTAAATTTTCTAGACCAGCTAAACCACCTAAACCACCCAAATTGAATGGTGTTGCACTTATATCAGCTATAACAATTTGTAAACGATAAGAATAGAAGAATTAAAAACTATTAATTTGTATCCAAAAGGTGTGATGAAGAGTGTAAAATAGACCTTATATGGCGTGCGAAAGTATATCAAAAACTTCATACAAATAGTATTATTATTGCATTACCTGGAGGACGTGATGGTCCTGACTCATTATTCCTGGGAACAGACCTAACGACCAGATGTATAGTTAAACCATCTTTGATATTATGTTGAATCAACGTATCGCCATCCTTCATAATTTTCCCAGCAAATATTAGACACAACTGATCAATTTCTGCTTTGAATACTGGTGCTATAATTTCTTTAAACTTAACGACGGAGGCGAAAACAAAACAAAAAAATAAGTATACGTCTATACAACAATTATAGTAGATCTCGCTATAACACTGATAGACACATTCCGTGTTATACAAACCCGTGTTATAGGAGGCTTAATTGCATAGTCTGTATTTTCATAGAAATGTCAAACACCGGCAACAGTGTTTCGTGCAGAGGCACCAACTAAAAGATACAATTATTTTTATAAATAACAGCAAAGAATTAGTAATTTTTGAAACATTCGGTTGGATATGAATCCAAGTTTGACATTTCTGTCAAATTAAAATATTGGATAAAATATAGGTTATGATCATCACTTACAGATTTAACACTCATTTCTTCATCTACAGTGAAATTTTCCTTCTCTTTAGGTGTTTTAACAGTAACGGTGATCTTTTTAACTTGTTTATTTTGATCAGAAGTCGATTCTGACGACGATTCATTTTTCTTTGATTCAATTGTTTCCTCGTCAGCCATATTTGCGACACTAAATACGTAGAAATTTGCTGAGTAATTATTGTTGATTTTAAATTTATTTATAATTTAGTAAATTAAAATTATTAATTAACAAAGTTGTTTTTACCTAAATATGTTTAGATGTTGAAAAGAAAATATTTTCGGAATCTTCCTATATAGAAATTCTATTTTAATTGCTTCAAATGACAGAACACAGAATTCACCAAATCATCTAACAACCGTGATAAGAGTAATATAACTGTCAGAAGTTTGAACTAGCTAGAGTGTATAGTTGCGCATGACGTCACACTGTTAACAATTATCGCCCGCCAATACAAATTACAAATATAAATATGTACAACAATTTAAGTGTTTATATTTGGTATTTCTTAATTGAAATCAATTAAAATTTTTCTAATACACAGCTCCTAAATAATAGTAATATAAAAGACTGTAGAATATTAAAGAAAGACGCTGTCCTACCTTATATTTAAAATTATGAATGTGCAAAATAAACAGATAAAGTAAAACTTAATAAAGGAACTACTTACCACTACAAAGCAAGAAGACGTTCTACGAGAAGAAAAAAATGAAAATTGGAGAATTAAATATAGTGAACTAGTCGAAGAAAATAATTGTTTGAAAGAAGAAATATCCAGTTTCAACCGGATTAAGAAGAAAACTGTCGAACAGTCATTAAAGAATATTTTTACAAGTAAACAAATTAAATCGACCTATAGTATTAGAGTTCTAATGAAGGGTCTTAGTTAGGAAAATACGAAAAAATTGATGGTAAATGTTGGAGATTCTGCCATACTAAATCACTACTTTTTAAAATTTAGTTTTATTTTCTTTTTTAAATATTATTCAAAATTATATAACGAATCGTCTTGCGTTTGGCTAGGACAATAATTTTCCATTGAGGCATTTACATAAATTATTAAGTTTTAAAGACAGAAAATTTCCGAAAACTGTTCAAATATCCAAATATAAAACATTATTTTTTTAATTTATGCACAGCATGCAGGGCCGGCGTTGACATGTTATGCGCCCGTGCGCTAAAAATTATTTTGCGCCCGTGCGCTAAAAATTATTTTGCGCCCCCTTGCTAGTTTATAATAATTTGTATTAATAATACATATGTATGAATGCGCCAGCTCTGGCAGTATCTAAGAGAATAATTATCGATTGCTAAAAATACTGATAAAATCTTTTGAATTTCTCCATTAAAACCAAAAGTTATTAATTAAATTGAACTTAAAATTTAAAATGTTAACAACATGACGTCATACATCTCGGCGAGATGTATGCAAATTAATGTAGTAGTTGTAAGAGTAGGAAAACAGTACTGCCAACCGATTCCAATTGTTACCAACTTCTATCGGAAAAAAAACAAAAGTTTGTAAAGTTATTTAATATTTAGTAACTAGCGAATTTTGTTATTTTGTTGAGTTTAGTCTGCTGTGTTTTGTTCTATTTATTTTAGCGTTTTTAGGATAGAAGATCGATTTAAAATTGGGATATATGCGAAGTAGAATTTCTAAAAATAGTGTAAATGGTACTTTATTAGTAAAGATAGTTTTGGTTATGTTGTATAAGAATCAAGGAGTCAAATAGGTATTTTTACCTTTTAATTTTTTTCCTTTCATTTAATTTTGCATAAATTATAAATATGTAAACAAGTCTCTTCTATTTCAGTCACACAACTTATTATTATCTTTATTTAACTAATGTTGTAGCATATCATCTGTCATTTCATTCATAATTCTATTTCCCTCTATCTTATAACTAGAGCGATTACAAATTTATTAATTTATTTGTTAATTGAATTATTGTTAAAACATTTTTTTCTTTTTTTAATAAGAAAAATGTCCGGTTTCCATAAAGTTGAAGTTAATAAAACAGTATGGGAGGTACCAGAACGTTATCAAATGCTATCAGCTGTAGGCTCAGGAGCATACGGCCAAGTATGGTATGTAATTCTAAACACCTACACATTTAGACAAGAATTTTAACTAATTTTATCAATTATCAATTAAAATCTATCAATTTTTATTATTAATATATCGTTCAAATATCCGTATTTATTTATTTAATGAAAGTTAGGTTAATATATAACCTAATTACAAGAAAAATAATAATATAAAAATAAAATATTTTTAATAAATTTTCTCTTTTAAATTTAGTTCAGCTGTAGACACGTATTCGAATAAGAAAAAAGTTGCTATAAAAAAATTAGCCCGTCCATTTCAGTCAGCTGTCCATGCGAAAAGGACCTATCGTGAATTGAAATTATTAAAACATATGAGACATGAAAATGTTATTGGTCTTTTAGATGTTTTCTACCCGAAACATGACAATAGCCAGGTAAATTAACAGTGATATCAAAATTGATAATACACCTGTCCTTTGGATTACACGAAAAATAGAAATTTTAAAAACTATATCGTTATTGTATAGTAGTATTATACAGGATGTCTCAGGATGAACGGCCCATTTAATATTTGAATATTCAGTTTAATTATTCAACAATAGTTTCGTATTTGACAATAATAAATGTGATTTATAAAGTCTGTTGGCTATAAAACCAAAAATAATGTCCATTGATTTGAAATGATTAGAACTAAACGTGTTATACGAGCCATCATTTAGTGTTGTGAGTCTCATACGAGACATAATTCAGTGGTGCGAGTGTTTTGATTTTAACATTATTCATGAGTCATTTCATTACTTGTCTATAAATAAAAATTTAGCGTTTAATTTATCAAAAACAGCCGCCTGTACTACAAATTTTAGTGATAATAGATCTTAAGAGAATCATTTTGTTGAGACAAAATTTACATTGACTTATAGACATTTTTTTCGTGTTAATTTACTTTTTTCGTCCTAAATTAGTTATCAGTTATCACATTTATATATTTCGGGACCGATTGTAAATATGGTTTGTTTTATTGTGTCTAAATGTTGACTATGCTTATCATAGCAAAGCCTTTTAAGGTATGTGGCAGTTACACAACTGTCTTTATCTTATTATTTTACAAATTTAACAAATATTTTAGGGCGCATCTTTAGTTTTTGAGAAACTATTCTACTTCTGGCTCAATTAAAATCGCTTTGTTAATACAGTCGAATTTCAACAACTTGAACCTTTGGTAACTGGAATGTTTCGATAATTCAAACAATTTTTTGGCAGTAGAAACAAAATCGCAATTAATTCGAACTTTGACAAGTCAAATTCTTGATATTTTGAACTCTTTTTAATGGCAGATTACGGTTAAAGTTATCGAAGCTTGATTGTAGATAATAAGTTATTATTAATAACGCAAATTAGACTATGTAACAAACATTTTGTTCTATCTTGAGATTTTTGCAATTAGTCGAAATTAGAATTGGCGTTCTTTACAAAGAAGCTCTAATGCCAATTGGTTGAGATAACAAAAAAAATGTTACATTGACGTAAATTCACAATATCCTCTCATATTCTATTTTTCACCCTTTTCGTAATTGGTTTTTGCTACAAATTAACAAATATCCGAAAATTTAACAACATAAGTGTGTTAGAAAAATCTAGAAATATATTTTTGGGCCCTTTACTTGAGAGATACGGTATACGAGCATACAGGGTTATTAACGTCGGATGAAATTTCTCATAGCGACTCCCATTATTTGTCGAGTGATTCGAAAACGGATTTATAGAGATTATTTTAGCAAAATTTGTAAATTGGTCAGAAAGCGCTCGTTTCTAATGATGTCGCCATTTTCGAAAATAAACTAAACACGAGAAAAACGAAAAGAAATCAATATTGGAAGGGCCTGCAAGTCATTCTTATTGTTAGTCATTTTGCGTGTTTAGTTCATTTTTGAAAATAGCGATCCTGTCCAAAACGAACGTTTTTTTACCTACTTCCAATTGAGCTACGGGCTTCTAATTTTGCTAAAACAATGTCCACATAGCCCCCTTAAAAATGTTCTTGAATTGCTCTTCAAATAATGTGAATAACCCTGTATAATGGATTGTGCTAATTGAGGGTCAGGTGATAATACTATTGCAACATCTAATTGTTTATTTTCATAGATTTATCTAGTCACACATTTAATGGGAGCCGATTTAAACAACATAATACGTACACAAAAATTAACGGATGATCATGTTCAATTTTTAGTATATCAAATTTTACGAGGATTAAAATATATACATTCAGCAGGAATCATACATAGAGTAAGAAATTTAATTGTAATCGAATATTAAATGTATATAATGACTATATTATTAGGATTTAAAACCATCAAATATTGCCGTTAATGAAGATTGTGAATTAAAAATATTAGATTTCGGTTTAGCACGTCCAGCTGAAACGGAAATGACTGGATATGTTGCAACTAGATGGTATCGTGCACCTGAAATTATGTTAAATTGGATGCATTATAATCAAACTGTTGATATATGGTCAGTTGGTTGTATTATGGCTGAATTGTTAACAGGACGAACGTTATTCCCTGGATCCGATCGTATCCTTTCGTATAATTATTGAATAGTTTAAATTAAAAAAAATAAAATAAAGATCCTTAATTATAGATAGATATTCATCAGTTAAATCTAATTATGGAGATCTTGGGCACACCGAATGATGAATTTATGCAGAAAATCACATCAGAGAGTGTAAGTTATTGAGCACCACAACTTTCAGCGAGCGTTCTTACGTGATTGTTTTTCCTTTGAAATGTTCAGGCAAGGAGCTATATAAAATCATTACAACCGATGCCGAAAAAAGATCTCCATCAGTATTTTGTTGGTGCTAATCCATTAGCTGTTGATTTATTAGGTCTTATGTTAGAATTAGATAGTGATAAACGTATTACAGCCGAACAAGCATTGGCACATCCATATTTAGCAGCATATGCTGATCCTAGAGATGAACCGATATCAGCACCATATGATCAAAGTATTGAAGATATGAATTTACCAGTCGAAAAATGGAGAGGTATGTTATTTTTCACTTCTATTAGATTAAATTAATAATAATGAAAATTTTATGAATTTATAGAATTAGTTTTGGAAGAAATAAATTCATTTGTTTATATACCACCACAAAATGAAGAATCCTAATAAAAATAAGTTATTAATCAGTATGAAGTTGTACTGATCTCGTCAATTTTCAGTCATTTTTACTATAAAAAAGAAAAAAAGAAAAAGCAAGATAAATGTACGAGTAATTTGTTAATCATTTATTTTTTAATTAAGAATTCAAGATTTATTTACATTTTATTTGATTCTTTCCCAATTTATACAGCCTATAAAAATCAATGCTGGGCGTTCGTTATGTACAGTGTTTATATGTATAATTATGTATAGCCAAATATTTGCAGTCATTTTGGGAATCAACTTTATTTTTAAATATCCAGTAAAATAGGATGTTTATCGAGTAAATAATTGAATAAATAAATTAAAATCATATTTTATGATTGATTTATAACACTGTAAACTTGCAACAAATACATATATATTGCCAATAATTGATTATAAAATAAAAGATTTTTTTTAAAATTGTGATGCTTTCTTTCACTTTTATATATAAACAATTTAACTTAAGTAAAATACTGTTCTAAAATTAAAATATTCCAATTAAATATAACTAATGATAATGATAAATCAGTAATAATATAATGATAATAGCAATAATGAGAATAATATGGAAGCTTTAAATTTGTTCTATTTAGTATGTTGTTTGTTCGAGATGTATCTTCATTTTTGTCTTTTTATTTTTTCTTGCATTTCGTAGTAACGTCATGTAATTTCTTCCACAGATCATATTGTTCGATACCTTTAATCATATGAATACTGATACCTTTTTGTAGAGTACATGTTGTTAATGAGACACGTTTATTTATAAATTCCGGTGCGTGTATACGTTTTATTTTTAAACTATTTGCGACAATACCAGTTACAAATACATCTTCCAATTTGAAATATGTATGATTCAATGCACCTAAATATAATTCTTTTGATAATTTAGCCGGTAATAAATATGCTGGACCAGTTGTAAAATCAGGAAATATAGACGGTTTATATTGTTGTGGTGATATATAATATTTTGATCGTTTATTTCTAATTGGTTTCCATTTTTTAGCTAAACGTCCATAGATTGCTCTTTGTTCTGGATTGTGTTTCGATATAAATAATAATAATTTTTCTACATTTATAAACATATCATCATCTGTTTTAAGTACAAAAGCTGCATTTGGACAATAATGATCAACCCATTCTAACATCGATATTGTTTTTAATGTTAAATTATCATAGGTATCTTGGAATTTACCTTTTATTATATCACCATATAAATATTGTTCTTTATCTAAATTTTTATTTAATGTTGCATTATTTGTTGATCCTAATATAAATGCAATTGCTACATCTCTTCTACTAGCAAAATGTCCCCATGTTTCTCTAATAGCCATTCTAGCATTTTCGTGACTTGGTGCTGATGTTATAGCTATTAGTACTTTTATATTTTTACCTAAATCTGGACACACCTTCAATATAATCAATTTAATTAGTATTTTAATTAGATGTTAATTTAATGTTACCTGATCATTAACATCAGAATGTCCTGCTTCATAAATATATTCAGCAGGTACACCATGCATTACATCTGTTTTATTATGCTGTTGTTGTGGAGGTGGTGGTGGTGGTTGTGGTTGTTGCCTTTTCTTTTGTTTTGGTATTTGCTGTATATTCGAATCATGTACCGGCAGTGGGGGTGGCGCATCAGAATTAACATTATTTGGTAATAATGTTTCATTTTTAAATACATCAATTTGTGATGAATTATTATTATTCCTATTACTACTATTATTATTATTATTTAAATTAATATTATTACTATTATTGTGATGGACAGCTGTATAAGAACGTACTTCTGCTAATAAACGCATTGGTGATGCTGTTGGTGTTAACATTGGTGATGTAACGTAAGAAATATACAACAAACAGGTCACTGTAGCCATCCCTAGAAAGGCCAAGTGCATGAGTCGCACCTGGGCAAGCCATGGCACCCCCATGCCTAAATTTATACAATAAATAATTAAAAACGATAATAAAACAAAAATTTATAAATAGAAACCACCATACTATACAATTGATGAATCATTAAACGTTCATGCATTTTTGAATTAATTACAAAATAATATTTAATTGTCGAATAGATATAAATAAAAATAGAGGGTACTTACCCAGTTTACGTATACGAAAATATAGTACAAAACGCAAGTTGCGATGGAACTAGTTGCGACATGACGTCGTAACACCTGTAGCAAAATAATATATCTAACTGAAGAACGGTTAATTGTTTATAACATGTTAGTGTTTTTTTTTTGTTGTTTAAATTTCCACCCTTTTATTGAAATTGACAAACCATGTTTGATTAGATTGGATAATTAGTTAGCACAACCTTCGAACAAACTCAACGACTCTACAGAAATCATCAAGGTGGTCGCGTATTTTAACGATTATTTTTTTATTTAAAAGAAACTAACAGCCTTGAAAGTGATTACCGAATATTTTCTACTATAAAAGAATTAATTATTATTGGCAATAATTGAACAATTGCTATAATAATACCGATTTAATTAAACTAATTATTAAAATTTAAATTTTGATTTTTATAAGACGAAAAAATACGATCTGAGAGAACAATTAAATATTTTAAGCTTTAATTTATTTTAGTATTTACAAAACAAATACAACTACTGAAATAAAGAACGCGACTTGCGTGATTTTAAGGCAAATATATATATTTTTTATAAAAACAAAACATGTACATGTACATACACACAATATGTTCTTCGATTTTATTTTTATATTTTTGTTTTGTACAATTCTTCAAGTCGAAAACCATATCATAAGTGTTATTAACACTTCTCTGCTTGACGGGACAATGATCATATTATTTTTTATGAAAACGTGTAGTTTTTATTAAAATTTTTCCTGGAAATTTTACACAAATGACGCAATTCTACGAAAACTTTCTTAATAAAATCTACAATGTATTTTATTTAAATTCACTTATTGAAACAAAAACTCTCAATTTCTTGTAATTTGACCTGTTTTCTATTAAATTTTATGTGTACGATAAGAAGAATTATTAATAAAAATTGTAAATATTTAAATTGGCTTAGGTCCCGAATATCGCACGTCCCAATATTAAGTCAATTTGTGATACATCAATACTAACTTGGCGATAATATTAATTACTGGGACGTTCGATTTAAAATGTTTCCAAAAATTCGACAATACGTTAAAAAATATAAATCGACATTATTATTGTGATCTGTTTTTTAAAATTTGTTAAATGAATCGTTCATAAATAATTAATTAATTATATTTTGTTTACTAACAAATTTAATTTCTTAATTGTTTTGAGTACAGTTCATGGAACTTTCCGTAGAAAATTTATCTAATTATAAGTCAACTAATAAAACAATGTTTTCTTAACAAATTCCAAAAAAAAAAACAGGCGATTATAGTAAAGCTACCGTTTTTCTACGACTTCGACTTTTCATTAACAAGGTTTGTGGCTTTTAAAAATTAAATTATCTGCATAATAACATTAATAATAATAACTATAACGCTAATGTTTCCAATGCTTTATTTTTAAACTAGCAGGAGTAATGATTAAAGTCGGGTTTACACAGAAAAAATGACTAGAAAAATACACTAATCGTTTTGGCTGTAAATTTAAATATTTATGTCTCATTAATAAAGAGTCATTATTTTAAATCTAACAAATTTAGCTGACTGATGAAGATGAAGAGTAAGTTTTCATAACTAACAATTAGTGCTTTCAAAACAACAGAATCCAATATCATCTACAGTTATTATTCATTCATTAAGGGTACAAATATGTTGCTCCTTCTTTATTGGTGTTATACCCGGTACAAGATAGTAATTGAATCTTGACACGAACCTAACAAAATAAAATTCCCTAATTGTATCTGTCAAAATCTGGAAATTTTAAAAGCGTTAGATTGGTACACAATCTTATAGTGACTTTTGTGGTGGTCACGTGATGTAAACATTAGAAAAGTTTGGAATTATAACCTCAATAATTATTTGCAATCGGTAAATTATATGCTGTTTGCTGTGCTCATGTTAATTTTTTTAATCATTGTATAATTATTTATTGATTCGTTTCGATTTTTATTGATTATTTTGATTTTTTATAAATCATTTTGTATTGTCGTTGTTAGTTGTATTTATTTTTATCTATTTTTTTTCTTTTTTTTATCAATCATTTTAAATAAAATGATTATTTTATTCACTTATTCATGGTAAAATAGATCAGAAACTCTAATTCTTGTGGTACACAAGAATTGCTATATAATTTGAAATTTCGCGCCACTACCGGTACGTTTAGTAACTTTTCTGTCAAACGAAAAATTCAATTACTATCTTGTACCGAGTATACATGAAATAACAAATGACTTTTGGCTGTGTTTTGACGGCTTATTAATTAATATAATTTAATTAATTAATTAAACAATTAAAATTTCTTTGAATCTTTGAGTTGTGTAAACTTGCCTGTAAAATAACCAATAAGAAAGTACCATTAAGGCGCGCAAAATTTAAATCCTATCGTTTCAATTCGTCCTTATATCGTCAGAAAGGCTTAGGGTGATTTGAGGAACGTTAATTTAAATAAATAGAAAACTTTCAATATTTGCACAAGTATCACGTTATTGTAAGGATTTCCAAAAATTGTAAAAATAAATTCCCACAAACGTAAATGCGATAACTGTACTGATTGACAAGTTGTAAATATTTCATTAATCTTTACATTTTTGTTGTAGAAACATTTTTTCAAGGTTTATTTATAAATCAAATAGGTACTATCTGTTTATTGATTTTGAGTAACTAATCATATTTTAGGGGATGTCTTTTTTGTCATTCGTGCTTATTCTGAAATTTCAGGAGGAAATTGCGGTTCGATTAAATTTTTTTAAGTATTTTAGAAACGGTTCAGTATTTTCCAGTGGTTCAAAAAGTAAATAATGGAGAATCCCAAGGTTGATCGTGTGATGAAAATCGATTTTTTCCGGTTTTTTTGCGATTTCCTGCTCCATGGTTAAACCAACACCAGCTCTTTACAGCGACAGAAAATTATAAACTAAATTTTAATCCTATAAATTTAAATAAAATTGATAAACGAGAAATTCTACATACATTTGTGCCAATTTAATTCATTAAAACTTGAAATGGACTAATTAGCAACTATTTCTAACTAGATAGGTTTCAAAAATTCCATGTTGATAAATTCAACTGTGGGGTTGGCAATTACAAGAAAAAACACAACGAAAAAATGGTATATAACTGCTTGTAACTTCATCTCCTGCAAAGGATGAAAGCTCTATTTACATCATGCGATAACCCTTAAAACTATAGTGTTTAGAAACGTTTCTCAATCTGTAATTTTACAATATTTCTTTGTTCTCTAACTTCTGTTTCATAATTTTTCGCGCAAAACCGGTGTTCGGCGAAACACAGTTTGGGAAACGCTGGTCTATTATACAAAAATATTTCAAGGATTTATAGGAGGGTAGTTGAAGATCATTATAGTAAAATTAGAACTTCATATAGATCATTTCTATGTTGGTCAAAAAACGCTCGTTTCTGACGCGACTTTTAAAAACTAACGAAGTATATACTTACTCAACCTGACTTAAATGACTCAAGAATCCTCCGAGCATTGAAACGAAAAGAATCAATGTTGAGAGGGTTTCCAAGTCATTCTAATTCGTTTTGCGCCTTCAGCTCGTTTTTGAAAATTGCGACCTTGTCCAAAAGGAGCGTTTTCTGACCAACTTTTAAATGAACTAAGAAGTTCTAATTTTGCTAAAATATTCTCTCTTGCCAAATCATAAGAAATTTTCGTCCGACGTGAATTATTCGGTATATTCTATGAAATGCTGGAAAATATTGAGCAGCTTTTAAGATTTTTGGTAAACAACTGGATTGACAGTGTTAACCCCAACCACTATTTTCCTCCTTAAAATTGAGAATAACCACCAAAAATCGTTAAAACCGGGTTGTTTACTTATGTTCCAATGAACCTTAAAGAATTCTTTTTCTGGAATGACAGGTAAGGATAATCGTTCGTTAATCAATCTAAACGTATTTTGATCACAAAACTTATTTGTTCATCACACGCTCTAGTTGTCTACAATTAAAATCACTTTGATGTGCAAGGAGAATAAGGAGCTTCAAGTTAATTCGAGGAATATTTGATCTTCATTAAGTCGAACCTTAAATATTTGTTTAATACTAATAGTTGTATAAATATTCTAATTTCTAAAATTCACAAAAGAAGAAAACTTAATACTTTATAATCTAATTGTAACACTATTTTGATACTTTTGGGGACTATTCTAATTGAAATAATTATTCTATTCAGATCTTAATCACGTGTTGTTTTGATTTATAGATTTAATTACAATTTTAATGGAAAATTTTCCAGTCTATTAATTTCACCCTTCGGAGGTTCAATTAAATACAAATTGATGTTTATAATTTGACTAAAAATTTCTTGTGTTTGTAAACAAGTACTAGAATAACTTTATAAACAGACAATCAAGAATTATGGTAATTTATTGATTTTATTATAATTCTACTGTTGCTTTTCTCGTTTCTATCCTTCAGAATATAATGGAAATATTCAGTCAAATTAAACAGTTTTTATAGTTAAAGTTTTGGGAACTGTTCAACTTTCAAGCCCATCCGTAATTCACAATGGATTAGAGTGGGTGGTTTAAAGGGTCGATAATTCACCGTTTATCGTTCGCACAGTCAAGATTCATTTAAATCAACGATTAGAAAATCTATTTGGTGTATTTGACTGGAATTTGAAGTACCAACAATGAAAAAATGCCTGTTTTAATCTTATTTCTTCAATAAGAACGATGACGCGTCAAATGATGTTTCTGGTTTTAATATCAACCCGCTAGAATTTTATGTTTATAATAATATCCAGAAAAATAATGGATTCTTTTAGTTTGTATAATTGTTTGTTAAAGCTATTCAATATTGAGCTCTTATATGAGCATTATACGCAAATTAAGAAGCATTAAGATTAATGAATAATATTAATTAAAGAAGTCTCAAGATGTATTGATGTATTTTCAAAAATTCGAATAAGAAATTCCAACAAATATAGCATTAATCCGTTTAATTAGAACAACCCTCTTATATGGCAATTAAATAAATTGATTTTCCCAACTTTCTATACTTATTGTGTTCCTTTAGAAAATCGCCTAAATGAACATAAATTAAGTGAAATTATAAAAAGTAAACACAAATTTTCTTTATAAGAAAATTTCTAATTATTTTCGCCGAAAAGAAACCTACTTTAAATAATTATTATAATTAATTTGTTTTTGTAAAACAATAAAACTTCCCCCATAAAAACCGCATGAATATTCGGTTTCACGATAAATAAATTAACTAATTAATAATACAAGTTGATTAATTTACATAATGGCGATATTTTTTATAGTAATTTTGATAAAAAAAGAACTGATAACAAAAAAAAAATGAAAATTTTGAAGTAATCATTCGTACAGGAAGTAGAACGTTGGCTATGATGAAGGTTGTAAGAATTCATATTTTAGTACATGATTATTCTTAAAAATTGTTAATTTACAATCATCAAATCATTGTTTTATCTATACACGTGTGTTAATTTAAATAATTATTTTTCATTAATTATAAATTTATTTGAAATTTGTTGTTTTTTGGTTGTATCTTCAAATCCCATTAAAACACGAAAACCAATTTTGTTAATGCGACTTTTCGTTTAATCCCTGTATACAAGTTTTACACACTGCATATTTAATGAATAATAGTAAATCAAACAGATAATGTTATCAAAATTTCTTTTAATAATTGATAAGATTAGATAGCTTACCTTGTACTTGAAATAATTTATGAATTATGACGTCCACAGGTTATGAAGAGATACGTCCATGCCATCATCAACATTTGTTGGTTGGCTGGTTGGTTGGTCGGACTGATTGACATACACACACATACACATACACACAAACAAACAAACACAAAGCACGCAATCATACGTAATACACACACATACACATACACACGACAAATACGTCATTAAACTCTGAACAGTGGCGTACAGATATACAAAAGGGTCAAGGACGACATCTATTCAATGCAATTATAAAAATTTCTCTCTAAATACAATCAAATCGTAAAAGAATAAATCATAATAACAAAATAGAAGGCCGCATGCGACTCGTAATTTTATAAAAACAAACTATTTTCAAATAAATTCAAATTGGGACGTTTATTATTATGACATCATGCATAGCGCAAAATTTAAATTTAAAATTAGGAATATTATTTTGTAATTAATTGTAATAATGAATAATTTTTGGATACATTTTAATTATAATAAATCAAAAAAGCTCCATTTTTCAATATTCAAAAATTGACAAATATACAGGACGTCCTTGTGCGATATAAACACCTAGAATTATGTAGTTGAGTATGTTTTAATAGAAGACTTATTTATTGCCACTTGCCATTGTAATAAATTTTATAAATTTCGTCACGGGTAACAACAACCATAAAAATTTGCAAAAGAATTGATTTTCCACAAAGCAGGTAATTTTTGAACAAGTATCTTATAGGTACTTACAATATTTGAGTACCCTTGATTGTTTGTTTCTTAATCTACTGTGGACTAATTTTATTACTTTAGTCAGTCTCTTATGTTATTATCCAGACTATACTTTACGGTGAAGAATTTCCTTTGTGTGCCCCATCCGTATAGTGACTTTTCTTATAAGATTTACTGTTTCCATTCCATAACTATACGATATCTTGGCTATACTTGATAACACCTCGTGGTTTGGTCCTAACAGATACCAATAACTATATGGTTTATTTTCATTGAACAAATGAAGCTTTTTTGGTTCATTTAAAGTTGCTTAACGTCTAAAACTATTCACCGAATTTGTTCCTTTTGAATATATTATAAAAAAATATTCTGCACATTTTTTTGTTTATAGAATTTCTCAGATGATGTAAACACAACTAGTTGTTTCCTTAAAAAATTAATTTTATATTCCATATATTTTAATCTGATCAATTGTTCTATAGGAGGCCCTTTTGGCTTATACAATAACAATATAATATTATATGTTTACACAATTATAAGAATAGGTAGTAACAAATTGCCCATTGTTTAATTGTTTATAACAATTAACACTAACCGTGGACTTTTACACCTATTCTAATGGTGATAAGGATCTTGGAAATTTCCCAGAGATACCTAAAGGACCTTAGTACCATCATTGTTTCATTTTCTAACCCATTCTCGCTCCCACTCTCTAAAAAAAATATACAAAACGTCCCCACTCACTTGAACCAGAATATACCAAATGAAATGGTACACCTTGTACGTTTTTGCGCTCGTTGGTATAGTCTGTCGGTTTTTCTAAGGGAATGACTAAAGTAATAAAATAAAGTCAAGTATATACAACAATGAACGTTCAATTGCTTTGTTCAAAAACTAACCAGATGGTGAAATTGTCGGTCCTTTTTTTATTATTTTATGAGGTACTACTTGCAATTGAACATTCATTGTTGAATATACTTGACTTTATTTTATTACTTTAGTCATTCCCTTAGAAAAATTGACAGACTATAACTGCTGTATAACTAGCTAGCAGCGACACTAGGGATACATGGTTTCACCAGAAGATGTCGCGGTGTCACTAAATCTCTTCTTAAATTTATAACTATTTATCTATTAAAAAATAGATATAGTGCTAAAAAACTTAATTTTTCAATCCATTAGGTAGAAAATATCTAATTATATATTTTAATTTCTTTTATTTCCACATTTATATCCACAACAGTTACATTGGCGTCTAGTAGAGGTCGCTTGTAAATCTGCGCTGACATTCTATCTTCATTGGTAGATAGCACTACAGCAACTTAAATGGTTAAAAATTAAATTAAACCAACGATGTAAAAACATTTAAATTAAGCAATATTTCTAATTGGAGACTTATCCTCGTTTTTCGACCGATAAAAGTTTGGCTCATGGACTAGAAATGACGACCTCTACCTGAGCACCTATCTCATGTTACGACACTGCACTCATGATATCACCAAATTATATTTACATAATTAGTTATCTAGCTCAAATTTATAATCTAATCAAGATTTGATCAATTATTTTATTATTTCGTCCATTATTTTATCGTTTTGATGAAATTTTAACTAATTCTTATAAAAAAAGCTACATTTAGCTCTATAATAGATACTTTGCTTGTTTCACAACAGACAGCGTTATAGTCAATTTTAGAACTGCAGTGACGTATCATCATTTTTTTAACGGTCAGGTATAAGGATACAAAATTCAGGTATTTTTTTTATTTATAATAATTTCTCTTGAATCATTATTGAATAATTAATTAATAATAAACGTGGGTATTTTAAAAAAATATCCATTTTAATTGAGACATTTTATTGATTATTGAATGTCCAATACATAATCTGTTGTTGAATTATTTGAGGTTAAATCAGTAAAAAGTGATATTCATTGTTATCGCTTATCTATTTATATTTGTTATTGTTAATCGTTAGAGATATAATGGGGGATAATTTAACGAATGTGGAATTTCCAATATGGGGCTTATTACCGAAGAAAGAAACTCAAGTAACGTCATTTTTGGCTAAATATCCTGAATATGATGGTAGAGGTACAATTATAGCGATTTTTGATTCTGGTGTTGATCCAGGTGCACCTGGATTAGAAGTAATTATCATAATATCTCTATTGTTTAATAAATATTAATTGATAATTTTAGAAAACAAGCGATGGTAAAGTTAAAGTATTACATCGATTCGATTGTAGTGGATGTGGTGATGTTAATACATCTACAATTATCGAACCGGTTGATAACGTCATTGTTGGATTAACTGGCCGTAAATTAAAAGTAATTTTTATTTTATTCTGTTTTAAATTAACATGACATTATAAGAAAATTATATTTAGATTCCAACCGATTGGAAGAATCCGTCTAATAAGTATAGAATAGGTGTTAAAAACGCTTATGATTTGTATCCTGAACGTGTAAAAGAACGCGTTTCTTTTGATTATAAAGAAAAAGAATGGGATAAATATCATCGATTAGCTTTAGCTGAATGTAATCGTGAATTAGCCGAATTGGAATCAAAAAATTCTGGTAATTTCTTGTATTCCATTACACCCTTCATTTTAACATGATTTTCTTTATAGGACATTCTAATTCGGATGTCGATAAATTAATTAAAGAGAATTTAGATAATAAGCTTGAGCTTTTAACAAGTTACGATAAGAAATTCAACGATCCTGGCCCAACTTATGATTGTGTATTATTCCACGATGGTGATAAATGGTTGTGTTGTGTTGATATCACTCAAAATGGTGATCTAGAACTTTGTCCTTTATTAGGAGAATATAGTGAAACATACGATTATAAACCATTGACATCTTTCGATAATTTAAATTTTAGTATGAATGTTCACGATGAGGGGAATGTATTAGAATTAGTCGGATTATGTTGTACGTATTTTAATTAATATTAATATTTATGTTTAAATAATTAAAATTATAGCAAGTCATGGTACTCATGTTGCATCAATTGCTGCGGCTTACTTTCCTGAAAAGCCTGAACAAAATGGTGTGGCACCTGGTGCACAAATAATATCATTTACAATAGGTGACGGTCGTCTTGGTTCAATGGAAACAGGTACAGCATTAGTCCGGGCTATAATACAATTAATGAAACTATCAAAACAACATAAAATACATGTTATTAATATGAGTTATGGTGAACATGCACATTTTTCTGATGGTGGACGTATAGGTGAATTAATGAATGAAGTTGTTAATAAATATGGTGTTGTATGGGTAGCATCAGCTGGTAATCATGGACCAGCATTAAGTACAATAGGCACACCACCGGATATTAGTCAAGAAACAATAATTGGTGTTGGTGCTTATGTATCACCAGAAATGATGATAGCGGCATATTCAATGCGACAAAAATTACCTGGTATGGCATTTACATGGACATCTAGAGGTCCATGTATTGATGGTGGTATGGGTGTAACTGTATGTGCACCTGGTGGTGCTGTTACATCGGTACCAACATGTACATTAAGGTATTCACAATTAATGAACGGTACATCAATGGCATCACCGCATGTTGCTGGTGCTGTTAGTATAATGTTGTCAGGTTTGCAACAATTAAAATTAAATTATTCACCATATAGTGTTAAAAGATTTATGGAAAATACAGCTAGTTATATACCAAACATTGAAGTATTTGCTCAAGGTAATGGTTTATTACAAGTTAATAAATGTTTTGATTATTTAGTCGAATACCATCATGTACAAGAGACAAATGTACGTTTTCAAATACAATGTGGTATTAATAATAGCAAAGGAATTTATATTCGAACAACACACACAAAACCATCATCTTACAATATAACAGTAGAACCATATTTTTTGGATTCTGATGATATATCAAATGATAGTAAAATCAAGTTTAATATGAAATTAATATTAATTTGTAATGCATCATATGTAAGTTGTCCGACACATTTAGATTTATCAAATACAAGCAGGATGTTTGCGATAAAAGTCGATCCAACTGAATTACCAATTGGTGTACATAACACTTTTGTCGAAGCATATGATGTAAATTGTGTTAAAAAAGGGCATATTTTTAAAATACCAATAACAGTAATCCAACCTCAAGAAATAACAACACCGAAATATTCAATTACAAATGAATCAGTAATATTTCAACCAAATACGATAAAACGTCATTTCTTTGTTGTACCGAATTTCGCAACATGGGCTGTTTTAAAACTAAAAACGAACGATTCAAATGAAGCTGGCCGTTTTGTTATACATACAATGCATATATTACCAAAACAGAGTTGTAAAACATTAGAATTAAATAAGCTTGTTACTGTATCATCGAATACAGATTCTAGTGTAGCTTTTCAAGTTAGAAATAATGCTATATTGGAAGTTGTTATAGCTAAATATTGGTCAAATTTAGGACAAATGTCGTTAGATTATACAATATCATTTAATGGCGTTAGACCAAATGTTAACGCGATTATAATGCATGCAGCCGACGGTATACATCCAATTGAAGTTACATCGTTACAAGGTGAAGAAATTTTGCCGTCGATCACGTTAAAAAATTCCGTCCAAATATTAAAGTATCAAATAAATTATATCATAAATATATCATTTTTAATTGCAATATGTTTCAGACCAAATGAATCGAAAATCTTACCGTTAACAACTAGAGATATGATACCACCGAATCGGCAAATTTATGAATTATTATTAGTTTACAATTTTACATTAAATAAAAGTACGGAAGTATCACCAAATATAGCGTTATTAAGTGATGTTTTATATGAATCAGAATTTGAATCGCAATTATGGTTATTGTTCGATGCAAATAAACAATTATTAGGTTGTGGTGATGCTTATCCATCAAAATATACTAAAAAATTAGAAAAAGGCGATTATATAATCCGTTTACATGTACGGCATGAGAAAAAGGATTATTTAGAGAAATTAATGGAGGCCCCTATGATTCTACAACAGAAACTCAGCAGTAATATATATTTAGATATTTATAGTTCTTATTCGCAAGCTATTATAGGTGGTAAGAAATCTGGTATTGTGCATGGCTTATCTTCAATGGTAGTACCACTTTATATTGCACCAATACCTGCCGATAAGTAAGTAAAATATTAAAAATTTAGCTAATTTTAAAGTTATCCAATTTCTATATTTTGAGAAGACTTTCATCTAAATCAAATAATCCGGCGCAGTACCTTACCGGTCATGTTACTTATTGTAAGGATGAATTAGGTAAAAAAGTCGATACTTATCCTGTTAAGTATATGCTATATGATAGTAATACTAAAAAATCATCGAATAATAATAATAATAATAATAATAATAATAATAATAGTAGTTCTGATAAAAATAAATATGAAGAAACCCTGGAAGCGATCAGAGACTTAAAAGTTCAATTATTAAGTAAAATGGGTACGTTCTCTAAAAAACAAATAAACTTTATCGTGTTTAAATTGTATTTCTTTTCTTTTGTTTGATAGATAATGCAAATACTGCTGAAACATTATATCGCGAATTTATAAAAGAATCACCGGATTATGTGCAATTCCATAATGCTTATTTGCAAAGTATTGATCCATTGGATGTTAAACACGCTTATCCTCCAATAACAGATACGAAAAATATATCAATTACTAAAGATAGAATAGATGAAATTATTTCGATTTGTGATAAAATTTTAGTAACGTTAAATGAAGACTCGATTTTAGCTTATATGGCTGTGAAAACAGATTTACGTCCAGATGCTGCAAAGATTAAAAAGTAATAAATTTAATACTATTGAAATTATTGTTAATATTGTTATTTTAGTACAATGGATCAACAAAAGAGTATGCTATTGGAGACTTTATGCCGTAAAGGTATAGCATTATCTCGTTTACATTTGTTAGAATTATCGGATAAAGACGAAATATCGAAAATATGGAAGAATATTTGTCGTTTTACTGATCCGACAGATTCTAAAGTTTGTATTTATTATCAATGATTATTGAACTATTAATTATTTACAATTTTAGGTAAATTCTTGCGTTATTTATTTCGCTTTATGGCACGCTACAGTACATAAACACTATGGTCGTTTGTTGAAATTTACAAATCGTTTGCAAGAAGACAAACCGTGTCGTGAATTAGAGGCGCGATTAATTGAAATTTGCACATTAAATAGTTGGAATTATATTGCATCTCATTTACAAAGAAATCTACCTACGAAATTCCCAACAGTCTATAGACCATTCTAGTTCAATTTTTGTTAGGTCAATGGACTGCATTTAATGTACGGGTAGTTTTTCTTGTCTTGTATTGTTTTGTTTTCATATATTTTTTCCTGTTTCTGTGTTCATTTTCTGCAATATTTGAAACGAAACTTTTTAGTTAAATTATTATGAAGTATTTGAATAATGTATTAATTCGTGATGTTCTAATAAAAACATTTTCCCATATTTGTTTGATTTTATTTTCAAACATTCATTATGAAAGAGAAAACTTGAAGAAATTTAAATAGGGGATAAAGTTCGCTCTTCTACTATTGTTAATTCAGGATGCCATACATCAACGATTAAAACAAGCCGTAATTCTGTACCGTTATGCCAGACTTCGTGTTCGAAACTGTCGTCGAAAATCAAAATTTTACCATTTTCCCAACTCCTAAAACAACAATTATTACCCAACGATTAATTTTCATTTTAAAAATAATCACCGAATCTCATCAGCAACTCGTATAAAAGTCTTCGGTGGCACGCTAAGACCAAGATGGATTCGTAATCGGCAATTCGTTGGACCACAATGCGGCCATACGTGTGTGCCCGGATGCATAACGCTGAATTTAGTTTGTCCCCGTCGACAACCACGAGCCTCTGGTATGCTGTCAATGATCCGACAAGTAGCTGGACATTTTTTACAATTTTCGATATTTTTCCGTCCACGTGCAAACAATTCAAACTGTTTCCAATCACCTGTGTCTTTCAAATTCTCCGATTCGTTTTGAAAATAACCAGACCGATCCAATAATGATAAGCCTTCATTCCTTATAATCTCCCAGTTCGATTCTAATTGGACGTACAACTTTTGATATGGAGTTTCGTTTTTATCCCACCATGGTTTACCAGTTAATCGATCCACGTTGTAGAGGGAACGTTGATATTTTGATAGAAATAAATTATTTGCAACACCCTCCTCGTAAACCTAAAAATTCGCATTATTTTACAAACAAATTCAAAAATAAACGTCAAATAAGAACCTTCATAGCCTCATCTACTTTTCCGAGCCTTGCTAAAGCATCGCCTAAATGGAAATAAAATCGCCCATCAATTACACCCGGTTCTTTGGTTGCTATTCCTCTTTTCATATAATCCACAGATTGATTCAAATTATTATCGGAAGTTTTTAAGATAAAACCATAATGGACCAGAGCAAAACCATTGTTAGGATGTTTCGATAGAGTATCTCTAAGTACAAATCTAGCTTCGTTTGGTCGATTTATCGTCAAATAACTAACAGCTAATTGGTTGCGATGTTTTGCTGTATTTGGAAAACGATCGATTAACTTCAAATGAACATCCACAGCGCGACTGAAATCACCTAAAAGTATTGTATTAGAAACACCGAGTTATTCACGTAAGACTATATAGTTCTTATGATCATTTTCCTTAATTGGCGATTATTTTAGCAAAATTAGAACTTCGTAGCTCATTTGGAATTTGGTCAAGAAGCGCTTGTTTTGGACAAGATGGTGATTCTCAAAAACGAGCTAATTTACATTCTAAAAAAAATGCGAAACATTTTCACTTATTCCATAATAAAAATGCAGAAAAACGGGGAAAAAATCAATGTTGGGAAGATCCTTGAATCATTCTTACAGTTAGTCATGATACGTATTTGACTAGTTATTGAAAATCGCGACATTGGTAGATACGAGCGTCTTTTGATCAACTTCTAAATGAGCTACAAGGGTCTAATTTTGTTGAAATAATCTACAGGAACTACCCTATAGCTCGCCAAACAATAGAGTTGTCATTATAACTATTTAGTCTTACATGAATAACCCGGTCTGTATATTGTTTCAATGTAATAAACGTCCCATTGAATTTCACTAAAATTAATACATCTGTTCCTGCAACGAATTACAGATCTTCTGCGCATGCAAGCTAAATCGAGTGAGAACAGGAACGAAGATAATATTAGGTGTTAATATCAATGGGACATCTGATATTTTCAAGGCAAAATTTACCAATAAACCTCATACGATTGATACAACGTTCTGCTGCGTTCTCAAATAATACATCCGGTACATCATGCAAATCTAACAATTTCAAATACGTATTGATGGCTTGTTGTAATAAATTATTACTACGTTTTTGTTCAGCTAATTTGTCGAGTGCTTGAGCTTTTCCATAATAACATCGTGGTGATGTGGGATATTTTTCAAGGAGAATTTCAAAAAGTTTTACGGCATAAGCTGCATTCTGTTATTAGAATTGTTAAAACAAAAACAAAAAAACCAAAAACATTCAATTATTTCAAATCAAAAATTTGTTAAAATTATCTTGTAGAAAAATCAATAAAATCTATCAACAAATTTTATTTATTTAGATGGAAATGTGCGGAATTATTATCAATAAAAATTGTTAATAGATTTTTAAAAATTGTACCAAAATATTTGTTGTTACCATCATTATTATTATTATTGTTAAATTTGTAAAACTAGACTAATTTCACTCAACAATCCTATAAAACTCAATAAAATCACCCAAAAACACACAAAAAATCGATAAAAATCAAATAAAAAAAGCAAAACGAGGGCTATTTATCTAAAGTCTCCCCAATTTACTCCTAGAGATAATAATATTTATGTTATTATTTATAATTATTATTTCTAATAATTGTGTTTATTTTACTCACATTATCTACAGCTTTTTGGGCTTGATCAATTTTTTCTTTAATTTTCCAATCCTCTTTGTTTGTAACATTCTCATACTCGTATTCAACATCGTCTGATTGCTTATCAGAATCAGACTCCTCTAGCTCATTATCAGGACTAACATTAATACCTAAATTAAAAAAGAATAATTATGAAATATAAATAAATCAATAAGTAAAATTATTAAAATAAACTTAGACTAGAAATTATAATTAAAGTAATTAAAGAATATTGGATTTCTTGATTACGTTTCCATGATGAAAATTTTTGATCAAGCTCCATTTCTTTTTTTGTATTTTTATCAGATATTTTCCCATATTTAGCTTCTAAACGTTTCAATAATTCGTCATCATCTTCGTCATAATCTTCATTCTCATAATCTTCTTCATCGTCCTCTTCTTCTTCTTCTTCATCTTCGATTTCTTCTACAGCCTCTTCGTCGTCTTGTTCGCCTTCATCTTCAACCTCTTCTTCATCCTCTTCTTCCTCATCATCATCTTCTTCACCCTCGTCTTCAACAACTTCTTCTTTATCATTAGTTTTATTTGGATCATCGTCCGGTGTTAATGATCGTGAGTATGTTGTGCGTAATTGTTGGTATTTAACTTTAACTGTTTTTAGTTTTGTTTTATCATCTTCACTAGCAACATCTCCACTGTCATCTGAATATTCTGATTATAGGTAATATAATTATTAATAAGATTTTATTTTGTTGAATTCACAATATTTTACAAAAAGTTCAGAACTAACCGTTATTAGTTCCAAACATTTTGCTTGTGAAATACCTTCATCCGCGTTCTCTTCGATATCTTGTTTGACTTGTTGGAATGTTGGCGGTACGACTATTGTATTACGTCTTGATAAATCTGGTGTAGTTGTGAAATCTTCAGAATCACTTGGTGTCGATGGAGCTTTATAAATAAATAAGTTTTATAGTGTTTTTTTTAACGCTAACACACTGCCAATTGTTACAAATAAAAGCACAAATGTTCATAATTAATACTATAATTGTATATTAAGCACAAATATTGACTCAAGTACCAGGAAATGCAATGTTAGTTGCAAAATGATCAATAAAAAGCATAGGCACGAACATCAATTTTTGTGTTTTTATATTTCTAGTTCTAGGTAATTTTGAATAGGATAACAATACATGCATTTTACTGACCAGATTTCCATTTTCTAACCAGTACGACGTAAGCTACTACCAAAAGTGCCAACCCGACCCCGATCTTAACAGCCACTGCAACATACAGTAGCTCAAAATATTTGCATTTCCTGATTTACATATCTATATTCTAATATCCAATAATTACTATAGATAAAAATCTAAAAAATTCTTACTTCGAGAATTTTCGTGACTTTCATTAACCACCTCGGTCATTTCATCTTCTTTATCAACATTTTCTTCACTACCTGCAATTTCTTTATTATCGGATTCTTTATCGTCAACAGCGTCTTCTTCATCTATTTCATCATCATTATTATCGTTATCTTCATCAGATTTCGCTTGTTCAGAAATATTATCTTTATCTTCTTCTTCTTCATTATCTTCTAATGATTGCTCATCATCATCATCTTCAGCTTCTTTATCTTCATAAAACTCAACATCTCCCTCTTCATCATCCGCCTCTTCTTCTTCATCATCATCATCACCGTCATCTACATCATTATCATCATCATCTTCATCTTGAACATCACTTCTATCTTCATTATCTTCATCAACTTCTTCATCTTCATCCTCTTCATATCTGATTTCATCTTCATCTTCTTCTGCTTCATCTACTTCGTCCTCATCTTGTTGGCTTTCTTCATTAAACAATTCATTTTCTTCTTGTTCTTCTTCATCATCATCTTCATCATGTTCATCGTCCATTTCGTGAGAATCATGAGTTTCTTCCTCATCTTCATGATTTTCTAAAGAATATTCCAAATGATCGTTGTCGTCCTCGTGACCAGGACTGCTGTCAATCCAACCTTCGAATAAGTGTGAAAAACGTGACTCTGATTCAGCTGTCTCAACTGAAATTGTTATACTTTATAATTATTTTTGAAACATGATATTTTTTAAAGACTAACGATCTGTTAGACCTCGATGTTCGGTGATAATCAAACCAATACACACAATTAAAGCCGAAAATAGTAGAAAAAATACAAATTTAGCGCAAATGCCGCCACCGGTTCCCTCTTCCTTATGTACATGGATATTTTGTTCTTCGGTTATATTTGGTATAATTGGCGGTTGTGTATGTGTCGCACCATGTTCACTACCATCATCTATCGATTGATAAAAACGTATTGGACACGTGAATAGAATTATAGTCTCCCTTAGAAATGTATTTTTAGTTGTTCAAATTCTAAAAATATCACGATTCGAATCAAACTACATACCTTTTTTACGTTTTTTATCTTTACGTTTCCTCGGTTGTACATCGCCCGACATTTTTTTTATGTCGGGTTATTTCAAAAAATTGATCACAAAACCATAAAATCAATAAATATTCACTTCGTTGTATCAACGTTTATTATCAAGTGTTTTCACCATGTGATTAAATGAGAAGACAAACGGATGAGAGTTTAATTTAGAACAAGAAAATGTTCTCGAAAATTAACGATAACTTCCGAATCTTACCTAAAATAAGTTAAATCATTGTGAGTTATTCATTTTATTTCATATTTTTTAAAATAAAAATTTCGAGAAATTTTGCCAACAATTTTAAGCAACGTAGTTAATGCACGTGGTTGTCAACAAAACAATTTTCAAATAATTTTCTTTAAGTACATTTTATTTTAAACATAATTTCTTTGGTTCTTCTAATGGAGAGGGAGCAGAATTAAGTTTACTAAACTAAACTTGGTTTGTTTGATATACAAATCCCCGGACCCACAATATGGGGTATACAACGCGCTCCTGTCAGTCGCGTGGCGGCGGTGTGACGACCAGAAAACAGTATTTCCCACGATAGTACAACCCCGCTCCCTCTTATACCCTATTTACTGGAGCACCCTAGATAATTGTTAATCACTTTCATATCAGGAAAATAGAATCAAAATGATTAAAGATCATTTGTTGAAACGAAAAGTTCTTATAATCAAACAATTTTTTCATAAATCATAAGGAACAACACAAAAAATCTCCCACCCCCTATTTTATAAATAAATAGTAGGTATAAAATTTTGAGATAATTATTGTAATTACAAGCTTTCGGTGGTGGGATATAACTGTAAAAATCGGCTAATAATAGCAAAGAAGATCGACAGTAGACTTCCTAAATTTGTTGAAGGACTCTCGATAAAATAACGGGATCCAGTCCAGTTATTTCATTTTTTTTAAGATGCTCATTTCATAAATGCGTGTAAAAAATGTATTGTGAAATGTATCGAATAGCGAGACCTGTTTAACATTTCAAAACATCATAGAAAACACAAAAGCTCTAGGTAAAAGTTCTATTCACAGGTAAAAAAAAGTAAGAGTAGGGTTCCTCTATTTATTAGTTTTGTATACAAGAAGGTTATTTCCGTGTTTTTTTTTTCCTCAAATTATCCTATAGTTTTTTTCTAATTTTGTTTGAAAATTTAAAATGTAAAAACAATTCGGTTAGTAGGTCACAAAATCTGTCAACACTACTTAACTGTTGCCATTTGTTTTTGTTGTTAATTTGTAAGATACAGGATGGACTTTATCAGTTTCTTAATGTTGTGTAGTGGGGGTTGGTGCCAGGGGTGGAAGACGCGTGGCTGTATTGAGTGGGGATAAGAGTGGGGCGAAAACGTGTCCGGACGGCGCTGGGGCGACCGTCGGATCAACAGGACAAGACGCATTCGACGGCCGGTTGTACACGCGCAAATACATTTCGACGGGCGTCCGACACGCGCCGTTTCCGTCACCATTTCTTCTTTACCGCAAGTGTCAATTTCAAAATCATATCAACATCTAGTGATAAGTGATAATGGATCACAATATGTCTCAGAATACACCATTACATTGGGGATATCCAACTGGAAATCCGGCTACATCTTGGACGCCGGTTTCTCGGCCTGTTAAAAGACCATTATCTGAGAGTGATGATTGTGACGAAGTCTTCTCAGAGGAGTCATCAAAAGAGCAGTAAGTTTTTTTTTAAAAAAAAATTTTTAAATATTCAATTTTCAATTGGTTATTTATGAATTTTCAACTATAGGTGTACATCACCTGGTGATTCGGACAGTTGTCAAATGTTGTCACGTAAAAAACGTCGTGGTGTTATTGAAAAGAAACGTCGCGATCGTATCAACATGTCTTTATCGGAATTGAAACGTCTTGTTCCTAGTGCTTTTGAAAAACAGGGCTCTGCAAAATTAGAAAAAGCTGAAATACTTCAAATGACAGTCGATCACCTTAAAATGATTCACGCCAAAGGTTAGTTGTATAATGCTTATTATTTTAATTATTATTATTATTAATAACAAATGCGAAGTAGAAAGAGAAAACAAAACAAGAGGTACATCGCATTTGGAGTCAGATGTTAAGATTTCTAAACAGAAGAAAGTCTATTTCATTCATTATTTTGTAATAGTAGCGTAGAACGGTATCAACTAGCAGGTGAATGAAGGGTTATTGCGGCGTGGGAACAGCCGGTAGACCAGCTGGAATCGTACAATGTTTAGGTCCGTGGGAAACCGATCCTCAATAACCTGCAACAGGTTTACCACTTAAGGCCAGCTAAGCTCAGTATTTCAATAAAAAGCACTGAACAGTAGCTGATTTGTTATCGATAACAATTGAATTAATTTTTGACACCTTAAAACACATTGTACAGATTTTCTTTTCTTTTTTTTTATGGTGAAATATAAAATTTATTGTTACAGGATTAGATTCGTTTGCTTATGATCCCCACAAATACGCAATGGACTACCATGGTATGGGCTTCAGAGAATGTGTCGCCGAAGTGGCACGTTACTTAGAGCGCGAAGGATTGGACGTCCAAAATCCGTTGCGGCTCCGGCTGACTTCACACCTTCAATGTTGTGCAGCCCAGCGTGAATTAGCAACAAAACAAGCCACTTCAACACCCTGGGGTTACGGTACAACCCAACCGTATTCACCATTAAATACACTACCTCCATCACCATTACCAAATCACGCCCCAATACCGAATTTAAATCAACCACCACCACCGCCGCCGCCACCACCACCACCACCACTACACCATCAGAATCTACACGAATTAGGTCCATACGATGCGGCTACATCGTGCGCTCAAACATCAACACCCGCAGCTAGTACAGATTCAAGATTAGCGCCAGCTACTGCAATTTTAACACCGTTAACAACAACAACATCAGCAGCATTAGCATATAGTCCGCATCAATATCCTGTAAATACGTTTAGTATTCCTACTAGCCATCATCAAAATTATCACAATCAAAGCAGTATTCCCACGTCACAGGGGATGAAGCCGTATAGACCGTGGGGAGCGGAAGTGGTTTTTTGAAATAGACAATTTTGTGTAATAGTGCCAACTGATTTCAGTGCCCTGTGTCTCCTTTTAGTGATAAATATCCACAATTTGCCTTAATTATTTGCACAAAATGGAGGTATATTTTAGTCATTTTTCCCCAACTATTTAAGAGAAATTTCTATTTATTTTCCTAGTGTATTATAGTTAAATTTAAATATTTTTGATAAACATTGCCATAATTTGGCCATATCTGTACATTTCTTATAATGATCTCACTTGACGTGAATTTTTATTGTGATTAAAATAAATATAGTAGCAATAAATAGTTTTTACAACAAAATCTATTTTATTAAAATTTCCGAACGAACGGAACAGGAACTGGTCTCATATACTGGAATAAAACAAATAGCTTTCTGCTGTAGTTTGGCCCATTACAAGCGAACACGTGTACAAAGAAAAGGAGACAAAAATATTGACTCCATTGTCTCGTACATACGTCCGATATTTCAATAAAATTTTGTAAAAATAATGATTATCCGTCTATTGTTGGTAATTTTTGTGTTGCATTTACACGTGAAATATTGCAATGTTTGTTTTATTATTATTTTCTCTTTTTTTGTAAAGAAAACAGGTTTCCTGATTAGAACGCAAATAAGGGCTGAATTTTAGCAAGGTCCTCTTTGTGAATATAAATATGCTCCAATACATTCTGTACCAGTTTTACTAGTTTATAATACGTCGCTAAAAACATACACATACACACAATAAACTGTTCTCGAATTCACCAAGGGGACATAACATCACATTATATTATCCCCTAAGTTGACCCTCTAATCAATCCGAGAAAAAAAATACATCCATCCAACTTCCGTTCGAAGATATCGAATCTATCGGAAGTCCCATAAAAATTCGTATATTTTATCATAAATTTATCTATAAACACCTACATTTACAAGTAAATACTGTATATATATATATATATATATATATATATATATATATATATATATATATATATATATATATATATATATATATATATTTATAGTTAAAACTAAATGCAAATATAAAATGTTATGGGGTTGTGTTGTTGTAATGACATGACTTGGTTAGGGTGGCGAAACGTGGGAAATAGTTGGGAAGCCAACTCTCATACGTCCGAGTAGAGGAGGCTTGCACACGCCATTCATTCAACTCAATATTACACTTGCGGCATCACGAACAATTTTTACAATCGATTCTAAAAACACCCGCAAGAAAACTACCCCCCAAAGCCTGGTTTCTTTATTTTTCAAAAAATATAAAAAAAAAACTATTAACAAATACTATTAAACATAAAATATGTTCACTTTAATGTACAATTCCTAAACGTAATAGAAGCTAGTTCCGTCATCTATCTTTCTCTATCCTGTTGTTTTCATTTTAGTGAATAGAAAAAAAAAACTGATATAATTCACCCTAACAAAACCCGCATTAATGTTACACAGGTAAATGTAACCGATATACACCTGCTGTAATTTTTATTCTTTTGAATTAATCAGAAAAGAGGTATAGTATTCAAATTTATTAATTATAATTTAGTTAAAATAATTGTTTAATAAAAACAGAATATTTAATATATATTATGTAAATAAATAGCTATAATTTATGATTGACTATAATACAATAAAACATAATAATTCCCGTTTTACGCACCAATAATCAACGAAAAAAGGACCTGTACTTGACATTTAACACATCTATAATAAATTGATTAGTTTAACGTTATTTTACGTAGAAATATTGAGTGAATCATATTATTACAACATGTGGCTAGTTAGCACTATAATAACAAAAACTATAATAAAGAAAAACTACCACAATCATAGCTATATTAATTGTTATTGGCAGATTGAAAAACAAATAGTGATAGATTATAGTCAAACGAATCTGACTTGACCAGAAAGACTTACGTTAAAACACATCAAAGTGAAGAAATATTCGAGCAAAATTCAAACTAGTGCATAAAGAAGATCAAATTTACCGAATTTTCCACCATTTTTACTTAAAAAGGCAAATGAAACGGAACACTTTATTTTCTTCAATAAAGGAAAAATTTAATAATAAAATCGCTAAAATAAGGATGATTTTTAATGAAAATACATTAAAATGGACCTTTTCAACTTCAAATTGAGATTAATCAACTTCGAAATAAGAACAAGCAATTTTAAATTGACAATAATCGATTTCAAATTGGACTAAACAACTACAAATTGCGAAAAAAATATTTCACTTAAGAATAAACGACCTGATGAGGAGATTAAATAATATCAATTTCACAAAAGTTTAGTAACAATATTTTGAAAACATTGTATAGATTATAGATTGCATATAAATTGAAATTACTTAAGATATTGGAATTACTAGAAAAATGACTCACAATCAGAATACTTTGAATCATAAATTATGGCTTAAAAATTCATGTTGATCACATTTAATGCATCTTTGAATATGAGCAACTATTATTCTTAATTTGAAATTATTTTTCTCAATTTGGAGTTGTTTAGTTTGAAAGTATTACCATTTTGAAGTTGAAAAGGTATAGATTACATTTTGAGGATTCTACTCAAAAATCGAATAAAACTCATTAAATCGTCTCCTATTGACGATTCAAAAACGAAATTGAGTTTTTAAGTCAAGAATATGGCAAATTATAAGCAAAAAGACAATTAAACCTCGGATTAGTAACAGAATTTGCCGAAAAATCTGATAAATTATGTCAAAACTGTTTTGAAATCGAGAGCAGAATTCATTAATTTTGTTCCTAAGACGATCAAATCATAATCTCCTTTCACAAACGATATTATCACTAGTACCAATATCATCATTATTATCTTTGGCCATGAAGGCCATAGGCCCATGGAGCTTGAAACAATTACAGATAGTCAAGTTACATTTGTTCTACTATAAATAATAATAACAAGTGCGTCTGTTACATGTACTATTTATAATCAAAATCGTTAAAATAATTAACTTACTCTATTTTATACAATAATTATAACGTTTCTGATTGATCAAAATCAAATTTTAATCGTGTGAATATTGAGATATCCCACGCCAAAAAATCGCCTGTAAAATAAATTTCAAATGCTTGGGAATAATTGTTTCATTATTAGTAAAAGAATTGAGAGAGGGTGGTTATTGTAGCGATAGTAGTAGTAGGGTAGTAAAAAAGATATAGAATGAAATAGATGATAAATTAGTAGGGGGGAGTATGAGTATATAAAATACAACGATGTGCGATATTTATCATAACTATTTCATGTGTTGTTATGAACGATAATAACAATAATAACACACAAGATAATTAGAGATGTCGGTAAAAAACATCTTTAAATGGACTGGAAATAATTGTTTAAAGGTAATTAATTAATTTCTTTTGATTTAATTAAAAAATAATTTAATATATTTACTTGTTATATAGATGTTGAAATTTTTGAGTACTTCAATAAGAAATCGATACAATAAGTCACGTTATCGTAATTATCGTTCAACGATTTCCTTGTCGACATATGGACGGTGTAGTGTTACTACAGAAATCACAATGTTGGAATACGATTTTTCACAAGTTTCCCTACAAAATCAACGTGAATCCTCTGATAATGAGTACAATGAATCTATTGAAAAGGGTCAATTTTGTAAACTTTACTAATCAAGAATCCAATTAAAACTAATTAAATTATAAGGCTGTGATCTCAAAAATTGTATATTTGATAGGATTAAAATTTAATTAATATTTATTTGTTTTATTTTCCAATTAGTTTACTATATTACCATTTATTAACAAATAATTTCTTTCAATAAAACTTGACGAAAATAAATATTTTCTTAGTCATTTACCATTGCATGTGACTTGACGTTATTTCAATTTTTACATTAGAATAAGAAAAAATTAATTGTTTGATTTACAATTAGAAGTTGACGGATTTTTAACAGAATTTTTTAATGACAAGAAAATTATAGCACTTTCTTTCTGTTGTTTTTAATATAGTATTTTAAACTGAGTCATCAATTCTTTTTTTTCTAGGCCCTTCTAATCCCTAGCTGTCGATAAAACGCAATTAAAATAACAAATTTCAAATAACTTAAATGTGTAACTAGAGTAACAAAAATGTAGAAAGAAAATCGCCACCCTATATCCTTATTGTTGGTAGTAACAAAACAGATCCGGATTAGGCAAAAATTTACGATTTATTGTAAAATTTCGATTTTCGTCAATAAAATTTCAATTTTTTTCAATAATCACAATATATTTAGAGTTTCTGTTGTATTATTGTTATAAAAACTAGTATTTTGAGGATTTTAGAAGTTTTGAATAGAATCCTAGAGTACAGTCCTGTTGAAGAAAAGCATTAATGATATAAGTCAGCCATTATGGTCACGTGTATATCTCAAAAACGGAAACAATAGACAGAAGATCAGCGTGTGCCGTACACGCGCCACTGACGTCATAATTCAAATCTTTCGCTTTTGTGAACCAACCACTTTTAGTTTAATACCCGTAAAAGGTATTTGAAAAGAGAATATTTTCCTATGATTCATTCAATATTAATGAACTGTAATTATTGTTAAAACTTCAATAATTATTCAGTATTATTAACAATACGTGACGTCTCTAGTTCCAAACAGACTATCTATTGAAATGATATTGAATTAATTAAATGTATAAACAGGTGGTGGAATTTCAGGAAATAGGAGACAATACAACAGAAAAACTATCCCTAATTTGAAAACAACATTTATAATTTAAATAAATTGCAAAATACTTCGATACTAAACAGGATATCCCACCTGAATTAAATACCAAGATGAACCTGGTTTTTAGCGAATTTTTTTAAAAAAATTAGCTTATGACGAGATCCTCACTATTGAATTTTCGAAAAATTTTTGCACAGAAGTTCGTTTTGGGACCTCAGGAACCCATATCCACTGTTCGTTAAAATTTATATATATATATATATATATATATATATATATATATATATATATATATATATATATATATATTTATATATGTATACCCACGATAACTGCCGTAAAAATACACCAATCTTAATGAAACTTGGTACAAAAATCGGTCTTTGGGATAGCTTGGATGAGTTCGTTGACCAGACTGGTAGGGCCAACACTTTTGGAATAAGAGCTGAAGAAATGTTAAAAAAAATCATTTTCAATATTACATTTGCTTAGATTTTGATGAAAATTAAAATAATAGTAGAGCAGTCCATTTTCTATGACCCAGAAAAAAAATCATCAAAATCGGTTCATTGGATCGCAAGAAAAATGCAAAAATCTCTTTTTTGAGTATAAGCAGTAAAATCACGTATCTAAGATGGCTATGTGTTCTGACAATTGATAATAGAAAAAAAATTGAATATCGCGGGGGGTAACTAATTTTGACAGTTAATATTAGACGCAAGGCCTGCTAGAGAATTTCGCCTTGATTAAACGTATTACGGGAAATGAATTTATTAGTTGGTTCAATGTTATTAAAATATATTTATTGTCAGTATCATAAGAATGTTTTGCAATTAATATTTCAGTATGTAGATACATAAAAAATTCGCTATATAAGGTACTTGCTGCCTTTGGAGATTTTTTTTTATATAACAATACTTAAAAATAAGAGTGAAATTATAGTGAAATACATTACAAAAGTCGGTCTCTTTAAAACATAATCAGTACAAAAACGACAATTTTATTCATTCTACCGTTAACGGGGGTATCAAGTGAAATGGAACACTCAGTAGAACAATCATTATCAATTAAAGTAATTTTTAAACAAAAACTTAATTTCCTATTCTTGTTAGTTTATATGAAATACAAAATTCATGGGATTTTCATGAATCAACCAATTTTAACACAATTAAACTGGACAGTCGCCGATCATCCCCTAGGGAACAGTTGACCAGGAAGCACGCGACTAAACTCTTCAAAACCAATTTGGTTTGTTTATATTTGCATTATTTCTAATAAAATTTACATTGTGTTTATTTCTAATTTCAAGTACGATGGTTAAAAAAATGGTCAACAAAAGAGGGCGAGAAAAAAAATCACAACAATAATAAATTTAAAATTTACACGGTCGAAACCATATCTGAATAATGTTACAATTAAAATCTATTGTAGTTTTAATGCCCACAATAATATATATACAACTGTCAAGAACATGTCAAACAACAAAAAATCTAAAGTGACATAAAAAATTCCAACCCCTCAAAGAAAACGATTTAAATGTGACGAATGTTGAAAAGGGGTAGATTTATATTTTCATTACATTACTTATTATTAGTTGAAAAATTTACTAAAATTTTCATCCTATCTATTAAATTTATGATTACATAAACCATAATAATGATGTAGGATGATTGTATTAAGATTAGTAAATCAATTAAAATAATAATAAAATTGTCAATTTATGAATAGAAAAGTTGATTTAACATCACCAACAATCCGGTAGTTTGCAAAAGTTACGAGCCGTGAAGAGGCCAGATGTTAAACGATTTTATGTTTAGTTTAACATTTTGGGGGTGATATAGAATTGTTACGTGAAATGACCACTGTCCACTTAACTACCGACACTGTGACTTTATTTGTTAAGACAACAATACAGCAATAACATTAAAAACAGTTAAAAAAAATTGCAATCTCTTTCGAATACGGATAGATCATCATTTCGGGACAATATCACCAATCAGGAAATTATATTAAAATTGAGTTAGATTTTGATAGTCTCGAATTGTAGATTGAAAAGCGATCAATCAAATATTAAACGACCAGAGGGGTATCGTATTCAATAATCTAATAGAAAATTATGACTACTTCAATGAAAATGTCGTCTAGTTGATAAATTACTGGTCAATGAGTTGTTATTTTTAACGAGTTATTTTAACATAACTAGGGTTAAGTTTATTCGATAGTTTAAAATTAACTAACAATCCTTTCAATTATTGTCCGCCTATCATGCAAAATACGAAAGAATTGCATTTTACAATCAAGTCAAACACTAAAATCATTGAACAGACTATACAATAATAAAACATACCTGATTACCACCGATATTTATTGGTCAAACAATAATCTCAAAAATTGATGACTTGCCAATCAAAAAAGTCCTAAGAAAGATAGAAATATAGGATCTCTTTATTGTTATTAATTTTGATTGGATATCCAACTACCACTTTACAGTATTCTATAATATAATTTTTATCTTAATCAGTAACATGGCGCCATCTATAATTTTTGTGTTGATTTAACTTTAGCAACAGGTGAGTGGCCGGATTTTTAAATTTATTCGTAATTTTTCTCAATAAAAATCAAATAATTGACAATACAATTGAATTTTTTATTATAATTGTAAATTACTTATTGTAGCTGTGATAATTCAATTGTGTTGTTCAAAATTAGGTTATGCTCTATTAAAGCGGAAAAATTGAAGAATTACTTACAGTTTTTTGATTTAAAAACGTTGTCGGCTTATCAAATACTTTCACAATATTTATATAACACTGATTTATAAAACATTTAATTAATAAATTATTTAAATTTTTTTTAATTAAAATATATTTGCAAATGTTTATTTATAGTAGTCAACATAGAGTTCTATGCGCAAGTCCGGATTTTAACCAATAGAAAAACAAAACTAGCAAACGTTATATATACAGTATATACCACCTAAACGGAACCTGATAAGAATTACAATCATACAGCATGTCCCGAAAGTTTCACATTTTCTCTTGAGGGTAGATAGGGGATAAAATTCTAAGACAAAATGTCCTGTTACAGTTTTTCATCAAGTAATTAGTAATTAATTAAGTTGTACAGCTAATCAGATGCTTTCTTAGCTTAAACGATTGTTGTACAGCTAATCAGATGCTTTCTTAGCTTAAACGATTGTCGCATCAACCTACTAAATAACTGGTACGCTTCCCACGTCCCATTATCAAGCCTGGACTATTCTCTCTTTTTATCGCTAGCGAGCACCTGATTGGCTACTTGTTTTAATTAATTACTAATTACTTGGCCGTCAAATGGAAAAATTATCCGGGACTTTTTGTCTTAGAATTCCATCCCCTATCTATCCCTAAGAGGAAATACGCAACTTACGGAAGATTCCGTACTTTGAAAGATTTAACGTTTACAGAAAACTTGTTAAAATTGCACCATTTGCAAAAATTAGTCTTATTTTCATCTGTTGAAATATTCTCTAAGTACCCCTGCAACCCTTGTGAACTAATATGAAACGTCATTATAAATCAGAAATTACAACTTGTACCCTGTTGTAGGAAATAGAGTACCATCTTCTGAGGGATAGTCTAATTATAGGGTAATTCTATTTTTTTTGTAGATCAACAAATCTCTATTTAACTGTTATCTTTAAGTGAGCCAGGCTGTATATGCGATAGTTGAGTCAAGTTTCGTGTGATGGCGTAACATGTGCGGTTGTGAACAATTTTTTTTTGCATGCTTGTGAGAAGAATGTTGGTATTTCTCTCTTTTTTTTGTTGTCTATATGCCTTGAATTACGTACAGTTTCCTGTATGAGTAAGTAGTTCATTGATACTTTAGTCTCGACGTCATCGTACGAATTTAAACTATTTGTATATAGGTGTTCCTAAAGTCGTCCAATTAGGGATAAGGTTGAGGTGTGGCATATGAAAACAAATTTTTCTATAAATATAACGTTTATTTAAATAAATTAAGGTACATTTTAACGAAACGTTTTGTCACACAATTGAGAATTTTGATTGGAAAGGGTTACATAATGTTGTAGGTATAATTATTTACATTTAATATCACAGCAACATAAGAGTTTTACAAAATAACAAAAAATTATGTTATTTATTCGATATTAATATTATTAGAAATGCTCAAATCACCCGTACGAGCTTTCAATTAATTAATCAGGAGACAAAAATAAAATAATACTATAGAACGATAAAAATTGTTTTAGGAAAAAAAATGAACGAAATTGTCTTTGGCATTTTATTTACAATTTACGCACATGCACATTCAATAACTTGCATGTTATCCCATTTTTCAACTAATAATTTCGTTGTATCAGCCGGATTAACTCTTAATATTTCTAATGGTTCTAGTTTTGTCGGTGCACAACACGGTTTTGGTATAACTTTACGATTTAATAATACAGAATTTTTACGTTCCATTTTGTGTACTAAACTTTGTATTCTTGAATGGTTTGTTGCATGATGATAATTAATTGGACATTTACCTTGACACACACCGGCCTCATAACTTTTCGGTTGTAATATATGTTTCATTTCGGGAAATTTTAAATCGGCAAATTTAACAGTCATATCTTGCCGACAACATTTCCGATTTATATTACTGCCTTTATCACAATCAGTACGACGACGTGTTTGGTGTAATGTACGTTTATAGCGTCTATGTTCTGGATATATTAATGCACTAATTTCTATATTTATTGGTTCTAAACGATAAACACAGTCTAAACATATTAATTCTACACCTAAATTTCTATTACCATTCAACCATGATTGCACTGCACTGGTTATATCGAGTTCACACCATTTTGTTAAATTATTCGATAAATACAAAATTTTCTCTTCTAAAAGTTTTTTACGACGTGCACCGAGTATTTGATTAATTTGTACACGGACTGTTTCAATTTCTGATGGTGGTGATAAAAAACGCAATAGGGCACTATCAACATCTGTATCTTCATTTGTACGGTTCACATTGAATTTCATACGTAAGGAATTACCATGGTTGGTTGCCAAATTGTTCGGTTTCACTGTAACAAAACAAACAAAAAAAAAATCAAAATATATCCACAGGTCTTTATAAATAACGGAAATATTTTGGATGGATATTTGACATTCCATCTAAACCAAATAACTCAATTATAGATAGTATCTTACTCATTTTTAAACTAAAATGAATCAGACAACGTGGGCTTCTAGTTTATTTGTTTTTAATCTGGTTTAAGAATGATATTTTTTGCGTTTATCGTTCGTCAAAAAATCAACTCAAACTTTATATGGTGGTATTGTTGAAAACCGATTAAAAATAGTTACAGGTGCACTATAACTAATCAAATTTAGAAACTCCATTTAAACATATAAATAACATATAAACATCGTGAACGTTGCCCCTAAATCATTTAAAGTTAAGAAAAACAAAGAGACCACCATAAATTCTACTACAAAAATCAAATTAATTAAATTAATTAATTAGCCGATTAATTGGACTGTCAAGCGAAAGTTATTGAAATTTATCTATAGATTTTTTATAGATGAATCACGAAAATATTTGGCTCGAGACGATTTCCTTGGTGTGCCATAAAATTTTCGGTGATAAAAGTTTCGATGTCGAATGTTTTAAAAATCCGAAAAAGAACTGTAAACAAAAAAACTGATTACAATTATAACTGTGTGCTATTGAGAATGAAGTTATTTTTGTATTTTAACATTTATTTATAGATTTAACTCCACTAACGTAATACTCGTGACGCCGTAAACTATCAACATTTTCAATATTTTTAGTTACTTTATAATTGAGTTTGTAGTAAATAAGAATAATCATAAATCAGCGATCGTTATTTAAACAATAAAACGAACATTTTTGATTGATTGAAACAATTCTTATGGCCAAGTTATTGTTATCATAAGACCAGAACTGTTATCGTTTACTCTAATGATTTTACGATAGGTACATGAAAACACGAAAATATCCAATGTTAATTACCGTTTCAGTTGTTTTGAAATCTTATTGTTGTTTGAAAAAAAAATCGGTTAAACACCTGTGAAAGAGGTAATGGTCCAGACTACAAGATCAATTGTAATTCCACAACTATAACTTGACACTTTTTCTGCCGATTAAAATTTTTCCTGTATGAATGTTAACAGGGCAATATAAAATGGAACGTTTGCTAAGAAACAATTAGATGTTGTGCGCTATAAATTTTAATTACAAACAATTCACTTAAACCACCATTTATAAACGAGTTTTTTGAAATACAACACACCGTCGTTAAACTATTATTTCAGTTAATAATCCATTTAAATTTTACTGATTTTTTTTTGATATTCATATAATTCTTACTATTATTGGGATATGTTTATTTTCAGACACTTCCCGGAGGTCTTTGAGAGATTTCTATCTCAGCATTTAAAAAAAATCCTTTTATCTTGTACAGACTATTGACCTTATTTGTTTTCATTTTTTTTCCCAAACGAAGAAATCTATTTTTAGAAGAAAATCATTTATTTTATGGGAAAAAATTATGTAATAGTTCTTCCGCAAACGCCAGCGGCATTTAGACCTTCCGCAGACTGCACGCTATCATTTGACCGTTGTTTTCTAGCACCACTATCACTACAAAAAAATTCAAGTTTAAATTACTGAACTTGAATTATGAATAAAACACCTGTTCTTATTAAAGAAATTTAGGGTGAAGGACTTTATTTTCACTAATTGATCTGACATCATTGTTACCCTGAAGGGGTGCCGCAAAGTTCTCGTCTAGGGCGCTAACCTTGCTAGGGCCGGCCCTGCTTTTAAAGTAACAATGATTTGAAGGGTAAAAGTTCTTACGCGTTGCCCCCGCCACCCTAGCTACGGCATTGTTGTGAGCCGCTCTATAATTTTTCTACGAAATCTGATAATAGTGTAGGATTTTTGAAAATATTCTGGATTTTTTTTTTTGGAATTTTTTTCGTAACGATTTCGGCGGTCCCGTTTCCTGCTGTACCGGTCTCGATGCAAGTATACTCGTTAATTAAAATCGACTTAAATTATTTGTTAAAAAAAGTAAAATAAAAATAAAATACAACGCTTACCCATGTGAAATGTGACGAGTTTCGGAATGGTTTCTGATTTTTTCTTCGAATTTTGGCGACTATACAAATAGGCAGTCATCATGCGTGTGTACTCCTCTTGGCTGATGTTTATCTGTGGAGAAAGGACATCGCAACAGATAAGCAACAGGTGGTCGGTTATTTTTTTCTAATGATAATAATAATAATAATAATTATTATTATTATTATTATTATTATAATTTAACGATGAACAAATTAGTGGATGGTTGTTTATAAATATGAGTTGTGATTGAAGCGAAATGTGCCCCCGATTCTATTTTAATATCACCAGGTCTAGGAGGAGATTACCGACGATTATATTGAGAAATAAAATTAAATTTTTTTTTGGTGATAGAAAAAAATGTTAATCATCCCGGATCCGGAAACAAGGTGACTAAGGTATGTTTCTGTAAAGTTTCGGTCTAATGATCCGGGATTCCCCAAAACTGGGTAATACCATGTTGACGTTTATAATTTTCGTTTATTAGAATTATAATTATAAAAAAAAATTTATAGGGTTGTTTTTTTTTTGAGGGAGTAAATAGGGTAGCAATAAAAAGTATCACCTTTCTAACATCAGGTAGTGTATTTAATCCGAGATCAGAGAATAGATTACGATCGGCAGTGAGCACTTGCACTAAATAGAGAAATGTCCACGCCGTTATATGTGTCCAGTTATTACCACCGCCCATAGCCGGGGGCTAAGAACTTTAATTAAATTGAATGCACAATGCACTTGCACATTTGTATATTTAATAAAATTTCGATTATAATTTGTATTTATCATTAACATCGACACTGTACCACCGTTTAAACGAAACTCAACCGCTTGCCGCCACACAGACACTTTATATATCACGATTCGCGGAGGGGACGCGCTTTTACGAAAAGTTCGTATTTACCGCCCCTCAAATATCCGCCCTCTTCTAATAATCGACAATTGAACATTAACAACCACCACTACACCATATAGGTGTACATAGTTATTTAAACGATATTTTTTTCTTATTCAAAAATGATTTACTAAAAGAAAAAGGGTAAAATTAAATCATTAATTTTTGAATGAAACCGCCACTGTATACAAATGGTTGTACTATGCGTAGGGGTTGACCTGTCCCCACTCTTCGATATTGTAACATTCTTTATTATTATAATGTTTACTCGCAATCAATATTTAGTAGGCTCATTTCGTAGAACAAGGCACTATTTCACCTGACTGACTAAGTCGCTAACAAACTGCTAGGGGGGTTAGAACTGAGTTACACCTTTTTCTTTGGAAAAACGATTAACACTTTCCCGAACCGGACTACTAATCATCAAACAATGCCATGCCTTCTACCCCATCCATTTTCAGACAACAACCATCAAGACTCAACCCCCAAACCGCCCCTAAATTTACATTTTTATAGCCACTAAAAAATAGGACAGAATAATAAACAGAAAAAAAAAGACGAAAACAATCCGTGAGCGTTTAGAGTTAATTAAATATGTGTGTGAAGCGTATTTAGTGTGAATCATCTCGTGAAAATTCAGTTAAGCTCAATTTCAATTTGGAAAAATATTCGTTTCTTAAAATCAACAACTATCAAAATTGTAAATTTTCGAATCAACAAAATTAACTCGAAAACATAGATAACCGCACACATAAAGAAAAAAAATACAACTCTTCTAGGATCATTACAGTGAATTCAGCTTTAAATAAAACTTAATTTGAAAAAATCTCGTAATAATTCCAAGAAAAATTAAAAAGCTTGAGGGGTTCCTTGATTGTTGAAAAAGTTATTTGTAGAAAGTGAATCACAATTTCAATCAAACAACAACAGGTAGGTTAAATATCGACTGGCGATTATTTTTTCAATGCGTTATTCCCATTTATTTAATGTTTTATTTAAATAAATTCAAAGATTCTTTAGAAATAAAACACAGACACAAAATTATTTACAACAAGGAATTTCATCTGGATTTTGTTAATCGAATAGAAACTATTAAAAGTCCAACATGTAGGTGACTTGATCGATTCCAGATTTTATTAAGTACGTCTCTGAACTGGAATTAAGCTTAATGCTCTATTTCTGATATTTTAGTTTCTATTATTTCTATAATTATTATTATTATTATTATTTGTTTTACGTTTGTGTTTATGATTTGGGAAATTTTGGACAAACAATCGACCGGTCGAAAACTTGAAACCATTTATACGCTAATTATTGTGATTCAAATTTATTTATAATTCATTTAATAGTTGTTTATTTAAATCAATTAGTATGTTCGTTATAACCGGAACCATCAATCAGGCAGGTATATGTAGGTATGTACATATATCAGGAAATCGATTGTTGAATTTCTTAGAAATAATATACAAGGGTGGTTCTTGTAATTCATCCAGCTACACGAAATATTTTAAATTAATAGAATAGGAATTCCATTGAACCGGATTGTATCAGTAATCGATCTTTCAACAATAAAAGTACTTTGACTTCACTATTTACATTAATAATGCAAATATAACATAAACATAGAGGAAAAAAAAGGGAAAGTTGAAATTCTTTATTTAATAACCCCGTTTTTTTATTTCTTGTCAAATGTTCCCACAATGATCGATCTACTAGTTAGATTTATTTGACATTTTCGTAGACCTATTTCTTTGACAATACAAATCAATTGTGTGAATGAGATTTAGTTTTAGATAATTTATTAGATTTTCATGTCGGAAAATTATGAACGATTCCAGGTAATTATTGTGCAATACATTTCTCTGGAATTAACCATTTTTTTCTGTTTAAACCATTTACTAATAAACATAATGTACTATATACCGACTCATATAAATACTTTCAATCAGATTGAGATATGAAAATAAATAATTTGAAAATTGCAATTATTGTGCGTGAATTGCAATAAAATACCACATCACCGCATTCTCTACAATCATCACCTTGATCCCTATCTTTATTTTTATTAACCTCTCTCGACGATTGCACTCAACCTTGATTATTTCATATTTCTAACGCGAACCGTATCATTATTCAACAAGCAGAGAAGACTCTAATTTGAATAATGGGTTTGTTCCTACCAGAAGCTTAAATACAAATGCGCTTGCGTAGAAGCGTCAAATATAAACAAATTGAAGCATATTGTTCTATAAATTCCATTTATTGAGCAATTTTGAACGTTTAACTGTGCCTAGGTGATTGTAATTAATTAGAAAAATGTCCAATTCGAAGTGGCGCTGAGCGCTCTGCGGACTGGAAATGTGGATCGAGATCGAGGTGATGTTTCGTTCGGAATACAGATGGTTTACCGAACAGGTCAATCTATTTTATAATTGGTTATCTTGTTGAAACTTTCATAACGTTTCAAGTATATAAATTCTTTAACGTATAATAGTGCGGTTCTCGACCATTTATCCACACCTAATTTTTTAAAACTTGTATAGGTTAGTATTTTGCCCGAAAAAATTCTCATATTATCGTAAAAAAATTAATTTAAAATATATATTTTTGAGATAAAAAGAACAAGAGTAGAGGTGTTTGATTTTAGGCCAGACAAGGCCTATAAAAGTTTCGTTTTAGTTGATTTTATTTTAGTTTTCTTGTTATGATGAAAGGTTCCGATAATTGGGTGAAGCTTTCTGGAACCATCTGTCTACGTATTGGTTCGAGATTAAAGTTTTAAATTCTTTAATAAGGAACGCAGCGGTATTTGACCACCAATATAAGGTTTTACTATGTTGTAACACGTTAAAGAGCAGTAAAATTTTTAAATTAATACCTGTCAGAATGTTGGTGGAGTCACGTCATGACAAGAATTTATTCACACGTTATAATGACACTTTAAAACAAATCAAAAATACACGTTACTTTCGATAAAAAAAATCAGGTTTTGTTTAGACAAAAACAAGAAGTAACTACAATAATTGTAGAGTAATTATTAATTTTTAGTAAATTCTTATAGATTTTGATTGAATGCATTGGCGCCACAGGGGGGTACAGAATAATGGAGAACACGGCAGGTTCGAACCCCTATGAGTAAATTTATGTATAGATAGAAGAAATATTCGGATGTTTCTCCCTTTTGATCTTATAATCTGATAGTTGTTTTTCGCATTCTTCGAATATTTCGGTTAAAAATAATCATTTTTTTTTGTGAATTATTAAAGTCAAATGTTTACACATAATAAAATATTTGGAAAATAATCGTGCAATTTTAGAATTTTCAAAACACATGAATCTTTAATTGAATGACAATATTTTTGAACTGTATTGTGTAATATTATAACACTTATTTTGGACTATCATCGTCTTTATTTGATTTATTATATATTTAAATATAAACTAAATAAAATACACAACCTTTTGACAAGTTAGATCACTTGTCCTTATCATGTGTAAAACAATTTTATCTATACAGGGTGAGCCAAGAGGATAGCCACCTAAAAGTATAAGAAGTTCTAATTGATGGAACTTTATGAAATTTCGTATATGGCCGTTTTGGCACTTGAACTACCTTTGGAAAATATTTTCGTTGTTCTATCAACCCCCGTCATATGGGGTAGTGCACCCTACTCTCTTATTTTAAATGGAATGGTATATTTTTTATTGCATTTTTAGATTCTTTGATGAAATCGAAGGGGACTTTGATAATATGACCTATGGCTTAGCGCTGAAGGTTTTTCAGATATTTTGACTTTTCATGAAAATTTTAATTTTGCAGTGTTTAAATAAAAAATTCATAACATAGAAACTATTGCAGTTAAAAGACTGAAATTTACAACTCTAATAACACAAATAACGTACTTTCTATCAATCTAAAGAGCATTTAATTATCTTTCAGCGTTCGGCTGAAATGAATTTTTCTTTCAGGTAATATTCAATCTATAATATCTTGCTTATTTTAAATGGAACACCATATTTTTCTTTATATGGTTGGATAGAGAAAAGAATTCTATATCAAACTGTATTAACATTCCCTATACCTATCTTTGATAATTTTTCAGTTATTCCGAATTTCCGATTTCGTCCAATCACCCCCCTTGAAAGAAAATGTAATACGTCTAGTCGCCTTTGCCAAACTAATCCAACTTCAATGAAATGCATAGAAGGCTTAGCAAAAAAACAAAATATCACAAATGACGTTAATATTGAATATTTTACCTGTATTTTTTACAACTTTAGGACATTCTACATACACAAAAAGCAAATGCAATAAATATTAATTTAATTAATTATCAATTTCTTCCATTTTATTTCACTAAGATAGCCCAAATTTAATTAATTAATTTCATTTTAATTGTGACAATTGAATTGAAAATTGTTTTGCTAAGCCTTCTATGTTTTACATTTAATTTCAGGAAAGAAAATTAGACGAAACTGAAAATTTTGGATAACTGAAAAACCATCAAAGATAGGTGTAGGGAATGCTAGTATAGTTCGATGTAGAATTTTTTTCTCTATCTAGTCATATAAAGAAAAATATGGTATTCCATTTAAAATAAGCAAGATATTATAGATTGAAAATTGCCTGAAAGAAACAATTATTTCAGCTAAACTCTGAAAGATAATTCAATTCTGTTTAAATTGGTTAAAAGTGCATCATTTTTACTACTTAAATTCCAAATTTTAACAATTCAACTGCTATAGCTTAAAAAATATGAATTTTTCAACCACACACTGCAAATATTAAAATTGCGCTAAAAGCTGAAATCTCTGAAAAACTTTCAGCGCTAAACCATAGGTCATATTATCAAAGTCCCCTTCGATTTCATTAAAAAATCTAAAAGTGTAATAAAAAATATACCATTCCATTTAAAATAAGAGAGTAGGGTGCACTACCCCATATAAGGGGGGTTGCTAGAACAACGAAAATATTTTCCAGAGGTAGTTCGAGTGCTATAACGGCCACATATCAAATTTCATAGAGTTTCGTCAATTAGAACTTTTTATACTTTTAGGTGGCCATCCTCTTGGCTCACCCTGTATATGTATATAATAAATCAAATAAAGACGATGATAGTCCAAAATAAGTGTTTTAATGTCAACAATCCGTCGTCTCTACCACATTCAAGAACACATTGTGAAATATTGTTGAAAAACTTCCGAAATTGTCCGGATGAGGAAATTCGATTTTCATTAACATGAAAAATCGTTAATTTACCGGGAATTTTATGAGTCGTTGCATTCTAAGAAAATATTATCATTTTGTTTGAATTCTTTATACAAATGTTGCCAAGTTAGTGACCTAATAAATGTGCGACCTAGCCGCACTTTATTGATTAACTGTTGAAAGGTAATCAGAAAAAAATTTCATTAATTGAATTCTTTTCTAATATCAGGTATGATGAAGTAATATTTATTTTTAAAGATGAATACATGTAACCGTTTTCATGTAATGCTCTAATTTTCTACCGTCAGTTTTTTCCCCATTTCAAGCATTTTTTAGCGAATTTTTTTAAAAAAAATTAGCTAATGACGAGATCCTCACTTTTGAATTTCCGAAAAATTTTTGCACAGAAGTTCGTTTTGGGACCTCAGGAACCCATATCCACCGTTCGTTAAAATTTTTATATATATACATATATATATTTATATATATATATATATATATATATATATATGTATATCCACGATAACTGCCGTAAAAATAGTCCAATCTTAATGAAACTTGGTACAAAAATCGGTCTTTGGGATAGCTTGGATGAGTTCGTTGGCCAGACTGGTAGGGCCAACACTTTTGGAATAATAGCTGAAGAAATGTTAAAAAAAATCATTTTCAATATTACATTTGCTTAGATTTTGATGAAAATTAAAATAATAGTAGAGCAGTCCATTCTCTATGACCCAGAAAAAAAATCATCAAAATCGGTTCATTGGATCGCAAGAAAAATGCAAAAATCTCTTTTTTGAGTATAAGCAGTAAAATCACGCATCTAAGATGGCTATGTGTTCTGACAATTGATAATAGAAAAAAAATTGAATATCGCGGGGGGTAACTAATTTTGACAGTTAATATTAGACGCAAGGCCTGCTAGAGAATTTCGCTTGAAAAAATCAAGCAGGCCTTGATTAGACGTATTAGACAAACAACAAACTTCTTCAAACGAGTCAAATTTTATTAGTGTTTCTTATTGTTTGTGGATTAAAAGTATTTTTCAATTAAAATAACATCGGGAAATGAATTTATTAGTTGATTCAATGTTATTAAAATATATTAATTGTCAGTATCATAAGAATGTTTTGCATTTAATATTTCAGTATGTAGATACATAAAAAATTCGCTATATAAGGTACTTGCTACCTTTGGAGATTTTTTTTTTAACTTCAGATCCGTTGAATTCCGTTTTCTGTGTTGTTATTTGTTGTTTTTTTTTGAGTAATTATACTGGAAAATCCGTTGTTTTGCATGTCGTTAATAAGAGTTTAATCCATGATGTTGCTTGTTTGAAAATAAGACGAACGTATCATCATTGATGTAATACTAATCGTTATAATCTTAACTTTAGGCAATAAACTGACTCAACATTCTATCGAAATTGCGTTGTATTCCAAATTTGGGACATCCGATATAAGAATATGTCATCTAATTACAATAATTAGTACAGCTACTGGATTGTTTAGTAGAGACAAGTTTTTCACATATTAAAAATTTTGAAAGTTCCATTTAATTGAAAATTTAATTCCGTAATCAATCAGTAGAAGAAGTGAAAGTACGAAGAAGAAAAAAAATACAACACGGGAGAATTAAAGAATTATTTCCATACTCGACCTTCTATATCCGTGATCACATTTTACAATCAATAATTAACATATCAGTTGTATACATACAGTGTTGAGTTATCCTAATTGTTTCAGGACAAGAGATACAAAACGGGAAATCCCGTATTATACTAATTATAATTACGCCATAACAATAGAACTGAACTCTTGCCGTCGTCAGGTCTAAGAAGATTTCAACAATACAAATCGGATTTCAGTCTTGTTATTTTAATAAATAAATAAATATTGGAAGAGGTTCAAGGACCCTCGTCGACCTAAATATTTCGTGTTTTTTTTTTTTATCAATTAACCCGCGATTATAATTATAAGATTTCCGCAATTTTCCGATTTTTATTGTCGACATTAAGTACTAATATACGGAACATCATTGGACTAGATCCTGATTTAGATTTATGTTTATTATTAAATAATGCGTACCGGTCAATAATTTGATAATATAAACAATAGTGGAGGTCGTATTCACGCCGCCATCATAATTTAAATACTACTGTTAATTCAAGTTCCGTAAGTATCACTTTTAAATAATTCTAGTCTTTGTTGATCTTTTCGGTTGTTGAGACACAAAAATTCGACTATAAATCAATTGGTATAATTATTCACAAAAACGGGTTTTTCCGAATATATTTAATACACTTTTTAATACATGAATTTGATATCGTTTTATAAGCCTTTAGGCTACATTTGTGTTTAATTTTAGCGTTACCGGATTCATTGTATAGATCTATTTAGCACCCGGAATTGAACGTTTTTTTATCATAAGTAAAATTTAGAAATTATTATCATGACTCATCGTGCGAACAACGAAGGTTGATGGGATTCTGAAAAGGGCAATATAAAACATTGACTTGTTTCATAGAATTAATAATATTATTCATACGCGAAATTACCAACAATTAGATTGTTTAAATGAGATGAATGTTGATAAATTGTTGCCAAAAATATAGTGAAAAGAGACCAATTTAATGCATTATAGAACTATACAAAATATTTATTTAAAATCGTATAAAACTCGCACTAAAATCTAAGTATTTACGTTATAAAATCAAGTATACACCAATTTTGGAACGATTTCTATCAAATACAAAACAGATGAAATTCAAATATTCCCAACTGTACTTTTTTATTATTCAAAATGACTCTTATTATACCGTAAAACAGCAGATAAGACGATCTAAATCTAAAGTACATTGTTAGGTACATAATATTAAAAAAAAATCTTGAATATCCTAATCTTAAAGCAGCCGACAGTACTATAAAAATCACTATTTATAGATTTTTTAATGGAAAATCCGTCTTTATAATTATTTATAGATCAAAACATCAGCTATTTAACGGATATGTCGCGGGAAAAAATCAATTTTCATAAATATACAGAATTAATGTTGAGGGGACACATTTTTGGCCTACCTATATACCATTGTGTAGACAACCAAAAATACACATACTTATATTTGTATAGGCAACCAAATACACAAACGAATACTACATTTTCAAAATTAAAAATATGTTAGATTAATTTTATTTATTTGTAAACAAAACTATAATACTGTTAAAATAAATGGCAATATATAAAAAATAAGTAACATATAAAATGGAATTGCGTGAATCAATATAAATACATGCTTTGCATTAGTGACACATAAATCTTGTAAATTTGATTATTTTAAAAAAATTAAAAATAGTTTAAAATTAATAAAAAAATCATTTTTTTTCAATGACTAGTTTTAAGTATATGTGCAATTGAATACTACTGTTCCAACCAAGATGGGTATGTCGAGTTTGGTGTTTTAATTTTGATATTGAATTGTTTCAACGTCGCCTCCAGTGCTTGTTGATTACCAGAGAAATACGCAGAAATAGCGTTATGAAACAACAATAATTGTTTATGCATCACTTTTATCTAAATCATTAAATTATTAAAATCAGATTTTATAGAAATTATAGAAATCTTACCCGATTTTCGTCTAAAAATTTCATTTTTATTGTAACTTCAGCACGTAATTTCATAAATTGTTGACGATGTAATTCGTAACTATGTTGTGCGTCTTCTAAACCGATTGTACCATCTGGCTTATTAGACATTGATTCTAAATCAGTACGATATGCATCATATTCAATACGTGCTGCCTCATATTGTCTTATACTTTGTAATGTATCCTCAATTGTTTTATTACATAATGTATTTACTGATGATATAAAAAAATTCAATGCACCTAATAGTGTTTCACCATTTTTAGTTAAATTTCGTTGTGTCTCAGAATTATATAGAAATTCCTCTTGTAATTCTGGTGATTTTTGCGCCAATTCAGAAAAGGCTTCACCTAAATCATGCTAAAATATATTCATTTATTATTATTTGTTATATTTTGATATTTTATTTACTTTACTTGAGTTTGAACAACATGATAAAAATGACTAGTTAATGCGCGAGCTAAACGTAAAATATTACAATATTTCTTTTGTGTTTCCCTTAATTGTTCAATTTGTGATTCCAATTCTAAAATTCATCGATTATTTTAAATAAATTCTAAATATTTTAGTTTTATTAATATCACCAGCATCAACAGTACGTGATGATTTGCCTAGTTTTTCAAACATTAATTGTTTGGTACATTTATATGTTGATATTGACCAATTTTTTATATTTTCAATACGTGATGATGTTTTCAATATTGTTGAATCATCGCTTGGTTGTGTTGGTGTTAATATAGCTGGTGAACTAGTACATGATGATAAACCAGCTGGTACAGAACGAGAATATTGACAATTTGGATTCGTTTGTACTGTTGTTGGTATATTTGTTGTTCGATTATCATTTGGTGGTGTTTCCTTCAACATATCATGTATACTTGTTCGTTCTAAACTAGATGAACTTTTTATTTGAGCCATTGCCTAAAAATAAATCAAACACAATTTAAACAAATATCAATAAAATACACCGATTTTTTATTCTATTTCTTTTTTTTCCACAAAAAACAACCCTACTAAATCGAATTTTATTTCCTAAAGGACACCATCATACATCCAAAAAATCATATTACTCACAATTTACGGATGGAATTATCTAAGCACAACACAAGTTCCAATTAGAATTAATTATAAATAAATTCTAAATTATAAATCAATTTTAAAGGAAATATTCAATTTTTCCTTCGATTGCCGACGATTCATGACACGATTGACAACTAACAACAACTGACAGATAATCAAGTTGGTAGCAATGTGGCTATAATTACCACAGTGTTGCCAAATCGCCCCCGCAGCTTATCGGAGTTTCTCACAAATAACACTAGATGACACTAGCCGGAATTTTTAGGGTGATTCCAAGAGTATTAAAGGATAATTTTGGAAAATTCACGAATAGTGATGTTAATTTATCGTGCAACTGGCGTGCTTTTGGAGAGCGACAATAGCATAAAAATCTTAAGGCGAGTTTACATGCTGCTTTACTGATCAGACACATACACAAACGAATGAAATGTTGATATTTTAGCCTAAAATTAAGGAAAAAAATGCAAATTTCTATTTTCCGGTTTGATTTCACTTTTGTCACAGGTAAAAATTATGCCAATAACAGGGTCTGATTTTGTCAATACCATATTAAACTTTTAATACATACAGTATATAATGTATTTTACAGCTGTATTATAAACAATCACATCACTATTCACGAATTACTGTGCCAAGTAGAAGTTTTTCTGTCGCGATAAAACACTAAAATAGTGTAGTATTGTAAGATCCGCAGCCTAGTTACGCTCACGCTTAATGATGAATTAGATAAAAGTGGAAAATTTAAAGTAAGCGAAACTAATTTTTTTTTTATAAATATATTAACGTGAAATGTTAATATATAATTATAAACAATTGAACACAACAAATAATTAAATTTTATACATTTATAAAAAGGATAATAAACGTAAAAAAAACAACTTTCATGCGGTTATATGATTTGGTTTGAAATCGATTCAATGAAAATAAGTCATACTAAATTTACATTTCTATTATAAAATTTTGAAACATTCTAGAATTATCCAATATAAGCTTCAAAAATTACAAAATTGATAATCCTAACTTGTAACTTGTAACAGTTACTAATACTAACTTTGAAATATAACGTTGGATGAACTTCAAAAATATCACTTCAAAATTTTATAATAGAAATGAATTTGGGGAAAACATTTATTCGGTATCACATGAATCATCAGATACAATCAAGTAATAACTCGTGTCGGATGCCGATTCTTCTTCTTCTTCTTCTTCTTCATCATCATCATCATCTTCTTCATCATCATCATCATCTTCTTCCTCTTCTACTTCTATTAACACTTCTTCTTCTTCATCATCAGATTCTTCAGATTCTGAGGTTTTCGATGAGGTACTAGCGAAACGAGTACGCGAATAACTTTCAGGTGATTTACTTGTACTCGGTGTATTTGGATCAAATATTTTTGTTTTTGATCGACTACGCGGACTTTTGCTTTTTTGTTTTTTCATACTTTTTGCAATTACACGCTTTTGGTGATCTAATTGTGGAAATAAATCTGGAAGAGATAACGAAATGTTAAAATAGTAGAAATATAAAACAGGGCTTCGAACCGTTATTTTTGTTTTCGATTCAGTTCCGAATGATTATTTAAAAAAGCCTTTTGTGGTATAACTACGGGGTGTACCACGGTATTCATTCTCGCAGCTGGCTGTGCTTTTGGTGACGTAGTAACTTAACTTGATTCACACTTGACATTTTTCAAATAGCCGAACCAAACTACAATACTACGTAACCAAGCACAGCTAACTGCTAGAATAAATACAGTAGTACACCCTGTATCTTAAATATATAAAAACCCTTGAACAAGTGCTTTATTTTGTAATTTTCTATTAGCATGAGAATTTTCATTGTGATATGTTTTACTTTGGGGTAGAAAATTGCAAAAAAAATCTGGAATGATTTTAACAAAAGAAATTTTTCAGTTTTTTTAGAATTTCTCAAAATTTATCGGGCCGAATCGGTTCAAATTTGCACGAAATCTAAGTTTGGTGGAACCCTTTCGAATGTTGCAAAGACCGTTTCAATCCGTCAAGCCGTTCAAAAGTTATGAGCTGCTTACATACTCTTCCCATACACACATACAGCCATACAGACACCCTCGCAAAAATAGTCAAAATAGCTTTCTAGGACCCCAAAACGTCGAGATCTGCTGAAAATTCAATTTTCGAAAATCGGGGTAAAACCAATAACTTCCCGAAATTTTGAAAATTTTCAATTTTCTTAGCGGGAAGTTAAAAACATAAAAAATGATATCTAATCATCTGTAACTTTAACCCCAACAAGGGTTTACACTAAATCACTAGAATATTGAGCCTTAACTTTAACCCTCTCATATCTCCCTTAAACTTGAGTATAGACACGAACGAGAAATTATGAATCCCTTAGAATAACTATGGGTATAACAAAAAAAATCGGGAGTCTTGGCCTCGGGTGGTTTACTTGCAAGTTGCTGACGCAGTTACGGGACAGAGAGAAGAAAGGGAGATAAAAAGAATAGGTGGTGTGCTTGAACCGAAAAAGAAAACGGTTTTTGTTTTCGGTTCAGCTGTGGATTTCGTTCCGGCCAAAATTTCGGTTTCGAAGCCCTGATATAAAATAATAAATTAATACCATGAGAAATCTCTAGAGCCTTCTTAGCAGCATTCATTTCAGCCTGTTGGATACTGTGTCCCATTGCACTAGCCAAACGTTGTCCTCTAAAATACACTGCAACAGTGTAAACACGCGTGTTGGTAGGTCCTTTACATTCGATCACTCTGTAAATAATGAAATTTTTAATCGGTTGAATTTGATTAAAATGATCAAATTTTTACTTGTATACTGGAATATCAGGTTCACCACCATCCATTGTACGTAATGTTAAACAGCATTGTTGTAATTTTGATTTAGGATCATTCCAATCTTGATTCATAATAAAATCTTGTAATCGTGGGAATAATGTAACTTGACAAAATACTTCACAATATTCTAAACCTTTATCAACATATAAAGCACCAATAAATGCTTCTAATAAATCAGCACGATCTTTCGTTTTCAATTCAGCTTTTGGATTGTTATAAACAGCATAATTTGCCATACCTAAATCATCACAAACTACCGCTTGCGTTCTATTGTTAACTAAAGAACTTCGAAGCAACTGTAAATAATAAATAAAGCATAAATTTATTTTAAATTAAATTAAAAATAATACCGATAAATGACCCTCGTGATGTTCTGGGAAATATTTGTACAAATAATCGGATGCAATTAATTGTAAAACAGTATCACCTAAAAATTCCAATCGTTGATTAGATCCTAATGTTAGATTTGTATAACCAACACTGCGATCAGTAAAAGCTCTTGCTAATAAACGTATATGAGTGAATTCTACACCGATTGATTCTTCAAATTTTGTTAAATTTTGTAATAAATCAAATTTTGGTATCCATTGTCGATCACCAGTTGGTTCTTGTTCTTGTAATGGATGTGGTGGTACAGTCATCCATATTTCTAATAAATCTGGATCTGCTTTAAATAATGTTTCTGAAAATACACGATCCACAACTTCAATACCACCATCTAAAAATAAAGCACCCATTAATGCTTCAAAACAATTAGCCATTGCATGACGTAATTCCAAATCATGACACAAATCAGAACCATGAGCATATAACATGAATTGGTCGAGTTTTAAGGTACGCGCTAATACAGCTAGATGTTGATTTTGTACAATTGCAGCACGATACGTTGCTAAACCACCTTCTTCTAAATCAGGAAACGTATAAAATAGATGTATTGATGATAGAAATTCGACAACAGCATCACCCAAAAATTCCAAACGTTCATTATGGGTTATATTCGATTCAGTTTCTTGTTGTTTACCAAATCTTGACATTATATTAATTAACGTATTTATACCGCGTTTTCTCGTATTCATATAATGTATACGTCTATCACCGTATTCTGGTTGTCTTATACCACAATTTGTTAAACTATTTCTAGCATGATCAGGATTTGTACCGAAATTTTCACGATAAGATGGATGTGTTAATGCTAATTGCAATAATGAACGATTTGTAAATTTATAATGAATTGTATCTTCTAATATATTTAATGAATGATGAAAACGTAAATGGCACACTAATACTGGTATTAACATAGCATGCTGTATTATATCACACATAATACCGGTACGATAGAAACCTTCAGCTGATACAGCAACAGTTATATCACGTTTCATTTTGCCTTGTGTACGCATCTCTTGTAATTTATTTTCTTTACTTTCTAATTTACGTTTATCTTCAAATGTTGGTTTTGACATATTAGCTAATAAATGACGAAATTTTACATAATCACGCCATGCTTTTTGATAATCTGGATTACCAGCATAACTTAATTGCGGTGGACGTATACCAAAATGTACAATTTCTGGAAATTTATAATCACCAGGCTTTTGTAAATCAATATTACGATCTAATTGATCAACACGTACAGAACTTGGTTTTTTACCTGGATATGTAACAACCATACCTTTTATTTCATCAGCATAACTTTGCCATTCATATTGTGACATATTTATCATTTCTTCTAAATGATTTTTTTCTATTAATAATTTAGAACTATCTAACAAATATTTTAATACTTGATTCATTGATAGAATTTCTTTACCGTTATCTGGTAATTCGCGTACAAAACGTGGCATAAAATGAAAACGTGAACAACCGTTTTCATCACCGGCTGCTTTGAAATCTAAATCTACTAATTCTAAAATTTCTAAAAACAAATAATCATGAAACAAATCTAATTCATTTACAGTAAAATTATCAGGAATCTTCTCTTGTAGATAAAGAATTGTGTATTCAATATTGAAACGTATCACTTTACATGTTGGCAATTTAGTTAATGGAAAATGTGAAAACATTGAAAATCCTTCAAATATAAATTCATGTTCATCGTAATGTATTATTGTTGGTGTTTTTATTAAAAAATTAGTTGGTGGTGATATTGTAATACGATAGTGATATAATCTAGTTGCATTATTACTATAAGGATCACATTTTTTTAAATGATTTTCACCAGGATAGATACCGTGTCTTATACCAGATTTACGTGATTTTATCGAACACCGACATAATGGACCATCATTCATTTCACCTGGATCATTATACCACATTTCTGGATGTAAACGATCTGGATGCATTTGTTTTCTTTGTAATTCCTCCATTGTACAATCTTCTTCATCTGTTAATTCCTCTTCTGAACTACCAGAAGAACTAGATTGTTCCGCTGGAAATAAAAATTCAATTAATAGTTATTTGTACAAGTGCGTTAAATGGCAAATAAGACTCGAGAGAAAATTTTCTCGAGAGTCTTATCTGCCCTTTAACGCAAGAGTTGTATAGAAAATTTTATCCAACACCGAACACAAGATCATTTTAAACAATTTTGAAAAGCAATTTCCAACCAATAAGAATGCAAATTTCTATAACACACTAGTGTATTATAGATATAACACACTAGTGTGTTATAAGATGCTTTCCTGGTTTAAAATCTGTATAATTACGGCCTCTTTATACAGCGGTGTTGGATAAAAATTTCAAAGATTTCATATAATTACTTTTGTGTTTGCATAAACGTGCACGATTCTTTCTAGGTGGCGGCTCGTATTTTGGTTTAGTTTCATTGATTTTTCTAGCACGTAAAACTAATTCTTGTTTAAAACGTTCACATAAATCAATTGAACGTCGTGTAGCTTTAGTTATTTTCGGATTCCTTTCATCTCTCTCATAATATAATTCACTAGGTGTTGAACGTGTCCATATTTGTTTTTCACGTTCTAAAATTTCATCTTGATCGAGTCTTGCTAATTCTTCAATTTTATTTGATACTTCCTCTCTTGTTGAACAATAATTTTTCCTCCATCGTGCTAAGATCAAATCACGTTCATTCATTGGTTCTTTTATTGATTTGATTGTTGAACTTTTTCTTGGATCATAATCTTTAATTTGTCTAAATTGTTTTTCATTACTTTTAATACGTTTGTGGCGATGACTCGAGGAACTATGCGAATTAACCGGTGGTGGTGGAGGTCCTAGTGGTGCTATTTTTTGTGGTGGTGTTTGTAATTTTAACAATCGTTTTGAATTGGATCGAGAATCAACTCTAGATTTAGAACGATCACGGTAATCATTATAATTGTAACGATCACGAACATTTTTCTGATCTGTATTGCTCGTCTTGAAATTTGTATTTCTATATGTGTTACCATTTACTTCTCTAAAATTGCTATATGGACACGTGAATCCAGATGATGTTGATGGTAAAGACATTGGATTTGATTGTTGTGGCGTTTGTTTTTGTTGTTGTGGCGAAATTAGTGGTGGAATTAGAGGCGGTGGAGTTAGTTGTGGAACAACAGGTGGTACTTGTGTTACTTGTGTTTGTGGCATTTGTGTTTGTGATACTTGTGTTTGTGGTGGCGGTACATTAAAGTTCACCGGCGGCTGGTATTGAGATGGTTGTAATATTGGATATGGTTGATTCCACTGGTTCCACTGATTCCATTGTTGATAATTTGTATCTTGTGATTGCGTAGAGGTTGATGGCATTATCATTGGTTGCTGTTGATAGTAATAATTACCATTATAATTATCCATTATTTTATTTGTTAATTATACAACTAGAAACAATATTAATGACATTAAATGATGAATAATATAACGTTGAAATATGCAAAATAAAAGAACATGTTACAAATTTTTGATAAATATTCTAGAAAATAAATACAAATAATAATTTCCTTTTTGTAAATTTGGTTAACAATTTGACAGATGACAGCCACAAAACTTTTCATAACCACCACATAACTGTGGTATCATCAAATATGCGCACGCATACAGTTTAACATTTGTTCTCTAGTAGCATTGCCATTCTTATTTATTAAAAATTTAAAAATAAAAAGAAGTTCTTGCTTGTACAACGAAATCATTATTTATCTTTCCAGTAGAGAAATTCTACAATTTTATTTGTTTGTGCGAATTATCAGCAATTAAAAATATTTATCATGGTTTTGTTAACATTGGCAACGTCAATTTATTGCTCAATGCTTCGCAAAAACTCTGGTTACACGCTGGTAACTGCTATTTAGGATTGTCATTCATGTTTATAGTATATTGCCAGATTTATCGCATTTTCAGTAAATCTGCCTGCTTATTATATTTTTCAAATTGTTATTTCAAGTATTAGTGATAACTGATAACAATTTAAGGAAACAGAATTGTCTGTAATAAATTATTACAGACAATTCTGTTTTCACACACACCGGCAAAAACCGGAGCCGAAGATCAACTTTTCTGTCGTATATTGATAAATGCATTAGTTCATTTATTGTTTTTAATCCAAAATGCTACTTGAAAGGAAGAAATAAACAAATGCACTTACACATATTTGTATATCTATATATAATAGATAATAGCGATAGTTCATCATTAATAAATTCATTAATTTTTAAAGTGAAATCTATTGCTTTTGTTGAAAAAACGAATGAGATAATACCGGCTTACTTTATTCTTCTGAGTGAAATATCATGGAAATATGGGCTTGTAGAAAATAATTATTGACTAAGAAACAATCAGTGTCATTTTGTTTGATACTAACTGACGTGCTGAAAATTGTTATTTATGAAAATTTTGTGTAAGCCTTAGTTTTTAGTGGAATTTGATAAGTAAACTTTTAAAATGGTTGTTTGAGGATTTTTAGTCGTTGAGCTGGCAACGCCGCAAATTTATTGCAGTTTAAAACGTGGCATTCGTCAGTTAACTCTTAATCTATAAATTAATGATTTATTCATGATAATTAAATTTAAATTAATAAAATGTTGACATCGTCATCTTCATCAACTCATATTAACAACAATAATGGATCGTATTCAAATGATCGTGGTGGTAATTTTGAGGTTGAATATCCTGTTGATCCAGCCTCTGGTGGTTTCTTCAATACCGATTTTAAAAAGTTTGTTACTGAATTAATTTCAATACAATTTCTAATTTATAGTCAATTTGTAGGCATGATGATCTAAAAGAAATGCTCGATTCAAATAAGGATAGTTTAAAATTGGAAGCAATGAAACGAATAATTGGCGTAATATTTGATGGTTTTCACTCAAATTGATGATAGTTAATCAAATATTTGTTTTGTAGATGGTGGCTAAAGGTAAAGATGCATCTATGTTATTTCCAGCAGTTGTTAAGAATGTTGTTTCTAAAAATATTGAAGTTAAGAAATTAGTTTACGTTTATTTAGAACGATACGCTGAAGAACAACAAGATTTGGCCCTATTATCAATATCGACATTCCAACGAGCTTTGAAAGTAAATCTAATTGAGAATTTCGTACAAACGACAATAAAATAATAATTTTAGGAGCCGAATCAACTCATTAGAGCAGGTGCATTACGTGTATTATCAAGCATACGAGTTAAAATGATATCACCGATTGTTATGTTGGCTATAAAAGATGCATCATCTGATATGTCACCGTATGTTAGAAAAACTGCAGCACACGCTATACCAAAACTATACGGGTATTTATATCGTATTTATTTTAATAAATAATCAATAAATATGATTTTAGATTGGATAATGAATTGAAACCGGAATTAATTACAATTATACAAAAATTATTAGCTGATAAAACTGTATTAGTTATCGGTTCAGCTGTAATGGCATTCACTGAAGTGTGTCCGGAACGCATTGATTTAATTCATCCAATTTATAGAAAACTTTGTGCCTTGTTAGTTGATGTAGATGAATGGGGTCAAGTTACTATTGTTAATATGTTAACACGATATGCTCGAATGCAATTTGCTGATCCTAATATTCACGTATACATAATTTAAATTCTAATTTTATTATAAATATTTATTATTTTATTAAATTTTAGTGCCGCGATAATGAATCAGATCGTCCATTCTATGATTCAGGTTCAGACACATCAGATAAAGCAATACCAACATTAGATACAGATCATCGTTTATTATTACGTTCAACACGTCCATTATTACAATCACGTAATGCAGCCGTTGTAATGGCTGTAACGCAATTATATTATCATGCAGCACCGAAATCTGAGAGTGTATTAACAGCAAAAGCAATGGTCCGTTTATTACGTTCACATGTTGAAGTACAAAGTGTTGTTTTAAATGCTATTGCATCGATCACTACACAAAATCGATCAACATTTGAACCATATTTAAAAAGTTTTTTTGTACGTACATCAGATCCAACAAATATTAAATTATTAAAATTGGAGATTTTAACAAATCTAATTAACGATTCAAATGTTTCAATTATATTGAGAGAATTACAAACATATATAACGAATAGCGATAAAAAATTTGTGGCTGCAGCTATACAAGCTATCGGACGTTGTGCTTGTTCAATAAATGAAGTCACTGATACATGTCTTAATGGTTTAGTTTCATTATTATCAAACAGAGACGGTATATTTTTAATTTTTTTTATATTTATTATAAATTAATTATTTAATTTATAGAAGCTGTTGTTGCTGAAAGTGTAATTGTTATTAAACGATTATTGCAAAGTCAATCTGCTGATCCTAAAGAAATTATTACACATATGGCTAAATTACTTGATAGTATTACAATACCACAAGCTAGAGCTGCAATATTATGGTTAGTTGGTGAACATTCGCAAACAGTACCACATATAGCGCCTGATGTTTTAAGGAAATTAGCAAAAACATTCGCTGATGAAGTTAGTGTTATATTATCAATTTTTTTTTATTTTGAAATAATTTCAATAATTTTTTAAATATTTCAGCACGAAATTGTTAAATTACAAGTAATGAATTTGGCTGTTAAATTGTACACAACAAATCCTGAACAAACTACGCTACTATGTCGGTATATTTTCAATTTAGCTCGATATGATCAAAATTACGATATTAGAGATAAAGCGAGATTATTAAAACAATTTGTACCGAGTCAAAACGGTAAAATTACATCACAAGCGGCTAGAATTTTCTTAGCTAACAAACCTGCACCTTTACTACAATCACAATTCAAAGGTACTTTTTCTTCTCTTTTTTTTTTAATTATATTAGAAAATTAATGAAATAATTATAGAACATGAAAATCTTCAATTGGGCTCATTATCGCATTATATAAAACAAATAGCAACAGGTTACGAACCGTTACCACCATTTCCAGAAAATCCACCACCAAGTGATGTACGTAATGTTGAACCGATTTTATCTGAAGAATCACGTGGTTATAAAAAAACAGATAAACGCAATAAAGATAAATTTGAATGGGAATCTGCTAGTTCACGTGATGACGATGGTGAAGATGAAGATGATGATGATAATTCATCAGATGAATCATCAAGTAGCACCAGTAGTGATAGTGATAGTAGTAGTAGTGATAGTGATGAAAGTGATACTACTGAATCTGATAGTCGGTATGGCGCATCGTCTAATAATGAGGAATCTGATAAGTAAAAATATTGTAATTTTCTTGTTAATTAGTTCAATTCAAATATATTTTTCTTAGGAAATCTGGGAATAAATCGTTAAGTTCAAATAGCTCATCTGATGATGAAGAATCAGATACTGATATTGAAACAAAATCGCGTAAAGATATTAAAAATAATGATGCAAAAGACAATAAAGTCAAATCAAATTTAGATTTACTATTAGATTTAGGTGACATGGAGAATACAGTACCGGTAATGCAACCATCATTTAGTGGAAATATATTAACACCAGTTATCGATAATAAAAATCTAAATTCCAATACAATACAAGTTGTACCATCGTCATTTACCAATACAAAAACGATAGAATTGTTGAATAAAATAAACGGTAAAGGTTTATCGGCTAATTATAGATTCACTAGAACACCGCATATTCTATCACCGTCAATGGTGAATATTAATATTATGTTTACAAATAATAGCAATGAAGATATTACCGATATTCGATTGGGGAAAAAGGTAAAATGGTTATTTTAAAAATTTTCAATTTATTCTGTTTGAATTTTAGAATCTGGGCGCTGATATGGCAATTTATGATTTTGCTTGTATACAAAAATTAATGCCAAATGGTTGTTTACCAGCAACATTAGGAATCGATTTTAATGATACAACACAAGCTGTTAATTTTGAAATTGTTTGTTCATTAGGTAATTTTAATGTTACAATAAGACCACCAATTGGTGAATTGATAAGACCATGTAAAATAACAAAAAATCTATTTATTGAAAAACAAACAAAACTTGGTGGGATGAATGAGCATACTGGTAAATTAAAAAATAATCAACAGAATTTAGAGAAAAAAATTATTGAATTGCTTAATATTGGTACATGTGATAATTCCGATATTGATAATTTAAAGTAATTATAAAAAAATTAAATTGATAATTGATTAATCTGGATTTTTTTATAGATTCTGTGGACAGACTCTAAAATCTTCAAATCTAATACTGGTATCGGTGATAAACAAAGAGAAAATCGTTGTAAATTGCGAAAATGTTGTATTTGGATCTGTTTTGCTCAATGAATTAACGCATAATCTTGGCAATTAAATTTGCGTTATAATTATATTCATATATATCATTTTCTAGACTGTCATATAAGGCTTATTAATTTGAATCGTCCGTATCGATTGTTGCGACAACGTTATCACTAAAATATAATTTCGTTAATTGTTCAAATAACGTTGTCACATATATCGATACCTTAGATATTCTATTGTAACTATATTCAAATTATTTTTCTTGCTTAAACGTTCCAATAAATCCTTAATTTTTTTCTGTGATTGTTTATTTTGTTTGATTCCGGGACAGGGTGAATAACAGACGGCTTAAGAATACGTAAATTCTATTCAAAGCACTTGTTCAAGTGGGACAAATTCGACATAAATGTGGAATAGAAAGTATAGAAAAAGTTATTGATTTATAATTATTAAAATTACATCTAATTCTTAGCATACATCATCACATATTCGCTTACTTTCATTCTGAATTCTTCTTTTGAATCTCTATACATGTCTGAGGCTTCTATATTCAAAGGATCATCGAAATTTAATAAATCCTATAAAAAAAACGCGTAATAAATATCGAAATTATTTATAATTGTTGAAATTACTGTAAATAACGCGTGTAGGCCCCAAACGACATCGTTAAGTCTTCGAATTGGCGACCAGCCCAAACCATCAACACTATGCTGCCTTAACAGTGATAAACACACTTCTCCTACTTCTGTTATATTCGGATGCCACAAACGTGTTAAACATTTAACAGTAGGTGGCTGAAATTAATTAATTAATTAATTAAAATGCAAAAAAATCGTATTATTTATACATACAACCATGTTATATTCTTCTGTTACGTTTATGGCGAAACGAAACACACCACCCTCCCAATAACCTTCTATAGGTCTTACTGTTAATATAAATTTACTTAAATCATTCTCATTTTCATAATATACAGAACAATTGCTTGGCAAAAGTTGGGCCATTTCTTGGGACTCTTTTATTAACAATTTATCACGTATCGATATACGATTTACATTTGTCGTACGTTCCTCTTGTTGGCGTTTTAAACGTTGCGATAATGTGATCATTTTTCTCATCCAATTCGTTTTTGGTAATTTTAAAAACAGAAAAATTGCATTGTTTTTGTTCGAAAAACTAAAATTTGTTAGGTTAATTCGCATTTATAAGATTACGCCATCTTGTCTATGTTGCAGATTTCTAGAATTTTGTTTATCATCTAATTTCAAGTGGTGATAATAATAGATATTTTCAACGTTGTCGGCTTGTGCAAAATTTCCTAATTTTTTTCTTCCTATATTCAATTTGCCTCTCTAATGATCTTCTAAACTCGATTACATTGCGATTTTCTCTTTATCAAGGGTGTTCTTCGATGTCTATTGTTATTTTCTCAACTTTGAACTTTCCAATCAAGTAAAGTTATATATGCCATATATCCAGAGCCGAATTTACGTGTATTCTGACGACAAACGGTATGGATTTTTGAGCTACTATAGTAAGAAAATACAAATTTTAATAGTGCTACAATAATAAAAATTTAAGAGTATTGCAATTTTTGAACGAAAATTTGGAAAATCTAATTTAAACAGTCGCTTACTCACAATCAGCTTACAAGAGCCGCCCCGCACCAAAAGAGCCCCTCTACTTATTAGTATAGATATAGAGACATTTATAAGATTATTGAGCTATAATATTACAAGAAAAGAGATTTAGACTTTGTTGAGCCCTCTCGCAATGTCTGGGTTGCGAGGGTGTATTTTACGCTAATTTGTGTATGTCAGAACTTGAATCCGGCTCTGTCTATTCCATATATCTTTAATTCATCTATTTAGTCGTAATTTTTGAACTTATAGGCTATTTTGGTGTAATTTAAGGAATTTTGGTCAAAAATCGTGGCAACGTTGTCTTTCACTTGTAACACCTGGCCGAAAGGGGATTGACATTACTGTCAATTTTTTGATACCTTTCATTCTTGTTAAAATATCACGAAATTAATTAATTTTTAGAGAAATTATTAATTCAATTTACTTATTTTACGTTTATTTTAAATATATTTTATTAATTGTATTAATTACTTTTAAAATAATTTATAATTTATGCGGTTATAATTTGGAAGCACACCTGTTTGTAGAAGAATAAGAAAATGTCATCGTCGGCAATTTATATTTTAGATGTAAAGGGCAAGGTAAGTTTATTTTTTTTATTATTAAATTATAGTTGTAATAATAATTTAAAGGTTTTATTAATTTTAGGTTTTAATATCCCGAGATTATCGTGGCGATATCGATTTAGGTGTTATTGAGAAATTTATGCCTTTGTTAATGGAAAAAGAAGAGGAAGGTTTATTAACACCATTATTACAAACTAATGATTGTACATTCGCTTATATAAAAACAAATAATTTATATATTGTTAGTACGACGAAAAAGAACGCAAATATTGCATTAGTATTTGTATTTTTACATAAAATCGTTCAAGTAATGACCGAATATTTTAAAGAATTAGAAGAAGAAAGTATTAGAGATAATTTTGTTGTTATATACGAATTATTAGACGAATTAATCGATTTCGGTTATCCACAAACAACCGATAGTAAAATATTACAAGAATACATAACACAAGAGGGTCATAAATTAGAGATACAAGTACGTATACCGGTTGCTGTAACGAATGCTGTATCGTGGCGTTCTGAAGGCATAAAATATCGTAAAAACGAAGTATTCTTAGATGTTATTGAATCTGTTAATTTATTAGCAAACGCTAATGGTAATGTATTGCGTAGTGAAATTGTTGGTGCTATTAAAATGCGTGTCTATCTATCTGGTATGCCAGAATTACGTTTAGGCTTGAATGATAAAGTTCTATTTGAAAGTACTGGTCGTGGTAAATCGAAATCTGTTGAATTAGAAGATGTTAAATTTCATCAATGTGTTAGATTATCACGTTTTGAAATTGATCGAACTATCTCTTTTATACCACCTGATGGTGAATTTGAATTGATGTCATATCGACTCAATACACATGTAAAACCGTTAATATGGATCGAATCAGTGATTGAACGTCATGCACATAGTCGTGTTGAATATATGATAAAAGCCAAATCACAATTTAAACGACGTTCAACAGCTAATAATGTCGAAATTGTAATACCGGTGCCACATGATGCCGATTCACCAAAATTCAAAACAACCATCGGTAGTGTTAAATATGCACCTGAACAGAATGCTATCACATGGAGCATCAAATCGTTTCCTGGTGGTAAAGAATATCTGATGAGGGCGCATTTCGGTTTACCCAGTGTGGAGTGCGAGGATACTGAAGGTAAACCACCCATTCAAGTCAAATTTGAAATACCCTATTTCACCACGTCCGGAATTCAGGTAATATTGCTAATTTCCTTCAATTAAATATTGTTAACGTTTATTGATTATAGGTGCGTTATTTAAAAATTATCGAAAAAAGCGGATATCAAGCCTTGCCATGGGTCAGATACATCACACAGAATGGTGATTACCAATTACGTACCAATTAGAATATAAATACGGATTTTCACTAAAATACATATTAAGGAGATTAAATGCAATTATACAGTCAATTTGAACGATAAAATTGACCGTAAAATCGCATAATTCTACAATTTTAAACGCATTTGAGAATAAAGTGTGGCGCTAAATTAATGTTTGATTAGACCTTAATTAACGCGGCCTGAAAATTCCGGTCGATATTGTCCTGTTTAATTATATCGTTATTTTATTCAATACAATAAATAATTTGGCAAAATACACATTATTTTCAAATGTAAACAGTATGGTTCACGAATTTTCTGGACATTGACTAATACTGTAACTGTCTTAATAACGATCACAACAAGTGCCTATGTTTTATCACGTAGATAAAAGACAAAATTCGGTTGTTCTTTATACTTTCACACCAAATTTGAGACCTGAATGTTTTAACCAATGTAGTAAATAAGTTTTTATAACTATAATGTTTATTGTTGCATTTATTTTTCTGGTAAGAGGACAGTTTTATAAATTTTTAATAATTCAGTACACCACAAAGTAGCAATTCGTATTGATTTTTTATTTATTCAATAACACTGGAGTTTATTTATTTGCACTATTTATTAGAATAATTAATATTAGCAAGATATATTTATATTTCTTTATAATTCCTGAAAATTTCCGCTTTAAATCGCTCTAATTCAAGGAATTTTTGAAGTTTTATATACGTAATTCGTTTGATAGGAAAATTGAAGATTTACAGTATTAGTCAAACTGCTAGCGAATTTATGGCGCTATATTTGTGAGAAAAACGGATATTTTTAACCAACAAAAGTGTATTATGGGATTAAAGCTATCTAGTATAATTATATTTTATTATTATTATGATTTATGTATATGTGGCTAATTAAAGTTGATTTATATTGTAACGATTTGTTTTTTTCTAATGAAAGAAAATTGTAATAAATCATAAATGAGCTACGATAAAATTTATTGAAACTTAATTAACTACCAGAGTTATTAAGCACATATTATAGCTGTTTTGCCATAATTTCGTTCTAATTATCTAATACTGATTTTATCAACGGAAACTACAAACTAGCCTACAATAATTATCGTTTACTAACACGAATTTCTTGTAAATTTTATAGGAGCGTTAATAGACGATATTTATTGTAAATAAATTTCATAACAATATCCCTCTAATGCATAAATATATCAATTAAAAAAATGGAAACAAAAATAGACTTTTTGTATAAAAACATATAAAATTGTTTAAAACTTACTTAAAGTACAATCACTAAATTCATGGAATTATGCTGGTAACTAGAATAATCTTTTTTTTTATAATAGCAAAATGTAAACATTAATAAAAGCGTAATATTAAAAAATGTTTTAAAAAAGAATTTTTGGCAGTTCGTTAAAATTTGTTCAACCCAAATATTTATGTTGATGTTACACCTTTTCGCGCAACAAGCAAATTTAACACCGGATGTTTTTTTATATAACTAACAGCTTTTTTATGTGTTACCATTGTGAAATCATAACCATTGCATTGTAATATTTTATCGTGTACACGTAAACCGCTCCTTGAAGCCGGACTGGAATCGTGAACCTCTGTTACATAAATTCCCTGAAATTATTTTGTTAACAATATAGATCAGTATTTTTTGATAATTTATTTTATAATTTTACGTTATCTGTATAGCCTTGAGGACTTTTATGAAAATCTTGATCGATTCCACCACCAATTTTGAAACCACAACGCATCGTATCACCATCAACTTCTTTATGGAGTGTTATCGGTATCTGGAAATGATTCATCAATCAATGACTCAAATATATTGAGACGGTGATTAGATAGAAATAACAATAGTAGCAAATTTACTAATACACAATAACATCAAAATAATCGAAATATTCAATAAGAATTCAATTAGAAATTCGATTTTTTATGATTTTTATCAGACATCCAGCTGTCAAGTTCAATTTATTCAACATAATTACTTAGTGATAAACGTTTAATTAATGTATTTACTTACACTAAGGCACTCCATAGCCGTACCGGCTTGGTGTTGGAATGCCATTTTAGCGCACATTTCGATTTTTTTTTTTTATTGAAAAGAAAGCAAATATTAATGAAATGTTTTGAAAAACAACCGACACACAACAATGACAGGTGTGACCATAGACAATATAGAGACTCCACACTTTCTCACAACAAGTAGTCCATAGTTCATCTTATAAAACTTTCAGATGGCGCTGAAACTATTTACAGCGCACTGTAAGTCGACTTAGATAATTCTATAAACAAAAACGCGGGAGACTTAAGTCTCATATTGTTTGTATATTGAAATTAGAAATTAGAAACACTACTAATTAAAACATAAAATAATTTGTAAACATTTATATTCAACTGATTAAATTACATTATAAATAAAGGGCCAAGTTGGAATAATAAAAGAGTGTGAAAGTTTGTTTAGCAAGCGTCCTCTGGAAGTAACAACATCAACTATTATTAAAGAGAAATGGTGAGAGAGTGAGAAACTTTCTTCTGTGCTTTCTTCGTAAGCGCCCTCTAACAGTTTCATGAGATAAATAGGATAAATAGCACGTGACTGACGGACGCCCCCTTCCATTCAAGAGAAATGAGTCAAGGTGTGATCTTATCAACTAGTGACTTTCTTTTTATCCCAAACATAAGTAAATGTTTAATTGTCGGGTAAAATTTTGTCATACATTTAATCACTCATTAACACAAACATCAGGACCGTATTCTGAGCTTTATAATCTTTCTTCTTATACTTAATTTCAGTATGTAAATCAACTTGATAAATTTACAAATTAGTCTAATTGTAGCGCGAATTCAAACGGTCTTGTATATTTTTATTATACATTATTAATAGAGGCGACATGATTCTATTTGAATGGCTATCTTTATTAACAAACAATTTAATGACTCAAAAAACTCCATGCAAACAAATTAATAATTTTATTGGTGTTAATACAAACATAACTGAGGTAATTTTCAATAGATAACGCCTTCTTGAACACAGGGATGGTTTCAGGCTTCAGGGGCCCTTAAGTGTATTATTGGTTGTATAAAACACTAGTCGCAGGACCGTATTTAACTTGTCTTATTTTTGATAATTAAAATAAAATGCTGGTTTATTGTTGATTATAAATTATAGATTACCACTATGATATTATTTTATAATTTCAAGTTAGGTATAGTAGTCGTTTTAATTAATTACGTTAATTTTAATAATACAAAATGTGTTGTAAATTTTATTTCTTTTTATGGATATTAAAATGTGCAAATGGATGTTGAATAAATGTCGTGACGTCGTTTGTGTTAATGCACCAATAGATTACAGATTAAACTTGACGATCATGCACTAATGGAAATGTTCAATTAAATTCATTAAATTTTTATCACAGTTTCAATCAGCTACTATGATAGTAATTTATGTTATTTGTTGTTTTCGGAAAAAAAAAACGAGACGAAGAAAGTTATATGTATGTATTTTGTATGTGAACAAAGGGGTGGGGTTCGTGTGATGTTTTAAATTCCGGCGCTTAAGGTCGCCGTCGCGATGCTAAGCGACGCAAAATATATTATGCGCACCCGGCGTCGAACAGCGTGCAGTATGACCCGTGGATCGAATAAGAAAATGTGGAACAATGTTTGTGTGTGTATGGTTTTTTTAAAATAAAATACAAATAACATATCATATATATGTTACACAAATTTTTTCTTTCATTTTCAATTTATTTATTTTATTTCGATTAAAATAATCATTTATTAATCGAACAATTGATTATTTAATTTATGAATATTGCATATAGTGCCTCGATTGTTATATTCGGTTATTATTAAAGGATTTAATTCTAGATCCAAGATGACCGAAGGTAAGACGGTCAAACCGATATTAACTGATTAGTATCATTGTTATAACAAATTCGATTATTAATAATTTTATTGTTATTATTATTATTATTATTATTATTATTTATAAAGTTTATTGTATTGTTGGTTGGTGTATGATTGTTGTTATTGTTTCTATTATTTGAGGAATAATTGAATATAAAACGATAATTATTGTTTATTAATAAAAATTAATTCTTTATTAATAATTAAGGCAAACAGCCAAATATTTTAATTACTTCCGAACATCTTTGAACATAGAAATTATAAATAAACTCATCTGCAAATATGTGTGCACCTCGGTCAAAACAAATTTTCGTTTGAAACATGCGAATATTTTCTATATTTGTGTCGTTACATTTTAACAAAAAAAAAATAACATTTTACAATGCTAGTTGAATTACAAATTTCATTAAATTAATTAATATTTTACAATGAAATTGTTTATTATATTTTCTATATTTGTGTCGTTACTTTTACACAAAAATAATATTTTACAATGCTAGTTGAATTACGAGTTTAATTAAATTTAATTAATATTTTACAACGAAATTGTTCAATATTTAATAAAAGCTGACATCTGTCTTTTTATATTCAAGTGTATGTTTTGTAAATGAGTGTTTGTTTTGTTTCTCATCTAAAACTCTAGTAGATTTGTTGTTTTATTTATTTATTCGAGTGTATATCTGCTAGAATTTTGGAATCGTTTTTTATGTGCTTTCGTAGTATTTAGTTTGATTTATTACGTTTTAATTTGTTTGTTGTTTTTTCGATATCATTTTTTGGATTTGGTTGTTGTTGGTGTAATTTGTAGAACTGAGTTTCGGATAAAAAGGATGAGCACCCAAGACGAGACCGCTAGTCTGCTTGTAGCTCAACCATCATTAACAAATGCCTCATCAACGGCAAATTATTCAAAACCGGTGCTAATGCGTCAAGAGTGCACTACATTTCTTGTATCATCACATCATCCTCAATTATCTGTATTTTCTGATAGCGAAGAGGATGGATCTTTATGTCTTGAAGAGAACAGTACTAGATCTGTGCCCGATATCGAACTACATTGCAGGTAAGTAGAGGATATTAATCGTGTAACTATCACTTTTCTTTTCCATCTCGAAGGAATGCATCTTTTGAGAGAGTCTCATTTTTTTTTCTATTAAACAAAACATTTATGAATGGAATATGTTTGGTTGCAGGCTTGACGTAAAGGGTTGCAAACAGAATTTACCGTCAAATATACCGACTAGAAATAGGAGTTCATCGAATGCATTCCAATTAGCCCCTTACACATCATCATCATCAACATCACGTGGTGTATTGGAAAGGCGCATCTCGCAAACACCCACCTCAAATTTAAAAATTGTGCGTTCTGTATCTAAAGAGAGCATACGTTCTGTCCATCATTGCACATGTCCCTGCCTTAATGCACCGGTAAGACAATGCCACACTGTGCAATCAATCGAATTTTTACATTTTATTCTCTTTCTTCTTAAATTAAACAAATAAAATTTAAAAATAAAACGAACGCTTTTACTGTTCTCATTCTGTTTTGTTTGTCCCCTCAAGCTAATTAAAATAGTGTAAATAATAATTATTATTTAACAAGATGAGAGCAAAACGAATTCTGCCTGTTAAATAATTTCTGCTTAAGCCTAATGTGTTGCTTTCAAAATGAATGGCATATTTTCTCTAAACACAATTTGCATGTTAGAAATAGAAAAGTTGATTTTTTTATGTTAGCTAAAATTAACTTTATACACATTTAGAAATGATATACTAACTGAAATTTATTAGAATGACAAAAAAAGTTTGATAAATCGACTTGAAGTTGAAGATTTTCCATTATTTTACCTTTTATTCACCAGGAATACACCACCTTTGTATACAGTTTTTGTGTATGTATAGTGGCGATTAAAAAAAAGAGACCACCTCTTGTGCGGCTGTGTAACACAGGCTTTTGAGGGCGGTCATCACAATGTAACAAAATCTTAAAAGATCAGAATTTGGGTAGAAAGATATTCAATCAGAAGAAGGTAGTGGAATTACTAATGCCATTTTGCGTAGTTTCTACAAATTTGCTAAGGCTGAAACTGGCTCAAACACCTCCTACCTACCTACTTTCTTACCCTCACGAGAGAAACAACTTGACTCACAGTAACGAAAATATGTGAAATTCTCGCTTAAACTTCGTTTTTTTTTAGTCGCAACTGTACATTAAAAAAATACAACAAAATTTATTTTGTTGTATATTTTATTAATCTCCTTATAGTGTATTTATAACGTTATTCCCCAATTTTTTGATGGCACCATTACTTTTTTATTTTTTTCGTTATTTTACTACACATGTAATATTGTTCCATTTCTCCATTATGTTACTCTTGCTCACTTATATTTATTAGAAAGTGGTAAAATCAACTAACGTTCATAATTATTCCATTAACGAATAATATTCGTTTGATTAAACCACTTTTTGCTTTTATGATTTAGATGGTAAAACAAAACGAAATACATATAAAAATGCCTTTATGGCTTTAATTTAGTCACAAATTCTAAATTAACACAAAAAAATGTGACTAAGGCTCGAATTCTACAACTTTAGTAAGCAAAAAGTTGGAAAAGTTGGAAAAGTAATTAAAATGAGTGAAAAAAGTGTATAACTTTCACAGTCACTGTCGATAGAGATTGTTTCTAATAAGTTGAAGAATACGAGCCTAATAGAAGATAATGCTTTTGATTGTAAATAAAATTCAATTAAACTAAATATATGATTCAATAAATTAAATGCATAATAAACTTACTTGCTTTCTTTATATGATAATTCACTGCATTTTTATCCACATCCTTTTATTGTCGCATTTCTCTTGTGCATGTCTTGATTCACTTAAAGCACATACTTAATTAATTTAAAATAAGAACTAAGTTCATAAAATCTATTGCTTGTAAATAATAAATTTTGTTTAGCTCGTTTAAAAGCATTACAAGTAATACAAAACGATTTATTGAAATTATCCAATTAACGCTTTTAAGCGAGTTTAAAATGCTGTTGTAAAGCTCATGTAATTATTGTCAATACTCAGGATAATCCGCACTATAAACGGTAACGTTAACATTAACTTTACATTCTATACTAATTAGAATTCGGCGCTGACACGTTCGTTTATAGTTCGATTTTTCTTCTATCTTTCTAAAATTTCTTTTCGTTTTTTTTTTCTCTTCTAATTTATATTTTATTTTCGAGATAATAAAGGATTGATGTGCAATAATTGTTGAAAATAATATTAATATTGTGATATTATTGCACGTGGCCTAATAATTTTTCCAGGTATCATGCAGTTCATGTCCAGTGGCACCACCATCTGTTGTAACAACATTACCATGTACGCGTATAATACGTCAAAGTTCACAACCTGAAGCATCAACACAATGTTGTAGTACAAATTGTGTACATGGTACAGCACCATCAACATCACTTAGACAACTTAGGGACCATGGTGAAAGCGGTGGTATTGCCGGTATAGCAGCCGATTCATTACGTATAAATGGTGCTATGCGTAATTTCCGACAGGTATGATGCGTCAAGTCAACATATATGTATTTTTTTTTAATAACATAATCGACAATAAACCCTCACCTAAAACCTACTAAAATTACACGATTACAAACTATTTGAAACTCACAAAAAACGATGTTAATTAGGTTTAATTGCTTTATAATTGGTCCTTTTTCACGAGAACACAACAATTTTCTGCGTGAAAAAGTATCTAAATTCATTATTTTATAGGAATAATCGGAACCGAAATCAGACTATTATCGACAGTGAAACGCAAGTTTCCGAATGATCCTTGTATATAGATGAGATTTTTACATCAGCTGATCACGTTTCCGATTGAATTCGCCTCATTTATGTTATTTGTATCGAACTTAATTCGTCTTCAACTTCAACATAATAATAAAAAAAAAATGTTTTTGAAGTCAATTTGATTGGTTGTAGATTTGATTTAGTTCTTATTGAAATTTTTACAATCAATAGGTGTGCTTTTTTCAATCAAAATAAATTTAAATAAACACATGCTAGAAGGTAAGTCCGATATGTTGCTTAGCAAAATTACGAGTTAATAACTTCAAGTCGACAAATTTATTGATTGAACTGTGGGCAGCACAGTTGAAACACAATCCACATTTGTTGATTAATGATTACACAATATATGTCGTTTCTACACAATATTTTTTTACTTTCTTTTATAAATAATAATTTCGTTATTATTATCGTAATTGATTTAATACAGAATGTTTTATAGGATATACACACCTGTCGTAAAATTTCATGTCATAAATGTTCGAATGAGTTATTACGACAGTAAATTTACTATTAAATTGAAATACCCTGCATATTTTATATTTGAGGATCAGTGTATACAGTATATAAGCACTTTTGTCTTGGATTGACATATAAATTGGAACATACTGATTCTCGTATATTAAATAAAATATAAATGAAAAAAAAATCGATATGATTTAAATAAATATGAACAGGAAACGTTATAATGTGTTATATACAGGGCTCAGGGCTGCTGTCATCATCACAAACAATGGCTCAAGCACGTAGGGCACGACTCAAGCGTGCCCTTACAGAAGTCACCAACGATACTGTATCCTATGTGAAAACGGTGGGCTTATCAACTGGAAAATTATTCTCACTTATTGTGCAGTGTATTTAGTTGTTCTTTTTATATCTACCCCAAAAAAACACAATCTCGACCTCAATATCAACCATCAAAATTTCAGATAATTTTGTTGTTTAGCGCGGTAACAAAGCCAAAAAGAACAGAAAAAAAAAATTGAGGTCGAGATAAGTCTACAATATTAACAGGTAGATTAGCTGCTTGGAAGTGTTGTTTCATACTTAGATTAGCCACCTCAGTTTCATTAAAATTCAAACGAAATTCAATTATTCATAAGTAGAATTATACGACCTTTGTGGGTGGAATTTTTAGCAACACACTGCACAAGCATGACGCAAAATTTACAAAAATTGATTTAAAAAATTTGTAAAAATCTCTAGATTTGGCAACAGGACTTTTTTGAAAATTTTGTAAATACCATAAATTCGTTGATAATCACAAAACATCCACCGATAGACTCACACAATTCCACACAAATTAATGCTTAAAATGCGTGTTTTTTAATTTGTCTGTTATTATTCGTTATGTTTATTCTAGTTCGTTCGAATTTGATCCTCAAAGGAAACAGCAATCGGGGATTATCTTAACATTATAAATATTAATGAAATGGAAATCGATATTTAGTCAACCTTAAAATAAAGAAGCACGCATCACAGAAATAGAATCTGTTAAAATATTATTGTTATTACAAAAAAAAAAATTATAAACCCCTTGTAATAATACAATATTTGATAGGTAATTTATGAGAAAGCTTGTTTTGCAAAGAACACGCCGATGCTTACTTGCATTTAAATAGCTACAATGCTTCCCGCAGAGAATTATTTGTTTATTATCAACCCTTATAAATATTGCTACATTGTTAAAATAACACAAAAGGGATTTCTATGAATTTGTTGGAAATCCCTTTATGTTTTCAACACCATATAAATGTTATCTGATTTTTTTAATAAGTCAGCAAGTAAAGGGGCTCTATAGACATAAAATAAAGCGCCCCTATATTGTGTTGAATACAATACTTGATATAAGGATATAAGGGAAATTATTGTTAAATATGTAATATTTCAGTTGCGGAAGCCAATTTCAACATTATCCATTCCTGGTGCCGTTAAAAATTCGAATCGTGATTCAACTAGTGCACGTATGCAACAAGACGATTCTGGTGTTGCATTAGTTGGACATATTGATTATCCTAGATTTATGGAAGAACGTACAATTGGCAGTGGTGTATATAAAGGTCCATCATCTGGTAGTTTAAAACATAAACCAAATGTTGGTTATCGTTTAGGTAGACGTAAAGCGTTATTTGAAAAACGTAAACGTATTAGCGATTATGCTCTTGTTATGGGTATGTTTGGTATTATTGTGATGGTTATTGAGAATGAATTGTCAAGTGCTGGAGTTTATCGTAAAGTAAGAGAGGATGTTTTTTTTTTTGATATTAATAATGTTCGTCTATTTATTTATTGATTGATATATTTTAGGAAGATTTCTATTCAATTGCGCTCAAAACTTTGATATCTGTATCGACTGTGATTCTATTAGGCCTCATCGTAGCCTATCATGCTCTAGAAGTGCAGGTTTTTCATTTAAAAACATTTATATTCTGTAATAATCATCATCTTTAATTCTATCGTTATTTTCAGCTTTTCATGATAGATAATTGCGCCGACGATTGGCGCATAGCAATGACATGGCAACGTATATGCCAAATAGCAATGGAATTGGTTATATGTGCTGTACATCCAATTCCTGGACATTATCGTTTTGTGTGGACTACAAAATTAGCAAATAAAGGTGGTGGTCTCGGTTCAAAATGTGTACCATATGATGTGCCCTTATCATTACCAATGTTCCTTCGTTTATATTTAATTTGTCGCGTAATGTTGTTGCATAGTAAATTATTTACAGACGCGTCTTCACGCAGTATAGGAGCATTAAATCGTATCAATTTTAATACGCGTTTTGTTTTAAAAACATTAATGACCATCTGTCCTGGTACAGTGCTATTAGTTTTTATGGTATCGTTATGGATTATAGCTAGTTGGACATTACGGCAATGCGAAAGGTAAACATATGTATGTATAAACTAAATACACAATAATTTACAACAATTTTTTTTAAAACAAAAACAGATTTCACGACGAAGAACACGCAAATCTTCTCAACGCTATGTGGCTAATTGCCATCACTTTCCTCAGTGTGGGCTTCGGGGATATCGTTCCAAATACTTACTGTGGACGAGGTATTGCTGTCAGCACCGGTATTATGGTAATATCATCCTATTTTAACTATCAAATCGTTAAATTAAATTAAAAAAAAAAACAATATCGATAGGGAGCTGGTTGTACGGCCTTATTAGTAGCTGTGGTCTCAAGAAAATTAGAATTAACAAGAGCTGAAAAACACGTTCATAATTTTATGATGGATACGCAATTAACGAAACGGGTATGTTTTTTAAAAGTTTAAATTTTCTGATAATCGAATTAATTGGTAATTTGATTATTTTTTAGTTGAAAAACGCTGCGGCAAACGTACTAAGAGAAACTTGGTTGATTTATAAACATACAAGGCTAGTGAAACGAGTTAATCCAGGACGAGTACGTACGCATCAAAGAAAATTTCTGCTCGCCATTTATGCGTCAGTATTCATTTAAAATTTAAATTATTTTAAAATTAATTAAATTAATTATAATTTTGTTAGATTGAGAAAAGTCAAAATGGACCAACGAAAATTAATGGACAACGCTAATACGATAACAGATATGGCGAAAGTAATTAATTTTGAATAGTTTCTAATATTATTTTAATTAAACGAGTTTTAGACTCAAAATACCGTGTATGAAATTGTATCTGATATGAGTACAAGACAGGACGCTTTAGAAGATCGTTTAACAACAATGGAAGATAAAATAATAGCCCTACAAGAACAGCTAGAATTACTGCCTGAGTTGTTAGCAAATCGGATACAAGCTCAGGTGATTTCTATTTTTTTTATTTTAGTTTTAATAAATTATTTTCGATAATTTTTAGGCGGAGAAGAACGAACAGCGCCGCAATTTTTTGCATCCCGAATCAGCTGCCGGCCTCCAACAAGCTAGAAGTGTGCCTCCTGGTTGTTCTTGGACACCGCCAATTGGCAAACAATCAACAGCTTCTGCTTCATTGCCCCAAAGTTGATTCTCTTCTAAAGACTTCTAAACTAGATGTACTTAACAACAAACAATTATAATAACGAATATATAGGATATAAACGGTATTTAATCAATAATTATTTTACAGTTTTTAAATTTAGTCTTCTAATCTTAAGAGTTACGTCAGAATATGGTGCATTTGTTTAATTATAACGATATTAAATAGCAATTTTAGAGCCTTAACCTATATCCAGTATTAAACACAAATACACAACACATCATGGAGTTTTTCTAAATTTTCTTAGATCAACCACAACAACAAAAAAAAAAAACGCTCAGTATTCCCCCCGAAGAGAACATCGATAATTTGGGCCAAAATTCTAAATAAATCTTTTTTCCATTGTAAAGTACTATAATCATATTATTTTCTATTGAAACTTTTTTTTTTTAAAAAAGTGCCAATATATTTTGTAAAAATCATACAATTTTTGGCAACTTTAAAACTGATAACATACCAAAATTAATACATTGACTAAACCTCTTATAATTAAATTCATATAGAAAATTGTTGTGTCAAACGAAATATTCCCAAAATACTAAGACTGATGTTAATCTGTTGAGACATGAAATAATTGAGATACAAATAATTGAGAGTGAGAGGTTGAAGTTTTGGTTAAATAACTTAATTATTGAAAAGATTATAGTTTTACAAATATTCAATTAGAAAATCTTAGTAAAACTATAATTCTATACTTATAAAGATCATCTAATTATAAGCATATGATTATAGTATTTTTTTTTAAATAAATAAATAAATAAATAAAAAATATATGGATGCTCTCTTGAATGAGATACAAAATTACAAAATTAAGTAATTGCGAAATATTTCTTAAATTATTAGATAATTACAAAACACCATTTCTCAATAGGATTTTAATAAGGACAGACATCTAATTACCCATAATTATTTATTGCAATAATAGAAAGAAGACCAAATTGTAGCTCGAAACATGTTAGAGAATACTTCCACGAAAGCATAAAATTAAACAGGAGCCGTCACAAATTTTTCAAAAATAAAATAAATTTTAGTTATTTTAAAATGACAATCTCAAAATTGCACACGAAAAAAACAAGTGACGCTAACTCCTGTATATACAGGCCGTCCCAATTCGCTACATACAATTTTAGGCTTGTTGTTTTCATTGAACAAAGTGTGCAATTTAGCGAATTTGGGCGGCCTTCTTTCCAATGTAGTGATGAAAATTGGAGAATTGGGACATTTTAGGAATAAGAAGAAACATCGAATATAAAATAGAAGACGGTTCAGATATTTTCTGTTTTGTTGCTTGTAGAAACTGAGAAGTTTGGAATTATAATAAAATTAAGTCTTCTAAATTTCAAACTTTTCGAAATTTCTAATCAATATTTTGGTTAAATTCATCTGAATCGTTCGTTAGTGTGTAAGTAACGGCGATATTTAACACAAAACAAATTATAATTAAAATTAACAAAAAAAAAAATGAGAATTCTGGTGTGATAGTGTATGGTGCACCTTAAATATTTAATATGTACCGACTACATTCATTTCTAAATAAAACGAATGTAATATGGTACATAGATAGATATGTTATAGATATATTTATATATTCAGCGGTCCAAAAAATGTTGTTAAACTGTTAGAGTTTTCTGCAATTTCACAAGTTTTATAAGCATATATACATACATATATATACTAGTATTATATCATATAAATATTGTACAAGATATTAGGTAAATTATTCAAAACAAAAAAACAACAAACAAACAACATAGTAATTTGAAATTGACGAACGCCTTTTATGCATTTTACAAGCTAATTTTTAAAAAATTAGTTCTTAGTCCCTCGCCGCCCTATTCAAAAAAATGTTTCATTACCCATTTAATAATCGATAATTTTATTATATCGCCCATTGTAGAAATTACAAATTTCATTATATTTATCTAAAAATATAAATATGTTTTAAAATTGATAAAAGGATCATTTATAATATTTCAGCTGCATTTGCGTGTTGTCCCCATTATGTTTAATAAAAAAATAATAATAAAATAAACTATTAGTTTCTTAGAGAAACGCTGTTTTATTCAAGAAAACAACCTAGATTTACATAAAAATCATAACAAACGTATATAAAAATGATGATACAGCTAGAGATAACGATTTATAGTTAATACAAATTGTTGATTGCTCAATGATCGGTAAAATATCGCGACTGATCGCAGTCCTGTCGAATCGTTCTGTACACCACCGGTATATCGATCGATTGCTGATACGATAAATCGGTGTATTGTTGCGACAAATTCGGCATTTCATCTAAAAATTGCCGGCCTTGTTGCAAATAGCGATTCTGTCTCACATTCGTGTTAACTTGCCGATATTGTGGCGATAATTTCCGTTTTATTTCCGGTTGTTGATATTGTACGTAATCACTGTTGTGGTGATCATCATTTGATTCGTATTTGAATTTTAGTTGTGATCTCGGTATCACCTGTCGACGTTGTGATTGGTACCGTTGTTGCGGCGATTGTTGACGTGTATTTTCGACATTTTCACCTTGCTGAGCGTAATCAACGTAATGATCATCGATTTGATATTTTTGCGTAACCGGATAATCATCGGTTTGTTCATCTACTTGATATCTTTGTTGTTTTCTTGTATTGTCCGAATTTTTATTGATTTTCGATCTTGTCGGTTGTATCGGTTCATAATCACTTGATTTATCTAAAAAATCATCACTGTCAATGATTGGGATTTGATAACGCGGTTGCTCGTCAATTTGTTGACGACGCTGTTGATAATATTCGTATTGTGGTGGTTCTTTAGGAATTGGCGCTGGTTTCTGTTTCGTTTTCTGTATTCGTGGCATTTGAGGTCTTGTTGATGATTGTTGTTCTATACTAGCAGCAGCCGCTAAGACTTTTTGTTGGGCTAATAGCGCATTTTGATAAGCAACAATATTAAAAGGTGTAGGTTTAACCGATATCTGTTTTGCAGCCTCTTCTTCGTACTGATATTGTAGATAATCTTTCCTAAAATTAACAATAATTATTACAAAAAATTGATTGAAAATCACAATTACAACGATATTCTCACTGTTGTTGATCTTGATGGGCTACATATCGATAAGGGGCGAATTTCGCACTACTACTCCTTCGATCTTCTTGTTTCGCAATAAATCTGGAATAATTCACCTGTCTGTTATTGTTGTTATTATTGTAAACTGTCGAAGTGGTCGGATTGACTTCTTTTAAATATTGTTCAGCTGTCGGTTGTGGATTTTGTTGTGGTGGTAAATTTTGTTTCTTCGTCCCGAGTCTCAGACGTGCTAAATGTGTCCGTTTCAAAATTTGTTCATAATCTTTATGTGACGGTGTCGATTTCTGTTGTGTTGTATACGGCTCATCTTCAACAACATCATCATCTTCGTATTGATAGCGTTTTATTGGCCGCCTTAAACTGATGGCATCTTGATCGATATCGTATTGATCATAACGGGAATTGTAGAATGGCCGTGTTAATAGATCACTGTTTTGGCAATGAACAATTGTAGCAATAAATAACACTAAAAATTAAATTTTAAGAATCAATACAAGGATAATTATCTAACGATCAACAAATTATTGATACCTATAAGAAGTTTTAGCATTCTTTAGATGAAAATCGTAGAAATATCGAATTATAACTAAGGATATTCATCGAGTTAACAACTTTATATAGTTGTTGTATGTTAAAAGAGAAAGGGCTGCGATGAGACAACCTATCCCAATCAATTTAAAGTGGTTAAACAAGTAAAAAAACTGATACAAATTTCAAAAATTCATTTCACGTTACAAATATGAGGAAGAGTCTAGATATATTTCTTTTCTGGGCAAGTTCTATTTGGCAATTTTATGTTAATCAAATACGAAGAATATAAATCTATTTGCTGTAACATTATTACGTAATTAAAATCGATTTGTGAATGTGATTTTTGACCTGGATGTTACCATATTTTTACAAAAACACAATAATGTAATCATTTTAATATCATTAAGATATTACATTATTTTATAATTTATTTGCAATTAGTTGTTTGCTTTTGCAAAAAAGGCAAATAGATCTTGTTAAGAGTGAGCGGTAATCAACTTGAAAGGTTATTGCAATAAAGATAATAATCGAATGAAGACTACTTTCGTTATTGCAAATATTTATCCTACATCTATTCTTTCCCTAAAAACCAAACATGAATTGTTTTAATCTACAAAATTCAATACAAGCCTTAATCTTAATCTTTATCCTTCGACTAGTATTATCATAAAAAAACCGCAATTAAGCCCGATTTTAAGTTGCAGAATTGGAGATAGAGATCGCGATCGTGACATCAAGGACGAAATCATTTTACAGTCAAGAATAAGTCCTGTTACACCTTTCCCTTTCAACTTTTCTAATTTTTCTATAAAACCTCCAAACTATACAAGAACTAGCATCAATCGCGTATATAACGTTTATTTTTAGCTACAGTGCCCGATTCGTTAACAAAATTGCCATGAGCAGTTTGACCCACCGGTAGGAACGAATCTAATATCAATTTTACAATAATCTCACAATCAACAATAATACCACTTGCACCATCCCATTTCGGTTTTGTTTGATTTTCATAAGATTTCCGGACTACAAAGATCGTCATCAATCGGCTGTACAGTTGAATGTGGTCAATTCTTATAAAACTCCTATTAGTTAGCAAGAAATTTGAAAAATATTTCAATGATTTGTAAGGGGCCCCCTGGAGATTATTTCAGCGAAATTAGAACCTCGTAACTCATTTGGAAATTGGTCAAAAGTAATTAAACACTTAAAATGACTAAATATGACTCGAATATCCTCCCAACATTGATTTTTTTTTTATTTTATTCTGGAACAGGTGGGAATGTTTCGAATTTTTTCTAGAATGCAATGGAGAAAAACGAAAAAAATAAATGTTAGGAGGGTCTACGAGCCATTATTAATTGTTTTACGTGTTTAGCTCATTTTTGACAAACTTCGAAATGAGCTACGAGATTCTAATTTTCTCTAGGGACACCTACAAATCCTCAGGAGTTTCACAAGAATTGACCACCTTTAAAAGAAACAGAGTGTATAACGTTTGTTCCTAATCACAGTACCGAATTCGCTAACTAAACTGCGCATAAGCAATTTTTTATCTTTCTATCGAAAGGAACGAAGCTAATAATAATTTTGCCTAAAGACATCCAAAATGAGATTCTTACACCTAATTATTTCGTTGTATTTCTCAATATGTAACATTCTTGAGTTTATTCTTATCATATTATAACATATTTTCTTTAATAAGAGGAGTTGCGTTCCGTGTCAGTTATCACACTCTATCAATTTAAAGTTAAATTGGTTAATACCGTTAATGGAAGTATAATTTGCGTCTATTTATTGTGTATGTTTAGAAATTTTCCTTGTTTTCTATTTATCATAAACGGCAATTTTTTAATAAATAGAAGAAATCTGAATTGAAATTAATTAATTTATAAACACCATAATATTAGACGCCTCTTCAGTTTATTTATTAATTAATAACTAGAATATACGTAATGGAATTTTTATTTATTAAACGATAACTTCGTTATAAATAAATAAATACACGGCGACCCTTTTGCATCGCACCGTTTTTATATCTGTCTTCGTTGAACAAACCCTTAAAAAATTCAAACTGTGTGTATTCGAGTCGCATGGCACAGTTCTACTTGAACTGTCACCGTTGCCACTTGGTTCGAATAGAAATTTCGAAAATTCTCTCGTAAATAAACAAATTTTTGTTTAATTAAACTAGAAAATTAATGAATTAATCCATGATACGTTATGATGAATATTTATGGATTATTATTTATTATAATAACAACAAATATAATTGTTGGTAAGTTTATATTTAAAATAAAATTTTCGCGCACATTTCCAATTCCCGCCTTTCAAATATTTTTTAATTCTAAATTAATCACTAGATTTAGGAATTTTTAAGAATTTCTAAATAATCGATTTTCATAGCGTTGATTTGTTTGTATTTCTAGTTAACAACGACAATCATCGACGTGTTCCGTCTGTTATCTTGAATTATTTATAAATGTTAGGGGTGGGATCGATAACGATTGGCTTTTTACAAACTTTACCCTTAAATATATAGTATCCTGTCAATATTTTAATAAAGTGATAGGTTTTTCTGATTTACATTCATGTGTACCACAATATATTATATTAGTGTCCGCATTGCAGGTATAGACGACGTCTCTGGTTACAGTACTAAATTACTAGAACTGAATCAATAAACGATGACGTCTGCAGAACGTATTTTTTTTAAAAAAAAAACAACAAAAAACAAAATCAATTTACAATTTTAATTATTCAATTCATTCGTTTTTCAATTAGTATCAAATGATACTCGGTCAACTGTAATTATGAATAATTTAGTAAATCTCATTTAATGTAGGTGGAAACAATTGCTTTCCAACGATTTACACCTACTCGGATGTTGTTCGATAATTTAAAACTCACGTCACACAATAAACTATACATAAGTTCTGTTTTGAATAAATGTCAATCCAAGACTGAAGTGCATCGAGTTTATTTTATACCACGTGTCTCATCAACGGCTGGGTCGGTTTTTGAATACGTCAACGATTCGAGTAATAATTCAATTTGTAGAGCATTTTAGCAAAATTTGAACTCGTTTTTCTCCATTTTGTCCTCGGAAAACACTGAACATTGGTCCAGGACATTGATGTGTAGCATTATTTTATAACATTTGACGTGATGATTGTTACATAATTTTGCTAAACACTCTTCGATGATACACGATAAGTTCATAGGTATTTGAAACGAAACAAGGACTAACCAGTCTTCGTTGAAATACCCTGTATAGCGCTCTCTTATTTTGTTGGTATGAATTTTTATTTTTATTTTTTTACAGGTGCTAAAGAAGAAGATTGCACTGATTTTCAGGGACAAACAATAGCCCACGGTTTATTGTACGTACCGGGACCAGCTGTATGCACAATGTGTGTCTGTTATCATTCCGAGCCGATGTGGTGCAAAGCGATCTATTGTGACCCTCCATATGTAAGCTTGATATTCAAAAATAAATTATCGTTATCTAAAATTGTTTTTGTATTTTGTAGTTTTGTAAGAAATTTCGTGTTGGTGAACGTTGTTGTGAATTTGAATGTTTGGATCCACCAGGCGATGAGGCATTTAGATTATTAGAAAAATATAGACAAAAATTACGTCTAAATTCTCAAGGGAAATGCTCAATTTTATCGAAAACAATTATTTATATTATAGCTAACATCATTATTAAATACATTTAAGCACAACAATTTAGCCAAATTATGTACATATACAGAAAAAAAAGGATATTTTCTTAAAATAATAATAATAATAATAATGATAATAATAACATTTCAGCTCTCATGCAAATTAACAAATTTCACATATTTTTGATATTAAACAAATAAAAACTAAACGCATAAAGCTAAAGAGATTTTTAAAAAGGAACATTGCGCTGTCTTCCTTGTGCTAAACCAAAAAAAGACCAATATTAAAAAAAAAAACAACTTTCAATTATTACATGCACTAATTAACTAACCTGCTAATTACAGAGCTTATTAATTGATAAATTTGTCCGTTTATGCTGTTTTTATGGAAATATATAAACATTTTTCACTATCTAGGAAATTAATTAGTAAATTCTTATAATAAGTACAAATGTACATAACAATTTGAGCTTTATAATGATATTAATTATAATCAAAAATTCTTTGAACTAAGAAAAAAACACATTATCACAAAAATTTCTAATTAATTAAATAATTAAAAAATGTGATTAACGAGAACTGTAAAAAGAGTAATATTGTTATGTGATATACACAAACGAAGATTTATGCATGTTTCATTGTTACAAAATTGTTTTAATATACAATAATAATTAAAAATGTGTTTATATTTCAAACTAAAATCATAAATGAATTTACATATTTTAAATCACCCGCCAAAAAATGCAGCGCCATCAATTTGTTAATAATGAAAATCAATCGGAATTCAATTGTCGCGTTATCAGCCGCACGTTTTGTTGTGATTTTCTTCAATTCCGCCGCAAGTTTTAATTATTACTCGATTAATAATTAACAACGTAATTAATTAGGAATAAATATTTAATTATAATTATCGATAAAAAACGCATTTATATCACTGTAAGTGTATTTTTAGCGAATTTTTTTAAAAAAAAATTAGCTTATGACGAGATTCTCACTTTTGAATTTCCGAAAAATTTTTGCACAGAAGTTCGTTTTGGGACCTCAGGAACCCATATCCACCGTTCGTTAAAATTTATATATATTTATATATACAGGGTGTCCAAGAAGTGAAGGATAATCCTTAAGCTGCGGATAGGTCATGTCAAGTCCTACCACATATCAAAATTTCGTTTTAGTAAAAGTGTCACCAATTTTGAGATATCGTCACTTTTAGGTTTTTTGAAAAATCATTGACCTTATTTAGATTAAAATCATGCCGTTTCTACAAATGATGACTTTTGTAGACCGTATTTTTTTTTAATAATCAAGAACGTTTGTGCAATCTAAATCAAAGCCTAATTTTTGTCTTAAAATGAAAAAAAGTTATTAAAAATTATAAAAGACAAAAGTTTTACAAAAAATTATTGAAACGGCTAACTTTGACATCCCACAGTATAAAAGAGTGAAACGTGCCAATTACTTGAAAAACTTGCTTAGTTATTGCCGTTTCAATAATTTTCGAATTGCTTAACTTTATTTTTCAAAATTATTTTTTATGTTTAATTTAAATCAGAGGGGTCGATAATTCATATTTAGTTAAAATAAAGTAATGACAAAATTAATCTACTAAGTAAGTCGTTTTCCTTGTTTTTGGAACAAGCTTACAATGAATTACTAGCAAGGCATATACGTGACACGAGATTGTCCTAAAACTAGCTGCAAATAGAACAAAAACTAAAGTTAGCCGTTTCAATAATTTTTTGTAAAACTTTTGTCTTTTGTAATTTTTAATAACTTATTTTTAATTTTAAGACAAAAATTAGGCCTTGATTTAGATTGCACAAACGTTCTTGATTATTAAAAAAAAATACGGTCTGCAAATGTCATTATTTGTAGAAACGGCATGATTTTATTCTAAATAAGGTCAATGATTTTTCAAAAAACCTAAATGTGACGATATCTCAAAATTGGTGACACTTTTACTAAAACGAAATTTTGATATGTGGTAGGACTTGACATGACCTATCCGCAGCTTAAGGATTATCCTTCACTTCTTGGACACCCTGTATATATATTTATATATATATATATATATATATATATATATATATATATATATATATATATATATATATATATATATATATATATATATATATTTATATATGTATACCCACGATAACTGCCGTAAAAATACACCAATCTTAATGAAACTTGGTACAAAAATCGGCCTTTGGGATAGCTTGGATGAGTTCGTTGGCCAGACTGGTAGGGCCAACACTTTTGGAATAAGAGCTGAAGAAATGTTAAAAAAATCATTTTCAATATTAAATTTGTTTAGATTTGGATGAAAATTAAAATAACAGTAGAGCCGACCATTCTCTATGATCAAGGAAAAAATCATCAAAATCGGTTCGTTGGTTCGCATGAAAAATGCAAAAATATCTTTATTGAGTATTAACAGTAAAATCGAATATCTCAGGTGGCTATATGTTCTGACTATTGATATTAGAAAAAAAATTGAATATCGCGGGGGGGCAACTAATTTTGACAGTTAATATTAGACGCAAGGCCTGCTAGAGAATTTCGCTTGAAAAAATCAAGCAGGCCTTGATTAGACGTATTAGACAAACAACAAACGAGTGAAATTTTATTAGTGTTTCTTATTGTTTGTGGATTAAAAGTATTTTTCAATAAAAATCATAAATATTAAAATAACATCGGGAAATGAATTTATTAGTTGAGTCAATGTTATTAAAATATATTAATTGTCAGTACCATAAGAATGTTTTGCATTTAATATTTCAGCATGTAGATATATAAAAAAAATCCCCTATATAAAAAAAATTCGCTATATAAGGTACTTGCTGCCTTTGGAGATTTTATTGCATATATTTAAATTTTCTGCTGTTTTTCATAGAAGTAAAATCCAAAGAATTTCTCCACTTTTAAGACTTTTTTACGCATATTACATAAACTCCAAAAATTAGATAAGAAAAACTTCATTACCCCTATTTTTATGTAATTTCTATTTAATAATAATCGTCAAATAATAAAAATAAAACTTGGTAGGTATAATAAGAAATTTTTCTATCTTATGTTATGGTTAAAACTTATACAGATTTATTTTATAATTTTGCAAATAATGAAAATCATGTTGACGTGATCCCGGCCGATGACGGTTAGAAAGTTGAAATAACGTTTACGTGACAGCGGCAGTTAGTATCAAATTTAAGAATATAAACACAAATATAATAGTGTATAAATTATTGGTGTTGCGATGTTAATTAAGGAAATGAGAATTAGCTTAATTGACGTTAATTAAGACCTAGGTCACACGGTGGAAATAATTTGTAATTTTATCAAGATCATAATATAGTTTTATCACCCTTATTTTAATTTAAAATGTATAGTTTAAATAACTAGATAGATACTAGAGAATCTTATTAATTTTTCTATTGTACTAATTTTACCGGTAAATTAAATTTTAGTTAATTAATCGTTAATAGTAAATTATACAATTTGAAACATAAGTGAAGTCAATTTAGCTTGGCTGCCATCTATCAACGACTAGCTGAATTCAGTTGACATTTTTCTTATTATAAAACCGGAATCTGTTTCGCTTATAAAAAAAGTGAGGTTATTGAGCTTAAACGTAAAATTAACAAGAAAAATAAGACAATATGGTATTATTATTGTTAAATTTTAATTATTTTATCGTTTAATTTAATTATTTTGATGTAGAAATTCCGTTTTTGTGGTGAAGCAGATTGCCCAGATTGGTTATTAGCACAAATCAACACATTATCAAGAATGTCGTCAATTAAATTAAAACAATTAACACAATTAGTAGCGCAAGGAATAATGGAACCACCAATTGATGTTAGTAAATTAAAATCAATCTTAGATTTTATTAATTTTAATATAATTTTTTTTTAACATTTTAGATGAATAAAGCTGAAAAGTTGTTTTCAGATTCGAAATTAGGTAATTTTATGGATAATTGATTTAATTAAAAATTAATTATAAAAAATAAATTGTATAGATTCTGATGTTGATTTGAAAACATGTATTGCTTGCTTATCGTTTCTATTAACATCAACAATTCAATATAATTGTAACAGTACGGCGTTACATAGTGAGTTACAACAATTAGGATTGCCTCGAGAACACAGTACGTCAATAAAACGTATCGTTGATGAACAAAGTGGTAAATTAACCGATTATTTTCGGGATAAATGCTTCAAAGGTATATTCGTTTAAAGATTTGAATAATTTAGATTAATTTTAATATTTTTAGTAAATCATTTAGAGGATGTTAAAGTCGATTTTGATGTTGATAGTAATTTAGTTGGTATGAAATTAACGGTAAATGGTGTCGAGCAAAGTGTTACATTAATACCGCCATTGGTTGAGAGTTTATTGAACGATTTAAAACTTGTGCACTCTAAGATGGTGCAATTAAACGATAATCCGATGGTTTTTACGTGATTGTGATATTTTATAATCAACATTTATTATTAAAGATATATATATATATTTAAATGTGGATTCGTTCTTTTTTTTGCGTATTTCTATAAAGTGTTCCTTAGATCGTTTAATAAATTCAGTAGAGTTTGAAAGTCTGTGTCGATATCTTTGAAATTCCAACATTTGTGCGTTATATGTATAAGAACAGAGTATATCGACACTACTACAACAAAAGCACACGTAGAACCGCTAGATAAAATGAAAAAGTAATTTTGTTGAAGAGAATTCATGGCAGCTTTGTACAATCGTTTTCACATTAGCATCGACTTAGCGCTTGCCGCCACATGACCGCTTTCTCACCCTGAAAATTTCCATTCGTCTCGTTACAACACACTACCGAAATATATTCGCTATTGAACAAAGAATTATAGGTGTGTTTGTTAGTTCAATGTGTATAAGGGTGGGAATCAAAAAATCACCAGAAGAAAAACAACGAATAGAAAATGTATCTATCGTCGTGTTCCGCACACAATCAAATCTGAACACGACTACAATCGTAAATCAAACGAAATTAAATATTAAAAACGTTCAAAGTTTTCCAACGCGCACCACTCTAAATTTAAAATGAATGTAAAGGAGATAATTCGAATTTGAGAAATTTGTACCATTTCTTTTCTTGTATAAGTATATAAGAGTGAAAGAGAAAGAATTATGAAAAAGAAATTTAATTTAATAGTGTCGACACATGTGCTTGTCGTTTTAAAGAATTTTTCTCGATTTCCATATTTTCCTGGCATTGTCCCTGTTTCGGACAAAAGTCGAATGACGACGACTTTCTAATAATAAAATCTTTGATTGATTAACTAATAGAAAATTAATCAACTGAATTTCTATTTAGTACCATTATATCGTTCGATAATAAATCATTGTTGTTACAATTGATGAAATGTTAAAATAAAACATTGTTAGAAAGAAGACGAAGAGACGAGAAGAAAAAAAAGTCAATCGAAACTGTATCTGTTAAGTCAGTAATGAAACTTTTCATTGAGCGTCAATTCACTCCCCTATCTTTGTCTCTAATTCTGTCTTTGTCATTTCTGTTATATAACATTGGCGAGATCTTTTTGGTGAACAGGCAGTTAGTTAGAACGCGGCACAAATCGAATTACTTACCCCCATTTTAACATGTAATATCCAAAAGGCTTTTAGCTATATAGATATATAGGGTGGCTGATGATATCCCCCCCGATTTCAACCATTAGGACCAATTCTTCCAATGGAACGTAATTCACTAAAACTATTTGAATCATGATATTTTAACAGTCATTTAATGAACTGTCAGTTAAATATCAAAATAACTCAATTAAATTGATTGAAATTCTATAAAAATCTATAACGTTTGTGTCCATTGGATGATCTCATTTTCGAGATGTTATCATAGAGGAGGCGAGAAAAGAAAAAATCGCGCGTATATCGATTGATTAATGGGTAACATAATTGAATCACAAGGCGCCAACTAAAAAAATATCGTTTAAATTAATGGTTGAATTTATTTCTCCTATGAAGTTCAAAAAGTTTTTCTCAACAGCGACAGTTTGTAAGAGGAGGGGTTCGCTTATTTGAATGAATGACTTTCGGAACCTAGGAGCGTGAACCGCAGTACTGAAGAGATTTAATATCGACAAGGGTCCTAATTTAATATGAATCCCCTCTAGTGTTATTAGTTACATATAGATATATTGTTATACAAAATACTATTATTGTAATGAAGATTCTTTTTTATTCCTAGATAACTGATTTATTTCTATTAATAATAATAATAATAATAATAATACGAAATCGTTTCATTGTTTGCCCTTTTTACAATAAGTCTTTATCGTATTAGGGATTTATTTATTGGTATTTCATATTCTGTTGACATTTGATTGAGTAGCGTGATAATTTTTAAACGAAATCCCGGAAAACACACACTTTTAGTGTAATTGAAAGCGAAAACGACCCTAGCGAAACTACCCCCACACTCTACTTATCATCACCACCACTACCACCAATCACTATTTCAAAATTCATAATTTCTAGACTTCCATAGCAAATTTTGTTAAATTGCTACCCTCAATTTCTTAGTTGCTATTGAATTAACATATTTATTATTAATTAACATAAAATTTAGGCTTTTTTTTTAATGGATTTATTCGTCATTAATTTTTTTGATAAAATGGGATTATACAAAATGCACAATTACTTCAAATTGACTGATTTCCGATGTATGTATTCATAATGGATTTTTTAGTTGTGGAAATGAGACGATTTAAAAAAAAGTGTCGATTTTTGAGCTAAAATATCGATTTTCAGTAAAGATTTTTAAACTTTTTAGTCTTGTCAATTTTGTGGTCGGATCATCAAAAAAGTAGAGACTTATTGTTAGTAAAATTTTAATTGATTTTTAGCCCAAATTGTCATATTTAACTGCTCTTTTAAACAAACTTAAGGACCTCATTTCAGATTTTTGGCACGGGCCCGAACTTGCCATGCTCTACCGCTTATGCCCCGAAAAAATTTTTGCCATAATATTTGAAAATTTGATTGATAGTCCTCCTCTTATTTTTTTTCCACTTGGTCCTCTGCATCGATAGCCCACCCCGTCTTGCGGGGGTGTAGTTACGCCACTGGCCGCAAGGTATTTTAATGCGTTAATTATTTTAATGTGCTAATACAATTTATTAATTAATTAATAGTATGTTAAAAATAGCAAATATTTAAAGCGATCTACACATCAAATCAAAATCCATTGCAATTGAAACTGAACTTCAACCGAGTGTTTATGCGTTATCAGCCGCATATTTTATCTCGTGTTTATTAACTTTCCGCTACTATTTTCTATTTCTCTTTAATATTTAACGTACTTTTATGTAATTTTAATAATTAAATAATTTAATAATTAATAAATTTATGCTAATTATTATAAATATTATTAAAGAACAAAATAATTGACAGAAACCAATTGAAATTCAATAACTATGACAATGCTTATGTTATCAGCAGCACATTTTGTCTGAGTTTTCGCCATTCGATTCATTTACCTTCGATACTCGTTTACTCATTTATTGTAAAATTAATTGTTAATTAACTACTACTAAAGTAATTAAAGTATAGTTGATAGATACAAAATAAAGTATAAAATGGGAGAAAGTTTATGCGTTATCTGCCGCACATTTTGTCTCATGTTTATTGATTTTATTGACTTACCACCGTTTATTTTCTACTTCTATTTTATTATTTACATACTTTTAGGTAATTTTAAACAATAAATCATTAATTAGTTTTGAATTTGAACTGTTAATTTTATTGTTTCTTGATTTAATTAAACACCTTATCCATTTGATCTATTAATTAGTTAACGTGGAAGTCTGGCCATGTCTGGCTAGAAAGTTACCGGAATCGCACTCGTTAGATGGCGCTTGCTCCACCACGTCTTTTATATCTATATTTTTATCGACATTTACAGATTGCTTTATTTTCTTTGAGAGCAATATGGCGGAATTTATAAATTAAAATTTTAATAGTAATAAAATGTGTGAATTAGCAAAAAAAAATGATTTTGATGGCAAATAATTTCGTGTATGTTACTTCTCATGGCTGATTCTATACAATACAAACTTGGTTTCCAGCATATATGATCGTTTACGCTTTATTTCGATTTTTCAGCTCTTTTATTTTGTGGTGTAAAAGTTTATCGGTCTCATTCATCCACAAAAATTCAGAAGCTACATAAAACCAACTCGGATATGATAAAAAAGTTTAAACAAAATCTGTCGACTTATTTTTGAAATAAAAAATAAAATAGTGCAAAAAACATGGTTTTTTCGCTTTTTTTCAAAAACTTAACGACAGATTTCCTTAAAATTTGGTATAAGTAATGCTTAGACTAATACTAAGCTTTGGTAATTTTTTCAAAATTTTAGACCGATAAATGTAGTTTTGCCCTACCAGACTTCAACCTTAAATAAAAAAGGTTTATAAATTTTTATTGTCGCCATTGGCGATTTTTTACCTTCCATACCTGTACCTATAATCATTTAAAGGTAATTTAATTGTTAATTACTACTTTTAATTAATATAATTATTGATAGATACTAAATAAATTTTTAAATGGGAAGTAAGTATGGAAAAACCGTTCAAAAAAGTGAAGAAAGCTTTTGATGTAGATACGTTTCCTTTGCAGAGAGGATCTAAGGCAGGGGCCAAGGTAAGAAGGTCAGTACCAAATTTGTAGAAAGTAGATGTCTACTCAGGTAAATACACGAATAGCACCAGTAATCCCAGCCCCATCTTCTGATTTAATGTGTTTCTTCTGAAAGTCTGATCTGTGTTTTACATTAGCTTCACAAATGTGGTCTCTTTTTTATGCTCATCACTGCACCTATTACCGGTAAAATAAGCGAGTGATGATAATACACTAAAGATTTATTGTAGGCAAGATCTACTTCGCGTCCATGGTTTTGTACAAACTTAGTTTGATCCATCTATAGTTGCCTCATTTCTACAGAGCATCCCGTATAATTACATTAGAAGTTGCTTTTATTACGTAAGATAATTTTATAATTAATCCCAAGATGAGTTACAAAAAGGCACAATGTTTAGTTATTTTCGTAATTAATTTTTCTTAATCTTTCTATAAAAGTATTCTTGACAATTTTCGTATATTTTAGCATTTTTCATCGTTCTTGTTTTAATCACCAGATCAATGTTGATTGGAAATTTTATTAGTCAAACTTTTCAACATTTGTAAGTAATATCGTTGAATGTTTGTTATTCAAAGTTTTTAATTTGTGTTGAACAATAGGGAGACGTTAACAGTATTTCTCGTATTTCTTTTTCACGCCTTCTCTCTCTATCAATATACACAAATATATTACGCGTCCTTACAACAATGCACCCTAACGGTATTCTATTTACTGTTGACTAACAAATTGCGCATCCTAATTTGCGTCAGTCGTTAAATTGACAATTAGACATATGAACACTAGAGGATTAGACAATTTGAAATTAACAGTATGGTGTGTTATCGGTCGGACGTGTTATATAGATCCTATTTTTTTTTCCTACTATTTGTATGGAGTGTGAAAACAGGGGACGAATTCTTACATTTCAAACATGGTATAGGAAATATGGTCATAAATTTTTAAAGTTGATTTTGTGTAGTATTCGTACAAATCGATTCATCAACAATACAGTTATAATAAGATCAGTTTAATATTTGTACTGGTCGACTATTAACAGTAGCTATAAATTAAAAGTTCACAACGTGTTTCATTTAGGTAATTTGATTTTTACCCTCTAAGTTCTGCTTAACTGAAGGAGCAAAAAAGTGGAAAAATTAAAAGAAAAATATATAACACAGTTCATGACTACTACACAATTCGTATTTTACAAGTTTTCTAATAGATGACATAAATATCGGCAATTGGAGAAATTTTAAACAATGTTCCAAGTTTTAATGGGTGTTCGTTTTGCGATTCATATATTTTTATTTATTCACAGTTATAAAGTGGATGATGTTATAGAATTATGTTGAATTCTACATAATATCAATGTAATAAAAATAAATAAAAGCGTCGATATTAGAATTGAACTATAATCCAAATCTATATGCGGGGCTCGGCTACCTACTTGAATTCTACTGTATTGGAAGGATTTATAACCAAACCAGCCGACACCCCAACATACCTACATAAGGTAGTTTCGTTTCGATGTTGAATGTCTTCATATCAAAACCATTTTAATATTTTATTTGTACTAAATTTTTATAACAGAATCCCCCGATATTACCTACTACTCCTTCAATTATCGTTATTTTTATTGTTTGTTATTAGGTAAGTAGATATACCTATCATTAATGTTAGTTTGTCGAAATTGGGTTATCAGTTATCAATGAGATATGGCGACAACGGCAATTAGATGATTATAAAGAGGCAGAAAGTAAAGTAGACGTGTTAAAAGGCTGGCAAATGTGAACTTAACTATAATAAATAGGCACTTAGGCGAGCGACCACAAACAGCATCAGAATATATGGCCAGTCGCCTTTTCCAGACTTCCGAACTATACCAATCTAACAAACTGACAGTAGAAAGCAAACAATGTTATAAGGATAGGTATCCCTTCGTGAAATCCTCCTTTCCCTCAAAAAAAATAAATAAAATAAAACAAACTCTCCCATCTCCCGGTTATATCATCGTCATCCTTCATATATCTATAGGTATATATATATATATATATATATATATATATATATATATATATATATATATATATATATATAAAACACCCACAAAATATTATATATTCTATTCAAGTTTTTAAATTCAATTTTCGAAACCGTTGTGTACACTTGTTATCGGTCAGTAGCATTTCGAATTCAATTGTATTCCTCTCAAGAGATAGATAGATCGGCCACGACTGGTCACAAGGGGTATATATGGAAAATAGCAAAATATCTTAGATATTCCAAAATCAGATACAGACAACTGATTGGTACACCTGTGACCAACTTATTGTTCGTTTCTAGCTATGTACCATATATATTAACACTTCAATTTTAGATTTTTATCAAAAATCCGACCAATATAGATATATTTTATATGTATATATATATATATATCTATATTTCTGACTTTTTGATATTTCTTATTGAATTTATACAATTCTTGTTTGGACATTCAATTTGCAAGTTTTCAAAACTTCAATATCACGAAATCTATTTGCAATTTTATCTAAACATATCGATTAGAACAACAACAAACTATACCCTCTAAGATTTTCATCGTTTATTCCTATTGATCTAAAATAATGCTTATCGATTTTAAAAAATTAAAACAAAACAAAACACATTTCAAACATCAACTTCAACTACACCCATAATTATAAATAAAAACAGTAACACATAATGACATGAGTCGAGTTGATCGTGCCAAACTTGCCCGAGTATATTTATTCGTCACGGTAATTACCAGTTTCTCAACAGATTTGTTCTTTTTGTATATAAAATATTTTTATACCGCCCCTTAAATGCCTATCGGATAATTTACTAGTCACCAATAAAAAAAAGAAGGTTGACGACACACGTACACTGTACCGCTCTAGGCGTCCGAAGTGAAAACATTATTTATCTCTGTTAAAGGCATTATGGCTCTTCAAGTTTGCCCGTGAGATTGAAAGAACGTTCTTTGATTTTAAAAAATTTTGATTAAAAATTACAAGTCTCGAAATTTCCCTACTCGTTATCTACTGCTAGGTGCATGGAAAAGGTGACGAGTAATATCCGTTCTTTTAGTTGTGTAAACCAAACTTTCTTTATCTTGAAGGCAATTGAGTGGAGCTCTGTAAATGAACAATAAAACACCCCTATTTCCGCTTACTATTTTTGGTTAAATATAAGTACTTCTTTTCCATTTCTGACCTGTTATATACGCTGTGAGAACTTCCTTCGTTAGCCTGACTTACACTATCGTCACCTTTTCCATGCATCTAGCTCTATGTACACTCAGGTGCACATAAGAGAGAATACTTTTTGTGCAGTTGTGTAAAACCGGCTTTTGAGGGCCGTCGTAGCAATGTAACAGAACTTTCAAATGTTAGGATTTGGGAAAAAGATACACAATCTGAAGATAAGGGTGGGGTTACTGATGCCATTTTGGGTATTTACCTGAACAGAAAAATACTTTCTACAAATTTGCTATGATGGAAGCTCATTCTAACATTTTCTACTCCAACGAGAGAAACAGCCTGACTTACACCAGCCGAAAACGTGATATTCCTCATGCAAAAGTCGGTCATTTTTATGTGCACCCGTGTGTACCTATCTACTTTTTGACGATATTATTATTTTACATAAAATCTCCAATTATCTTCAATTATCGAGTAAACTAAGCAATTATAACAAAAATTTCACAAACAACATTACAGTGGCATAACTGCACCCCAAAAGGCAGGAGGGGGCGTTGATGCAGGGGTTGCAGTAGAAAGGAGACAATTTTCCAAATATTGTCACAAAAAAATTTCGACGCACCCGGAGCAAAAAAATTTCCACCTTTTTGATGATTCCCTAACAAATTGAAAGAAGACTAAAATGTCTAAAAATCTCAACTAAATGTCTATAATTCAGCTCAAAAATAGACTATTTTTTTTTCAAATTTATTATACAGTGTGTCCACGGATCGAGTTGACGATAGGTGTGATTGATTGAAGTAAGGAGTTTCATATTCGGGGAACAACTCCTGTTTGGTCTGAAACTCATTTTAAATGTACTGTCGATTTTTCAAAATCAAAGATGCGTGTACTATTGAGCCAAAACTCTTTGAACTCCTGGTAAAGTACCTTTTCGGTTCATAAAATGGAAAAATGTTACGAAAAAAAGTTGTTTAGAATGAGAAATTATGGGGTTATGCCAATTTTCAGAATGATCGGAGTACCTACTTTGGTAAAACCGAATTTTTGCTAATAATATTTCATGCAAAATATTAATTTTCATTTACAGTACGCCAATGTGTTACTAAGGTAAATAAAGATTTTTCTACTATTGTCAGATTTATTTTAATTAACAAAGTAGGCCAATCTTTCTAAAAAATTGTATAGCTCGACAGCTTTTCGTTATAATCAACTTACCTTAGTAACACATTGGCGTGCCGCAAATGAAAAATAATACTTTGCCTGAAATAAATTTGGGAAAAATTCGGTTTTACCAAAGTACTTCGATCATTCTGAAAATTGGCATAACCCCATAATTTTTCATTCGTAACAACTTTTCTTAGTAACATTATTCAATATTATGAACCGAAAAGGTACTTTACCAAAAACTAAAAGAGTTTTTGCTCAATAGTACGAGCCCCCTTGATTTAGAAAAATCGAAAGTATATTGAAAATAAGTTTCAGAACAAGCAGGAGTAATCCCCCAAATATGAAATTCCTACACAAAAATTTTCGGCTAATCACACCTATCGTCAACTCGATCCGTGGACACACTGTATATTATTAAAAACGGATGATTACGACCGGAAATTTCTTAAAAATTGAGACTAACCGCCGGCGTCACGAGAACGTGATTTCGCACAATTGGTCGCAAAATTTATTGAAAACTGATGATTTAGAACGGAAATTTCTCCAAATTATGATTAAAATTGTTTATTATATTTCCTTTTCACCATTTATATTCGCTAAGAACTAGCGACAGATCAAAAATATCCCAAAAATTCGACTCAAAAATTTACCTCAAAATACGATTAGGTAAAAGGTTCTAAATCTGTTTTCTGCACGATTCTTTAGAAAAGTTTGTTAAAAATTTACAATCCATAACAAAAGTGTTTTAAAATCTCAAAATTCAACTAACAAAAGCTGACGAATAATAAAGAAATTATCTTAAAATGCGAATTAAAACACAACAATTATCTTCAAAAACGACTATAACTGTCTAAATCATATTTGTTTCACGATTCTTATCATTATTATTTGTAAGCTTCCAAAGTTGAATGGCACCCTTTAGAGTTGACCACATAGAGCTGAAGCACTACTCTTTACCCCCTTGCTTTTGATAAGTATACAGGGCTTTTTACCTAAACATGGTTAATAGCAATAATTTCTCTATAACTCTTTCATTTAATTATAGAATAAAATATTTTTTTATAAGGAATTGAAGAACAACTGTATTTGAAAATCTTTCTTCTCAAATTATCACATTCTGGTACATTGTGACGACTGCCCTCATAAACCTGTTTTACACAGCCCCACCACAAGAAGTGGTCTCTTTTTTATGACCGCCAGTGTACAGGAAGACCGACACAAGAATCTTACGAGTGGCCCAAAATTTTTAGTTACGTCACTGTAACTTTATCCAATTTTCAGTTACCTAGTTATATTCGACAACTGCCACCTGTGCGTATTGCAAGATTTCAGCATTATAGTTGAGTACAAATACACATACAGATACAGTTTCCACTATACTGCCAGATAATCGGGAAAATCTTGAGAATATGCGTACCTATCTACCCCTGTAAGTATGTGTGTGTATATGTGTGTTTATACACGTGTACAATAGTGTTGTGAAACGATACAGTACATGATATAAATGATAATTATTGAGATCTAACTGTTAAGGGGATTTGTTGAACATGAAGAGACAACGGAAATTCAACACGTGCAAGTCGCGTGTGTATTAGTGTATATGTGTGTATATTAATATGAAATAACACTGTAATGTGAATGTAATTATTTAAGCGCATGTGTTTACATGTTTTACAATTATAATTGATTATAACCGCAACAAACAAAAATTTAATAATATTTAAAAATAATTAAAATAAATAATTAAAGCGATGCTAATTTAATAACGATTCAAATAAATTATTTTATATTGAAAATATTGAATATAAATTAATATTGTGTAGATGTATTTATCTATATGTTCATTGACAGACATTTGAAGAGTTTTGAAATGCTTTTAACGTCATATAAATATAGAATATTTTATATATAAATATATATACATATAATGACGTACACCTATGTTGTATATGTATAACTTTATATGTATGTATGTATAGAGAATGGAAAGTATTGATTTCTGACATTTATTTGAACTGATACGTTTTGCTATTGCCCGATCACCAGATATGGCCTCATATATCAACTTATATCTCACCGAATATAACACTTTTGGTGTGGGAAAAATTGCCTATAAATATTTGACCATATAAGCTATTTTCAAAAATAAATTCATGCTTTACAGATAGCTTTATATTATAGATGTTTTATGATTAATGTTGACAATAATTAATAATAATTATTATTGTGACTTTAATATAATATTGAATTTAAATGTAGAAAGATTGAGTAATGTATTGCTGATGTGTATGTGTGTGTGTTGTATAGGTCTGTGTGCTTGTGTGTGTGGGTGTAGAATATAGTGTTGTGTAAATATGATGATACGAAATTGATCGAAATAGTGTTGTTATGTCTTAATGTCGTTTGAAACAAAATCTGATAGAGTCAAACCTTACTTCTACCACTAACATGTTTATGTTACTAAAATACCTCCTTACAGATTGAGTCCATGTGTACTACGATAATACGAGTGTGTGTTGTGTGTATACGGAGGGGATAGGGCGGTCTTATACTGGATACGGGCGTTGCCATTTTAGTGCACGATCACCAATCACGATATCATCGTCAATTCAATGTACCTCCTTTCCGCCAATGAAAAAAGCATTAATTTGGTTTTAAAAAAAATAGAACAACCGGCACAACCCCACTTTTAGTAAGCAATACGAAAACAACACCAGTACCCTATCGGAGTTTCCCCTACTCTAAAACAGACATAGACCATCGTAATGAGGTTTAACGGTAACACATATTTAACATGCACTCGAGTTCATAGACATCCCCACCTAGAAGGATTGCTGAATCACCTTGCCACCGCCCACAATCGCCACCGATACCACTTACCTCAGAGTGTTAAAATCGTATAGTCAAAGTCGAGTTGATCGCGGTACGAATTACTTACAAAAGTAGATATTTAATACTAACTCAGTTATTTAGTTGATGTTTTAATATAAGTCTGTGCTGAACGTATAAAGTCGATGCGCCGACAAACAAAACTATTAGAAAATTTCCACCACCACCATCATCATCATCATCAACATCATCATTATTATTACTATAATTATTGTTATTATTATTATTATTATTATTACAATTATAATAAAGAAGAAAGCGAAGATATAATATAGTTGGTTAGTTAGTTAGTGTTTATTGTGTATATGTGTGCATTATATGGATGTGTTGTTGTGTTGTGTTGAACACGTGCAGTGACAATATTTGTTATCAAAAGTTTTCAAAAAGTTTGACGCGTTAGTTCGCGTCAAAATCAACAACAACCACGGCGTCTCCAGAAGCAATGACGCAACATAGTGACGCTTCAAGTGACCGTTCTGAAGTGTCTGTGACGCCGCCACCACCTGTATCAAAAATGTTAGAATTTGCCAGTCAACAAAATTTGAATTTTTTAAATATTGAACATCGCAATATGTTAGCAGCACCATTGGCGGCATTACATTCAATGACTGAAATGAAACAACATGATAATAATCATCATCCAGAACATTTACATGGTGGTAGTAATAATCATCAAGATAAAAATACAGATGATGTTTTGCTTGAACGTACAAGTTTGCACGTAGAACGTTCTAGCTTGACTTCACGTAGTCCATTGGGTGCAACAACAAACAGCAATAGTTCCCAAGGCGCTAATCCACATGGTATTGACCATATATTGTCTAGGCCGTCGCAAATCACAACTGGACCACTACATTTTCCACATAGTTTGGGTTTTACACAAAACACATTAACAATGGCATCAAATAGTGCCCAAACACCATCAAATTCTGGCTTGCGTGGTTTCAATATTGCAGCCGCTGCCTTTTTCCATCATCATGCCACAAATACTGTTAATAAACCACCAGTCGAACTAGGACGCGGTGCTGGTGGACTTTATTGGCCTGGCTTTCAAGGTCTTGTCTCAAATCCAATCGCCTGGAGGGACCGTTTAAGTTCAAGTAAGTAAATACCCGAAAAAATTGGAAACAAAAATAAACAATAGATATTAATAGAAAAATTGTTTGATTAGGGAATATTGTTGATTTCATCTAGTTTACCTGTTTAACCGCATGATTCGTACGATCAACAAACCAGCCCCAAAATACAACCATTGTCTCACACAAATATTTACCCCATCATAACAACAAACAATAAATACATACAACAATACCGCTATATCAATCAAATCTTATCTAATATTATTTAAAAGACAAAAAAATAATAATAAATCAAATCTGTACTTATTATAATTTGTAATTAACTAGATTAGATTGTGTCCAAAAGGACGTTTATATGAATTTATAGTCTCGTACAGTTTTTCCGATTTAATTATCCTACCCTATTTGATTTCTATTATAAGAACATGTGTCAGTTTCGATATCAATTACAACTCAAACGTTAACAATTCGCCGGAGGAATCATCTGAACAAATGTTTACTTGGATAATTTTCTATTGAGTTTATCCATTTTTACCCTTAGAAAATATTTTTGATTCATTCGTTCTGTTTTTAATGAATAATAGAAACTTATCCCGTTTTTATTGGAGTTTTTATTGTTGTTGTTGTTGTTGTTGTTGTTATTGTTATTATTATTATTATTTTTTTTATTGTTATTAGAAACGAACAAAAATTATTAGTTGTTAAACATATGATAAGTAAAGACTATAATAATAGTGATGATAATTATTTGAAAATGAAACGTGACATATGTGTTTCTTCATTAGTTTAGTTGATTAGGTGCTATCAATAGTAATTTCTGTTATCGTCATGAGAGGCACATATGTTTGAAGCATTATTACATCATATATCATAAGATACAAGTATAGGTGATTGCGGCCAGTTCGACTAGCAACCGGAAAAGCCCCACATCTATACACACACCCCCTCCCACTTTATACATATACACAATTCACACATACCTATAGGTATATGTATGTAGTATATTGTTACATATATCTACAAATTTTACCACCTTCCTCCTACAATGAGAAACATTGGGCTGGGATACATGTAATGACCGATGACGTATGTGTTATTTGTTTGGCGCCATCTGGCAGTAGCGTTATTAACTTGGCAAATCAAACAAGCCCAGACATTAATTATAGAGATTTGATAGCTGCCGTCCGATTTCAAACTTGTTTTCGAATAATATTCAATATAATTAATAAAACGGTGACAGACAATGCACTATTATAATCGTATCGTTGCTATAGTCAATGGGTCAAGTCGAATTCGGACGACTATAATTTTTCAATCCATTGATTGTCGTTGAATTTATCCGGATGACGGATGGTATTATTGATTTGACGTCCTATAGGGGTGTTACACAATTTTAATTAAACAATCTATAAAATTTGAACAATAAGTAAATGAAGAGAGGTTGATTATATTATTGTTGTTGTTATTGTTGATGATGATGGTGGTGATGATGGCGTTTACGCGAGGTATGAGACAACCCCCTGTTTATAACATCCAACTTCGCTAATTGAAGACCCTAGTACTGAATTACTTGTTCATCGCTGCAACATTTAACGGTCTGTCATGTTACTGTTCAGAGCCGTTTCAACTCCCTTTTACTGCCACTGCCACCAGACATTTAGAGGGATAAATTTACTTTACGTCCTAATATACGGATGCTTGAAACTAACTTCCTTATTAATTACAACTAGTTCGCTTATCAAATAAGTTAATCCACAATTTAAATGAGGATCGTTTAGAAAACAAAATAATAATAATAATAATTTAAGCGACAAAAATTTTGTCGGATGGCGGTGAATTTATAAATAGGATTGTATTTGATGAGGGATGTCGTGATATATTTGAAATTAATTGCCATTGTATTTTGATCATAAATATAGCACCCCATACAGCAGTTTATGTATAATACGATCATATCCTGCTGTATCAATTTACGTATCTTTTAATTGAATCCATAAAAGTTCCCATCTATAATTCCCCTATTGGGGGCTAAACTTTTCATTCTTAGTTTCAACGGGATACCTAATAAATCTCATCATAAAATTTTTTTATTTTATATAGTGGCTGTAAATTCCAAATTTAACAGATTAAACATTAATTATACATTTTAAAAAAATATCATACAAATACCTTATTGCCTTAACATTATATAGGTATATTTTATGGTCTATGAATAATTTGTGCCCAAATAATACAATAATCCAATTTCAAATATAGTCGGAACAAGATAACTTGACCAAGTCTTTGTCAACGCAAATTGAATGCGCAAAAATTCTCAGCGTACGGTAGAGAAGCTCCACTGTATTAGCGCTTATTTTCCGATTTTGTCGTTGAAGATTTTTTGTTTCTATTGGTTTAATTAGGTTAAATAAACATATAAAATTATATGTGGCTGAGACAGATACACATAAATATCATTGTCTATATGTGTGGGTGTGTGTGTGTTGTAGAAATTGACTGGAAATAGAAGGGCTGCGGGACGTAATGCAACAAATTGGGCGTTAGATGAGGATGTAATTGTCGGTATGCACGTGTCTGTATTTCCAGTCAATGAATCACGTGCATTGTTAATATACGTATATGTGTCTATTTATACAGTGTGTATATACATACGCGTGTCGGGTATTCGATCGAAGATGTCCGGTTAATTATATTGATGACTGTTTCTTTTTTTCTCCTTTCTGTAAAGCTGTTGATTATTTGGGGGAGGATATATATGTTGTGTATTTGTGTATAGTATGCTATTAACTGTTATCAGTTTCATTTGGTGATTGTAGCGATTTAAAAGTATTTAGTATTTGAATCGAATCAGATAAAATGGTTAAACAGTAAAAGAGTTCAACAAAATGTAAATAACCATTTGATAACTGATGATAGTGTATGGTAACGACAGTTTTGGTTATTTTCAAATTGAGCCCTAAAATAACAGTCTATGGGGATGTTTTGTACGAGAAACAAGTCACAATATAAAGAGAAATAGAATGAGATGAGTAGGAGAGGGAGATTGTTATCATCACAATCCATCTTCCCGTATCGGGCCAAGTGTTGTGCGTGTCGTGTAGAACAAGCATCACCATTGTAGCAGTGTTTCTGCGGTTGCTAGAGGCGGTAACCTAGCAACGATGAAACGACTGTAAAAGGGGGTGGGAACAGATCCTGATCGAGCAAGCTGTTTTAAGCAAGACACCCTGTTAGAATAATTATATCTTTAGATAACGGGATCATGAGATTATCCACTTTAGTTATATGTTCTATCTCACTTATCTCTATTCTAACACTCTCTAACATGATGTAGTAAATAGATACTCTTAACACAACTATGATACAACCCTTTTCATTGACCGAACTTATTTTAATTGACAATCAAATTATTTTCAAACAACAACAATTTTATATATGTATTGTATCAACAACACTTTATCAAAGTTGTTGTTTTCGTTTTGTTTGCTATATAGATACTAAAGTATACCTCATGTTTTATTTTTTTAGTTTTTTATTAGCAAGAATATGAGCAGGTTTCCGTGTAGGAGATGCCGGAAGCGAGACTATAGATGCATTATTGAATTTGTTCCCGGCTTATATGTCCCAAGAGAAACATCTAACGCTACATCCTGCGTTGTCAGCATATATAGATTATTATATAGACATCTGGTCTGTTCAGTGTTGAATCTTACAGATATAAAAGTATCGACTCTGAACACAATAGAATCCTAACCTGTTCTCTATACTTCTTTTGCATCTAACGCGATATTTTCAGGACCATATTGCCAATATAAACTGAAATAGTACTATAAATAATGTAGATGTCCCAAAAATACATTCCATAATAGCAAAGCATGTGTTCTACGAATATAGAGAACGTTTTTAAACTCGCTATAGAAACTTTTTAAATATAGACATTCGAACATATCCTTGGATTCTATCACCCATTTATACGTCGTCAATTCTTTCATAACATCTATCGCCTTTTTCTACACACAACTATTTCATACACTATCATTATTATTATTATTATTATTATTATTACTATTTTTTTAGTTAGATATTTATTATCACAATTTAATTCATTTATTGTTTACTTTCAACACAGTCTATTGGTCAATAATTTGATTATATCTTGTTTCTGTTACAGTGAATCAAAGTAATATGAGTGGAATAGGTCCTGAAAAGGACGCAAAAAAGAAACACACGAGACCGACATTTTCCGGACAACAAATCTTCGCATTAGAGAAAACATTTGAACAAACTAAATATTTAGCCGGACCGGAACGGGCCAAATTGGCCTACGCCTTAGGAATGACAGAATCACAAGTTAAAGTAAGTTACAATTAACAAAAATTATGGTAATACACGTATAGATAACAATTTGAAATTCATCGTTGATCATTGGTAGAATACTGAAACAACCTCTACGTATGTACAGCCAAGTGCAGAAGAATTTTAACAACTCTTGGTGCGAATTTTGGCCTGTTTTGTATAGATTGAACCGTTCGTCCACCATTCTTGATATTGGGGATGGACCCAAGCTGCTTTGTTGCTTTACCTGTTTTAGCGAATAGTATCTGTTGAAGTTGAACCATAAATAAGTAGAGGGTGGCAAATTACCTGATCCGTTATAGGGGTGTGGTGTTTTGCTTTATTCAGGTACATGAACAAATCGTCCCCTTCTCTCTCACGATATCCAATAGTATGGTTGTTCTCTTCAAACGAAAGTCTGGTTTACACTATACAATCCTAACCGTTAAAATTCTTCCGCACTTGACTGTACAATGGATGAGCATATAAAAGAGATCATTTTTTGTGGCGCTGTGTAAGACAGGCTTGGGTACTGAATAGACGAATGTTTTTTACAATATTTCCTACTTACCCTGTTTCTTGCTTTCATGAGAGAAACAGCCAGACTCTCATTTATATACTTGTAACTGTACAGTCGGTTTTAATTGCCAAATGAGTCCGAAAAATGCTTATTGGGGATTGGGGTTGTCCTTGGTTACGCTATACATACAGATAATACGACAGATTAACGTTTCTTTTGGTAAATTTAGATTTGTTTGTGATACAGGAGATAGAGTGGTATTAATTTGAATTTAAATAGATGGATGAAGTGTTGAGAAATATGTTAATTTTTCCAATTATAAATCTAATAGAAATATGTTAAATATTTTGAATCCCTGTATAGCAAGTCGACCGTATTGAAATCCTGTCAGTCAGCCGATTAAACCAGACCACATTGTAATATATCGGCTCAGTTCTCATTTCAAAATGAATCCGATTAACTTTAAGTATGTTGTGGGGTTAAAATAGGCCGAATCAAAATCCCTCCCCATGAGTAATTCGGTGGCGACGCGTGTGCCGGCGATATGTTTGGCATTAATGAAAACAGTGGAGGAAAAGGCGGCTACAATCGTGATGGTGATGGAGGTGTGGTAGTGGTGGTGGTAGTGGTGTAGTATAGTTACTATTTCCAAGCTTGACGAACGTTTTCGACAAGTGTAAATGCTCCCCTTTTGTTACTTTGTAAATTTACATTTTTATTGAATCTCTAGCCTCCCAGATTTGAATATAAGCCTGGATGTTGACAAAAAAATAATACCGCTAATATTGAGCTTCCGACCGCACACTCTCATCCTTTGCGATATTTTTTACTTTTTTAAATAAACCATTCAGCTTTTTTTCTAAGTAACGATGACAACAAAACAAAAAGCTCTTGTGCGTTTGAGTTACAACATAGGAAGCAAATTTCGTTCCGCTTTTGATTGTCAACAATAAGTTTTCACTCAATTAGAATGGTTTCCTTTTAATTTACCAAATATGTAATTTCGTTAAATGAAAATCAAATTTATGTAACTATCTAGTTTGGATCTAATAAAGGGAGTGTAAATATCTGACGAACGCGGTTAAAATGCGAATGGCTTTTAGGTTTTAGCCGTTGTGATGGATGGAAATTTGTTTGGACGTCATCGAGTGGTAATTTGGTGCGGGGAAAATGCTAGATGAACATTTAGGGTAGGATATTTTTCGTGTTGGGTGGAGGTGGTGTTTGTGTGCGTGTGTGTCTGTCTGTATATGTGTTTCAGTCCCCCTTTGGTCCTGGTTTTTCGGATATCTTCAGTTCGATATCAATCAGATTGGCAAATCCAAATAGCAATGACGATGTTTGTTATAAACAAGTGGCGCCCTCATTGGAGCCCGACGCCCTAATTCAATTTGTCAGGAGATTATACGGCACAGCCGCACACCCTCCCTTAAACGATACATCATACAAGTACAGCTGCATCCATAGACGATGACTTAAGGGATACTAAGACAGATACTCATCCAAGAATATTTACTACTTTACAAAAGTTTCAGCGGATTATTATACAAATGAAAAAATCGTTACGTGTACTTTTAAATAACTGTTGAGATTTCATCGTTTTTATCATAAAAAAAATACAGGGACGTATCTATATATTTATATAACGAACGCATTAGATAAAAAAGAGAGCAAATGACGATTGTTCATTATTTAAATTTAATTAAACTTGTAGCAAGATGAAATTAATTTTTAATTTTCTACAGTTAGGTATAATAATGAAAGTAGAGGATTCGCTGGTTGTGTAGACGACGTTAACTCGGGTTTTTACGATGATTTTCTCAGTGGTAAAAGTGCAGCTTGGGGAGGTATTTTGTCCAGATTATTTTTTTGTTGTATTCTCGAAGGTCTCCTTAGTTTAATGAAGCTATACACACCGGTCGCTGTTTAATAGCCCTTTTCTAACTTATTATTTATTTACTTACTCTTATCAAACGACTGAATTTTCATCTACCATTGTTGGTGGAGTTTTTTCGTAAATATATATGTATATAAAAAAGAACAATCCAATATTGACATTGCAACTAAACATAATAAATCTTTATTTAAATATTATTGTTATGTTTACAGTGATCGTAAACGTAAGCTTACAATTTGTTCCAGTTGTAGCACAAAAACTTTTTATTGACATCTGTAATCTTTATTATCGATATGAGTTACAGTTGGTAGCACAAACGTCAATCATTCAATGTACTTAACGGACAATACATTTATGATACTTTCATATATTGATTGTTCAATTCAATATTCTTCTAATAGTATCTATATATATATATATATCCCATTTTTTATTGCTTTCATCATTAGTTTCTGATGCATATTGAAATAAAATACAAATATATACAAATGATGAATATTGCAACAGGAATGAAGTGAACAGTTCGTTATATTTACTGAATCCAATTAAACGATATATCCGGTATAAATTTCCCTTTACAACCCCGACATTTGATGTAGTTATACTAGCAATTTCAGAGACGGATTAATTAGTTTTATCGTTTTGCCTCACAAAAAAAATTCTAATATTTTTATTGGTCGACTACAATTTTTGACTTGTAAAACTTGATTGGAAACGTTTGACATTTGATAAATGTAAATTGTCTGGATCCGTCCCTGTTTTAGGCCGCCATCGTTGTCTGTCCGACCTCAATCCATCATACACATAACACATATAGAATTTTATTTTGTGGTATGGATGAGATACATTGGCGGCAACATCGACCCGTGCTCGCCAAACCTAGCTCTTCACGAAATGACGGTTTGATTTATTGCTGACGTCGCTAATCTACGTGACGTATATATGTTTTTTTATTGTTTGCAAGAGCGAAACGGCCGGTTTTATAATTCCAGATAAAATCTGTATGAGTGTAGTGGCGGCAGCGGCGGCGGTGGCGGTGGTGGCAGCGGCGATGTTGGTCCAAATGGGGAGGATTGGTTGTCGTAGTGGTTGTTATAGTACTAGTAGTAGTGGTGGTGTACAAAATGAGAGAATGCCGCCGATTCGTGTTTCCTCCCTAATCCCCGGTCTCTATGTAAATGCAGGGTCATTAGTGTGTCGTTAACCGTTAACGTAAGGCGACCGAATCGATTAACGCTAAGTGACTGCGTAATTAGCTGTACATGTTGCCGCGTCGTTGCAGAATTGTGTCCGTTATCCCTCAACATTTGGTTTTGCAAATTAAGGGACACTAGCACTATATTTATTTTTATAGGCTGACATACCACATTCACGTTCATTAATGCAGCCACAACAACAAACCGACAAAACCAAACTGAAAACGGCCAATACAACATCACAAATAAAACATAAAATAAGTACCTACCTATCTATCTATACTTACGATAAGGATTCGAATAAAACATGGATGAATGTTAATTAAATTTATATTTCATCTTTAAAATTTCTATTTTCGCGCATATCGAACGAATAATGCGGTGGAGTGGTAGCGGCAGCGGCGGCGGCGGCAGCTTCAGAGGCAACAAAACAGCCTCTTCCCTGTATTAACTATGAGACCCTATTGCGTTTGATTTATGGTTGTACTGTAGCTCTAAATACCGTGTAATTCGCAAATTTAATACATAATGGGTCTGTTATACAGAAATCAAGTTAAAATACATACCTAACTTATTTAACTGTACATTATATAACATTATTTAATCAAACATGAAAATCTGTTATTTATATCATCTTTATTTCTATTTGTCAATTTTCCACAGGTATGGTTTCAAAATCGACGTACAAAATGGAGGAAAAAACATGCAGCCGAAATGGCAACAGCTAAACGAAAACAGGAAGTGTTGGATAATCAAACCGATGAAAACAGTGACATCATTTCAGATACAGAAGATGAACATGCTGCTAAACGGCAAAATATTCAATGAAACATTTAAATTAACCAAACAACCATCGTAATTAATAATTAATTAATTATAAATGAAAGCAAATTAATGAAAATAATAAAGACAAATTTGCAAATGTAAATAACAGTTTAGTGATCTCAGTGTTTGTGAAGACTTGTGGATGACCGAAGAATGTTGTGATTATATGCGCTTTGTATAAAATGTTATATATGATATATCTTTATGAATATATGTATACGTATATCATGCTTTTTATTGTTTATTTTATGCTAAAAATTATGAACAAAATTGTACAATTTAACAATAAGTATAAGCATTTCAAAGAGACACTTTTCGAATGAAAATAGATGAACAAAGTATATAACTATCTACACATATTGTCACATAATTTCGGTATATTTCTGTAGAATAAAATTAAAAATTGCTTTATTGATTAATTAATTAATTAATTAAATTAAACGATAATTATTCGGGAATGGTATAAAATAATTTAAATTGCAAGAAGTTTCATGTTTGAATTACGATATTCACAGGGTGATTATGTTATAGGACTATATAGTGGCGTTCCCGTTCATTGTTTTCAATAATTGAAATTTAACGCCGCTAAAATCAATCGTGTCTGCAACAATTTTAATTGATAGAGACAGTTGAATGAAATTTAAAAAAAAAGAAGAATAGAAATTCCGAAAAACAAATTACCGTGCAATCTTTGTAATAATAGTACGCGGCACGTTGCAGCCAAATATGTATTATAAAAACAAAATGTATTTGTAATTTTAAAATAAATATGTTCAAGTCAATTATTATTGTTGTTGTTATTGTTCGTATTTAGTTGTTCCTTGATTTTGATTTGTTGAAAAATAAACGAGAGACATCGTTTGATAGGTAAGATCTAATTTGTAGATAGGGTATATGCGTAAAACCACCCTTGTCGTGTTGTATGTAAATCCTAGTTTTTCGTTGTAAGATATGCAACTTGATTTATCTTTTACATTGCTAGCGGGGAGAAAAGATTGGTGGCCAGGCGCCAGGAACATTGTTGCCTTGACGACGTCGCCATCGCGTCGGCTCCACAATGCTGACGCCCGTCGATGCTTCTCTCTATGTTATACCAATCCGGCTATCCAAACCACCACCAATATTAGATCGCTTTCTTCACATTATTTACCTATAGATAGGTATAAGACAATTTTAAACTTTTGTCATCACTTTCCTCAATCGTCTTGCTTTGGTCAATTTATAATACGAATAAATTGATAATACACCGATTCAATAGGGAGGAGAATTAATAAACACATGTGGAAGACGACAACGACTCGCCTCCAGCTGTTTTAATCTGAATCTCCACCCCTATATCATTTTAATATTTATTGTAATTGAAACAAATATACAGGATGTCCAGTTGGAGTCGTTAAATTTGTAGAAATTGTGGTGGTCCGCAAGTCTGAGACGGTGGAGCGAACCTTTGGTCGCATATGTTCCTATTAAATCAAAACTTTAAATACAGTCCTTGTTATTAATAGTACATAAAATGGAGTCGGTTTCGTGCACACAATGCGTCCAAAATAGTCATAATTTAAACAATCAAAATGTAACAGTTTCTGTTGAAATATTAAATTCATGTATATATAATATAATAAGTGTAAAATAGTTTTGTGGTAAATTGCTAAGTGAATTTACATGGGTCATTTAGTTTAACAATGGGTGTGAACTACGGTTACATTAAAAGTTCATCAGGGCAATAGTTCTAACAGAGTTTACGTATTTAGCAACACATTTATATAAGGAGATGTATTGTTATAATGAACTTTAATTATGATAAGTTATTTGCAGTTGTTCGTTCATAAATCACGAATATAATTAAATCGTTGGTCGGCAAGGCAGCGTTCTGCAGTTCCACCCTAATTATATGGGTCTTATATGGAGAACAAGGGGCGGCCCGGTCCTTCCGAACAGTAGCGCTACCCCGACTATCCACACATAACAACACCAAATATTACACAATAACAAAAACCGACAATTAATCCACAACAAAAAAACTAAACAATCCATCGGATCGAACAATTAAAATTTACTAATAATAATCGATAAAATTAATATAACACGAAATAATTGTGGAATTTAAAGCAAAATGTTGCGCCACTGTTTACCCTTATATGTGTACGGCTTGGGCCAATTATATAAAGCGCTGAATACAAATTGACTCTTTTGAAGAGCTAAACGTTTACGTCTGTACTTATCATTATTGCACATTGAGAAGTTCAGATGGGGCCCTGTTATATCTGACCAATTAGATGTTTATTACCCGACTCACTTCTATTATATTCAACATTATATTGTCGGTTGTAACGTGAAAATTAATTTATTTAAATTATTTTAAAATAATCCTGCTTATTATTGTCGGATGGCACCTTTTCAACAACATTAATATTGTTGGTATTATGAATAGGGAATAATTTTCGAATACCGTGTACGGAAGGATGAACAGAGAATCGTAAAGGCGAGCTTTTTTTGTTATTAAATGACACAGTGAAGAGATGGACCAGGTAGACCTTTATGGGTGGAATTTTATTACATTGGTTTGGTCACAATTTAACACACTGAACGTTCACAAGATTTATCTCTAAGCGAGTGTATTTTTTTTAAAATATTGAGTTGTAATTTGTTTTTATAGCTCAGTAATTTATTGTTGGTGCCTGTTTTGTGATTTATTTTTTATTTTATTCCATTTTACTTTGTTAATCATTTCTTTTGTGATATACTTGTTGATGAATTACTGACAATTATGAAAAATTATTCTCGTGATAATGGTAATAATGATAATAAAGAGATGAGGAATGATTTGTAAAGGAATTCCGGTCGATTATACTTAATCGGATTCAGTCTCTACAGCTTCTATAGGTGTATTTTTCTTGTATATGTGTGGAAAAAAAAGAGAAAAGGAATGAACGTGAAAGAAACAGACACCCATTGAAATTTCGTTAAATATAATAAAAGATGAACACTGTAAAAAGGTAAAATGTTCTATATTAAATCTAATACCTGGGGGTTTTTAAAAGTCAATACTGAATGGTCATTGTTAATATACCTTTTATTGAATACGACAAATTGCATCGAAAACAGGAAGTTCGTGTAAAAATCTATTCACAGCTGACTTTAGCCGCTTTTCGACCTTCCACAATGAATTTCTGTTTCGAATAGACTATCTGACTCCATTCAAAAGCGGGATTTATACAGGGCCGAAATTGGATAAAATTGACAATAATATTGAAAAACAGTAAAACTTCCACAATATAAAATTACAGAAATCCAATTAGACAAGTTGTTTTTTCTAAATGTGGTCAATTCTTATGAGACTCCTATTAGTTGGCGAGCGATTCGAAAATTTTTTTGAGGATTGATTTCTGACAATGTCGCAATTTTTAAAAACTATTCAAAAACGGAAAACAACTTAGAATGTCCCGAGAATCTCCCAACATTGACTTTTTTGTTTTTCTCAATTTTGTTCTCGAACAGGTGGGAATGTTTCTCTATAATGCAATGGAGAAAAACTACAAAAATCACTGTTAAGTGGGTTTCCATTCTTGGTCGTCCGAAATGAGCTACAAAGTTCTAATTTTGCTAAAATAGTCTCCAGGACGCCCTCTACAAATTCTTGAAATATTTATCGAATCGCTCGGCAACTAATAAGAGTTTCATAAGAATGAACCACATTTAAAAAAAACAACCATGTATATAGATAGATGAAGGGTGAGATTGAAATAAAGGCAGTACGGTCCTGGTAGCTGGTAAATACCAAGTTTGGCCCAGGTGTCATGCCGGCTGCTAAAAGGCCTTTAGTGAAAGCTAACTTATACACACCTTTATGGGTTCACACACCCCAACTAATTTTCTGCATCATTGAATTAACTAGACTATATGATGGGAGGCATCTTAAACGGCATTTAAAATAATCTAAATCAGATATTTCAACAGATTTTAGACTATTATCATTACTATTATTTTGGTCGGTTTTTTTTATCGTTATTATTATTATTAATAATATTATTATTTTGGATGTTGGATAGGCACGTTTTTGAATTAATTACGGTATATGGTTGTTAAGATAAATAACGTGAATGTGGTGGCTTTATTATTGCGTTATTTTGAGATTGTTTAGATAATAATAGATGGATTGTATTAGTATTTAAAATTATTATTATATTATTGGCAATATATGCAGTTTGGAAATATGCGACAAATTGCATTGAACAAAATTTACATTTTATCCTAACGATTTACGCCATCAATAAGCATAAATTTAGATTACCATCAAATATGTTTGTATATGTTAGTATGTATGTATGTATGTATATTTAAATGTGTATGTGTGTGTGTGTGTGTGAAAATATATCAAATTTGTATAATATGAAATTTTGAAAATTGATGTTACTATTTCAACATAATTAAAATCGAATTCGTTATAAATTAATTAATAATTAAAATTAAAATGTTTGTTAATATATTAAAAATTTAATTTAATTTAAAGTTTAGATAATAATTTTAATTAAAACAAAGATTTGTAACGATGAACAAAAGGGCTTAACAACTTGACTACATTTTAATTTCAGTTAAATTACGTTTGAAACAATTCAATCCAATTTACAGATGTAGATATGGATGTAATTTAATTTTAATCATATTTAGAAGATAATATTAAGTTCGTGTATAACGTGCTGAACGTAAATAGTTCAAATTGGATATCATACAAAGGGTGTAAAACAAGGATAGATATATTCCATACACTAAGTATATAGTATATTTATAGAGAGATACAATTTTATATAAAAGGGAAAAGGGCATTGTAAATGTATAACTGCGTAATATGATGGCATTAACCCTGTGGTATAACGCTGTTGGATCTTGGCTCTCAGTATTAAATGCTTTGATTCAATTTACTACAGCTTATAGCCGGGCAAAAGGGTGGTAGATTGAGGGATGAAAGGGGTGCATATAGCACACATACACATAGGACAATGAAGTAAAACAACGCCCCAACGTTCGTTATACTGATGCTTTCACCTATAACAATTTCGATTGTCTTATCGCTGACCGCTGTCCTTTCACCCCATTTATTTCTTTTACACCACACACTATCCTTTAAGATGTTTCCATATTATTCTAACATAATTTATCCCAGATAGTCCACATTCAATAAACTTGGGCACTATCGCTGGCGCATTCTTATCGTAATTCAACGTTTTTATATTTATATATGTTATATACGTTAAGAAAAGTCCTTTTCAAATATTAATTTTATATATTTTTAATGTATCCGTGTATGGATGGGAGTCTTTTATATTTTTATTGAACGATAAAACCGATCATTCGTTGTTATATTCAGTTGAATTTCAACAGAACATCATGATTAAACAATTTTATAGATGAGAGAAAAAAAAAACAGAAATTAACAATTTTATGGTCAACTATAAACTGATAACAATAATCCTAAATCTCTTAAATCATAAATCTATAATTCAACAATAGTAATATCAAAAATCTGCCGTAAAAGATGATTAAAAATCATTTTTCATTTGTACGTAAATCTTCCTTATTTCTCTCTCTCTCTCTCTCTCTCTCTGTTTTTTTTTATGTTTTTTTATCCTTCTACTTCTCTTGTGAAATAAAGCAATTGAATCTCATTTGAGCTCTTGAAAAGTGTTTGCATTCTCTTTTCTAGAGTATGAGAAGCGAGCCCTTATCCAACGCCCAATCTCTCTCTAATATAATCGTGTAAGGACGACAGAAATACAAACGAGATGACTTTCAGCCAATTTACATGACAAATTGGATCAATATTTCTTTCTATAAAAATATTTATTTAAGAAAACGACTACTTAAATTCGAACATAAACGTTGAAGATGTCCTATAACGACAATCTCAAATCTAAATATTACCAACACCGATATCGCAAAAATCAACAATAATTAACAAAAAAAAAGTGTAATTAATAAAATTAAATAATACAAAACTTTTGTAACAAAAATCATCAATAAAATTAAAATACTCACGAGTCTATAAAACCGGCAATTTATCTCGTTATCTATATAGATTTTATTACTAATCACTGATTAGTAATCACCCTGAAATTAACCTAATTTGTCAAAAGCGACATCTATGGTAAACACAACGTGCTACATTACAGGAATTTAAATAAAAAATAGTTGCGCTACCATCTTTAAGATGGCGCTTTGTTTGCTTAATACTACTCGAAGTTTAAAGTATTTTGTGTAGATGTCAGTAGTGGCGAACTGTTTTAAAAACAACATACGAGGTGTGTACGAAAGTTCGTAGGTATATGAGGTGTTTTTGTAGGGGAAACATAAAAGTTAGATTTATGGAAACAATTTTATTACATCTTGAAATACACAAAATGTATTAATACAAACATTGTGCTATTTACATATAAAATAGCAAAATTCCCAAAGTACACCTAAATTAGTTATGAAAAATATTTTTCTAATGTTATATACATATATATATGTATGGTTTTTTTGTGCAGCTAACAGGATTGTACTTTATGTGTTAATTTTAATTTTTGTTTTATTATAGAATATTGATGTTTAAATATAAACAATAATAGTGACAGTAAATTTTACGATTTATCTTTATTGAAGGATAAATTTAATAAAACATCTTTGGCTGAATCGACTTGATTTTGGAAGTGTTTATCAGAAGACAAATTGACATTACAATTCGTTTGGAATATACCTTTAAATGATGATTTTTGTAATAAATTCGGATCGGCTGTTGTTGTTGTTATCATTATAGCCGATGTGGCTGAACTTTTCGAATCGCTTTCTATACTAGAATTAGAGCTTTGACTTAAATTCTTTGTCGTATACGTTCTCAATTTGATATCGTCATTATATTTACTGCCATTTGTGCTTGTGTCTTTTGATGGTAATGTGTGGTGATTTTTATGTTCAGCAGCCTCAGCGTTCGTTATATTATCGGTTTTTTTCCATTTCGTTCGGCGATTTTGGAACCATATCTTCACCTGTAAATAAAATAAATTCACATTCGTATTTAATAAAATCGATGATTAAAATTACGATTGTGTGTGTATATGTGTGTTTGTTTGTATATGCAATTGGTTATGAAAACTACTGCTACCGTTGATATTTCCCCTATCGCCACTACACCACCGGTCCCGGCTTTTCTGGCTGTTTGATAATGCGTTATTGATCAATTACTAGCCAACCGTTCGAAACCCTTCATCGTGTTAATTGCCAGCCCAAAGCATTTTACCCAAGTTTATTAACTATTCCTCAAATTAAACATTCACTAATTGTTTATAAGAATGTTTACCTTTAACACATGCGTTCAACAACAACAACAACAACAACAACAACAATAATGAAGAAAAAAATGTATACAAGTTTGTGTTTGTTTTACGCTACTCAAAACTTTGATAAATTACTGAATTTACAGTCGCACTGCTGCTTTGGAGATTATATTTTCAAGTATTAATTAAACCGTCTCAAATTTTGCTATAGATAGAGATGTACTGGAAAATATTAATTTATAATAATAACAAATCGTCGTTAAGATATAATTTACACATAATAGGGGTGTAGAATCGTGTAGGAAAATACAGCATCAGCTTAACGTCACCATAGTAACGACTTAGGCATTCTATAATAAAGAACATTTATATAGTAAGAAAATTATCTACCGAAAATGTAAATACTTTCGTTTATCACAACAAAGTTGAGTCTTTAATGCGAATTTATTTCCACTAAAATATTATTGTGAATAATTGAATTGACAACAAATCGTTTTGTTGTAGGTATTCAATTTTTTATTTTATTTTTTTTTATTTTGGTCAAAGTTATAAAGGATGATATGATTTTTATGGAAAATACGATATGCATGAGAATCGGGTGAAACGAAGCGATGATCTAAGCTTTTCCAAACGTTTCCAATGGCCATTTCCAGTTAGGAACGCTAATCGATGTGTTCGGTAATACATTGCCTCTACCCCGACCCTTTCAACTTCGACGAACTTCTATAAGAGAGATTAATTCTACTAAAATATCTATTATCATCGTACACAATAGCGTTGTTGTTTATTAAATAAATCAATTATTGATTATTATTTAAATAATTAATAAATGAACAAATAAATAAATAAATAAGTGGTGACATTCCATTCTAGTAAATGATTCCTTTTAAATGTAGCGATATAATAAAACAGAAATGATCTCTAAATATATCCTAGTTAAAGTGGGGTAAATTGTAGATTAATTAAATCTTAAATGGTGGTAGCAAAAGCGTTAAAAGCGAACGAGCAAGTAGCGGGGGTGGATTTTGTGTTAGGTGGTGGTGGTGCGGCAACGGGAATTAGGAATGACGAACGTTCTGTTGTTGATGATGATGATGATGATGATGATGGTAGTAGCACCAGTAATAGTAATGTAGTTGTTGTGACGGGACAACAGGAACAAGATACCGGGGGGAGATTGAATTGAATATGTCGCGTTCCGCTACATTGGAATGATGATACAGACATAGCTTACTAAGTGGTCTGTTAGTATTGTGTCAACGCAGTTACTAGTTTCGCCGCCAGAGTGCACGATTTATCGCTCAATAAATTACACAAACGTTCCTTGTCTTTCACATTGTATAACTCATATTTGGTAGAATTTTATTGGGCGGCGCCTCACCAACTCTATCCAATATTATACAAATCATTGTCATCACATTCCGATATTATCTATCCTGTTCTTTCATTTAGTTATTTATATTTTAAAGTGTCTAGATTGTTTCACATGTCATTAACATTGTCGCCAACATCTACTGTTCTAATTACAATTTGATGGATTATTATTTATTAAAATAATAAATGCAACATCTCGAATTATTCAACGCGCAACATTAACTATTATTAATTATTAATGATACATTGATTATCAACAAATATCTCTCATCAAATTTCGCTTTAATCTCAATAAATAAAATAATAAAAATTCGCAAATTTGCCAATTATTGAGTATTGTCGTTTTATTGCATCGTCATCTTAAAATAACCGTTTTCAACAGATTTAAATCGACAACCCCTCTGGGACGTCGGATATTACACAACCGAACCAAAACATGCATGAATTAATTTCTAATTCAATAAACTGGTGTTCATTTGATATTCAAACAGGACACTGTGTACCTATTTAGCGTATTATTTGTGTATATAGACCATCTTATATAGAAATTATAAACATTGGATATGATGTCTTTAATGTCAGTTGAGTGGTTCGCGTCAAAAGTAATTAGTTGTTTCCGGTCGGGTCGGTGTTAATCGTTTGAAATTCGAATATATATTCTGTCTTATTTTGGTTGGCCGTATCCCATATTATACTTAAACATCCTTCTATATGATTTACTACATCTGTTGTACACTTAAATATAACAGAATCAACTTGGCTCATTTTACTAAGCACATCTATCTACAGTTCGTTCACTCGCTTAAATACGATATATTTTTTTTTCTATAAAATAATCGTAAAAAAATTGATATACGATATAATTGTTTTAATGAAATACTCTTTATGAAAAAGTTTTTTTAAAAAAAATGAGTTCATTGTTTTATATTTTTGCAAATCAAGCAGCTTCACAAAGATAAAAGAATTGCTTCAACGTTGCTGTCATGTAGTATAATATCTAACGTTTTTTTTCCCACTCCTAATTGTTAATATTATTAAAAATATAATTTTTGCATGAACAGGTGAATATAAATGACAAATTGCAGATGTTTTAACAATTAAATAATAATAATAATATGTCGTTGACCGTGTGTAATACAATATAAACTTGATTAGATAAAGATAGGGACCAGTAATGCTGTTATAATAACAAATTGTCAACGTCTCGGAAGTTATATCTTAAATATCATACCATCATCACTTATTACAAAAGTAATTCTAATTAAATCCATCTCATTATTATTGTTTGTAATTATCCTTATTTTCGTCTTGTTAAACAATAATCGATTTATCGAATATATAGATGATGTTAAATAATGAAAATACGATATAGTTTACTGTTGACAAATTACTAGAACGGTTTAACTAGGTACATACATATTACAATGAGTATTGATCGCATTTTCGGGGTATGAGTGAAATATCAAATGTGGTTGTGTTCTGATTTGTTGTCAATACTGATGGAATATCACGAAATGAATTAATTAATTTATTATGTTTAATTAAAAAAGTAAATCGATTATAGGGTAGTTGGTAATACCAAAAATTAGCTGAAAACATATGGTTGACGACCAAAATGACGACGACAGTTGATTCTTATTTATAGATTTGGAAAGAGAGTGCCGTAAAGCTAATAGTTGATATATAGCTCAACTAATTATAACATCAACGAAAATATTTTCTTTTAAATATATACTTAACGATAATTAATAACGGATGTATTTTTATGTTAATTTATTTGTGAAATTATTTTCGCTAAATCATATTTTTTTTATTATTCTATTTAAATTTTAGACGAATTAATAATTAAATTAGTGTAATAGTTGATTTTTTTTTTACAACTTGTGATATATTTAAACAGATAACAGAAACTTGGACTATTTAATATTTAAATCGCGCAAGTTTGTAGGCAATTAGTAAGAACACGAGTCTTTATTGAGCGTCTAAATGAGGCTGGTTGTAGACAGCTGCTGCAGTAACTCATCATGACAACTTCCCTAAATTATAATCTTCACCAACTCTGAATGTCTATCAACAAATTAACTAACAAATTTTATCATCAATTTTTTACACAACACTATTATATCGTTAATTATTTTATAATAATATCCGAATTTTAATGCAAATAATAAACAGATGTTCAATCTGTGTTATTGTTGTTGTTGTTATTATTATTATTATACAATTTTCCCCCCATACAATAATTTATGACACAATCATTATAATAAATTTGCCGCTAATCGAGATGTCCCAAATCCACGATATCATCTAGATAAGCGTGCTGTTATTGTTCCTTTTAAAAGACATTTACCTGGGTTTCAGTAACGTTTAATAATTTTGCCATTTCTGAACGTTCACTACTACTTAAATATTTCTTCATTTCAAATTGTTTCTCCAATTCGAATATTTGCCGTCCTGTAAACGTCGTCCTGGCTTTCTTCTTTTTATTTTTCATATCATTACTATCATCTGTTGAACTATTTTGATTTGATTGTAGATCCAATACAGGTGTTGTTGATGTTGTTGTTGCTGCTGTTATTGTTGTTGTTAGTTTCAAATTTAAAGGCTCCCGGATTTTTTTCCGCTTTCTTGACGGCTCTGGAATATTAACAACAACAATAATAATAATAATAATAATAATAATAATAATAATAATAATAATAATAATAATAATAATAATAATAATAATAATAATAATAATAATAATAATAATAATAATAATAATAATAATAATAATAATAATAATAATAATAATAATAATAATAATAATAATAATAATAATAATAATAATAATAATAATAATAATAATAATAATAATAATAATAATAAAGATGATGTTTTTTGTTGGTTTATTCGAAATATGATAAAGTTGAAGAATTTGTGGAAAAAGAACAAAACAGGACGTGGTTGATTTTTTTTGTGGCAGGAAAACTTCGTGGGATAATTATTTTAAATACAATTTATGTAGAAATTCTATAGATTTATATTGAAAAAACACAAGATTTATTGATACATAATTAATTTGTTTTTAATAATTAGTTAATTAAGCTAATCGATTCTAGTATTCAATAATATTAACAATAAAAAAAAATCGATTTACATTAAATTGTCTTACACGTAATTTCAAAATATTGTTGTCAATCGAATAAAATTAATTGTACAGATATGGAATTGCATTTAAATGTCAGATAATCAATAATTGAATTTATGGTTCGTAGGGTAATTATTGGCAGTTCATTAATGAGCATCAACAATAATGAGTTTATTGAATGACAATTTTCTTAAATCGTCATATAATAAATATGATAATATTAACTAATAATAATAATAATAATAATAATAATAACAATGATAAGATGATTGATAAATATTTACGTATTTACCTTTAACAGTCTTTGATCGTATTTTAAATACTCTTTCATTAAGTTCACTATCATCACGTATAGATAAATTTAAAGGTTCGTTAATATCAATGGATGTTGTTAGAATTTTCGTATTTTTATCTGTAATTGGTTCACTAATAATCATTTTACTTTGTTTATCTATATCCGACACTTGTTTCAGTTGATTATTTATTATTGTTTTATTGTTGTTTATGCCTAGAATATTTTCGATGTAATGAGGTGTCGGTTTATTTGTTAATTTTTTGTAAACATGCTCATGCCAGGACAGTATTTTATTTGCACAAAATTCATTATTATTGTTATTATTATTATTATTATTATTATTATTAACACTATTGTCTTTATTGTGAACGTCGTTTGTCACTTTGTTAACATTTAAATAATTCGAATTTTGATTTTTATTAATTACCGATTCGTTAGTGTCCGATGACATCGCTGACAAATCACCATTCAGACAGAATTTAAACGTTTTGATCAAAACGGAAAAATATAAATAAATCTACAACTATTTGTATATAAAAAAAACCAATTAAATCGTACTGTGAGCTTTTTAGCTGATGTTAACAAAGATTATGAGTAAAGCACGCGCCAATTACTAACTTTTATTGTTGACAGAAGTACCACGTGTTCGGGGGACACGCGCACCGAATACCCAACGAACATCAGTTCAAGACTGATGTTACTGTTGCTATATCCGAAACTGAAACACTAACACACACACACACACAAACATACATCTGATACGCCAACACATTGATATATCTATATAGAACATAGAACATACATATACATCACTTGTACAAAAGCTGTTCTGTCCTGAAAGCTCAACGCTACTGATCGCTTGGGTGCGCCACTGATGCAGCACATATAACAGCCACTCGAGCTTTATATTAACTACAATGATCATTAAAATGCCTTAATCAACTTAAGATAGACTAATTGGCGCATACCTTTACTGCATTGCAATTAATAGATGGCGCAACGTGACGCATCCATTTCTTTTTTCACAATTAACAATAATAAACAAGATCATTAACATCAACTTTATTAAATAAAAAAAAAAAGAATAATTATCATTAGGGATTATAAAGAAATTTTCAGTGAAATCGATTTACACACTGAATTATGCACAGTCATGAAACAATTAATTAAACACTTCACGAATGTTAAAGCTTTCATCGATAAAAAAAAAAATAAAAACTGGTTATTAAATCGCTAATGAAAAGAAAGTAAAAGCGTTGAATAAAGGGGCAATTTGGAGCATTTTTAACGTGTATTGGTCTTAACTTGGACGATAATTTCACACCTTTTAAATGGTTGACAAAAGTCTGATCGTTCAGTCAACATAACTTGCGGTATTTGGACAGTGTCCTTCGTAAGCCTAAAGTAGCCCGTAGTTTGTGAGTGGTGATGGAATTCCATCGAAATCAAGTAATCCCCTCAATTGGCCCCCCTATTTGTTTTGAAGAATATGCAATGTCGTGTCTCGATTGCTATTTAATTCACTACCCCTATTGCCATCGTTGTTGATATATTGCAATATGAAGTTACGCACGATTGGGGTAGAATCAGGTAAATTGTCTCTTAAAAGATTCAAGGGTGGAAATTTCTAAATTAATAACACGTAGATAGATTTGAAATTTTCGAGACAATAATTTAGACTGTTTTTTATTGGTTTTGGAAATGATCAAAATGGACGTGCTAGCTTCTTATTGTTAGTCATTAAGAAAGTTGATTATGACGAAAATTTTTGAATAACTGGAATTCGTATTTGTTTTGTATATGTGGAGAGGTGTTGACTCTCGCTTGGTCATCTGATTAGATTTCTCTATAAATGAAAGTAAAAAGCAATGTCGTATATAAATAAATACAACACAATAAGTAGGAGAAATTTTTTAAGATGGTAGGGGGACATTACCATCACTTTCTTTCAATGTTCTTCAAATGTAAATTTGGGTCAAACGGCGACTTTCTGTAGCCAGTTCTGTGTATGTTTTCATAGTGTAAAGATAAATAAATGCATTCTGGGATGCATTTTTGGATTAGATTTACCGGTAAGTTGATTAGTTTCTAAATTTAAAAAAAAATCCAAAAATAACAATAAAAATAATTAAATTAAATTAAATTCGCAAAATAAATTGTTTCGGATTTCAATTCAATTTTTTATGAAGAAAAAAATTTCTCAATACTTTTACCACGATTCCGTGAAAGCTCATTTTTTTTTTTATATATACCTATCTATTTAATTATTATCTCATTATCTTAGTTTTATGATTATTTTCTACTTAATTAAACCAATAATTGAATTGTCATATTTGATTGCAATATTTTAAATTCAAGTTAATTAAAAAATAATTGCTTAATTGTTATCAATATAATTGCGTACTTTATCTTCGTTCAATTAATTCTTCAATTTGTAAGTGATGTATCAAGGTCCCCTAAAATTTATTATGTTTATTAATATGTAGGTGTGTGTGTGCTTGTGTGCCTATAGATGCTTTCACTTTCCCCGAACTTTCCGCTTATGTATCCGCTTCGAGGCAACTGGAATTCCCCGGATGTCTCAATATTAATTACACAATTATTAATATTATAATTATTATTATTTATAGGCAGAACATTATTATTGTGTTTTCTGTTCCCAATATCGAAAGAATTCAGTTTGACAAATTACGATCAATTTTTATGGAATGACAATATTGGCGGCCACCGTTGGATTCAACCACAAACCCCATCATATCCGTTATTATCATCGAATAATTATCGTCGTTCTGTTAATGATGATAATATTGAAACAGATCGACATTTACGGCCTGATACAATACATAAAATAACAGAAACATTAGGTGCACTTAATACAGTAGGTAGATATTTAGTCAATATGACTAGAGGGGATTCTGATAATATAAAATTGTCAAGTGATGTACCTAGTGCCATTTATACAATTAGTAAAAATGTATTAGGAAGGAATGTAACTGATACTATAGCACCATTGGTTAGAGAAGCATTGCCGGTTGTTATTGATAATGGTGAAGATAAAATTGATGATGATGAAGATTCGAGGAGTTGTACAACTCCTGAAGGTTCACCAGGGTAAGAATATCAACAATTATAAAAATTGCCAGTATTAATTTTTTTTTTTTTATTGGAACTGACAATTTTTTTACAATAAAAATTACGGTACAAACGATATTTTTGTAGATATTGTAATGATTTAAGTGATTGCCCCCAATTACTCCTAAATTTGGGTAACCTTCGACAGTCCCTGTGTTTTAAAAGTCTCTTTGTGCCAGGTGTATGTTGCCCAAAATTAGATCCATCAAAACCACCACCACCATTACCAACAAAAATTCCACAAAAATATATAACAAGCACAACAACGACATCAAAGCCTTTATCGAGTTTCTTATTAAATCAAACAACAACAACGACAATAAGGACGACGACGAAAACAACAACACAACGACCTCAAATCAATTCAGAGAGTTTCAATATTTTGGGAAGCATCATCGATCCTAATGGTAACTTGATTTCATTTATTTTGTAATCAGGTTTTTTTTTAGAATTTTTTGTTGATTATTACAGATTGCGGTCAGCCGGAATTTGCGAAATTTCGTGTTGTAGGCGGTGAAGAAGCGCTACCGGGCCGGTGGCCATGGATGGCAGCAATTTTCCTTCATGGCTCACGTAGAACTGAATTTTGGTGTGGTGGTTCGTTGATAACAGCAAAACATATATTGACAGCCGCCCATTGTACCAGGGATTCACGACAGAGACCGTAAAGCCGCCCCCTTATTTTCATTTTAATGGAAAAAAAAATAATAATGAATAATTGATCATTTCAGATTTGCAGCTCGTCAATTCACTGTCCGTCTTGGTGACATTGATTTAAAAAGAAATGATGAACCGTCAGCACCTGTTACATTTAAAGTATCAGAAATACGCGCCCATCCACAATTTAGTCGTGTCGGTTTTTATAACGACATCGCAATATTATCGTTAGATCGACCAGTTAGAAAATCAAAATATGTTATACCATTATGTTTACCACCGAAAAGTATGGGAAATGAAAATTTTGCTGGACGGAAAGCAACAGTTGTCGGTTGGGGCACAACATATTATGGTGGTAAAGAAAGTACAGTTCAACGACAAGCCAATCTACCAATATGGAGGAATGAGGATTGTAATCAAGCATATTTTCAACCAATTACAACGAATTTCGTCTGTGCTGGATATTCAGAAGGTGGTACAGATGCTTGTCAGGGTGACTCCGGTGGACCACTGATGATACATTGGGGTGCTAGATGGTTACAAATCGGTGTTGTTTCATTCGGTAATAAATGTGGTGAACCTGGATATCCAGGAGTTTATACAAGAGTTACAGAGTATTTAGACTGGATTCATGCGAATATTAGAAATTAAACAATATTTAACGTTATTATTTTAAAATTTCCCAGTGCCTTTCAGGAATTATTTTACAATTTTGATTATTTATGTTTATTATTATTATTAACACAATACCTCTGGTTTTTTTTCTATTTTAAATTATGCTCAAAATAAAGATAAGAACACTAAACTATCAGTTTATAGAATTCTACAATTTAAATATTTAAAGGAAAATAATAGATAAAATAAACTTATTGTTAGTATTTAATCGAACGAGCTTATCGCTACTTTGCTAAATGACTCATTTTAATTGATTGTGAGTTCATAACAAATCATTACAGTTTTACGTATTAGCACTGATTGAGGTGCTAAAATGGTGGATGCGCCGGGAGAATCATGTGTTCACATAGCATTTTAATTTTCAAACAGAAACAACCTTTATTTTGTCTTGTTATTTTATCAAATTACCTGAAAACTTATAAAATGTGTGATATAAAATGAGAAAAGACAATGTAGATGATTTATAATTTACTTCTATTGTCAGATAAACTAACAAAAGGACCTACAACTGTAATCTTTGGGGCTATATTAAGAAATGAACAATACAATTTTGATGAACAATTACGTCTCTAAAGGTTTATTTATATTTAATTTATAAAGGTCTACCTTTTTAATTCCAAAAATATACAGAATTATAACACGTTGATTGCCACGAGGCTCACTCGAATTGAAAAAAAAAACATGACCTGTAATTATCATTATTTTTACCCCGGAATATGAGAGATGACATTTTTTCCTTTTAATGACAATCAACGTCCTTTATAACATATTTAGGTAATAGAATGCAATTTGATCACTTTCTATTTTAGATCCGCTATTTTTAAATTCTTAAATGTGACTATAAATTTGCCCAAGAAATAGAATCCTAAAAGTGTGTAATACAGTAATACCCACGTGAGACTTAACAACTGTAATTTCATTGGGTGTAAGACTTCAGTGGATCAGTGGATATTTGAGTAAAGACTGGCTTACACTGTATCATGATCGGGTCGTAGTTGTTGGGTTGCTTTTGTTAACCACCACTAGGTGTTATTTATTTCAGCTTTACATTTTAATAAATTCGATAGAGTCCTGCAGGGCCATCGTTATCTCTCAGGCAATTTTGGCACTGCCTTAAGGCGGAATTTCATAGGGACGCCAAAATTACGACTCAACTCATTGTCACTTAATATATGTTCAGAAGAGTAGATATTTTCGTTATAAATCATCAATTCTTTATACATAAATTTTGCTAAAAATTATGCTATGAAAAAGACAATTTAAAACTTAATTTTGAGTTAAATTATCCACTTTTAGTGTGTGTTTCAACATGTTTATTATAATGTACTGATTTTTAACGAATTTTTGTAATGAACTTTTCAGTTTTAATTGAATTTTGTTCTTGCGTCACAAAAGGCAAGATTGTGACACTTTTGATCTGTTTTTGCACAAAAAAACGCAACGTTTCGGCAAAATTGCCATAGAAGTATGAAAATGAGTTAATTTCCCAGCTAAATTATAGACTTCTAATTAAGATTGTAGAATTTTTTGTCGATATAGGGCCGGTTCTCAATATTGAAAATCCATATTATTCACCCTTAATTATTGATGAAAGACTTGCCATCATGTTAAATAGTTAAAGGGGGAAAAATCAATTGAACGGCCTCTTATTATGTAAGAATAATGAAAAATCAAATTGAACAACGACCCTGATTGATACATTCAACTAAAAATGTTGTTTTTGTAGTGGCATTTTCATTAAAATAACAAATGATACAGGATTTTGTTGGCTGTTTAAGAGAGTGAGTAGGGACGGTATAAGATTTGAGTTCCAATACATTTATGGTTTTTATTTACATGATAAGTTAAGACCCTTGTAAAGCCTAAGCAATTCCTTGAATGTTAATACTTCGCTTTAACGCTTTCGCACAAAAATTTGAAGGTTACTTTATAAATTAGTGGTCTTTCTATCTTTTGTTGGTTTCGTATTGAATTTAAATTTCCATGAGCAGTGTAAACAATATTTTTTATTCGGATCTCACAAACAATCACGTGCACAATTCGTGCTATTCACATGGTTACTATATTGGGTCAGAAAATGGAGTACAATGCCGTAACTAGGGTGGAGCGCAAAGAAATCAAGGGCGACAACGCAAAACCTCCAAATTTCAGCCAGCATAATCATATCTAATGATTATTTGATATCAATTGATATTTAAAAAAAAAGGTTCTTTTGTACGAACATCTGTTAAAACAAAAATGAAAAGAGATTGATGGAACGGATGAACCAATCCAGAGGCATTGCAAGGGGTGTCGAACGGTGTTTCAGCCCTGAGTGCTGGAGTCCGAGGGCTCCATTCAACATAGAAGCCTGTTTTTATATATTTTTTTTTTTTGAGGAGAATCATGCAATTTATGTTTAAATCTTAAAATAATGTTTTAAATTATCAGTTTTCTTAGCAAGTCTTGCTAGTGAATTGTAAAGTATGAGGAAATGCTGATACTTTTAGTCAATTTTATAGACTTAAATTACCAATTTTTATGAACTTTTGCTGTAAAATTGTAACAAAGAGCCCTAGGCTGATTTTTTAGGATTATTTTTTGAGTTTAAGACTACATCTTGAGACATTCTTATTTCAATGAATCATCATTTTTTTGGCGAATTTTAAAGGTGATTATTCAAGCTGTATTCTTGACTCTTTACCACGGTCATGAGAACTTTGTGTCGTGACTTAACATGTGTTTCTTGCAATTTTTGCTCCTGTGTGGTCAAAAGGAGGAAACTCAGATACCTCTATTTCGTTTTAGAGCCGGACTCTCCATTCTTTAAGGCATGCTTGTCTTAAATTATCAATTTTCAATAAATTTTTCTATTTAATTGAGCTGAATCAGTTAGGTATTGACTTTTAAAAAAGAGGTGTCTCCTAGATCATTGACCTTTTTTGCGAATTTTTGTAGTGTATTTCACAAATTTCGACCATTTTAATCTATTTTAGAGCTAGATTCGTGACTTTCAATCAATATTTTTAGATGCTTTAATCTTAAATTGTCGGTTTTTAACAAATTTTATTTTGGAAAATTTTAATTGACTGAAAAATAATCAAAGATATGTATATAGATATAGTTTGATACATATATTTTTTCTCTATTTATCAATGTAAAAAAGCATATGGTGTTCTATTCAAGATAAGCAAGATATTCCAGTTTCAAAAGTACCTGAAAGAAAAATGTATTACAGCAAAACGCTAAAAGATAATTAAAAATTAAAAGTCTCGACGAAAATAAAATTGCGTGTGCTATTAGAATTCCAAATTTTACCCTTGCAAGTTCAATACTTTTAAGAATATGAATTTTGAAAATTCATCGCTGCAAAATCTAAGAATTCGCTAAACATCAAAATTTCTGAAAAGCTGTCACGAATACCATGAGTCATATAATCAAAGTCCTTTTCGATTTGACCCAAAATTTCAAAAAAAAAACAATAAAAACTATACCATTGTATTTAAAATAAGAGAGTAGGGTGCAATATTCCATACAACGGGGGTTGGTAACAAAAATATAAATAAAAGTTCATCATTTTCTACTAATTATAATTTCTTATACGAAACACGATTTTAGAATACACACACATATACAAGCGTGAATAATTGGTTGCCTAAGCAAATATTAGTTTGTTACCTATTTAGTAGATGTCACTAGATATCATTGACAATTTGATATTCAAATGTCGTCTATCTCTGTCTTCTTCAGTAACATCAAATCAGAGGGTTAGGATACACTCATTAGTCAGTTGTTTTTCAATCTTAACGAATAAATGTAGTAATTTTTTTTTAAACAATTTTGTTTATTATTGAATAAATAAAATGATTTTGTTTATCCGGTGGTATATTATCGAATATGTTTATTTTATTTTAACAATAAATTTTATTAATTTTGATATTATTGTTGGTAACAAAATATGTAACCATGTCTACCCCAAATATAACGAGGTAAGCTTAATAATTTATTATTATTATTATTATCTTGTTAATTAATCACAATAATTTGTCCTACACTCAAATAAATAAACAAACTGATAAAAAAAATCTATTAATTTTGATATTTAGAAAAATTTGTTTGTTTTGAAAACAAATCCATAGCCGCCTTTGTATATCATATGTGATAAGACAGATATTTTATAAATATTAGACGATAATTAAAAAAGCTATTTGTTGTATTAATTAAACATTGTTCTAATAATAGAGAGCAATTTATTAATTAATGGGAGTTAACAAAACAATTTAACATACTTAAAATCCATTATCATATGTTGAAAATATTTGAGCTGAATGGATATAAAATAATTGAAATTATTATCGAGGAATTTACACGTGTGTTATCAATTATTATCGCTATTGTTATTGTTTTTATTATAGGTATTACATACGCATATAGAACATGAACATATAATGAAAAAACGAAGTATAAATCAATCTTTACGGATTTTATTACATTATGACGATAGTGTTTACAGGTGAGTTAATTAAGTGAAATTAGTAACGTTAAATTATTTTTGGAAAAATTTTCGTTACAGACTTGACGATAAACGTTTCAATCTAATAAACGTAAGTACAACTAATTGGCCACTTTTTTTATTATTATTATATTGAAGAATATTTTATTGCAAGGCTATATAGAATAGGTTCAAGGCATTTAAATTTGTAAAACGTGAATATTGTTCCATGATTATATTTGACCTCTTTTATTATTATTCTAAATTACTAAAAAAATAATCTCATAAATATTTGTAATTGCTCCGAATAATAATGTTAGAAAGTATTATTATTTTAATAATAATAATAATAAAATTTGTTCCACTGTTCACCCACGATCTTATTTTTATATTATTGTAAAAAAAACAATAGTGATTTTTATTTTAATTGTTTATGAATTTAATTTTTTTTCTAGGAAACAATTTTACCACAAGCTGTTAGTTTCTGGGAAAAAGCATTATTTGTAAGACGTGTGGAAAGTGTAATACGTTTAACACGGTAATTTTTATCAATATTTTTATAGAATTCCATTTCACCAACAACGTCATTGTTTTCGATAAATAAATAAATAAAAAAGCAAATTCAACGATCAAATTTCACTTAAAATCGAAAAGAAATTGTCCTATATTTCATCATTGTTTGTTACTAATTAATATTCTTTACAGAAAATGTAATGAAACACAAGTGTTTGTTAAAGATTCTCATACACATTGTATTGATGCATGTAAAGAGAAAACAATGTGTGGTGAAGTTGTTGTACCTGATGAACATTTAGATGTATGTAGAATATGTAATGCAACAGGACAAGATTGTGATATAGCACCAGGTTCGAAGGCTGGTTATGGTATACGTGGTTTCGATTTTGTATTTTATGTATCAGCAATGCAAACAGAACGTTGTAATAAATTATTAACTGTAGCATATGCGGCACATTGTCAACAAGAAACTGCATTAGATCGGTATGTTATAATCTAGATTCTATTTTATTTCTAAATAGAAGAATTAAAAATTTTTAAAGAATATTTTTAGACCAATCGCCGGTCATGCTAATCTATGTCCTGATAGTATTAGTACAAAACGTCAAGATATTGAAATTTTATTATCGACAGTAAAACACGAAATATTACACGCTTTAGGTTTTTCTGTTAGTTTATACGCGTTTTATCGTGATCCTGATGGTAATCCACTAACACCACGTCGTGAATATACTAAAAAACCTCACCTAAATGAAAGGTATTTTTTATAACTTTAATAATAAACATTCATAATAAATCGATATTGTATTATAAAGATTACAAACGTATCAATGGAGTGATAAAATAATAAAAACTATAATAAGAAAAAATTGGTTAGTACGTTCTGGTCTAGTTGAACGTAAATTTGAAATGATTGTTACACCAAATGTTGTTAAAGAAGTTAGAAAACATTTTAACTGTAGCGAATTAGAAGGTGCTGAACTTGAGGATCAAGGTGAAGAGGGTACTGCATTGACGCATTGGGAAAAACGTGTTTTTGAGGCAACTATTTTATATTATTATTAATTTATTTAAAACGATTCCATTTTTTTTTTTAAATAATAGAATGAAGCTATGACAGGTACACATACACAAAATCCGGTAATATCTCGTATAACATTAGCATTAATGGAAGATACTGGATGGTATACAGTTAATTATTCAATGGCTGAAACAATGTCGTGGGGTAGAGGTTTAGGTTGTGATTTTGTAATGAAAAGTTGTAAAGAATGGATTACAATGAAATCATCTCGGTTAGACAACATCTAACATAAATTTTATTTTATTATTTATTTATTTTTACAATCTAGAGGTTTTTCGATACATCCATTTTGTAATAAAGTTAAACGAGATCCGCTACAAACTGAATGTACAGACGATAGAACTTCTGTTGCTTTATGTAATTTGATCCAACATCCTTTCGAGTTACCGAAAATTTACCAGGTATTTAATATAACAATAAACACATAAAAAGGTGCATTTTTTGTATAGATTGTTCAATTTTATTAGGACAACCTGTATTTTTATTTATTTGTTTATTGGTAATTTTCCAGAATTTCGATTACGTAAAGTACGGCGAATCCGGCAAAGAAGGTTATTATGGTGGTTCTGTATCATTAGCAGATTATTGTCCTTATATACAAGAATTTACTTGGTTATCAAAAAATGTAGTTGTTCGTGGATCACATTGTCAATTTAAAGAAAATAATCCAAGTATTTAATAATTTTCAATCTTTCTTTTTTTATTAAATAATAATTTAATTATCATAATTAGGACCAGATAAGAATTTTGCTTTAGAAAAATATGGTGAAAATTCAAAATGTTTCGAACATACGAATCAAATGTGGGAAGAACGTTCATGTGGTCAGATGAGACAATGGCAACATTGGGGCTCCGGTTGTTATAAATATCGTTGTGAAAATGGGCGGCTACATATTTTAGTAAATTCTATAATTTAATTGATTCCATTCATTATTTTTTTTTTTGTATTAATTATTTTGTTAAAAGGTCGGAAATTACTCATTCGAATGTTACCATGCTAATCAAGATATTTCAATACGTATTATCAGTAATGGTTGGTTACATAAAGGTGCCATAGTTTGTCCACCATGTAGAGAAATTTGTGCTGTAAGTATACAGTTTTATGAATTATTTTCCCCCTTTATAGTTATGCTTATTTCTTGTTTTATTTTGATATAAAAATAATAAACAAAAATATAGAAAGAGTTCAGTGAGCGAAATGAACGGTGTAAAATTGGTGATGATGCTCCACCAGCAACAGCTTATCCTAGAGATGAATTACATTGTTCATCGGTGCTAATTGAATTAAATAAATACGTTATTATTTTAGTATTATTTACATCGAAATATTTTAGTTGACAGTTAATTACGTAATTATTTTTTTTAAACGATATTCTATACAGTAATAGACGAAATGATAACAACTTTTTATTATCATTTAAACTGGATATTGTAAATCTCTTATTTTATTAAATAATGTAAAGCATACTTTTATAATGAATCTGATTGATCTAATGGGAACAAATTAAAGTTAAATTCAAATAAAACGGACGATTTTTATGAAGCAATATGCCAGGATATGTGTCTAATTCACCATATTCTTCCTGGAAAATTGATAATCGTGGTAATTGAACAAAGTGTTAACTACTGCGTTTTTTGACTTGTTATTAGATTTTTTCTATCGACGATTTAACAAAAGTTGTTATAATTTTGTTGACTACTGTAGATATTAAAAAAGATGAAATATTTTTATAAAAATTTAGTTGAATTAGCTCAATTAACTATTCATATATTCCTTTTTTGTTAAGTATTAGTATTGATTTAGTATTTTTACATTCCCAAATTGAAATTATGGCTGTGTATTATTTTATAATGATGATAATAACAATTTGAATTAAGTGCTGAATAAAATTCAAGATTTTTTTTGATAATTATTATATTTTTCCATCTTTTTCCATTAAATATTGTAGTATTGTTATAAATCTACATCCTCAACTTTATTTTTGTGATTATAGGGATTTTATAGTCAATAACGAAATTGTGAAGAAATATGTTTATATTTTTTAATATTTACAAATAATTGATAACACTTTTATTAAAATGATTTACTATAATAATGGTTTTACAATCGTGCAAGAGATAACAAGTATTTTAACAAGTGTAAAGATTGTACTATAGATTATATAACAATAATGAAGTTAATTGGTTCAAAATATTCAGCAGCAATAGTTTCCTTTTCCCAAATTTAAACAAAATAAAATAAAAATCGTAAAGGAAATTATATATAATAACTTAATAACTGTATTTAAAATTCCACAAAACTGATTTTAAATCGTTGATATGGCACAGTGAGCAATGTTTAATGAGTCTTGTCCAACTGGTCGTCTATCTATCAAACAGGATCCCTATAAGATAAAAAATCCTGTATAAAGGCAGTTTTTTCATTTGATTTTCAGTGAACAAATTAAGAAAATGATGGATAACGGTAATCGTCTTGGCACAGTAAAATGAAGAAACCTGTTTGATAGATTACCAAAAAAAAAAAATGCAATAAATTAATTATAATTTTAAAAAAGATTGCTATCAAAATAATTCAATTCTATCACTTTAAATACTTAATACAAATATTTGAGTTACAGTGGGTGTCCATCTTTGGTAAAATTATATATAAATTGAAATCAATTGTTCATTAACCAAAGAACTGTTTAAAATTAAGAAACCGGTTTCGGTCTATCCGACTATCTTCGCTTCCTCTATCAATTAAGTATGCCTTATTGTTTCGTATTGAATAATTAGATAGTTTGCAGAAGATTGTGATTTTAAATTTTATTGTCTTTATCTCTTCTCTATCGTTTGTAATTAAGTCGGATAGACCGAAACCGGTTTCCCAATTTTAAATAAGTTTCGTTGGTTTATGAACAATTAATTTCAATTTACATACAATTAGTTGAGTATAATTCATTTTTATCAACGAATATTTCACATACACATACATTACTATGGGTGATTTATTATTGTTGTTGTTGTTATTATTAGTTGTAATAGTATTAATTAATAATGGCACAACATTTATTTTTTCATGCATGTGTTTATTTTGTATTTGAAGAAACATTTTAAAATGATTGATTATTAAAATCACAGTAAATCTAATTGAAATTTCAAAAAATTTAATAATTTCTTTTGTACACTATTTTTAGTTCTATAATAATAACATTTAATTATAGAAATTAATGAAACAATTAAGCGATGATTATCGTAATTTTTTTTTCAAGTTTTTACTAATTACAACATTAAAGGTATACCGAAAACATCGTGTACAATTAACATAGTGATAATTGGTTACGATAAATTAGTTTTACTTCAATAATTTCTTCTCTAATTATAACAATGAAAGTAGTAAATAGTTAAGAAAATTTCCATATAATCTGTATTTTTTTATTAAAAAATAATTGTTCCTTCAATACTGTTTAATAAAACTGTAATATTGAGGCCGTTAGATTTAGAAAAATTGACTTGAAATTCTTCGGAAGTTTTGGCACTGATAATAGTGACCGTGATTATAATTTAAATGTGCCTATTTAGGAAAGATTCGTGATTTTAGTGATTGATAAAGTGTACGTATTAGAAAAGATTTGTTGTCGTTTTATTTAAAAACAAATCGTATTATTTTTAGCGATAGTTATAATAAAATATTTTTAATTGTTTTAATTCGATTGTCATTGAATAATTTTTAAAAAAAAAGATCTCATTCTTGTTAGAATTAGGTTTTCGAGGACAATGAAGCTTGTCCGATTGTTGAAGTACTTAATCGTGATGTTCTAGGCTCTATTTCTAAAGAAGTCTTGTAAAGTTCATCATCATCCATTAATAATGATTTATCCAATAAATAATTAGCAACTTTTGATATGAATTCGATTTTATATGGGGTTTGTTGAAAATGTCGTATTTCTCTAATCACATGAGCGATCTATCCGATGATAAAATAATTCTTTATCTAATTATTATACAAAATTAAAATAAAAATACGTACCATTCTCATTTTTGAAAAGTTAAGGAGACCATCTTGTGTAAAATTTGGTGTTCCCTCTTCAATAAATGACAGATCCGTTAAATACAAACCTAAATATGGTATACACGGTGGATCACAACGGTGTAAAGCATCTCTCAATGAGCGAAATCTCCCATCAGATGAGACGATATTTTGTAATTTTTCGATCGTTTGTTTCGTCTAATTTCATTAAAATCAATTATTTTAGAAGTTATACGGGGTTAATCACGTTGGACGAAAATTCTAATGTTAACTCCCATTATTTGGCAAGCGATTCAAAAAAATAATTAAGGATCTTTAGGGGAATATTTAGAGATTGTCAAAAACGCTCGTTTTAGACAGGGTATTTAACAATGAGAAACATTCTTACCTGTTTCAGAAAAAAATCGAGAAAAACGGAAAAATCCAATGCTGCGAGGATCCTTGAATCATTGTAAGTCGTGTTGTGTGTTTAGTTCTTTAGAAAAGAGCGTCTTTTGACAAACTTCCAAATGAGCTACGAGGTTCTAATTTTGCTAAAATGATCTCCAAGGGCTCCCTATAAATCTTTGAAATATTTTTCGAATCACTTGACAATTAATAGGAGTTGCCACAAAAACTTTTTGTCTGGCATAAATAACCCTATTTAAAAATTTTAGAGAAATCTAATTAATTACCGTTTTCGATACTTTATCCCAGGTTTTCTTTAAACGAAATATTGAGCTATTAGTAAATGCGGAACATATTTGTAAGACACCATTAAAATTATGTAAGCAACGTGTTATATCAGCAACAGCGGTCCATTTTTCAATAGCAGCAACACGTGACGCTAAATTGGTACGACGTAAAATTTCAGATGATACTAAACGTGATACATCATTGAAACGTTTTGTCATTAGTAAAATATGGGGTGCACGAGTATTTTTATCATTTTTCATCCATGCTTGGCCCAAAAACTCCCTTAAAATCAAATAATATGCACTATAATTTTGATTTTATTCAAATCAATTCAACATACTCGCTCGTTATTGAAATAAATATTTGATGATCGATATAAGTTAATTGTTCGGCAATATCTAAAGCTGATAATGTTTCGATACTTTCTTTACTAGGTGTCTAAAATTATTAATATCATTTTAATTTAGAAATCATTTTGAACTTGAAAAAATTACCATTGGGGTTGATAATAGTTGAAAAATATCAATTTTCTTACTTTCTGTTTCTTCTTTCGTTAACAATTTCAACAACTGAGCTGCAGCTTTATGTTCAGCAGGTAATAAATTTGGACTATAAATAATATCATCTAAAAATTCTATTGTTAAAGCTTTTAAACGTTGATCATTCTCAAAATCTTGAGCATGCTTTGATATCCAATGCCTAGAAATACCTCTTTAGCACAAATAAATTAAAAAATATCTTGAAATACCTCAAAACATTTAATACTCTCATCGTGCATGCGGTAGAAATAACATTTTCTTTATAACGATTCCTTTCAGTGAATTCATCTTGATTTTCCATTGCAGCTTGACGGCTGTTCAGAGATAAATCCCTGGGATTACTTGAACCGGATGTTGCGATTGCAAAAGCTGCCGCAGCACTTGACGTACTACTCCTATTTAATTTAAATATTTACAATTTCTTCAAATATTGGGGAGATTATTAAAATTTTACCGTCGTTTTGATTGCCTGAAAGAAGTAATAACGACACCGGCTTTGCTTTGTTTCGGTGAACATTCGTGTTGAAAACTTGAACGCGCTGTTGACATACCTTCATTCTCTTGTACAGAACGCCGCGAACCGTAATAACACTGATTGATTAAAAACTTGGTTATTTATTCAACAAGTGCGTTCTGGGGCAAATAAAACACGAGGCGTTAGCCGGGTGAAGTAATTTTCTCGAACGCCTTATTTGCCCCTTAACACAAGAATTGTATACAAAATTTTATCCAACACAAGACAATTTTAAATTATTTTAAAAAATATCCGTCATTTATTGATTTGATAAGTAAAAAATTAGAATAAAGAACTACTACCTACTTTATCTACTGTGGATATAGAAAATCATGCTCGTTGATACACCACACTATAATAATCACATCATGCCCTATACTAACCAATAGATATGCGTAATTTCTATAACACTCTAGTGTGTTATAAGGTGCTTTACCTGTAATACAGCACTTGTGGTCGTTGTCGATATACTAGCTGATCTTGATGAACTACACGACGCTCGGTGCATTGTATTATAAAAGTGGCTCATATCTTCAGCTAAATCTAGAGTTGGAAAAGTCAAAATTCAAAAAAACGTCAATCAACTATATATACCTTCATGTTCTTCAGATGTAGAACGTTCAACTTTTCCTTCATTTGTTGTTTCACATTTCACCGGTGAATGTTGTTTTGATGTTGTCGTTGTTTGCGATGTTGTAACATCTTTAATCGGTGATGTTACCTTCTTAACAGTACTAGAACGTTTTGGTGAATGTTGGGGGGATGTTATAGTTTCTGCATCATTGTTATCGGACGATGATCCGACTAGAGTTACAGAACTCAAGTTACTCGGCGAACAAGGGGCACTCAATACTGTTACATCTATTAAATAATATAATTAATAATAGAATTTAGCAATTTTTTATGATCTCTAATACCGGTAAGGGTTTCGCTGCTACTAGAAGCGGCAACTTTCGGTATTGATAAATGCGAGTTATCCTGTTTTGTTGATTCGCTTTGCTCGATTTTGATAGAGATCGACTTTTGTGGTGATGATGGTAAAGTAGCATGTGTTGGACTTTGTTTAACAATTTTCGGATAAGTGTGTTCGCAATTCTCTTCCTCATCTTTAATTATAAAATAAAAATCGTTTAATTTAATTAATTAGGCAGTTGGATAGGTGTGCCTTTTTTACATTTTTGTAACGTTGCTTTCCAATGTCGATGTCCTTGCGAATCATAGCTGTGCGATCGATCCCGTTCGCTCATTTCTGAACCGTAACCGGACACGGAACTGGCGCCGCTAGTTCGTCGTGGTGAAAAACTACTACGTCTCCTATCATCGTACAATTGTAATGTATTTTCATCCTTATTTGTAATGCCTTCGAGGGATATAACCGATCCTTGTGGTTCAATATCGTTACTATAGAAGACTCTCTTTAATGCTTCTAATACAGTAACACCGTCAGTGAATACGCGGTATGTTAGAAGGAATGTGTTCAAGAAGTCTATGGAGAGGAACCTTAAATCTGAAAAATACTTCAATTCTTTTACCATCTTATATTGATCAATATTAATGTACCTTTAATGATTTTTATGCAGAAAAGTTGATCGGGAAATGGGTAAAATCATGCATTACAAGGTAAAAATAAATGATAAAAAAAATTCCCAGATTATATGGATTTTTTTTTGATATAGTAGTCATTGAACGAATTAAGAATACAAGAAATTTTCCATTTGTTTTTTTTATATTCATTTACCAGTTAATCTTTGAAGAAGGCGTTCTGGTGTTGCATATCTTATTTGGGGAACTTTACATGAATTCATCGTACGACTAAACCGGATATCAGCTTCATCTTTAAATAATTTTGGATCGTTCTTCAACGATTGAGGCAGCGTGATGGAACTATTATCGGACATAGATGGTCGTATCATATCATTAAATTGAACATTATCCAAACATTGACTGAGATCTGATATCCATGCGGCCTTCTCTTGAATTGATGAAGCAAGCAAATGAACAGTCACCTACGCGATCAAACAAATTACACAATTACCAATAATTGAAATCAAAAGTAAATACTAACTTGTTGTCCTGGCTGATTGGGATTCTTTAAATCAACAATAATTTTGAAATCACGATTCTGATAATTACTGGGCATTGCTGACGTTTCGCTAACGCCCGAAGATTGACTTAACGCAGAACATAATGAGGCTTCTACAATCAAAAATAGAATCTAAATTACGTTTGGTTCTATGAAAGTTTATTGAAGCAGAAACAGACCATCATCTTCGGGATTTTCGCTTGGATCTTCAATGAGGAGTGCATCAACGAGAGGGATTTTTCCAATATCCGGTACCAAATGTAATTTTCCGCTTGACGTTCTGCAATAAATGTTGATTGCTTCCGTAAAATGAATAAAAAGTATATAAAACCATCAAACCTTGTGGCAATAATCAAATGATTTGAAAATAGAAAACATTGACGGACCATTTCTTTTTCGTTTTTAAAATTTAATTTACTACGCGAACTTTTACCTTTTTCTGTTGGTAATTGTATTAAACTACCCTGTCGAACAAATACTTGATTCACATCGAGTAATATATCACAACCTTCAACGATCATTCGTTCGACGGCTAAGTTTTTCCGTAGATTCTCAGTTTCTGATACCTAAAATTAAGTTTTCGTTATTTGTTCGAGAGAAGTGAAGAATTTTGAAAGATTACTTCATCGTGCATTTGTCGAGATAAATCTTCAAGTTGTTGTCGTGCATTCTGTAAACTTTTTCTTTCGACATGATCATGGGGCGTGTGGGCCAGTAATTCATGTAAAGTGATAATGTATCTTGGCACTTGGTGCATAGGATATGTTAGGAATGTCTCCAATGATCGTCCCTGACAAGCTGGTTTGCTCTCTAAGCGTTTAAGCAATGCAGAAAATTGCGGTGATTGTTTGCATTCAGTCAACACTTGGAGGGAATAATGATGATTTCTTACATATTCTTGATAGATACTCAACATTGGTAATAACATTGAAAATAAATCACCTAATACTAATGTAGGCCAACTTTCAAGTCTAGATGTGAGTCCTTTTAAAAATATCTGATGCAAAAATAGTACAGTTTCACTATTTAAAAATATCGAATTAACATCTTCATGCGAACATGGTGGTTTTTTTGATGATGCAGCCATTTTAAATGGACGCAAAAAACACGATACTAATACCTCCATTTGTTCCATATATTCTTGTTCAGATTCAACCATACGAAATACTAAACTATTCCTTTTACGCATACTTTCAGCATGTGGACTTTTAATATATTGTTCAACAATTTGTTTCCAACGTCTACGACATAACCAACCACGAAAGAAACTTTGTACTTTTTTTATTTTACGTAATTCAACTGAATCTTGTTCAAGATTAATAAATTGACCGGAAACATTTGATGTTGACGTACCTTGATTTGACACTAAACTACTTGTTGATTGATGGTGAGGAGTTGGTTTCCATTCTTTTTTCAATGTAAACAACTAAAAAAAAAAACGCAATTTGTTTTGTGTTCGTTGAGAGACAAGAAAATTGACTTCTAACTGACAGGTTAATTTTACGACTATACACAATATGTCCCTTCAACATACAGGAAAATATCGAGCATTTATAACCGATACAAGTTTCCCATAGAAAAGTAGCAAATGTTGAAACTTAAATAAAAATCAAAAATATCAGGGTAGGGGATTGAACTAGATACAGTTACCTACAAGTAAACCACCCGAGATCGAAACTCCCGATTTTTATAATAATTGGCACATAAGTAATAGTTTATTCTATTTTAAGAGATGCGTGTTTTGTCATTTGTGACCATGCTAAAGTTTAAGGTAGATATTGAGGGTTGAAGTTACCCTTGTAAAATCAGTTTATTTCAAATATCTCTGGAACGGCTGAATATTTTTAGCGGTTCAAAAACTAGATGATAAAGGTTTACTAGGGCTATCAAAAGGTGAAAACCGCGTTTTCATCCCTTTTTGAGAGTTAAAGGTGTATATAGATGATTATTATATGCCATTGTAAAATACAGGGTGAGCCAAGAGGATGGCACCCTAAAAGTATAAGAAGTTCTAATTGATGGAACTTTATGAAATTTTCTATATGGCCGTTTTGGCACCTGAACTACCTTTAGAAAATATTCTTGTTGTTTTAGCTACCCCCCTTATATGGGGTAGTGCACCCTACTCTCTTATTTTAAATGGAACGGTACATTTTTTATTGCATTTTTGTATTTTTTGATGAAATCGAAGGGGACTTTGAAAACATATGACCCATGGTCTAGCGCTGAAAGTTTTTCAGATATTTCAGTTTTTGTTGATACTTAGAATTTAAGTAGTACAAATAATGTACTTGTCAATTTAAACAGAATTCAATTACCTTTCAGCGTTTAGCTGAAATAAATTTTTCTTTCAGGCAATTTTCAAACTATAATAACTTGCTTATTTTAAATAGAACACCATATTTTTCTTTATATGGTTGGATAAAGAAAAAAATCTGTATCAAACTGTATTAACATTCCCTATACCTATCTTTGATAATTTTTCAGTTATTCAGAATTTACGATTTCCTCCTTTGAAAGAAAATGCAATACGTCTAGTCGCCTATGCCAAACTAATCCAACTACAATGAAATGCGTAGATGGCTTAGCAAAATGACAAAATATCACAAATGATGTTAATATTTTTTACAACTTTGGGACATTCTACATACACAAAAAGCAAATGAAATAAATATTAATTTAATTAATTACCAATTTCTTCCATTTTATTTCATTGAGGTAGTTCAAATGTAATTAATTAATTTCATCTTAATTGTGACAATTGAATTGGAGGTTGTTTTGCTAAGCCTTCTATGTTTTATATTTTATTTCAGGAAAGAAAATTAGACGAAATTGAAAATTCTGAATAATTGAAAAATTATCAAAGATAGGTATAGGGAATGTTAATACAGTTCGATGCAGAATTTTTTTCTTTATCCAACCATATAAACAGAAATATGGGGTTCCCTTTAAAATAAGCAAGTTATTATAGTTTGAATATTACCTGAAAGAAAAATTCATTTCAGCAGAACGCTGAAAGATAATTAAATGCTCTACAGTTTGATAGAAAGTACGTTATTTGTACTATTAGAATTCTAAATTTTAACATTTTAACTGCAATTATTTCTATGTTGTGAATTTTTTATTTAAACACTGCAAAATTAAAAATTTCATGAAAGGTCAAAATATCTGAAAAACTTTCAGCGCTAGACCATGGGTCATGTTATCAAAGTCCTCTTCGATTTCATCAAAGAATTCAAACATGTAATGAAAAATATACCATTCCACTTAAAATAAGAGAGTAGGGTGCACTACCCCATATAAGGGGGGTAGCTACAACAACGAGAATATTTTCTAAAGGTAGTTCAGGTGCCAAAACGGCCATATAGCAAATTTCATAAAGTTCCATCAAGTAGAACTTCTTATACTTTTAGGGTGCCATCCTCTTGGCTCAACCTGTACATTAACATCAAAATTCTTCCAGTAGAAAATTAATAAAAAAATTACCTGCCCGAGAATACTTACCCTATAAATAGCTCATAAAGGTTATACACTAAGGGTTAAATTTTGACCATATATCTGCTGCTTTACAATAAGTATATTTAAAACCGAAAGAATTGAAAAGTAAAATAACATTCCTGACTGTTAATTTAATCAGTCAATCTATAAAACAAATAAAATGAAGTCTTTGTAAACATTTTTAAACCTTAAAAATCAGATCAGACTAGATAAATTATACAAAATTAAATCAAATAAAGTCATAAAGAGAGACTGAATAATTGGAAAAATTTGCATAAATTTATATCCCTATAATCGATAAAAAGTTGTAAGGGGTGATTGTTTATATATCATTTCAAAGATCTTTTAAAGGTCTTTAAGATGCATTAATTTGAATTCAATAAAATTATACGCTTACTCAAAATTCACCCTGCAGACCCTACGAGCTTTTTATATTTTAAATACAGAAAAATCATCGGACAGGTAACTTTTATTTTTTAATTATCTACTAACAAATATGTTTTACCATGAAGTAGAAAATCGTAAAAACCCATAAGAAATGGCATATAATTATCTGCAACTTCAACATCCAACAGGGGATGAAAACGCGTTTTTCACTTATTGATAGCCCTAATAAGTGTCTTATCATCTAGTTTTTGAACGTTTGAAAAATATTAAGCCTTTCCAGAGATATTTTGAAAAAACTGATTTTGCAAGGATAATTTCAACCCCCCCAATAATGTGAAATAAAATCCTACCTACTTTAAGAGGCCGCAATATATATTTCTCGATTCAGCGTGTGAAAATTGCCAATTTTCAAATATCCGATACCTCCCTTGTTTTTTTAAGATATCGAATAAAATATACGTGCATTAGATAAAACATTTCAACGTGCATGTCCTAAAGCATTTTATTTTGGATAAATATGACAAAATTAAGAATTAATTAATTTTAATAGCTGTAAATAAAAGGTAAAATAGGCTCAAATTTTCCATGAAAATTCCTTTAATTTACATAACTTGGAACAAGCTTTTTAACAATTCCTCTTGCATTAGCTTTCTAAAAACGTGTCGTGAAATTATGCAAGGAATTAATATTTGAAAATTCTTTAAATATTCTTCATTTTTAGGAAAACTAAGCAGCCCATCGGGAAAATACCTAAATATTTTGAAATCCCTTTGATTTTCCTATTTAAATCATCTGATAAATATTAAAAATCAATAATATTGGCATAGTTTTAGAAAATTATGAAAGAAAATGTACGAAAAAAAACAGGGTCCAAGAGTTTGCTTTGCCATTCAGAATTTTATTACATTTTTCCAAAATAAAAAACTTTAAAACATGCATCGTGAAACGCGCGTTTACCTTATCCAATATCTTAAAAAACAAATGAGGTATCGATGTTGGAAAATTGGTAATTTTCGCACGCTGAATCGACAGATGTCAACTGAGAGTCTCTCTTCTATAAAGATTCTCTCATGTCACCTCATGCGTTCTTTTACTCTACCCGAAAATGCAATAACATATGTATCGGGGGTGTCATCATAGTAATGTAATAAAATATGTATAGAGGGTATCATCCATGATAAGCGATAATCTCGTAACTCATTTGGAAGCTTCAAATTGCTCGTCAACTAATAGCAGTTTGATAGTATCGATCATATTTAGCCAGCAGCGTTAAAATTTTCGATAACATTTTTCTTGATTAAGGGCGAATTATTCATCAAAAATTACTTTAAAAGGGCGTAATAGATATTTCTCGATTCAGCGTGTGAAAATTGCCAATTTTCAAACATCCAATACCTCGCTTGTTTTTTTAAGAAATTGGATAAAATAAACTTGCATTATTATCTATAGATAAAACATTTCAACGTACATGTCCTAAAGCATTTTATTTTCGAAAAATATTATAAAATTATGAATTAATTAATTTTAACAGCTGTAAATAAAAGGTGAAAATTCATTTAATTTACAAAACTTAGAACAATCTGTACAACAATTCCTCTTAACAATAGCTTTTTAAAAACGTGTCGTAAAATTATGCAAGGAATCAATATTGGAAAATTCTTTAAATTATCATAATTTCTCGGAAATTTAACAACCCTATCGGGAAAATCCTCAAATATTTGGAAAACTCGTTCAATTTTCTATCTATTACCTGATAAAATTGAAAATCAATAATATCGTCATAGAATGTTATGAAGAAAAATGTACGCAAAAACAGGGTCCAAGAGTTTCCTTATTTGGTATCCAGAATTTTATCACATTTTTCCAAAATAAAAAGCTTTGGAACATGTACCTTGAAATTCTCTATTTGACACGCGTTTATTTTATCCAATAACTGAAAAAAAACAAGCGAGGTATCGATGTTTGAGAATTGGCAATTTTCGTACGCCCAATCGAGAGATTTCTACTGAGGGCCTTTAGGAGTTTATTCTATAAAGATTTTCTCATGTAATGTAACCTTCTACGTTTTTTTTTACATACTCTGATGTAGAAATGCTCTACGCGAAAATGCAATAAAATATGGATAGGGGGTGTCATCATAGTGTTTCCATGGAAAACGATAAATTCGTTTAGTCGCAGTTAAATAATTAAAAAATATAGCCAAAATTATAATTAGACATTATTGTTGACTCATCCTGTATAAAGCAACATGACTAGATTAATTTCCCAGCGGTAAATACAATAACAGGTAGAGCAAAAAAATAGTGTAACTACTTGTTGAAATCAATATTATAGATATTAGAAGTATAGGAAATGCCAATAAATCGATTAATAATGAAGATAATAATAATACACTTCGAATTTTTCAACACTAGATAGCTCTTATGACAACTCATATTGCGGTTCGAATAATATTTTTTATCCAGCACCGTTGTTTTATGATGCCATAACTACATTTTCTAACTTTTTTGAATTTCTAAAATTCTATATTTTGGGCTCTAAAGTCTTTACGCCCGTGGATAAATTTTTGAAAAAGCTGTCGCTTAACAATTTTTAATATGCTACGAGATTTTTTTCTGTAATTCAAAATTACGTCAAAATTTTGATAAATGGAAAACACCATCGGATGCAATATGACCAACATTAAATAAACGATGCAACGCTGGTTACGAAATTTCAACATCTTAAAAAACAAGCGAGATATCGGTGATTAAACATTGGTATTTTTTTCGACCACCGAATCGAAAGTTGACTATTGCGGTCCCTTAAGGGACAAATAAGACGCTCGAGAAAATTGCTCCACTCGCCTAAAGTCTCGTGGGTAAATGTTTTCTTTTGCGTCTTATTTGCCTCATAACGCAATTATTGTATAAATAACTAAAGAATTTGTAAAGTAGTCCCTGGAGAGCATTTTAACAAAAGTAGGGCTTAAGGGTATTTTGTACTATGAGATCGCTTCAGCGTGCGAAATTTATTAATTTTCAAACAACGATATTTCGCTTATTTTTTAAGATATTGTGAAATTAAAACGTGCGTTGGATATTTTCTTAACCAAGCGTGTATGCGCTCCGAGCGGTATTGCCGGTGTGATTTAGTCCGCATATCTGGTATAAACCGGATAGATGTGGTACATTACAACAACAATACGTCTCGCAGAGCAAGCACGCTTGGTTAAGAAAATTACCTACGGACAGATTTTCAAATATTTTTCATTCTTATGATATGGTCGTGAAAGAAAATCGATTTTCCTATGTTTTGATACTAATTATCGGTCAAATTAATTAATTTTAATAGCTGTAAATAACAGGTGAAACTGGGATTCCAAATTTTCCAAGAAATCACGTAATTTTCAAAATTTTCTTTTAAGCGAGCTTTATTACCTCCGCCCTTACAATATCTTTCTAAAAACAAGAGTGCATAATTCTATCTTTAAAATTGTGCCCTAGACTACTGATCAAAGTCCATTTAATTTTCTTCAAAATTTGGAAAAACTAACAAACGTATCGGGAAAATTTTTGAATATTTGGAAAGATCTCATCATTTTCCATCTAAATCACTCAATAGATATTTAAAATCAATCATATTGGCCAATTTTTAGCCAATTATGAAGGAAAATGTACAAAAAAACATGGTCCAACAGTTTTCTTTATCATTCCGAATTTTATCAGATTTTTCTTTAATAGAAAGCTTCAGGACATGCACCTTGAAATACTCTATCAAACGCACGTTTTAATTTCACAATATCTTAAAAAATAAGCGAAATATCGTTGTTTGAAAATTGATAAATTTCGCACGCCAAATCGAGCTATCTCTACAACATACCCTTAATAATATATTGGAAACTGAGCGAAAATACAGTTCTTTTTCTGATCATATCGTGGTTTTCTCCAACCAGCTACGTACGTAAGCTGAATAATAGCAAGAATGTCTCGATGACCCTGGTAATATTGTTTTTTTTTTCTATCGTTTCTCTCTACTGGATTCAGGCAAAAATGGAAAACGTTTCTATTTGTTCCAGAAAACAATGGTGAAAAGGGGAGGAATCAATGGATGTGTATAGCAGTGAATCTGATTGCTATATCGCCCTAGGCTTATTTTGATATACCGCCCTCATTGTTATTTCATATATCTATTATAACTACCACTTGTAAATATCCGTCTTTACCTGGTTTATCCGAAATCTACCTACCCAGATATGAATGGAATTATCCATATTTTTTTTAATTTATTATTTTATGAGTATATGTAGGTGTACTTAAAAACGCACGAATATTCTATGGGATTGCCTGTACCTCAGTTTAAATTAACTATCGATTAAGGGACATACTGTTTATTTAAACAACTTACTTCGGTCCTTAGTTTTTTAATTTCCGATGCTAATTCTTCACATTGTTGAGTATATTGCCATTTGGCAGTTTGCTCAGATTCAACAATTTGAAGTAAATGAAGATGTTTTTGTTCTAATTCCTCTTTTTGTAATAAAAGTTTATTAAAGCTAGAAATATGAAAAAAAAATTCGGAAATCTATCTCTTTTTGAAGACAAATAATTTTAGATATAGGTACCTCGCATCCCTAATAGCTTCAATCCAATTTTTACAATCGGTTTCGTTTAGTGCCCTCAATTCATATTGGCGAATATTATCCTTTCTGTACGATATAGCGAAACAATACTGTAAAAAATGAATAAAATCGAAACAAGTACACGAAATAAAGGGGTAAGATTTGCTTAATGAATAATTGATAGGTAATCGTATTTGATTATTTTTAGTTCGATATTGATCCAAATTCACATTAGACAAATTCTACTATGTATTTAGTAATTAAAGTTTTGAATTAATAATAATAATTATAAAAATACAATTAATAACCCAGCAGCGTAACTACGCCATACACCCAACGCTGCGGGCTCAGTTGCGGTAAGGTAAAAAAAAAAGTAACAATTTTTTAACAATAGTATTACAAACAATTTTTCGGGGGTAGTATAAGTGCCCAGTTAACTAAACTTGCAAGAGGGTGTGAAATAGTCATGCCACTGTGATATTTAATTAAATGAAACTGACCTGTTTATCTGTACAATCTTTTGTTTTAGATGCACTACCTGTTGTTATCAATCGTTCACAATAACAACCCTCTAAAAGAAGTACACCGCTAGGACGGTGGCAATTTTCTGTATCGTAATAAAATAACAAATTCTAAAACAAATATTTTTTTTTGCAAATAATTAGGAATAATTATGAAAGCTTCCATTACCTGATAAAGAATAAACCATCGTAAATGCCATCTACTACTGTCTGATGATTTTTTATGCAAATAACCAATTTGAGAATGATCATAATGAGCTCTTTCTGACAACATAATTAATTGATTCTCATTAACACGTATGGTTCTTTGCATTTTAGGACTCAACATGTTATAAGTATTTTTCTTAAATCTGAAATTTGTAAAATTCGTCTTTTATCAATTCCATTCTAGCGAGTCTTATTAATGATAATAATGTAAAAACCGAGACAGGTAATTAAAACTTTGAACTTTTTGGGTAAGCGGGACTACTTGTCTCGTTTGAAAAAAATACTGTGAATATTTTATGAGAACACTTGAAAAAAAATTTCGGTATTTTTACAAAATTAATAAGAGACTTACATACATCGACAAAAGTGGTAGAAGCTTAACAAAAAACACGATCACTGTACAGCTTACTATTGGTACAATGTTCGATGGGAGACTGCATCAAATATGATATGAAACTGAAAACTCAACAATTTCCACAAGACTTAATCAGGAAATCACCGATTTTAATACGCAAGCGTACTTGTTGCATACATTTTTACTTGGAAAAATAAGATCGATATAACTGTAATTCACCCCGAAATCACAATGAAAATTGAGCAACAAGTACAACGATCATGTTCATCACATTTTACTTTATTGATTAGATATATTGTGCCGGATTAATTTCCCGGAAAAATCGAGTAAATCGTCCACACTAATTACTCCATATTGTTTTTCTATATTAATTATTAACAACAGATAATATTTTTCAGTCGGTATCTCCATCTCTATCTCTACATGGTTTTTCAAATTTGGCGCTTTGTGAAACACTGAAAATGACTTTATCGAAAAATCGTATTTTGGAAAATTCGACGATGGGGATCTATTTGTTTGTAATTATAAGGAAATTAAATTAAAATTTCAAGAGAATAGTTCAAAAATAGTTTATTCATTTTCAATATTGAATTTTTGCTCGCATCCCGACATTACAACAATAAACAAATTAATTAATTCAATTAATTATTCAAAATACTGGATTAAATTTAGTTCCAATTACAAAAATGAATTGTCTTATCTAACAAATTTTAACTTCTCCAAAGGGAGATTTTTTATGTAAAATCTCATTTGAATTGTTTTACTACGTTATAATTCTACTAATTGTAAAATTTGAAAATCACTATAGCCTCTTATTATTATTATCTTCAAGATACCACTAAAATAAAGATTTTTCTCTATGCATGCGTATTTGTTTAGTGTTTTATAAAACAAGCAGACTAGATAACCAAACTGAAATAGAGATAAAGATAGAGATAACTATTTGCAATGAATATGAAAAGATTACCATTTGTTTTGTTCCCAATGATAAGGGGAAGATTTCATGGGAAATCTGATGGAATCAAATAAAAAATTCTAATATGAAATATAACAGCAGTTTATCAAATAAACACAAATTGACATTTTTATATAATATTTATAAAAAAAAAACATAAAAGAGTTCAATTCAACAAAACATTAAAAGGAAAACGTTTTCTTTTTACATTTCACAAACTTCATCTCAAACTGACTAACAAATATACAAAAAAAAGTGTATAAAATAATTATAAAAACAATGTAAATAGTAGGTATTTTATTAAATACAAAATAAAAGAAAATAATAATAATAATAATAATAAAATGGTATTCAACTTGTTACTAGTCAAAAAAGCCAACGGTTCATTTACAAACCGGGCGAAAACTTAAAAAAGATCCATTTTTTAATTAATTTTTTCTTTTTAATTATTTTGGGCAACAATAAGGATTTGAAACAATTGACTATTCCTAATCGAGGCAACAGCCTGATATATTGCACTAATGGTAACTACATTCAAAACTGGAAACTAGAAAAAAGTTACCAGTTAAACTCGATTTTTCATTTTTATGTCTTATTAGACTGTACTGGTCGAATCTCACAGACTGATCAGATATTATTATCGTTTTTTTTTTTCCATTTTCTCTAAAATTTATTTAATATTTTTTTCTTGTTTTCACATATAAATTATTAAAAAACTAAAAATATTTATTGAAAATCGTTATAAAAAGTAAAAAATGTACAACTTTAAAAATTTTCAATAAATACGCAGTTGTAATTACATTGTAAAAATATGAAAATTATACAATCAGTTTTACAAACAATCTGACTGCAGTTGCATCTAATAATTGTTTATTTATTTAATTTATTTTTTTTTTAATATTTTCTTATCTTATTATTATTTAAATTGGATAAAAGTTACACAAAAAAAAAATATGTTAGATCAAAATGACAACTGTCTACATAATATGATACGGTCTTGTCCGCTATCATCTACTCCTTACGGGGCAGGCGAGCAAATATACAAACAGTAGAAAAAGGAGTGTAAAATCTTTACAAATCATATCATTACATATTTGTACCATATTGTAGATGGTTCACACGGGCCTGATATTGTTGTATCCTGGACTAGACTATAGTTAAAAGGATACAAATTATCATTTAGTTATTTTAAAAGACCCGTGCCCTATTTACACAATTACCTAGGGAACGTTAAAATAATAATAATAAGAATAATAATAATAATTAATTTATAATTAATAATAATAATAGATAATAATTAAAATTCATTAATTACGATTAAAAGATAAAACTCTACAACACTGATAGGCTAGCTAGGCTATTCCAATCAGTGCTTATATTGCACACATCAAACTTTTGCTAATCACCATTTATAACAGTTTAGTATAAAAATTCAAATTTAAAAAATACAAAGTCTTACAATAGCTGATACTATTTATATATATATAATATATATACTATACATATCGTGCAATTTTTTTAATACATAAAGACGTTTATGGTATCACACATTAAAATAAAGGATGGTAGAATTGCGGACATAAAGCAGGTTCGCAGGATAGCAAGGAAGCCAAGGTGGGTGTTTTTAGATTTTTTCCTTTGTTTTTTTTTTCTCAATATTATTTCCTCTCACTTAATTTCTCTCTATAATTCTCCCTAATTTCCTTTAATTTAATTAAATTTATAATTTAGTTTAATTTGATTTAATCAAATCGTTTTTAATTTAATTTAGCAATTTTCTATTATTGTTTCGTTTTGTTTTTTTTTTAATAAAAAAATATAAAATAAAAATTTAACAAAAAAATAATAATTTAAATTAGCAGCGGAACACGGGCAAAGGCGGGCCGGTCAGGTACTTGGGGGCTAAGTTGTTGCCGCAAGCGGAGATCCTCTGCCCAGCAGGCGGCTTGCAGATTAGACTAGTATAGTATTTACAATACCCTGAAAGTTTCTGACTGTACCGCACTATACATATAATTATTCATTCTGTTGTCTATTACTTTTTTATCTTTGTTGTTATTAATTTTCATTTATTTTTCTTCTATACAAACATGCGTTCTTTTCTAATGTTCTGGTCAGTGTACGGTCAGCCAAATATGACCAGAACTATTGGCCAAAACAAAAAAACTAATCAAAAAGGCCACTCGTCATCAACATCATTCAATCTTATCATGATTATATTAAAAATTACAGCGATACATAATATTCTTATATACCTTTATCGTTTATAATAAGTATTTTTCGATTATCTTTTCATTCGTAAATTTAAACACGTCATCTTTAAACACTGATAAAAGACGACTAGTTATCAAGTGGGTTTAATAATCACAAGAAAAATGACGTGTTAAATTTTACAAAAATTAATATTAAAACAAACAAAAATAAATCGAATAATCTTTTTATAAACGATAAGCATTGTGAAGGGAAAAAAATTTGCTTATTAACAACATATGCCAAAAATATTGGTGCAGTAGAATTTCGCTATCACCAGGAGAGCCTCAGACAGAAGATAACAGATTACAGGTAAAATTTTTAATGTAATTTTTCAAATATTTATGTATAATTGCTACTAGATAATTATGCCTATGCAATATACAGCAATACTGCCATATTATTTTTTGGTTTATACCAAAATTGAATAATAAATAATATAGACAGTTGCTGATTAAGCGCTCCTGCGTTAACACCAACGAAAAGGAACAGCTCTAGGACGATCTGCCCCTTCTTTAACTAATGGTTTATGAAACTCTCGTCCTGGTCGCGAATGAATTGTTGCCCAACAGTGCTCACAATAGTACTACGAGATAAAAATAAAAAAATATTGTTTTCTTTTTTCTTTGTAACAATTAAATTAAATAATAAATACCTGTAAACAAGTTACGTTTGCACAAAAGAACGGTGCAAATTTACCACCACAACGTTGTCCTTGACATTCATCACACATTTGATCATCAAGTACATACGGTTTAACTTCAACCCTCTTATCAATATCACCATGTTGCAATTGTACAAAACGTGCACTAATTGCAGCTATATAACTTTGTTGATTACTAAAAGCAACACGTCCAGCACCTTTTGGATATTTCAATTCTGGATCTGTATCGATACCAGCATAACATACACCGCCATATAGACGATCCATAATCATCGCTAATTCCACTAAAAATAAAAGATAATTATGAAGATATTATTTTTATTTTATTTTGTCGAGATAATCAACACATACCAGCCTTGAGAGGTCGGGGAACTCCTCCGACAAAAACTGTTTTACGTGGATCTAAAGGCATTGAAGCATCCAGAACAAAATCAGCATCCGACAATCTCCATGGTCGTATCTGTACAGGTTTATCTTTAATTGTTGGTGAAGATACACATAAATATAATTTATCTTCATCAGTAATACATGCATCTATCAAACTTTGTACAGAATTTTCATCCTGTAATTATAAATTTTAATTAAAAACAAAAATAAATTAAATAAAATTAATTTAAAAATAAACCTGAAATAATAGGAATGCATATCCTTTTGGTGGAAAATATGATTTACTTTCAGCTTTATGAGGCCAATCAACAACTAATGGACCAAAACGACGAAAACTTGCCGTTATTTCATCTTCATCAATATCTGGTGGTAAACCACCAACAAATACTTTACGTGAAAAACGTTCACCACCCTCTGAACCTTGTGAATGTGGTGATGATCTAGATGGTGAACTAAGTGGTTGTACACCAGCTAATGTACCATCAACTAAATGAGGTTCTTCAAGTAATACAGGACCAGCCTGATCATCTAAAACTTGGAAGTATGAAGATTTCCCTATAAAAAATAAATAAACAAAATTAAAAAGAAAAAACAAAACAAAACAAAAAAAAACAGACAGAAATCAATCATTTAACCATACAACAGAGAACCCCTGCCTTAGTTACCTTCTTCACAAGGGTTCAACATACGGTGGATAGTCAAAAAGTAATATAAAACATTGTATATATATCTATATAAGGGTTAAATATAGGAGACAGTTTTATCAATAGCAACAAACGCATGCGTATTATATAAGAAACTACCCTAATTTTTTCGGGGGCACGTGGTATGAGTGCATCGACCTTTTGTACTTTAAAACACATGTTTAAAGGAAACAGGGGATAGTTAAATATGTAACTAAAGAAAATCTACACCCTTATAAAACTTATATGATCAAAAAGAAATAAAAAAAACAAAACAAATAAACACTCCTATGCATTAAAAAAAAAGTTGATTCGAAAGTTTGAATGTAAATGCATAGGACAAAATAATTAAGCAACTTTAATGTTATATAAACATAAATAAACGTGTTATAAAATCGTCTTATTTGATTCCCCCCCCCCCCCCCCCGCCAAATGTTTCCATTAAACAATCGATTTGAAACGATATATTTTTGATTAACTCACCATGTAACTGCGACAATGACTGGAAAGCGTTTGTGTTACAGTTGATGAATCCTAAAACAATTAATTTATTATGCTATTACAAAATACAATAATAATGATAATGATAGTAATAATAATAATAATAATAAGGAAAATATCTTTATTAGACAGCATGAAAAGTAAAACGTGACAAATAAAATAACTACTCATGTAGAAATATCGTTGTAACTTCCTTAAATTTTTTATTCTTGCCAATCATTGAAAATTGATTTTCTATAAAATTTCGAAATTGTAACAAATCATCAGAAAAAAGATACTTTGTATTAATAAGTTAAGTATGAAATTGTTGATTATGTAAAAATATTTATTTATTTTTTGAAAAGAAGATATTTAACCAACGTAATACAACTCAACCTTCAATATTAATTGATTTCAATTTAAATCATCTTGATAATTGCGATGTTTTAATATAATAAAAAACATTACATACATTATTATTATTTACTTCTTTTAGTTTATTTAAATGACGACAACTATACGGTCAAGGTTAATATTAAATCATTTAAAAAACAATATTCGATATTATTTAATTGTAATTTACTACATTTATTTATTAGTTCATTTCTATTGTTATGAAAACAATAAAAACGAAGGTTGATCAAAAATCAATACAATTACTATTGGATAAAAACAAATTTTGTTATTTTGTTGTTATCAATTTAGAGAATAAATCAAATAAAAATAAATTACGGTCATCAAAATTTGCAATCATTGAAATACCAACGAAAAAACGATTACGGAAAATTTATATTGTATTTTATTAATAATTAAAAAGAGGAAACAGCAATTAAAAGCTGTATATTATTAGATAAATTACATAAGATGCCCTTCATAATTTTTTTCAAATACGTGCCTGTTACTAATGAACGTATTTTTTTTATTAAAGTTAGGTTATAAGAAAATCAGCTGATATTGACATGTGTATGTATGTGATATAGAATAATTGTTTTTTTTCTTTCTTAAAACAATGTTGCCAGTTATTCAAGATAATCATCAATTTATTATCACCAGATGTCGTTACTGACATATGCGCAACAATAATTGCGTATTATAGAAATTTGGTGAATGCGCCTACAGTTTTGTTTGTTAAATTTGATTAATAAAATACAAAATAACCAATTAGGAAGTTTTATTTATTGTTTTAAATTTACAGGTTTTGTTGGAGAAAAATTTAGGGATTTTCAAGAGTGGTTTAAAGGGATATTGTGGTATATGTGGCAACGTTGTATTCAGCTTAAATAGTACGCTATTTGTGACATGTGATTCACTGTGACGTCACAAATTAAATTGCTTATTTTTACTAATTACATTAAATTTTTGTACTGCCCCTGTATATATGAATTATTGTTGTTTTTCAAAGTCGATTTATTTTTCTAGAAATTGACATCATTATAGATTATTGTGTAAATATTTACATAATTACAAATATTTGCTTAGAATACATCAAATTTTTGATATAGTTTAAATAAAACTACGATAATTTATAAAATAATTTACTAAATAGTAAACAGGTTGATGTGGCAATAATTCTCGACGACCGTGTAATAAATTTAGACAAGTATACATTACAACAACAATAATAGTAATGATAAATATGTATATATAGAAAGTAGATCTAACCTTTTGGTATTGAATTAAATTGTAATCCCCAAGGGGATGTTGGGGATGAGGCGTCTACAGGTGAGGCTCCGTAAGCTCTAAACATGATGCATTTACTATTTAAATTTTATTTACGCACACTAGATTATATTCAATCACACTAATATACAATATTCACTAATGAGAATGGATTTTTGCTTTTTCAAAATAAAATATTTGATTTTTTATTAGAATAATAATAGGTGTTGGAAAGTCCTTGAAAAACTAAAGCTTTAATTAAACGAAAATAATAATAGTAACAATAGAAAAAGAACAAAACAACATTAACGTAACAGAACAACAGCACAAACTAAATGAGGAAATTACAAAATACAGATAGAGACTGTTATTATAGTAGGCACACTTGTATATCGCAGTATATAACGGAATTTCAACCAATACTGCGCATATGACGATTTTTCTACTGCACCAAAAAACGATCTATACGAACATTCACGATAATTTACAGTTAATTTAATCGTTTCCTTAATCACCATACAGATAAATCACCCCTTAAAAACCACAAAAAAGTAATCCAACAATCCCCAAAAGACAAGTCACACGATGACCAAAATCGAAACTCAGCCAAGATTCAATTTTAAAAGAAGATAACGCCAGATTTTTTTTGGCTAAATTAGAGTCATACAGGAACAGGAGACTTTTATTATTAGAACATTTTATAACAAAAAAAAAGACTTAAAAACCTGATCATTATTGATTGATCCATCATTTGCATGCAGATTGTTTGATAACAAAATAATAAACTTACCTACGAGTTATCGAATATATCCTGGCTTTTTTTTTACAAGGACCGTATTACAGCACAATGTAGCCTGGAAAATACACAAATCACTCGTGAGGCGCTCCTATCACGGATAGCATGCATTTTAAATTTTATTTTCGGAAATTGATTAGACGATATCACCAACAAAATAAAATAAAATTAATGAACAATAAAAATGAAAAGACAGACTAATAAACATCATGGAAATATAAACAGATGACAGAAACCTAGGCCAAGTGTTATCAAAGAAATACGGCAAATTCCAATTTTTTTTTCGAATAAAAAAACCACAAATGGACCACTTAAATGTAGAAAAAAATCGCAAAATTTGTGATAAATATACAGTGTCTGTCTTTTCGTGTTTGTTGTCTAAATTTATTTAAACAATAACGCCCACCACACAACCTGTTATCTTCTTATTTATTTATTTATTTATTTATTTACTTATTTATTCATTTATTTATATTTCGAGCTGGTTTTTTTTTGTAAAAATTAAAATAAAACCCTGCTTCCTACCTTTAATGTCTGTCGAATCTGGTGGTGGCCTCATGATATCATTTAAATAATGCTCTAGGCCCCTCATATTTTCCAGAGGACTACTGCCATTAGCATTGACCATGCCACACCGGTCCTGGAAGAATTTTTCGATAAATCATTGAAATAAATCAAAATAAATCAATATTATTTTGTGAGACTTTTTAATTAACCCCCGTATTTTATGATTTATTACCAATTTCACAACGCTAGGCGTGCAATTATTCAATCAATTAAAAAGATAAGAAAATCAATTAACTATAAAACGATTGTTAATTATAACTTTTTCTATTGTTAATATTATTTATTATTGTTATTTGACAATAAAACGAATTTAATAAATAATGACCGTAATACGCTATACTATATCGTGTAGGTTGCCTAGATGGAAAACTGGGTCACCGATATTTCTTTGCGTTGTAAAATCAATAAATGTAACCCAATATTTAGGTTTATAAATGAACTGATTAGAAAAAATAAACATACGGAAGTAGGAAATTCTTATTTAATCTTCACAATACTATAAATAAACATATGCAACTATTATTAGTTTATACGTGGATGTAAGTTGTGTTGCCCACAAGCTGGGCGTTAGTGACACTTGATTTTTTTTATCGTCTTATTTTTTGATTTTACTATTTTCGAATAGAAAAATATTTAAAATAGTTGCGTAATATTCTTAAAATTATGACTGGATTCTATTTAATTTCGTACAAGGTCTTTGCGTTATAGACTGAAATATTGTCAATTTTATAATTAAGAAATTTGAATCATTTAGATTTACTGTTTATTTATATACAAAATGATCGTCTCTCGACTCATGGCTATTTCTATTTTAATCTCATTTCTTACCTTCAGTTAAAAATATTGCTATTTATGTTAATTATTTATTTATTAAATAATTAATAGAATTTCCATGCATTCAATAATTTTTTTGGAAGAGGAATTTTTGAAGGAAATGTTTGAATAACCAACATTTCTAATTATATTGGTAATTTATTAATAAATTCTCTAAACGAATTGATTTTTCTTATTTGTAATGGTGTGTGAATTTTTTTTCACAATAATCGCAGTTTTTCCGTCTAAATTTATAAAAATGCTCCAAGTTATTTTTGTCAACAGCTAAATATACTGTCACTTCCCCTTAAATATTTACCGCTGTCTTTTTAATATGCGATTCCAATTAGATTTGTTGTAATTACATTTTTTTTTGCTATTTTTAATCCAACATGCAGTGCAAATTGTCCAATTAATGAATATTGTATATACAGAAAAAACACACAATAAAACAACAAAAATTATAAATAAAAACAAATGTGAACTAATGATTAATGGTTTATTTTTAATAAATATTAAAAAAAAAAAAATCACAGATAAATGGTGACAAGACTATGTAATAATGTGACACAGCAAGCAAATAAACAACAAATAACAACAATAGCAACAATAATTGATAAATCAAACAAAAACAATAGCAAAATAGCATTAACAGCAGCACAATTGAATCAAAACAAAAAAAAACAAAAACCAATTACAAATGTAGCATGTGGCCATTTGGTGGCATTAAATAAATATATACTAATAATAATAATCACAATAATCACAGTGTACATGTGTATAATATGTGTGCAGTGCTCAAAGGGTGCCACACGTTACCTGATATGGTAGTAGTTCTCTAGCTTCATCCATGTTGGTAATTTCAAATGTCGGTGGTTGTTGTGGAAATGGTCCTTTACCAGGATATGAAGTACTACGTCTGAATTTAACTGGTGATATTACTTGTTGATGATTAAATGTTGGACTTGGTTTTCTACCAGCAACACCAATTTGTTGTAATGGTGTTAAATTTGGTACACTTCTACCCCTATTCCATACAGATGAATTATTTGACCATGTCTGTCCTGGATTTGCCCATGAATTATAACTTTTATATAATGGATGTGTGGATTGTTGTCTACCGATATTATGTGAAAAATTATGTGTTGCTGTTATAGCACGTCGGCCCTGATTTGCTGCTACTGCTGCTGTTGTTGTATTATTACCACTACCACCGCCGAATAATTGTTGATTACCAAAATTTTGAAAACCCAAATTACCATTTATACTAGCCATATTTGTAACATAACTATCTTCAATAGCTGGTGACCATAATGATGGTGTATTACTATTATTTTCTTGTGGATGAAATAATGGTGGTAATGTTGTTGTTGTTACTACTTTTGACGTATTCTGTACCACCTGTTCAGTCAATTTATCGGTCATATCATTTGTTGTTGTTGTATCGTCTGTTTGAGATTTATCTGCTGGTGTCGCACCACCCACCTCATCGCCGTTAGACGTTTTCTCGACGAGTTCATCTTGCATCCCGGTCCGTACCTGGCCTACTGTTGTTTGTAATTCTGTATTACCACAACTATTTGTTGTTGATGTTGTATAAAATAATGTATTTGATGTTGTTGTATTCTTTGTTGTTGATATTTCAACACTACTCAAACCAATATTTGTATTCGTGCTCAAACTAAATTCCCCCATTAGCCCACGTCACACAGATTTATTCGCTTATTTAGTTTGTTTATCTACTTATTACAATTTTTTATATATGTATATATACCTATATATGCACTATATATGTGTGTATATATATATTTATATTTTCGGGTAAAATAAAACAAACAAAACAATTAGATTCAGGGCCGGCTATTAAATTAATTTATCTTTTAAATTAATACTTAACGTTATTATTATATTACTATATTATTATTATTATTATGGTTATTTTTTATAAATTTACTTGGTCGTGTTATGTCATACACACATACACCAGGAAAACACTCCACCAATCCACCAGTGAACCACCAGCCCACTTTTCTTCTGTCACTACTTTTGCGCGGAAGTACCGGAAACGTAACAACGATCTTATACGAACATGTACGATACAATGGTCTATCAAAGATTTCATACAATACGCAAGCGCATTATGGATATTATCATGTAATAAACAAGGATAAATAGATAATTGACGCTGACGTAAAATTCTACGTATATAATGCGTGCGCAACTTATCGAACAGCTGATGACGACATATGAACCATAACTGGATGCATTACTATGCGCATTAAATAATGTATTTATACATAACAACACACATACTATACATGTAATAGAGGTCTATGTACATAACGTAATACGCTACTATACAGGAAAATCTATTAACATAACGCGGACTATAATCAACGCATATACCATCTTCTTTTTTTTTCATGAACACCAACAATTTTAGCTACCATTATCGTACAACACCATATTTATCAATAAATATTGGCAGAAAATTGGCAGATCATGTTACCATAGAAACATAATTCCAATTAGACAGTACGGCAAAACTGTATTTAGATAAAAATAGAAATTTTTTAAATTTAAGCGATTTCAAACGAAAATCGATTGTTTTAATTATAATTTCGCAATAATAGCCAATTTGTGCCAAATGATTTTAAATTTATTTTTATCATATTTTTACAATTGTCGGCGTTTTATTGGAACGAATTCCCATTATATAATACACAAATTATAAATAAATAAATAAATAAATTGGATAGAATTTGTTTAATTTGCCGATATCAATTCGAATGAACCGCCATTACGTGTAACCATTACCTAACTTCATTCAGTCCATGTATGTCGGCAAACTTCATACGTTACTATAAACGCAATGATATTTTCGTATTTTTATTTAAAATAACAACAAAAACGAATTAAATGCATCTATTTATTTATTATAATATTCTAATTATCATTAAATAATAATTGTGTAAATGTTGGTTAATTTACGCAAAAAATACCCAGTTGTAGTGTAAGGTTAACCTGAAAGATGTGTTTATATTTGATTATTTATCAAATGTGATTACATTTAATTAAAAAAAATAAACAATTAGATTCGATAGGATAGAGAAATGAGTCATAATAGCGATCCGAAGCTTTCCCAAGTCCTACAAGTCGATACTGGTGAACAATCGATTGATTTGGTTGATAATTCAAAATTTTACGATGATAATAATTCGAACCGTGGCAATAATGATAATGATGATACGAATTCGTTAGGACCATTACCACCGAAATGGGAAAAAGCATATACAGAAAACGGAGAAGTTTATTTTATCGAGTAAATTCCTTGATAGTTAATAATCCTCTTCTTTTTAATTTTAATCATTATTTTTTAGCCATTCGACAGGAACATCACATTGGTTAGATCCACGTTTATCGAAATTTCAAAAGAAATCCCTTGAAGATTGCTTAGATGATGAATTACCGTACGGTTGGGAGAAGATAAGCGATCCAAATTATGGTACATATTTTATAGATCATGTTAATAGACGTACACAATATGAGAATCCTGTGATACAAGCAAAACGAGCTGCTTTACAAGCGAATAGTCGAAATAGTCGTACATCATTTACAAAAGATCCAAGTGAATTATGTGGCCAACGTTTTCGGACATCGTTAGTTAAATCATCAAGAGGTTTAGGTTTTACAATTGTCGGTGGTGATGATGGTGTTGATGAATTTTTACAAATTAAATCAGTTGTACCAAAAGGTCCAGCATGGTTAGACGGTCAATTACAAACCGGTGATGTTATTGTTTATGTTAATGATGTATGTGTGTTAGGATATACACATAATCAAATTGTTCGATTATTTCAATCGATAAATGTTGGTTCAACTGTATCATTGGAAGTATGTCGTGGTTATCCATTACCATTCGATCCAAATGATCCCAATACAGAAGTTGTAACAACAATTGCCGTTGATTCACAACAAATAACACCAGATGATAAACGTTTATTGGATACAAATTATAATTTTTTAGATAATGATGATACAACAGCAAATAGAGATGATATTACCGAACAACAATGTGATGAATTCGATGATATAATAAAGGGTATTGGTAATTTGGGCAAGGTGCAAGTTAGAGTAAATATAGTAAAAGGTAATTTAGGTTTTGGTTTTACAATAGCTGATAGTGCATGTGGACAACGTGTTAAACAAATATTAGATCGTCAACGTTGTAAAAATTTAATAGAAGGTGATATATTATTAGAAATAAATGATATATCATTAAAAAATATGTCACACGATCAAGTTGTTCAAGTATTAAAAAATTGTCCATATAATAGTGAAGCCACAATATGTGTTCAACGTGGATGTGTAAATAAAACACCAAATATTAGAAATAAGTTGAGAAAATTAGACAATAGATATGGCAATAGAGATATTAATAATATATATCGTAGTAAAACACCAACAGCTGATATTTATAGTACACAACCAAGGGAAATATTACCAAGTCGCCCAAAAACACCATTAGTTGATACAAGGAATCTAACAAAAACACCAATAAAAGATTTAAATTCAAATTTAAACAATGATATGTATAAGTGCGAATATGTTAATGATAATTATAATAATGATCATTCAAGATTACGTTTATCGTTAATCGATAATCCAGATGATATTGATGATGATATCGATTTATCAGAGAATAATCAAAATAAATCAACGTACGATTATACATCACCTACAAATATAGATCCGAAATATTCATGGTCGTTGCGTATGTTACATCAATACGATTGTAATTGTTATACTTGCCGTACTGGATTACCTGAAACTCCAGAAAATTACGCAACTACAGTGAAAAAAGATCTCGATTATTGGCCACAAAGAAATTGCGAATATATAACAACATCAGTTATTTTAAATCGACAAGAGAACGGTTTCGGTTTCCGAATTGTCGGTGGAATTGAAGATAAATCACAAGTATAAAAATAATTTCTAATCGAATTGATTAAATCCATAATTTTAATTATTATTGAATTGTTTAGGTAGCTGTTGGTCATATTGTAGCTGGTGGTGCTGCTGATTTAGATGGACGTATACGTTCTGGTGATGAAATTGTTAGTGTTGATGGTTTTTCAGTTTTAAAAGCATCACATCGTCAAGTTGTACGTTTAATGAATGCAGCAGGGGCACGTGGACAAGTTAATTTAGTTGTACGTCGACGTGTCTATCATTTATCACAACAAAAAACATCAAATCAATATCAACCGATTGTTAATTGGTCGCATGAAAATCATCAACAATTACAACAGCAACAACAACAAATACAGCCACCGCCGCCGCCACCATTACAACAACCACCACAACCAGCAAATTTACGTTCGAATTTATCATTGATTGCACAATCTACGCAATTGCCTGAACCACATTATGATGTAACTGTACAACGTAATGAAAATGAAGGTTTCGGTTTTGTTATTATATCATCCGCAAATAAACAAGGATCAACAATAGGTAAACAAATAAAGCTAATTGCCTTGGTTGTATAATATTTCATTGATGTTGTTAAACGATTTTTTAGGGAGATTAATTGAAGACAGTCCAGCTGAACGTTGTGGTCGGTTACATGTTGGCGATTATATAATTGCTGTAAATCATATAGCAATCATGAATCTAAATCATGGTGATATTGTTAATTTGATAAAAGAATCTGGTTTATCGGTTACGTTAACTATTGCACCAAATTATGATCCTTGACATAATTATAATAATTATAAAAATAATTATAACAATATCAATGATAGTAACAACAATAATCAGAGAACTGAACATAAATTCTTTAAATTTACTTTTGCCAAATTTTTTTATCAAAAGAACAAATTAACTGATAATGATCAACATCAAATAATCAAATGTTGGAAATAGTTTTGTGATAAAAATTTTGTTTTTATTTGATTTCTATGATTTTCAAAAGAAAAGAAAATTTCGACTGATGATGGTTTCTTTAAAAAAAAATAATTGGATTTATTTTTGTTACCGGTTAAATTTATTTATTTCTCAATTTGTACCGAGTGTTCCGTCTTACTTGATACCCTTTATTGTCCGATTTTTAGATCAAATGTTATCATGTTGTATTGTCGCAAAGAATTATTTATTGCATAATTTTGTATTCAAAATTGATCTAAGAGCATCATATAAACTGTAATGATGTTTTTAGTTGTATCAACAGAGACGAATTTGAATTTTGGATTATTAATTAGGGAGCAAGCAATAGTAAATTAAAAAATTAGATCTGTATCCGTCAAGTATATTCCGTCCAAACAAATGGCGGTTTCGACTGCAATTTTAATCTTTTTTATTGTATTATAAATCAGAAATTGTACCCGAAAATTGTGAAGTAGGTGGTGGCTTCTTTGAAAACAATTATTTTGAAAATCAAATTTTATTTGTAAACGATTCTATCTGAATTGGAAAGGCAGAGATGCGAATAAAATTTGCGATTTAATCAGATTAGTTTTGAAAAAAGTCAAAATGATAAAAGAAGTCAAGACAACTTTGTAAAAAATGTTTGTAGAAAGTATTTAACGTATTTTTAGGTGTAATTTCTGGTTGAGACAAATTTAGAAATTTTATTTTGCCACTATGTTATCATTACCAAAATTACTCAACTTTGTACCAAATAATCTTAGTCTATCGTTTTTTAGTTTTCTATCAACAGGCTCAAATTCGGGTTATCTTCTGTAAATACAGGGTCATTCACGTCGGACGAAAAGTTCTTATGGCAACCCCCATTATTCGTCTAGTAATTGAAAAAATATTTGAAGGATTTATGAAGATTATTTTAGCAAAATTAGATTCCCGTAGCTCATTTGTATGTTGGTCAAAAAACGCTCGTTCCTAGTGATGTTACGATTTTCAAAAACGAACTAAACAAAAAAGGACTTGGAGTGATTCAAGCATCTTTCCAACATTGATTCTTTTCGTTTTTCTCCATTTTATTCTGGAATAGGTTGGAGCTTGTTTTTGCAAATCGTGACCCTCCGTTCAAAACAAGCGTCCTTTAACCTACTTAAAAATAAGCTACGACGTTCTAATTTTGCTATATATTTCCGCGTACCCCCCTATAAATCCTTGTTTTTTTCCAATCTCTTGCCAAACAATGATTTTTTCATCAGACATGAATAGCCCTGTATAAAGGGTATCAAACGAAATTGTACACAGTACGTGAATGTTCACTATATTTATCGAATTTCTAATAATATAAATGGCCTATGATATGCTTCTATTGGCTTTTAATACGTTTTTAAAACTAGCGATATGTATTAGTTTAATATTCCAACTTGGTGCATTTATATCATACGTATTTTATATTATTTTAACTGTTTTTACTTTAAAACATAAGTATTCTCATTTAATATATTTGTTATCTATTAAACAATGATGTATTCAATTTATTCGAAGTACTTTTATAATAAAAATAAATACTGAAAATACTCTTTATTTATTCAAGATAATTATAAAAAGGTAACAAAACATGTGAAAAATATTTAAGAATGCATTTAAACATTTCGATAATTTAACTATTAATATCAAAATCAGTCATTTTTTTGAGATTCTATAAGTTCAAATACATATATCAAATTATTTTAATAGTTACAATAACATCTAATCAAAATTTCAAAGCAAACTGCGAAACGGTAAGGTAGAATGTATATAGTTTGATGCAGTCTTTAATAAAATTTCTAAAAATATTTATGGACGATATATGTTAACTTCAATAGACTGTATGAAACTACAACTTATCGCAGTTTACTTCCATCAAAATTCGATCTGATCAGATATAACGAAAATATATTAAAATTTTTATCATTAACTGTCAGTACAATCTAAAACAAGATAATGAATAAGAAATAACACAAAACAACTATCAACTATACATTTTGAGAACAATAATGTGGATATTTAAAAAAAGTTAACTGGTAAACAAACATTAATTATTAGCATCAGGATTTTCAAGGGCGCTTTGGTAGATAGCTTGCAATTGTAATTCAACATCGCCTAATAATGGACGGTCGGATGGTTCACCAGCCCAACATTGTTCCATTATAGACCAACATGGTTTAGTAAATTGTGGCAAACATTCTGGGCGTATACCTAACATGGGAATAAACCAATTATTTAGGTACTATCGATAAAAATAATATGAAAATTATACCTCGACGAACATGATTCCATAATTGTTCTTTATTTTGAAATTGATCAAAACGATTCGGTAATTTAACTTGACCAGAACAAATATACCAAAATAATATTCCAAAAGCATAAACATCAACACTTGAATCATAACGACCTAATAATAATTCAGGTGCCATATGTACAGGTGTACCAACAATACTACCTGACATCATTGCTTCTGGTATACAAAAACCAAAATCTGTTAATTTAGCACGATTACTTTTATCCAATAAGACATTTTTCAATTTTATGTCTCTATGGACTAAGCCTTGAGAATGTAAATAACGCAAACCAGCGACAACATCAATGGCAATTTGTAAACGTATTAACCAACCCAAACCTTGACGTATGCCACAATGTAAATCTCTGAACATACGTTCCATCATTAATAAAACAGCCGGTGAATTACCATTAGCGTAATTATAATCAATAACAGAGCCTCGTAATTTTAGAATTCTTGGATGTTCCGGAATTGTCCTAAAATTAGGATTAATTAAAATAATAATTGGAATATTTCTAATAATAATACCGTGTATAATAAAACTCCATAGCTAAATCGTTCCAATGACGATCATCTAATGGTACAACAGATTTAAGAGCACATAATTCAATACCACCCCATGGCTCACATGAATAAACAACACCATATTGTCCACGTCCAATATCAGTGATTTTTTCAGGCATGCCATATGTAATAAAATCACATAATGATGTACTTTCTAATGCTAATCTAGCAAATTTCGGTGCATGTTTTTTACGTATTAATACACGTTGTTCTTCAGTTTGTTCAAGTCTACCAGATAATTGACTATCTAATAAACGTACAGCTAAAAGGAATGCTTCATGTGATGATTTAATTTGTTCACGAAATTGTGATGATATACTTTTAGCTAATTTACCACGACTTAATTGACGCATCATATTTGATAATGTACGAAGTTTAAATTCTAAACTAGGTGCACCGTCTCTATCTGATAATGGCCATATGTTACCATAAACAGGTGATATATAATCAGTAAATAATTTTTTACAACGATTCATAAATATATGTATGACTGAAAATGATGTTGTTGCTCTTATATCAATATTATAAGCAGCTGTTAATATTTGTTTCAATGCATTTGATGCTGATGCATTAGCTTCTAAACCATCACATGCTGTTTCTATATTTTTTAAACATCGTTCTAAAGTACCAGTAACGCATTCTTGTAAACAAGCAATCGATGTACTTAAACGTTGAGCAACACCATTTCTTAATCGTTGCAATATCAAGTCTTGTATTTTTATTTTAGCCTCATATGTTGTTCGATCAGCTATAAAAAAAATTATGTACGAATTCAACATAATTATTAAGACAATCAACTTACGATTATCTGATGCATTGTAGATTTCATCGAATTCAGTCAAGAATTCTTCCATATTCATCTTCATCTCTTGTACTACATCATTTATAATTCCGGTTAAACAATTTTGCTGATCATCAGCGTATACTTTTAATTCTAAATATAATCTTTGTTCTTCTGCACGTGCATAATATAAACGTTTTGGTGTTATTTGAATTTCGCGTGCCATATCGAATGCAGATAAAATAAATCTTCTTACACATTTATTATGAATCTTAAAATTGTTAATAAATAATTGAATAAATCTGATTTAATAATAATTCTTACAACTTACTTCGCTCAATTTTCTTGCTAAATTTAATGTATTCAATTTCAACATTTCCTCAATAAATGGAACAAATTCTTTATGGAAATTTTCAAATGACGTCACCATATTATATGGGGTAGTAATATTATTATGTTCCCTTTGTATAATCTCATCTTTTTTAATAATTTCGGTATCTGTTAAATGTCCTTTTAATTCGGATTGTTTTTCATAGATTTATTAAATAAAAAAAAAGAATATTCACATTGACTTACCCAAGTAAAATAATTGTGCTTTTATTTTTTTATATATTAAATCATTTTTAGTTTCAACTGAATGTTGTAATGACTCTGTTAATGAATCCGTAGATGATGCTTCATTACAATCAGCAATACAAACAAATAAAAATGGAACACGTAGTGCTCTTTTAAGTTTCTCAATATATGGCAAACTCTATAATAAATTTAATTTTTTGGTAATTAGAATAAATTATTCAATAAAAAATAAAGGAATGATGATGCAGGTACTATGGAGTATGTTATAGAAGGTAATTCTTCCAGTACACCCTATGAAAAATTACATTTAAAAGGAGAAAAAACACCGATGAATTTTTAGTGGTTTGTGAAACGTGGAAGATTAAATTAACAACTACATACCTGTTTTCGTGTGAATCTAATCTAAGTGATTGATAAATGAAAATTAGTATGACTTTCTAGCTATATTTTTACCAGGACAACTTTAAAAGCAAGCTGGATTATTTCGTGCAGTACACAACTTTGGAAAGCATTTAGCTTTTCAAGTTTTCACAAGTCGTATATTAATAAAAGTAATCTTAGGTATAATAAAGATATTGGAATAGTATATTAAAAAAAAGAGTCAACTTCATTAGGGAAAGTACAAGGGAATGTGCTAAAAGGTGAGTGTGATTTCTTGTAAAATTTAACTGTAATTACACCGAAAATTAAATAATTAATGCGTCAATAATAATGCATACCCTACATACTCATCTTTTGCTTCTAAACGTTTTCTTCCAAAGTTAATTAAGTTTAATTATTAATTAATTTACGATTTAATAAGATTGACTGATTTTTGAGTTTAAATTGCCTCCCTTATTATATACCAATAACATTTAATTCATATACGACTTATGTAAGCGTGAAAACCCAAAATAGCTAACTGTTTATATCTAGCTAATGGTACAATAATCTTTTAAAGATTATGATATGACTTACATTAGGTTTAACCTCATCTCCATGTATTGCATATAATATCACAGGTGTATGGTCTTTTAAGTGGTACTCTAGTCCACGCCAAAATAAATAATTAGGTTTATAATTTGTACAATCTGGTATGACTAAAATTTTGATATTATCATTTAGAATTGGATTTGGTAATTCAGCTTCCATTGCATAAAACCATGGATCATCAATCGTACATCCATCAATCCAACGATATAGATCACCTGTATGTAATACTGAGAATGACTGATATGGTCGTGTACCATTAACAACTTCAAAATCGATATTCCACATTGTTCGAAGAATTTTTGTCGGACCATATTTTAAATAGACCTTAAATTATTAATGTTAATAGTAAATTTGTTTATTTATTAAATATATAAATGAACTTACTGCTCGCCAATGTGAACTGAAAGTTGGTAGAATATCTTCACCGAGAATATGATTGACTAACATTGCTTTTGCATGATTATCTTGTCCATCTATAACAATTATTGGTTCTCTTTCTGATGATTTTTTGATTGTTTGTATATTACTCTCTCGGATAATACCATCAATTTCTTCTGCAATATATAATTATTAATGATTATGTCTAAATTTTATTTTAACAATTCTTACCAGTTATTTTTATATTAGGTCCGATATCATTTAAAGCTTCCATGGTTTCATCAACCAAATTCTTTATCATTACACAAGTTTGTCTATGTTTCGTAAATAATTTAGATATGTCGGAAGACATTTTGTTAATATTGACAGTATTTAATGAATCACAGCACCAATTATCACAAGCGATACAATTTAATAATATAAATATTATTTAATAGTTATTTTTAATAATACTGATTAATTATAATCATTTTACTTTTGATTGATTAAAGATGTTTACGAGTGACTCTTTCAACCGTTACAAAACAACTACAACCGTCAACGTACAAAAAAATTCAAAATCACCAAAAAAACAAATATCCCTATTGTATGTTGGCGACACTGTCTTATTCACTATTTCTATCGCACACTTATTTTAGTATATGCTGTCTTTATCAATGCAACTAAAAATCAGATCTGTAACGAAAATTTTGAGCCCCGAAGTTTCATAAAGAAAATCTAATTATAATTTTTAATTAGACTGAACAATGACAATAGACACTGGAATGTTATAGACATTAAACAAAAACACAATAATTTATTAATTTTTTAATAACGTTATCTAGAATGCGTGCGCATTCTTCAATTTAAATCATAACCTCTTTAACCATTTTTATTATATTGAACATAAAAATAACATAAATAATATCCATGAAGACAGCAAGAAGTCTAATCTGAAACAAACAAGAAAAAATATTAAGACTTACCTTATTATAAATGAAAATTTGAAACATACTACATACTGAACGTTCAATAAAATATAATTCATGATTTGTACTACAATACAAACGATTCCATCAGTATTTTGATAATCGTTAATATGAAGCATGCAAATAGAATTATTGCTATTATCCTTTGAAAAAAACATTACACACAGATTTTATTGATTGATTTCAATTTTAGACCAATGATCATGAATGTTTGTTTGGTTCAACGGATGCCGTTGCATCAACCGTTAGATGATATTTTGTTTCATAAAGTCAATTCATTTTCAAAATTTATATCTATTACTTAAAGCTAAGTCTACAATTGTTGAACTTTAATAGTCACTATTGTCAACAATACCTTCGAACCGTTTTTGTTGAAAATGTATTTATTTAAATTTAAACAGAGTACCTAATCTATAAAGGCATCAAGAACAATTTAAAACAAAATTGAACTCATTCTTCAAATTGTTTAGCACTTATGTATATTATCAATAATTTGAATTTACGTAGTCAGAAATGAACAGGGAATTTATTTTGAAAATCAAAAGTTAAAAGTTCCCATAAGGGGCGCTTATTGTGAAAGTCTTAAGGGATGAGACTTTGCGGTTTTTAGAATTTTTCGACCATCATGATAGCAATCCGAGGGAAGGGGGGGGGCATTTTATTGTTTACAAAAATGATTGGATTTTCCACATGAACGGAAAAACTAAGTTTTTGAATAAAAAAACAATGGGTTATTTATAAGGGAGCGTTTATAGTCGTGAAGAGGGAACGAAATATTATCAGGTATTGGTTTATTTCTATAGAATATACCCATACACCATCTCTATCATTACAGTTAAAAACTAGTCCTGAAATGAATTTTCTTGGCCTCTTTGTAATTGGGGGAAAGAAATAAATAAATTACCTATTAATATTTTTACATTATTCTATTGAACAAAATCATACAAACATTTATTTACTATGCATAGTAATGGATAGTCTACAAAAAAGTCGTTTTTAATTTAATAAGAAAATAACTACCCATAACCCATATCGAAAAATGTGAAAAAAATTCTTGAAATAATAATACAAAAATGATCAGCATTATGAATCTTCAAAATATGGGCAGGGAAAAATGTTTAACCTAAAATAAAATTATGAAATTATTATGTATTAATAATAGTTAACTAAACAATAATTTGAAACTTATTGTTCGAAGCAATGAGAATTTTTTTCTTACATTTAGTCCATGTCAATCTCGATATCAAAATACTCCATGACCATGTCGAGTAGTATTCTAATCAACAAATAGACCAACAAGCTACCAATCACAATTTCCACAGCATCCATGATGAAACGAAGCACAAAATTCATTTTTCTTTCGAATTTGTACTGGTATTTTCTAATAAGAAAATGGCGGTAAATTTTTCAGAAGTCGCTATTATTGTACTTACAATTTATAAATTGGGTTATTGTACTCCTTGTACACTTGTCTGGAATTTGAAAACGCAGAAATAATTAAAATTTATAAAAATTTAGGTAGATATAATAGTCAAATTATACCAAAAATGGCTGAACGCTTAAGAAACAACCAAAGGCGTTGCTAGCTTAGACCAAACAAGTAGACCCGCCTTATGCTATTCGTTAAACAGGAAGTGAAACCATTCGTATTTTGCCAGTGGCGTGCGGTAGATAAGAATAGAGGAAGGGGAAGCTACATGATGCATTTTTCATTAATTACAGTAAAATAGAAAAATCTCACTTTTAACAATTTTAGTTATTTTTTATTTATTTAAAAATAACACTTCTTATATATTTGACATAAAAATTAGAGTTATTCTTCGATCTGCTTGTGTGTTTTTACATAATTCGAGTATGTATGTATGTATAATTGTATATCCATATTTAGAGAAAAATATAAATTGACTTTGAGAATTAATTAAAAAAACAAAAAGTTATTATTGATTGATTTTTGTCAATTCGTTAAATACGACGACTTTTAATTTAATTCTGAAACTGCTTCCATTGGCGCTTATATGCGCGACAGAAAAAGACAGCGTGCCGGAGCGAGAAAACACATCATAAAATGATTATGAAATTATTGTTGAGAAAATATATTTAGGTATCAATAGATAATTAAATTTATTTAGGTATGTTAAGTGAAGTACCTAATACTTCCCTAGCTTCCATGGACTGTACGCCACTGTATTTTGCCCACGTGTGACGTCACCATGACGTTGCAAGCACTGTTTCCTTCGTTTCCTCTTCCTGTTAGGATTGCCAAGTGGGCATTTTGTTGGCTCCAATTACAAGCACGATTTGGGCGCTTTCCCTCCCCTGGCTCATTTAATAGAGGTAAAAATACAAACGAAAAAAATTGATGCCTCAGGGAGAATTATTTATTTAAAAACTACCAATTGATTATATTAAGTATTTTTGTTTTGCCCTCACTTGGAGAAAATCCTGGCTACGCCCTTGGGGACAACCGTCTGTCATTCAATTAATGTTGGGAAAATTCTAAGTCGTTTTGCATAATTAGTTCGTTTTTGAAAATCGCGACATTGTCTGAAACAAGAATTTTTTGACCAACTTCCAAATCAGCTACAAGGTTTGAATTTTTCTAAAATAATGGGAGTTGTCTTAAGATAAGATAGTTCATAGCAGTGACGCAAATGCGGGTAAATCCCATGGCTATGATATAACCTCAAATCAATATGACATAACATCAAACAGCATAATTCAGTAGAAGTTAATACTTATACAACGTAATTGTAGTTAATGTTTTATCATTAGGTACTGCAAATAAATATTAGATCGCATCAGAAATGTTTGTGTTTAGAAATATCTTATTGTTAATAAATATTTACAATAATTATTTAACTCATAGCTTATATCAACAAACAACGCCCAAAAATGTTCCTAAACTACGAATTTAATTAAACTAATCAAGAATCAATCAAATAAGTACGTACCTAAATGGATTTCTTAAGGTTTGATCTATTTAAAAGCTTCTGAAAACAGTAGAGGCTTGATGAACCTCCACCATTTAAATTCAGAAGTCTAATTATAAGCAAAAATTTCACGTAAATTGAAGAATGTGAAAAATAAGGAAGCAAGGAATCGAAATTACGGAGCTAAACCTGAACTCAGCTCTAAAATAATCTGAAAAACAAGAAGTAAGCCTTTTGTTGAAATTTGTTTTGTTAGAATTTGTTTAGAATACATCGTCCACACAAAACGGTTGGCGTAATTATTGGTATTGTTAAAATAACAGACTGTTAATACAAAAATTTGAATTTTTCTAGATTGATAATTAATATACTGGCATTTAAGTAGTATATAAGAATGAAGAATCTGGTATTTACATCTTTTTGGGAAGATATTAAAAGATAAAGAATTCTTCTATGGCTTAGTTTTAAAGTGCCTCAAAATGTCACAAAGAAATTAGAAGCAACAGGGATAAGATCAATAGACTAATAGATATTCAGTTTTTAGGTTATTTATTTACATTTATTAGTTTAAAATGGGATGACAGAAAATTTAATCTATTTTAAATCTAAAAAGATCCATTGATAGAGCAGAAATTCGAAAGTTACTTGAAGGAGTCCTGAACAGTACTGAAAAACAAAATAAACCGGTAATAGGTAAGTGTATGAGCAAGAAAGTACAATAAATCAAAACAAGCAATTAGTTTCAGATGATAATAACTCAATTACTATTTATACACAAAAAAAATTCAAAACTGAATTTCGTATTAAAATGTTTGAAGGAATTAGGATTTTCAATAATTTTCAATAACAAAAATTGCTATAACTCGTGCAATAATTAAAAGACATAGTTGATATAAGCCACGTACAAATTCACACAAATTCCAGTTAAAAGTAGGTGAAGAAATAAAGGACTGTTAACCAATAATAAAACAACAATGGAGTACATGTAAGCTATTCAGTGGCGTGGAGACAATTACATACTCTTGATTGAATCTAAATTGATAAACCCTAGCAACTAGTCTATTGTAAGATTAAAATTTGACAGAAATATCAAATGTAAAGGCTCATCCAACTAAAAAAATTAATCCAAATACTTATATGTTTCATATAAAATGTCGAACACGCCATTGGTTGTTTAAATAAAATTTAATCTCCGCCGATTAGGCGTGGTTAAGGACGAACGTGCCTTATCTCAACTATATCCTTTAATTATTACTCGAGGTATAATCAGGGTAATTTATTAATTTTCCTGTTAAGTAATGTATTTTATTTCACATCTATTTAAGTAATTTTGAAATTTTATAGAAACATGTTCGAAGAATTCAAGAGTCAAAATTAATCATTTACAAAACTGGTTATAAGAAAGAACAACAAAAAATGGAGCTAACTCACAGATAGATTTATTGAATTATAAAATTACGAATTGAAATTAATTATTTATATCATCCAACCACTAAATAATATTTAAAAAACGAATGTAATGCAGTTTGATACAACAAAATGATAAGACATATAGGGGTGGGATGGAAATAGTGAATCTAATAAGAAAAATCACATTAGTTTATGGTTGGAACACACAAAGGAAATTTTCCAGTGTTGAGTCCAAGGGAAATTTAAGATTCATCCCCGGAAGAATAACAAAGAATATTTATATATACTTACTTTAACAAATTTTATAGTATATAATAAGCTACAATGAGTAGGTATTTTTTAACTATAAGAATTTTTTTAATTAATTGAGTTTTAATTAATAATAATTAGAAATATAGGTAGTACATATTGAAATTCATTAAAATCATATTCTTAGGGGTAATTGTCAATGATTCTTCACCCCGCCCCCCGAATTTTTCTTCTAGATACGGCCCTGCTACGGGTGATATCTATGGATTCAACACTGATTGTCCATTGTAAAATCTGTGAATATTGAATATCATAGGTGTGAAAGTAATTATTGCTTTTAAAGAAATGTTATCTACCTATTGTATAAGTTGTAAATTATCTGTTTCTATTCACAGAATTTACTATGTGCACTAATAATAGAGTTAATTTGACTTTTCTTATAAGATTTTTTATTTCCATTCCACCAATATAGGGACATAATTTACTATAAGTAGGAGATATTACCAGTTTATACATCTTGTTAAAAAAATTTGAAATGTTAACCACATACATATTTTATTGTTTTAAGGTTCTAATTTTATTTAATTATCTTTTTGTATGGTCACAGAGATTCAACCACTAATATATTGTTGTGAAAGTCTGGGGAGTGGTCACAATCCTGTAGCGCCTCCTTCTCCTGGTTGCGACTCTGAATCTAAGTCCCATGTATATATGGCATATGGGTGTTTTAGGGAGTGTTATCTCCTGTGCGCAATGGGTTAAACTGTCCGCCCTTTATTTAGTACTATACAGGGTTTATACAATGCTATTTCATCTCGTAGTTGTCCATGCTTTTAATTTACATAAAATCACAGCTTGGTTGATAGTTTACTAGATTTGATATTCGCAATAAAACAAACAGCAGAATTAAGTAACGACGCTACGTACCAAAGGCATGACCAACTGCGAAGCTTTATCCTGTGTACAAAGAAAGCAATAATAACGTCTTTATCCTTTCAAGTAGATAGTGAGTTGAGAAATTTACATACTGAAGTTTTTTGACTTAAGTTGTAATAACAATTATTGATTTTCACAATAAACCTAAACATAAAGTATATTATTTAATATTTCCCTTTAATTAATAATTTCAGTTTAAATAATTTGGTTTTTTATTATTTTTATTTAGTTTTCTGTGATCTTTGATAACATTTTCTATCAGCTTATAGCCATGGCTGTAGGTAGCATTTTTTACAGGTTAAAAATAAACAATATACTTAGTACAAAAATATGAAAAAGTATTTATTCAACAATAACTGCATAGGTATAGAAATTTGTATTGCACTTTTGGTTCAAATAGACTGATCATACGTTCCTAACCATTCTTAATGGTGAATGTACGAAAACAAATTACATTACGTACATATGTGTAATTATAATACTAAAGAAAAAGACTGGTACAAACTACAAACTGGAAAAAAGTGTAAATAATTAAAAGTTAATTAATTACGGTGGTAATTTGCAACTTACAAAATGTAGTAATTAATATTGTCATTTAGGGACGCATATTAGTCCCAGTCCCAACCAATTGTAATCAATTTTATTGCCAGTAATGTACTTAAGTACATGATGAACACGCAAAAAAGAAACAAAAATGCAAGATGATCACAATAACGATATACTAAATACATGTTTTATGAATGAATCAGTTGACAGTTTTTCAGTTTGAAATTCGTAAAATTCCAGTTATGCCGGCTATTTCTAACAGAATGATATTGAACGTGCAAATGATAATACAGATGTCGTTAAACTTAATTTTTGAAATTCTCTAAATTACTCAATTTAAAATTTTCTACTTTTTTGGAAATATAATTGAGATAATCTTTAAAAATTATGGTGTTCTTATTAATTAATTTGAATCTTAATGATGTTTCACATGGATAGACCTTAATATACCGCCTTTTTATGGTAGCGACATCTATTACTAATAATTAAAAAGTTTAACGGGGCGGCAATTTTAAAATACGATAACTTTGAAAAATTTGATTTGTTGAAATCAGATATTTGTTCAGGTTATAAATAATTCTTATCTTATCATTAACATAGATCTACTAACATTTACAAATACCAATAACTTTTTGTTTACTGTGAAGATTAAAGTGAACCCTAGAAGAATGGACTAGAAAAATAGAAAATGAAAGGGAAAGGAATTAATATGATTTGAGTTTTAGTATTTTGGATTTAGTTTCATCTTTAAATTACAGAATTTTTCAAATTTTCTCCGGTAGTTTTCGCCACAAAAACACAGACAACAATTTCAAATTTAGCGCTATGTTTAACGAATGAGTGCTTCTGGAATGGGTCGCGGCGCGGGGACGGGAAGTTCTTTCTGTCAGAATCGCCGCTTGAAGAGCATTTTCCCAAATTGTTCTTCCAGATTTTTTAAATTTTGCATCAATTCCGATAAAACATAGATGTAAGTATTGTTTAAAATTAATTAAATTATGAATTAACATAGGTTTTTGATCATTACCATTTGGATGTAAGTTAAAAATAAGGCTAAAATTTGTGGTTATGTTATCACAATTTTTCAACGTTGCTTACATATTTCTTATGTTGTAGATGAAAATGGAATATCTTAAATATGAAAACATTTGGCTCAACAAATCTTTTTATGAGGAAGCTGAGACGAAATACTACGAAAATTTGGCAAAGGTATCACTTTTTCTGATTATAAATTTCTTTAAATTAAAACAGAAACGCCTAAACTGCATGTATCTTATCCGATTTTTCATCTGTAGTAAACTAGATTTTTGTATTGTTTTTTTTTTTAAAGTTCATTCTCTAACATCATTGTCTTGGTTTTAAATTAGTTTAACATCTTGTTGTTTTGAGATATCATTTTGTTTCACATCATTTTTTTTAACAATGGAAATTCTGTTTGGTGTAGGCGTCCGTAACTCCTTTGGCTGGTGAAGTTGCCAAGGCACGTCAACTATTAATTCAAAGTAGGGATTCTTTTAAAGATGTGAGTACAATGGAGAATTCCCTAAAATACGCATGTCTTTATTAACATCTACTAATAAAAATAATCAATCAACTCATTATAAATATTATAAGAAAATCATTTGAATTTTTCAGGGTGATGTATGCCGTAGTTCTGTTGATGTTGGAGCTTTGAAATTTTTCGAAAAGAAAGTTGTAGATTTCGAAAAATGTAAGATATTCAATCAATATCTAATTATAATAATTAATTTTTTAATTGTAGCAATAAAAACAATATTGGATAAATTAGAAAATTTAGAAAGGCGTGTAATCAACATTGAAAAAGAACAAACAAATCTAAAATCAACTGGAAAGATCGAAACAACACCTAAAACAATTAGCAAAAATGATAACGATGATGATGTGGATTTGTTCGGTTCAGATTCTGAAGAAGAATCGGAAACAGCAGCTAAAATTCGTGAAGAACGTTTAGCAGCATATAACGCGAAAAAATCTAAAAGTATATTAATTATTTTATCAAAAATTAATAATTATTTTCAATTTTTATAGAGCCTGCATTAATTGCCAAATCGAATGTAATTTTGGATATAAAACCATGGGATGATGAGACTGATATGAAAGAAATGGAGAAGGCAGTACGTAAAATTGAAACAGACGGTTTATTGTGGGGTGCTGCTAAATTGGTTCCATTAGCTTACGGTATACATAAATTACAAATTTCTTGTGTTGTTGAAGATGAGAAAGTCTCAATCGATTGGTTGCAAGAACAAATAGAATCTTTGGAAGATTATGTAAGAATTTTCATAAATCTTGGTGTAATTTACTACTTTACGTATTGTTTCAGGTTCAAAGTGTCGATATTGCTGCTTTTAACAAAATCTAATTTTATTGAAACACTACTTTATGATCAATGTTTCTATAATAAATAATTTATCAGTTTCCTGTTGTATTTTAATAGTTTATTAAACTTTTCGAATAATTACATTAATATTAAGAGTAAGACTAACGAATCATTTGGATATTGCGACTTATTCGTCTGGGATTGCTTCTAAACCCTGAAAACATTCATTCAATAACACAAGCCGCCAATCTATTTTTTTCATATACTTACAGCTACTTTATACGGATTGTTTGTTAATCTGATGTCTCGTAAATATTGAAGCTTCTCTGATCTATCCAGCAATGATCTACGATAATGCTACAAAAGATAATTATATAACAAAATAAAATATCGAATTTTGAGGTTAGAAATTATAACTTACATTATCAATGACTAATTTATTTACCACGTATGCTGAAGCATGTGGAAATGCCATAGCTATACAAATTATACCAAAACTTGGAAGAATTTCGTACCACATTACGATTAATTAAGAATATTCAATTAATAAAATTTTGACGTCCAAACAAAAATTAACTGTAGCGCAAGTAAACCGACAAAGATTTAATAACAGCTTGAAAAACTCAATTTTACTGATAATAGATTTTTGTATTTTCAAATGTACTTCTGCGACGCTAAATTTTATTGTATATTTTCATGGAATAATTTTTTGAAAAGGTTGGAATTTTCTGCAAAAGTTTCAGTAAAACTTTTTTTTCAGTGAAAAATATTTTACAGGTTAAATATGACAACACTGTAAGTGAAATGTAGCTGTTAATATTTAGAGTTGATGCAACACACAATACATTTCTGTCGAGAAATTGCCTAACCGATTATAGAATTTTATTTTAATCAAAATTCCATATAAAAAAAGGTGAGGATTTTCAGAAAGCAAACATGAAAAAATTGATGTTCTAATAAAAATGATAATTTTGATACTACCGCCGATTTTCAAATATTCTACATTTAATTTATTGGTAATTAAATTAATCATAAAGCAGGTTGTCGCGTTCAGAAAGCTCAAAGAGACATCGTACGGGACACATGTTTATTCATTTGGGAAATTTTTCTCTTAGATTCTATTTTTTTTTTTATTTTCTATTATTTCTACGCTATAAAAGTGACTTTGTGTATGTTGTGTTGCATGACATCCATATTCGTAAACCTTTCAAGGTGGTATTTTGATGTTGCCACATCTACTATTCATAATTTTTAATTATCCAGGCATTAATTAATATCACATCAAAATGATTATAGAAATATAGGAAATGTTACTCATCTAGTAGTTTTGTTTCTATATATTGGCGGTTTGTATTAATATTCGATTAATTTTATTTTGCTTTAGAGCCTTTAGAGTAATAATTCTTCAGATCTACGGAAAGGACGTATATCTGACATTATAGCGTGTACTAGTTATCAAACCTTGTGCATGATTTTTATAAGCATGTTTTAATGGTTATTTTCAATTATAATTTCTTGTAATTGACACGAAGCTTAATTGTTCCGATTTGTAAGTATATAAATATATATTTTATGCCACTTTAAGCGTTTGTGTCTATTGGTTAGAAATAGTGTGTAATTGTTTTAATTTAGGTGGGAAATTTAAAATAGTTACGTTTCGTTAACAAAATTATATAGGAATTATGTTATTTTTATTTGAATTGATAATTAATAAGAAAAACAATAAAATAACAGCAGAATGGTATATGGACAATAATTATTTCCAATATAAATCGAGATCGCTTTAATTTTTTTTTCGCAAAGCTTACAAACTAAATCTTAAATATATTTAATAGCTACCCTAAAAACAACGATTGCTTAGAAAAATTATATGTATATATGTTTATTTATTTATTTATTTATTTTTGTAATACTATGATTATTTTTTATATTACATGAAATGACTTGTCAATATGTAGATACAATGTATCGAACACATTTATTAATTTCCAAAAGTGTATGTTACATGTACCTACACGCATTTATATTGTTTTTTCCCCATGTTTTTATATATTTTCTTTTGATAAACCAAATATATAGTTTGTTTTTGTTTTGGTAAAAAAGCATGTACAGTCATGTGCGCAAAAAATTTATCAACATTTTGTGTTATAATTTTAGTTTGTTCGGTTTTAAATTTGTGTCGAATTGAATCGCTCCTAAAGAGAGGAAGGATCGAAAATCGAAAAAATTCAAAAACGAAAATAACCCCCACCCCCCCAAAAGAAAGAGTCAACTATAACTAAACAAAACTACAAAAAAATTGTCGTTTCTCTTTCATTAATAAGTTTAACAGTGCCTGTTCTGCATTAACAGTGTGTGCGTTATTTGAATTTATTATTAATATTATTATTAACATTAAAATGTAGCGTATGTTTGTTTTTTAAATGTATAAAAAACAGATGCAATTCCACCAAACATCGTTTTTATTATGCAACATTTTTTGTTGTTTCTACCTTTATTTTATTTTAATTTTTTGATTAAATTATGAAATGGAAACAGTTAAAATTTAAAGAAGCAGTGGAGTTTTTAAATCATGTTATAGTAGCGATTGCCTGTATAAACATTGTTATCACTTTTGCGTCTCGGTCAGTGGAAAGTGTCTGTATTCGATTTAGCTTTATTGTTAATTTAAATTTATTAAAATTTGTAATTTAATTAAATTCAACTAAATTTACCTGTTACCCGCAGGCGCTTTTTTTTATATAGTAAATATAAGTCGACCATTGATTAACTGTCTGGGAATAACAGTCTTAATGGGACCAAGAAAGATTGTTTATTTATTAATTAGTTAATTAATTAATTAATAATTTAATTAATTTATATTAAAATCGAATCAAACAGACACTAACCAAATCCGTAATATTTATATAAAATTTTATCAACAATTAATCTAATTAATATAATATAATATAACAAAAATAATTATAACAGCATTACAACTTAGAATGACAGCATTTCATAACTGTTGTTCTAGTTAATAATAATTAAAAGTTTTGTATTAGGAAAGAATCATTTCAATTTCTTTTTTTTTGCCACGGTATGGGTGACATTTTTATAAGAAAATCTGTTCCACATTTTAAAAAGATGGTCACGCTAATCAATAAAAATTTATTCAAAATGGTCCAGCCATGATTATTATTATTATTATTATTATTATTATTATTATTATTATTTTAAACAAATTATATTTAAAAATTTAACTAACAATTAATATACAAATGTGATTTTTATACAAATCGTGCCATCAATTCTTAAAATGCTGCTCATGTGTTATCATTTCTTAATTTTTTTGTTAAACAATATAAATGAATTTTATAAAATAAGCATTAAAAATGATCGAAGCACATTATGGATAATTTTTGTCAAAAATAGTTACATGTGCTATATTGCTTTATTTCGTTACAAATAAAGTGTATTTACTAATCAAAAAAAAAAAAGAAAAAAAATGTCACACATACACAATTTACAATAGATATTGTATCAGGCTTACAAAAATTTGTGTGTTAAATTTTATATATAATTTATTTGTATATATTTTTTGCAAATTTTAACCCATTTGCCCCTCCCCTGTATGCGGTCCATGTAGCATGTGAAGATAGCTTGAAGATTCGCATTTTTTTGAAGAAAGCACCATAATTTTACAAATAACTCGACATAGTTTTTTTATTATTATTATTATTATATTATTCTTATTATTATTTATTATTTTTTATTATTATTAATATAATGTTAAATATAGTCCACTTTAAATATATATATATATATTTTTTAAATTATTTATTGTTCATCGGGCCCAATTTAGAATATAAATTTGAGACTTACAATTCATGGGAAGAATGCAGTGAATTTTTGAATAAAATCAAAAAACCCGATGCATTTTTCGTTGAATTTCAACTGGAAGTGTTTCGTAATAATGTATCGTTATTGTTTTGCAATTAAAATCGATGATATTTTTGAAAACAATTTGGGAAGAATTGTTTTCAAATAATCAAAATTCTAGATTTTTCTTGCAAAATAATTCGATTCAAATTGTTGAATTTTCAGTTTTTTTTTAAAAAAAAAAACTGTTGTGTTTTTGTTGCTATTTTTTTCGAGTTGTTTATTTGATGTTAACAATGATTTATTTACAGGAGATGACTCCTAAATTTAAATATTAATGGTCCTATCAATTTTAATTGTAATATCTGTAATTATTATTTAAATTTAAACAAAAATTAAATTTGTTGCGTTGCATTGCGGTATATTATAAATAGTGTGATTACGTTTGAAATTGAGAGGACATTGATAATGAAAGGAAACTGATTAATACATCAACTGTCTTTTAATAGGAGATTAATTTTGTGGGAAATTTGATGGTCATGATGATGTTGTTTTAAAATTAGCAACAAATGCTGGGACAGTGTTGCTTAATTTTATAAATTTCTCATAAAATTAATCTACACATTTACTGTTCATACAACTATGACTTTGGCTGTGTTTACGATGTTAATTTATTAATAAAAATTGATTAAATTACACTAATTATCGATAGCGATATGAGCAGCAAAAGCAGTTGACACGTAGTATATATACGATACCTTCTCCATCAAACTACACAGCACAGACTTTTTTTTAATCACGTCAATATTTATCTCGTTATTGTCCAATTAAACATAATATAATTACATATATTAAAACAATTAATGATTATGTATACGGAATTCGATGTATTGAAAAAATTAATAAATATTATAGTTTTAGACAATAATCGAGATAAAGATGCGTATTATAAATATCATTCGGGCATAGCATTCTGGCTATGGCGATGTTTGGGAGGGGCGGGTCCTGTCTCAGACATCTGCTGACCGAGAACTGATACTGGGCGTACGACTATGTAATACAACTTTATGCCCATTTTTTGTAACGTAACCGTCACTTTCAACTAATACGGCTGTTTGTCGTGCCTCCAACTCCCCATCGCCATCAATTTCACCATCATCAGATTGATCATTAGCACCGTTACGTTGACGTTTATGTTTACGCCATGCGTTTTGTATCAATCTTGCACAATATTCTTCACGTTGTCGCCACAATGTTGAACTAACTGGTTCATAACCGGGTTCAGTTGGTCTACCTTGCACTTCACTTAATTCAGCTGATTCTTCGATAGCATTACCCTTACGGGCGAAAAAGTCTTTTGTTAGTGCATCTAATATATCTACACAAAACATTAGATCACCCTTGCATATAGGTATGTCCATTGAAACTATTTTATATTTATTTGGTTTATGAATTTGTAAAGGAGGTTCCAGCACATCGAGGAAGTCCGATAATTGATCATAACGTATATAACGCGTACCATCCGGATCGAATTGTTGCCATATTTCATAATACATATCATAATCGTCATCTGTTAAACCTTCTTGTACATCTTCAGTTGCTTGAGAATAATTTTCTAATATAACAGCAATATACATATTAATGACGATCAAAAACGATATCACGAGGTAGCTAAGCAGAAATGCAATACCAATTGTTGAATTACCACAATTTCCCGTTTCACCTATCTCATTATTTGGTAATTTACAATCTTCTTCGTTGATAATGCCATCTAAAACACTATCCCATCCAGCTGATGTAGACATCTATAAATAAAAGATAAATTCATTTATATATATTTTTTATTTATTAAATAAAAATACCTGAAATAAGAGGATCATCGACTGTCCAAATGTTTTAAAATTGTAAACATCATCTAATCCACTTTTATCTTTAACGTGCATGAAGAACGACATCCCAAATATGGCAAAGATAAACATGACCAAAAACAACAATAAACAGATGTTGAATAGTGCAGGCAGTGACATGGCTAGTGCAAAAAGCAGTGTACGGATGCCTTTAGCTCCCTTGACCAAACGTAGAACTCGTCCAACTTTAGCAACACGTACCACTCTTAATAATGTTGGTGATACAAAATATTTTTCAATAATATCACTAAGAACCAATCCTAATATAGATAATATTACAACTACCAAATCGAACAAATTCCATGGTTCTGTGAAATAGTGGTAACGTAATGCGAATATTTTCATTAGGCACTCAGTTGTGAATATACATATGAAAATTCCATTCAAATAATCCAACACTTTTGTAAATGTTTCTTTTTGCTGATAATGGTCCATTGTCATCGTTAACATGTTTAAACCGATAAACAACATGATGATCATGTCGAATTTCTTATTTGTCACAATTTCGAAGACAATAGCTTGAGGTTTCCACTGTAAAAACAAACATAAATACCTAAATAAGAGATAAATTTTAAATTACCCTTGGTCGAGGTATAGCTTTCATCGGCTTCTTCGAACCCATTTTCTTCATTGCATTGTAATATTTCTTCTGATCTTCAGTCATGAACATCTCCAATGAACCGCCCGCCTAAAATTTTGCATTGTTATAATAACATACAATATTATTCATAAATAATATTAATACTTTTTTCTTTTGTTCGTTAAAATTATCAATGATCACACCGATAAATAGATTTAGTGTAAAAAATGATCCAAAAATGATAAAGAATACAAAATATAGATACATATAGATATTTGTCTCTCTGATAGGTTGTTTATCAATCTGTAATTAAATTAAAATAAGTAAAATTGAATATTTTGAAAAATTATTTATTAAATTACTTCTCTTGAATCGATAGCATCATTCATAATTTGTATCCAACCTTTAAATGTAGCTACTTGGAATAAGCATAAGTATGCTTTGCCGACATGATCGAAATTCATACGAGAATTCTCCCATGTATAATTTTCAGCTTTACAAGCATTCACATCGGGTATTATTTCATAGCTTAATGTTGTTTTATTTGCATCTACGCACTAGAAAATTTTATAAAATTTGTTTAAATTTTTTTATATTTTAAATGATTTAGTATTATTTTACCTTAAAATATTTACCAGCGAACAATTGTACACCCATTATCGCGAAAATTAACCAAAATATCAAGCATACTAATAGTACATTGAAGATAGATGGTATAGCTTGTACAAGTGCATTTACAACAACTCTCATGCCTTGCATACGTGACATGGCACGCAAAGGCCTCAATGCTCTCAACGTTCGCATTGTTTTAAATGCTTGTATACCACCAGCACCGACCAAAGAGGCAACGAAATTTATTAATGACACCATTACAATTATGAAATCTAACCAGCACCATGCATTTGTGAAATATTTTTGAAAACCCAATGCTAACCATTTGATTAACATTTCGAAAAAAAATATCACCGTAAATATTCTATCCATATAATACAATATATCTTGTAATATCGGTCTTTGTTGTAAATGTACATCTTCTAATGCCAATGCTAAACTGCTCAATAATATCATTGTAATAACGGCTGTTTCGAAATATTTATTTTCAATTAATTGATAAGTTTTATAACGTAAATTCGCCCATCCTTGCCAAAATGGTGAATCATCATCACCTGCCAAAAATGGAAATTTTTTATAACACGATTCAGGGAAACAATCGGCTGAGTATTCGTCGATGATTATGTCCTCAGTTGCTGCGTCTATAATCAGGTTTTCATGTAAAGGACCCTGACAATCGCACTCTTCCTCTTCCATATCTAAAAAATCATTATTTGTCTTTTATTACAAATAGAAAAATTAAATAAACAAACCATCTTCAATTCCCAATTCCTCCTTGCTAGCATCACGTTTCTCCTCATGCTCATCTAACATATCAGCGCTACCTTTATGGCTTTCATCTTTAAATCTATGCTTATGACTACCGTATGATTTATTACTGATTTCATCTTCATCTAAATGACCGATAAAATCACCGTGTTCTAATATTGAATTACCTATGATTTTACTTTTATTGATACTATTTTTGCCGCGTTTCAGATTCGTTTTGGAATCACCTAAAAATTATGGTAATAAATCGATATTTTCTTGATTTTATTGAAGGAAATTTGATGAAATACCGTGTATTGTGAATTCCATTCCATCACCGATTGTCACTTCAAGGCGGTCTTTTGGACTCTTTTTATCTTTAAAAATAATACCGTCCGCTAATATTTCATCACCGGATATTTCTAAGCCACCATCGCGTGCATCTAAAATTTTATCAAATTTTACAAAATCCAACTGCTTATATTAAAATAATCGATTTATATTCAATCAATAATTATCATATAAACAGTTGGAATAAACACAAATCGGTCTAACTATATGTCACTTTTTTTAATAGTTAGTAGTAATAGTATCAGTATTAGTAGTTAGAAGGAAGCTAAAATAATTCATTGCTAAATTCATGAATTTTTGGTGATTTAGAGAGAAAATTAATAGAAAACATGCAAACTAAATATAGGAAAATATATTTAACTATTGCAAATCAATTAAAAGTTTGTTTTTATTGAATCTTTTTTCATTGACAGTGACGTATGTCGTTGATTTTTTTTCCGAATACGTTACTGTTCGATTGCTCGCAAATTACATTAATACATTAGTGTACTCCTTTAGATGGTCTTTGGTTATTTTAGAAAAAACTGTGCAAAAATATCGTAAATCAAGAACCTATAAATACGATGCAAATTATAATTAAAAATTAAAAAACAATTAAAAGAAAAAACAAAATCTACATAATAATATTGTTGATTGCCATCTAAAGGCACATGCTTTTATTGTTATTAAAATTCGTTTATTTATTTGTTTTATTTGCTCTGTTTTTTTTTTTGTTTGTTTAAATTTATTTTAATAAAGCACTACAAATTTGAGCAGCAAGCAAAACCAGCGAGCTATTCAGATTGTTGGATAAAAACCTTGGTTCCAACTGTTGGACGGTCCCTCACCTGACGGCTGGTCGGATATTTGGTTGGTTAACTTGAATCGAACCATTTTAAAGATATGTAAAACACTAGCCTTTATCCATCCTATAAAACGACCTATTCTGTCAAAGGCCTCGGCTATTTTATTTGTATCATTATCAGCTGTTGGTGCTGATAAATTAGACGATCCAAAATTGCTCAAAAGCAAAGCTAAGAAGAGATTAAGTACCTGCGACCAATCAAAATAACAAAAATTTCTAACAAATGAATCAAACTACATAATTTTCACATTAACTGTAAGGAAATATTCTTGTCGGTATTATCATTTAAATCCGACACGAATGTCTCCTTTTACTTTGTACAAATTTCGGTCTCAATTTGAATCATCAAAAACTTGCCAGATGGCATTTTGATGGATAGCTGTCGAAAATTGAGATTGAGATCGAAACTTGGACTAGTGTAACAGAGTATTATTGCTATTTTATGATAATTTACGTACCACAAGATTGCCGATAACAACGGTTGCTAAAAAGAATGGTATACAAGAGACATCACCTACACGCATACAATCCCACATAGATTCAATCCATTCACCGCACAATACACGAAAGACAATCATAAAGGAATGCATAAAATCGGTAAAATTCCAACGTGGAAGTTCATGGTCGGGGAAACGATCAACATTATCTACAAAAAATATCTCAAATAAATCAAACTGAATCTATAATGCTAATAGATGTTATTACCTGTATAATTTTTACCAAATAACTGCATCCCCATAACGGCAAATATGAAAATAATAATACACAAAACAAATGTTAAATTGCCTAAAGCACCCATAGTTCTGCCCATGATGGAAATTAATAAATTTAATGTTGGCCATGATTTGGCTAATTTAAACACTCTCAACTAAAACGAACAAAAAAATTGATTAATTATTATCATTTGAAATTGACAATAGAAATTTCATTATATACCAATCTAAATGATCGCAAAACTGATAAGCCTTGAACACCTTCCAAGCCTAATTCGAGTAATGATAATGCAACTATAATAAAATCGAAAATATTCCAACCTTCTTGGAAATAATATTTTGGACTCATTGCTATTAGTTTCATTGTTGCTTCAATCATAAATGTTGCAGTAAAGAACTATAAATTATTGTATGTTTTAACGAAAATACTTTTTTGTTAATCGATGAGCTTTAAGCTTACGTAATTGCCGCTCTTCAACGCCTTCTCCAAGTCCTTGTCCATATCGTGATGATCCAATGCCATAAATAACGTATTGACAACAATACACAATGTAATGAATAGTTCAACAAATGGATCGAATACAATTAAAGCAACGAATTTTTGTAATGCCAACCACGGTGCACAACAATCCCATACACATAAAATATCAATTACTTTAATTGTATAAGCTAGAATGCGTTCTTTGACTGTTGGTTCTTCCTCTTCATCATCGTTATTTGCTGAGAAATAATAAACAGAAACTGAAGCAAATATTAGTAATGGTATTATTGATACACTCTTTTTTGGAGAAAGAGGTTTTGTGCATTGCAATTGTGCTACAGCCGTTCTTAACCGCTGGTTAAGTCTAATTGCTGTTTGTATATATCAAATTTAATTTAATAAAACAAAAGCTTAAAGCTAAATTATTACGGCAGTTATTGATTTCTCATATATAAAAATTAAACAAAAACAATTCCGTAAATTGAAGTATCGAAACGATTAAAACACCATCGAAATTGCTTCTAGATTTATCGGTTAAGAACAATCGTGTTCTAGTAAGTGTTTACTAGAAGCCCATGCCGTTTATTCTATACATTTTATAATTGTTTTTATAATATTCAATTTTAAAATACACCAATCGCTTCAACTAAACTAATTTATTTCAACATCAAATGCTAAATTTAACTAATTTCTAATTATGTAACTCCTCAACTGTCTCTTTTAGTTTATACGCCATCTAGCAAGGCTTGACTAGCAAAAAGTCGAATGGATTTAACTTTTCTGGAGACAATTGAGGGGTTAAATGGGGCGATGTAAGGTAATTATCTATCTAACCAACCATCTGTGCTTGATACAAAAATGGATCGAGTGCCAAATACGTTATTGAATTATATCACATATGTCTATTTACCTAAGAAAATTTTCTTGTTTATATTCCGTCCATTATGTACAAAATGTAGTAAATAAATAATGTATTAGTTGGTACGGTTTAGTAACATAGATGATTTTGATTTTATATCAAAAATAAGAAAATAATAATAAAAGTTGAATAATGAGATCGTGGTGCGGTTGCTAGTTGGAATTTGACTAAATAAGCAAATTGCGATGGTGTGTTTTTTTGATTTTATTTTTGTATTGTAAAATAAGAATTAGAGATGGGATTATATGATTGGGGTTGTAATGAATAAATTTATTTTACCTCCATGATCACTACCGCGACTTTGGCGTCCTGCTGCTTGATCAATAATGTCATTTAGAACCATTACATCTAAAATGTTGTTAATTTATTATTTTTATTTTTGGCTTAATATGATCGATTTACCTTTCATATCAACGACTGTTTGTTTTTGATTGGGATCTATAAACGGATTATCTAGATGTTTAATTTTGCCTTCGCAAATTTGGCCAGTCGGTCCATCCTATATTAGTGTTAATAGAATAAAAAAAATAAGTAAATGGAGAGTTTATCGACTCACATAATCGCCTCTGTGAACTTTATGGGTGAATTCTGTAAAGTTGTTTGTCGCAGCAGCCGGTCCATTTCGCATTGATCGTGATCTGAGTTGGCTTTCTTTCGTCATTACTTTACCATTACCGCCAAGGCCACCTAATAAATCCCCATGTGAAGTGTATGACATCCGTGAAGCGTGTGAAGTGTACGATGAATGGCGTGAACCTTTGATTATATTTTGATTAAAATTGTGGATAAAATTGGCATTTGTCTATAGTGTTTCGTTTTTCTTTTAATTACATACCCAAATTGGCGTAATACATGGGAACAACCATTGCACCATTTTCTTCGCTCATTGGTGTTACAGCATTTGAATCATCAGCATACGGTAGATGTTCCTGGGCATCAAGGTACGTAGACAATACCAATGGTTTTCGATCCCCAGGAGGTGCCACTATGCGTCTATTGTTTCTCAATGTGAATTGATGGCTACCCCGGGAGCCACGGCGTATATTGAATGGTGATCCAGGGAGACTGAGACTTGCCTGAACACGGGACATGGTCTATACATGCGTGACGTGTTTGTATCTAATGATTTTTTATTCAGAAACATGCTGTTATGACTAAACACAACAGCATCTCTCCACCATAAGATCCTGCTATTTCAACTAACAATCTTCCAATCATTGTATTGGAAACGAAAATAAAACAGCAGCATCTATGTTGTTAAATGTTGCAAAAGCTAATTATAGAAAAGGAAAAATTTGGAGAAGCAAGAACAAAAAATAGTGCGAGCTACTAATTTGTGTTTTATAATCCATAACAGTCAAAATGTTTGAGCTTAAAGAAATTTTTAAAAAGTTTTATTCTAAAAGTTTTCAAAAATTTATATTTAGCCTCAAAATTTCGACTGCTGTGGAATTGTTTTTAATTAGAGATAGTCTAAACACTATAATTGTCATGATTTTTATTTCTCATCATTACTTGAAACATTGATTGAAGTAAATTAATTTTTTTTCGGAAGCAACATTAAATTCGTTATCTAATTTCAACGGGTCTCAATAAATATCAAGACACTTACAGCGCTGACTTTCCGCATCTTGTTGAGATTAGTAGGAACTCTTCTTTGTTCACTCACGGAATCTAATCCTTCAGATCGAATGCTCATCTTCTCCTTATTGTTATCGTCCTGTCCATTCGCTTGACCGACGAATAATTCGTAACTATGGCAAGAGAAATCCGATGGTGATTTGACAATATCTGGACCAGTATCACCGCCGCCATCACCACGGCCACCACCACCACCGCCACCCGCCGCTTGTTCAGCTGCCGCTGCCGCTGCTGCTGCACGGGCGTCTATCCTGTTCTGTTTTTCTTGTGCCACACGCTCAGCCTCCTGTATAGTGTGTCAAAAATAATTATTCGATGATTTCAACTGGATCTGCGTCATTACCCTTATGGCTTCTTCTTCGGCTGCTTCCTCCTCTTCGGCTTTTTTCTGAAGTTCATCGTATGACATCGCTACAATAGCTAAGATCAAGTTAACCAAATAGAATGAGCCTAGAAATATGATTAAAATAAAAAATAACATGTGCCAAGGACCAGCGGCTCTTAAAACCTGTAATTAACAAAATAGTAACCGATTATTTGGTTAATATTGTTGGATATTGTACCAATTGATATAAATTTTCCCAATAATCCTGAGTCATTAATCTAAAGGCAGAAAGGAACGCCCAACCAAATGTATCAAAACTTGTATAACCGTAATTTGGATTTTCACCAAAGCCTTGCAAACAGGTATAACCCGGTTTGCATTGTCTACAATAAAAAAAAATATAGAATTTCTAATTTATGTTTTGGTTTCCGTATACCCAGCTCCGGTAGAGTTGCCACAAAGCGGATGTTCCCCTTTCTCTTCGTCGTAATAGAAATTCGCTAAAATTTTCGTTCGATATTAAATTATATTGATTATTGTTGTATGGATATCTTACTTTCATTACTCATAAACCGGAACCAGTTTTCGTCGGTTAAATTCCCCCAGGAACCGTCCATTGGAAAATTTTTGATACATTTTTGTGTCAGGACACCCATATAAATTTGTAAACCCATCAATGCAAATACTGATAGGGAGAACATTGTTAAAATTATCACATCTCGTAGATTTTTTACAGATTCTATTACAGCTCCAACGATAGTCTTTAAACCTTTTTGAAGATTAATAAATTGTATTTTTGTGTGTTATTAATTAATTGTTGTATATATATTAGGTTTTTTTTTTAATAATTGAATATACCTGGCACAATGGCAACAGTTTTTAGAGCTCGTAGTACCCTAAATGTTCTCAAGGCAGCAAGATTTCCGAGGTCTATACCCATAGTAACATAACTGGAAAATTTCATAAATTCAGCATAAAGGTAAATAAGAATGATTGCAACTAATAAATCACTAAAAGCTTCGCTCTCCACATGGTACTAGACAACACAGTTTACGTCCATAATGCATGATTAATTATTTACCAACTGGATAGTAATAATAATAATAACAATATTAATAATAATAATAATAATAACATTCTAAAATATAATCTACAAAGAAGTTAGAGCTATTTGTAAATTTCTAACTGGACTAAACTAGACTAAAATAAACAGTATTCTCCAACCTAATCCCCACATCTATCTCTATTTGTATCTTGATTTTTGTCAACTTGTCTATTAATTCTAGTCGTTTATATCTTATATTGCATATTTAGATAAGGATTTGTTGTACAAGTTAACAAAATCAATGTTATTAAAGATAGAGATGAAGATATCGCTAAAGAATATCAATGAATATCTTATTTCTATGATAAAAATAGTAATAACAATAATAATTATTATTATAATAATATTAAGATTGGATACAAATATTATTTCTAATATAGAACGAATTCCAAAATACTACAAATTTTTCTACAATTATAAAGACAATGGTAGCAATCACAATGAACTCACTTGGATTTCATAAATATCAAAAATATATAAAATTTATTAATTAAAATAAATATATTACATATGGCCAAATATTATTCGATTTAAGCCAATTTTAAAATGTATAAAATATAAAAATAGCTGTGAAGTAGAAGATTCTTGTAATTATTTGAATGAAACAGAAAAAAAAATAGAACCGTAAATAGTAATATTTGTTCGGATGTGTTATCATTTTTGTAATTACTTAAAACAAAGAAAAATCGTTCATTTTTCAGTTATTAATCCATTTAATTTTGGAATTTTATTATTTTGTGATAATAATATGGTGTTGTAGTCTAGTTTTTAAAATTCAAGGACATGTTATTGATTCGTCTAATAATCAATGGTTCCATTAAAAAGTTAATATTTATTTCCTTTTTATTTATATTGTTAAACAATAATAATACGATGAATAATTGATGTATTTATTGGGTGTTTTTTTCACCAATCAACTATATTAATTTTAAATTCAACAATAGCGGACAAATCTTGATCTTTAGCGCCACCTCAATCATTTATTTTCGATATTTACTCATTTATGCTTATAAAAATAATAGGTTTGTTCCTACCGTTAGTGGCTCCGGAATATCCAAACATCCGCGCATTCAAGACTAGATAGTTTACATAATCGCAGAATTGTGGATAATAATAAAGTTTATAATTAATTCGATTTTGAAGTTTTGTCATTAGAGGCAAAATTTGTTTTATTTGATTAAATTTAATCGGGCGATGACAAGGGAATTGTGATTTCGAATAGAGATTACGGTTAAGATTTTGATTTGTCCAGAATTGTTTGTTGGCCTTTGGAGGAAAAAAAATCTCGTTTATGCGAAATCTCAAAGGTAAATAGATCTTTTTGTGTTGTGTAATATTACCTTTGATTTGTTGTCTGGAAATACTTATTGGAAATACAAACGATTTAAAGTTGATTTTAGGTGTGCAATTTGTCGGAAAAAAAGTATTAACTAAGAATAAAATCGACTGTTTTGGAAGTGAAATCTAATCTATTTATAATTAATCTAAAATCTAAAACTAAGCTACTCACGCTAAAGCTATGACTATGAAGTCGAGCCAGTTCCATGCATCTCTAAGGTAGGTGAACGGTTGAAGAATAAAACCTCTCGCCATCACCTTCACAGCAGATTCGAACGTGTAGATGCCAGTGAATATCACTCTAAAATAATTAACGAAGGAAAAAAAAACAATTATGAATTTCGATAATAGAATAACTTTTGTGATTATTCAAACTTACTCAGTCGATTCTACGGTGGGTGTTGTGGGCATTATCATGAGAATACAATTGACGAGAATGGTTGTGATGATAAAAAGAGAAAACAAAGGATGCACTAGTATGTAAATGGCTACTCGACGGATTGGATTGAAAGGATCGAGTATCCACATAGCATTTGTTGCACTAAATCGGAATATGTCCTTGCCTTTACTAATCACTACAAAAGTCTGGAAAATTCACAAAAAAAAAGAGAAAAAAAAACAAACAATAATTTTCTCACTCTCTTTTTCTACTTTAGAAAAAAATAATATATCAAGTACCCTTTGGTTGCTATAAAAAGGGTCGATGTCCTCAAGTGGTGTACTAGCCAATTCCGGAGGAAAGCTGCCCTGAAGACGTACTGGTAAGGGCAGCCCCTGCTCCAGAGTTGCATCAGGTTGGGGGCCTTCATCTTCGTCCTCGTCCTCATACCGAATCTGTATTTGTATATTATCAAATTATCAATTTTCGCACAACAATTTCAATTCAAATTCACTATATTCACTATTAATAGTAGTGTATAGTTAGATAATAGATTAAAATATCGACAATATTTCAACGCTATTGTGTTGAAAATTGATGTATATGTCTGTGTATTGGTGTGTGTGTTTCTGTGAGATAAAGCGTCAACATAGTGAACGCCCTTCTGACGTCTGTCTTGATGAAATTATTGAATAGTTTAATTTAACTCCAGAATATTCCTTTTATTAAATCATTTAAAATTTCCATCTTCTATCTATTAATCAAAAGAGCATCCAGTATTATAATTGATTATTATTATTCCTATTTATAAGAGAGATCGTTATGTTTATCGTGTGTTTCTGAAATGTTCATTTGTTGTATATTTCCAAGACTAAAATAGAAAAATTCACAAACAGACAAACATGCAAATTATGTGTTGTAGCGAAAATACACATCATCTCGTCTGAAAGAATGATGTTGATTTTCTATAATTCATTAAAAAAAAAACAGAATTAGTGCCTGTAATTGGATTATTTCCGAATTATAGTTTATTATCGGTAATTTATGAACGCAATAGCAAGGTAATTGTTATAATATCGTTCTAAATATAACGAAAACGGTCGTATTAAAATTTAAAATCAATCAATAATACTGTCGAGAATATTATCGGAATTTTATTTCCAAACCATATTTAATTCAATTTATGAATGGTTTTAATATAGATTTAAGCTTTATTGTTTATTGTTTTGAACGTTAAACAATTGTTAGGTTTATGTTTGTTAAAATAGATGGAAGTGAAAATTCGATATTTTGCATGCTTGGAAAGCGAAATAACAGAAAAAAAAACAGTAAGAATATTGATAGTTTATTTTATATTCGTTTCATATAGATATAGTTGCATTACAATTAATTATAGTGTAAATTGTGTTAATAATTAAATGAATGTGTGGCTATCTACCCAATGTATGGCAGTCATAACTATTAAGCATTATTGCTAAATATAAGAAAAATAAATAAAATAAGGCTAAATTTTCTATCTTATTGTTTATATCAAGTGCAATAATTTGAAAGCAAGCAGTTTAGAATAAAATCCAAGCCCATACAGTGAAGCATGCTTGGATTTTTTTGCAATAACTCAATTTTATATTCCAAATAAAAGGGCATAAATTGTACAATGGTGTAGCTTATTGTGTAGTCCATTATTAATTATTAAAATAGTGTGCTCTAGTGTTCACCTACAAGTTTCCAAAGAAAAAATGCAAACTTGTCCCAAAACATTGCAATATTTTGAGGAAAAATGCAGAAATTAGTCCAACTAATCAGGCATCAATAAAGCATTTGTTCAGATATGCAACTGACGATATAATAGAAGACAGAAATGAAGACAAAACACAGATAAAAAAATGTACAATTTGGTGGTTTCTTTTATAATTTTTTGTATTTATTAAATATTTTTTTAATTCGCCTTTTCACGGAATTTGGGACAATTTCGAATTGTTCATCTATATATGTTGAAAACAAATCGTCAGAGGCATTATTTATATATATTTAAATATATAAATATTTAAAAAACGTTCAGCTAAAAAGCAACTCTTTTGAGCATTTTTAATTGGGAAATCTTACTTCTTTTTTCTTTTTCCTTCGTCCAAAACCGGTCTGCAATAAATGGTTAAAGTTTTTATCACATCGATAAGCATATAAAAGTGCTTCGCTACACTACATCATCACACGTTATTTGTTCATTATTTCTTAGAATTTCCATTTATATTAAAATGTAAACAATGAAGAAAAAAAAAACGAATTACTGTGAGGGATGATTGTAGAAAAAACCACCCTATTCGGCCGATAATTGCGTTATCGATAACAAGGGAATTATTTATCAGTAAATACGTCAAACCTACAAAAAATCCCTCACGGTAATCAAAGATTTTTCGTTAAAAAATAATACAAAATTCTCGTGTTTGTGGTGGATGTTATGATATGAAAATGTACGATTTTTACGTTTTATATGAAAACAGGGCAGATGGGTGGGTGTACATCTACATGACGCATTGTCTAGAAATAATATGCATATTTTTATTAGAATTGTGTGGTGATGTCAGGTTTCCAATTCAAAAGATACAAAGATTCTTCAATGAATTTTAAGCTGAAAATAACGATAAATCTTTGTTTTGTTATAAATGTTGCAATACACGACAATAATTCTGTTTATGATCGGGAGAATTTTTGAAATTTTCGTAAACAACTCTAATGGAATTTATTGGTGAAAATTCCAAACGACAAACAATATAATTCGCTTTGAATTCGCTAAAATTTCACTTATTCTGAAAGTTTTAGCCTAAATAGATGAAGGATAAAGGACAAGAACAGTGCGACAATATGATTGAGCGAGTTAATCCTTTCAACATTGCCTTTTATAAAATTCAGGCTTTCTTTTATGTAAATGAATCCTTTTTTTTATCACTAATACAATATGCATATTATCTCTAGATTTTAACAGAAAAAGCACCACAGCTTTTGTTTTATATTATTTGAATTTCCTATTTCGTTAAATTTCATTGATAATTTTGTCTTAATGACCGCCAATCGGGTATAGCCTTATTATTAATGTATTTAATTAATTATTTAATTAATTTATGTTATATAAATACATCAAGATCATGCACGTATTCAAGCAATTTTGTACATACATAAGGATCCTGGGTAGAGAAATATTAAAAAAAAGTTGTATTTACATGTAATTTGTAACACATATTTCAACATCAATATATCACAATTTGGAATAATCAAATATCGATTCAATAACTGTGAAATACTGATGTTTTCCTAAGGCTCTGTTTACACGATCGATCCTTTTTTTTTCTAAAGTAGAAATGATGGTAGAATCGAGTAATGTTAGGTGACTTATGGATTTTGATGGAATATATTTGTTGTTTTATTATTATTATTATTATTCATTGTGGTTGTTTGAAACAATTTTTTGAACAAATACCTCTCCTTCAGCTCTTTTCTTTTCGAGCTCCTTCTGCTTAGCATGTTCTTCTGCAATACGAGCCTCGATGGCCGCAAGCGATTCGCGCGTAAATGGACGGAATAGGCTGCGCTCCTCCTCGGAAAATGAGTCAGAGGCGTCGGACATGTCTCCTCGCGCCTAGGCCCCCACGATACCCTGTAACAAATAACGTAAACACAAAAATGAATTAGAAAAAAAAAATATATATTTACACCAATCAATGAATAGATGTTGTTAGTATTGTCAATGTTGTTTGAATAAGTCAAGAAAACATGATGAATATCGACGTTTGTAGTTTTAGACGAATGAGGAGAGTTATTGGAGGCGTTATTACCAACCCATCGGTTGTAAATGTAAATATAAATAAACCATAATAATTCACAATTTTAATAAAATAGTGGACAATAAATTCAATATCTTTGAAAATTGATTAATTTAATAATAATGGAAGTAATTAGCAGAATTAATTCTCAAATTAAATGTAAATTTCCGGATATTGTCGTATGGTAACATTATCGCTCACTAATATTGCCGATTATAATTTTTAATTAGATTAATTGATTACATTTCCTCTAATTTTATACCCATATAAATATTGCAACTTGAGATTCAATTAACGAACTTATTTTTAAGTGAATTTGTACAGTTGATTCAATATTGTAATTGATTTACAGATACGCACAAATAAGATATACAGTAGCTTTAATAAATTAATGAATGAATAGTAACAGTAATAATAATAATAATAGTAATGGATAGGCCAATGTGAATGTGGATGTGCAGTTCGCCCGGCGCCTCCACCAAAACGAAACGTTCAAAACTACTGAATTTTTCCAATACGTCACAATTCTTATTGATCTAAATGTGGATAAAAATAGATATTTCAACGTTTCTTTTTTGTAACTTACAATTTTATCAAACAATAATAATGATGATAATAATAAGTGTCATTGTTAAGTATCTTTTTGATGGTGTTTTAACATAGAATTCAAGGCAACAATCAAGTTTCATTTCAAAGCATAAACAAGTTCCCTATTGGAATTAAATGCATTTAGTTTAATAATTGGATCAATAACTAACCATTATCGTATAATACCACAACAACAACACATTTATATTTGAACATTATATCGATATAAAAACATCTAAATATTTTTAACTAAAGCTAACGATCTAAATAACAGAAATAGAAGAATATAGTTAAAGATAAATAGATAGATAAAAAGATAAAGAGAGGATTTGTGATTTGTTGTTTGTTTTGTTTAATTGATACTCACTCGGATTCAGATCGGGCAAAATTGGGGGCCAAAAACATTACTAACCTGTAAATAAAAAAAGAAAAGATTCAATTAAACGAACGAAATTTTTGAAATTTATTTTTATTTTTAAAAAGAAATATTGTAAATGTCAGATATAAATTTGTAACGTTGATCTACATAAACTATAAAACCGGAGAACGGCCACTTCCATCTCCTGTATCTTTTCACATATTTATGGATAATTCTAGGATTATAAACGTGAATTTACTGACTTCGACGTAAATAATTAAAAATTAATTTAACAATTACCAGCAAAATAGAATCGATTTATTAATAAATAAAGCCGGCAATTAACTAAAAATAAAACCGTTTAAAGTTTCCCTGTAACTATAAGTCGACTTTATAGTTACAATCTTAAATGTATAATTGTTTATTAACTATTTAAATAAAAGAATTGTTGACGTTCCCCTCCGCCCGCCACGGTTGCAATCTGTATAATTCCACTGTTTTTAGATCTTGTCCTTATTACCACAGAAATCAATACAGCTGCAGTAAAATAAAATTGGAGTTTTTGCTTTAATATTCAAAAGCACGAAAATTTCGACATTATTTCTCATATCTTGAAAAAATCTAGATTCGAAAAAAGCCCTCTATCATTATGATTGTTGTTATTTTTAATTTGAAAACAAACAAGATTCATCTAAGACTAATTATGATGAAGTTAAGTATCCACTTCTAGTTTCACCTTAATATTCAAGTATTCACAAAAGTGGTATTTGTTAAAAAACAATCAAATACAATAAATGCAAAGTAGTTGTTGTTTTATATTTAAACTATTACATAATCACGACATATTCACAACACTGGTACAATTAAATATCACTGAATTATATGAAATTTAATTAATTAATTTTTTTAACATGTGTATTATGCCAGGGGAGGGAATAATTAAAGGATTGTTATAATAGTCGACATATCTCTGGAGATTTATGTTGCGAAATATTTAAATAATTTTACAATGGAATTCCGTACGATCCAACTAATCAATAATTGGGAAATACATTTCAAATATTTACAAAATAATTCGAATAATCACGCTACAGATGATGTTCAAATTGAGATATTATGATTGTTAAATATTATCAAAGTATTGTACTTTATGCTATTTAATTATTATTATTATTATTATTACTATTATTGAAACTGTTGTTATAAAGTAAAATGAAATTCAGGTCAAATCTAGATATAACAGTTTGCGTTCGTTGTAAATACACGCGAGTGTAATTTTTTTCTTTTTTGAAAAAAGACTAAAAAATATTTCCCTATTTTGCTTTTATAATACAGTTGGTAATGCAACAAAAAAATACCTATTAAAGTACCCTTTTTGGGTTCTCTAATGGTGAAAGCAGTTTGTTTTCTTAAAGTTGGCAGTTTAACATTTGTCATTTAAATTCAAATGACAACTGTCCAATTGCATTAAAGAAATTGTTTAATAATTTTATAACAAAATAAATTGTTAATAAATATGTATAAAAGCATTTGTTTTTGTTTTTGAGTTGTAATATTAATGATATCAACCTCTATGAGATTGTTTAAATTTTAAGAATTTAATTTGCTTCAAAATAAGGGATAGGAAAAATAGTGCAAATTGGCAACTTCTGTAACTTATTTTATAACAGAAAACCTGTCTAGAGTGGATTTATCAGGTTATACTGCCTTATTGCTAGACAATACTTTTATATATCCATTTTTGGTTCTCCTAGAAAATTAGTTTAGAAGCTTCTACTTTCTTTCTTTTAGGATATATCTCGTAACTGAAATTTATTGACAATAGCTTTAGTTTCATTTATTAATTTATATATCGTTTAGTTGTAAAATGTTTATTGTCAAATAAAAAAAAAACACAAAGAATATGTAGGTTTACTTTATATAAATAATAAGAGTAGTAGTTTTCATGATCAATTCACTATAGTTGTAAATCTTCTTTGTTGTTAAATAGGATTACAGCATGGAGCAAGGCTTCAAATCATCATTAAAACGATAGTGAAAACAATACATTTACAATATCGATAATTGTTTTGATTTTATAGAATCTTGGTGTTGTTATTGTAAAGCAAAAAAATGATTATAATTTATATGTCGGTGTTAATTATGGTGGATGCGCCAGGGGAGTATATTTGATATTGTTAAATCAAATGTTTTTAATCAACTAATTGACATTGACTTATCAATAAAACTTTACATTGTGACCTATTTCTTTGACATTTCAATAGATACATATCATGACGTAATTTTGCGCTCCCTCTGCTACCCTCATTACTATTGTATTAAAAATTAGAATAGAAAATATCATACAACTGTCACTTTCTTTTAATTACTACTTCTTTTAATATTTAATTAATATCTGAGTATTTTTATTTTTGTTATTATGTATTTAAATGATGATTCTGATTAATGTTAATGATTCAAAAATAGGGTTAGTTGTGTGTTAATGTGTGATATTATTGATAAAGTGTAGGATTTATGTCGAGTACAGTAGCATTGAAGCATTGTTTTCGTGACTAGTGGAATTAGGTCTTCTGTCTATATATCGTATTGATAATAGTTAATTATTGTAGTTGTTGTGAATGTTGATCGTTGTTAATGTTGAAAGGCAATTGGTTGTGACCCACCTGCATTGAGGTCTGTTGAAATGATCACATGGCACTGTTTCTAACATTGAAGATTGACGATAGGAGATATCATTGACAGAACGATCAAAAATTATTGAGCACTATTGTATATGTCATTAATGATAAAACGATAATCAACAACAATAACAATGTATATATATATATATATAGGTATATAAGCACTGCAGATACGGCAATAATAAGCGGTTTAAGTGTTAGTTGATAAGTGCGATACAAGCTCGAGAGGGATTGTGAACGAGCCTTTCAGTCACCCCTATGCGACAGAGCAAATCGATATCAAGTAATGACCCACAAATGTTAGCAGCAGATAATTGTTGGAAGCTAAAGCCACATTACTTACATCAACTTTCTTTGTTATGTATGTATGTCCTTGAAAAATCATGTGGGATATTAGTCTTCATTTATTGCTAGTTGTGGTAGAAAATTTTGTTTGAATAATAATAAGTCGTATAGACTGATCGCAATGATGATAATAATAATAATAATAATTGTATGCACAGTACACATGCCGTTGTATAACACTCGCGCTCAGGGCCTCGGCCGGGGGGCATGTCTCATGATATTTCGTTTACGAAGATCACACACGTCTCCGTGCCCCCAGCACAACTCCGACTTCTTGTGCGATCACCATTTTCTCTAAACTAAAACGTCCATCTTGATGGTACAAAATGGAGGGGAGGGGTGCGCCGCGCACATTTCACCACTGCCAAATAATAAAAACACCAAAATTTGATACACACTTAATACTATAACAATTAAACTATTCTTAATTAAATTCAAACTATTAACAATATTATAAATAAAAACAAAATTTTTGATTTGTTAGAGTAAATACAATGTCTATGGTTTGGCGCCTGACGTTTGAAGACCCAAGCGCACGCACCCTAACCCTTCTCAACAGACCCGACGGCGCTCTGACGTCATATGGTCAGTAATGTTGCGGAAAGCGTCGCCATGGATACTGTGCTATTATATACTTGTAGGTGCTGCAAACGCCTATTCAGCGAAATTCAGATCGATAACAAAATTTCCAGGCGTACCAACACATTACACACTAACTACAAATACATCATCTCACCACTAAAATTCACAACAAACATCCATCTTTCAATGAATAAATTCATCGTCGAAGTAAATTCTAATCTACTAACAACAAATTTATTTAGTAACTTTTGATACTTGAAAATAACTCGTTGAAGATTGCCCTCGGGTGATTTCCCGAGAAAACGCCGCCATCTAATTAAAAAACATTGTACTATATTTACAGATAACAGATCACGATATCGCAACTAGATAGCCTGTAAGATGAACCTAATCTTACAGTCACCCCCCTCTAGAGGGCTCTGTTAACACTTTCAACCACTAGTAATCTTGTAGATATTTAAACATTGCATTGTTTGCCGACAAATTCACATGAATGAATGGCCGTAAAGTAATTGTAAATTGTAAACTAAATAACGATAAAATAAGATTTAAAGTGTCTGTTAATTTGAGGCGTCAATAGTGTAAAACACATTGAATTTTTTCGGTTGTGATAGAATAAAGCAGCGAATTTGCCGGATCTCTGTTTTATTCGGTTATAGAGAGACTTATCAGTAAGCTTAAGGATCATGAAACTTCTTTGGATGGTCGTACGCCATGAACGTACGTGATTTTGGCAATAATAAGAATGAATAATATTTTATTAGCAACGTATATACGTCGTAAAATTCGATTATGTTTAGAAAATATGAACTAATTTTGGATATTTTATTCTGTTTTATTCCTATATTTTGTCAACAATTCGAACCCACTTGCTGCGCCAATGAAAAGACTTACGTTAGTAAAAGTGGAAAATATCAGCTACAGTAGACCGTTTGTTTGTTGTTTGTGATGGTTGCTCGTCCACTTCACTAACTATGTTGAATGATTGTAGTGTTACAATCAAAATCAATATACAATATAGTTTGCTCGAGCAAGTTGTGAAAAATGAGTTAAAAGTCAAATTATTTTACGATAGGAGTTAACAAAGAAATTCATCGACTGTAAATATTAACAATAGCAATGTAATAATTTACAAATCATTGCCAGAAGTAGAGAAAGACCTTCTGTTTCTAATGCGGGTAATTGGGGTGGGTAGAAAGTTGGTCAAAAGTTGCAAATTATTTCATTGTTATTGTTAGTATTCACGGTAGACAAATTTCTTCAGCATACTTTAAGCATGACAATTGAAAGGCCTGAAGCGAGGACCAATTAGCTTTTCGTCATTGTTGTTTACTCAGGCTTACAAGTTTGGTTTCTTACAATATTTACTGATACAAAGATGTCAATGTTATCACCATCCGTACTAAAATTTTTGTTCCCCCTTCGATAATGGTATACAGATACAAAAATAGACGCAGTCATTTCTCTCAATACGGGCCTGTTTTTGAACCACCTCTTTGATTCATTTACTGGAATATAGTTGTAAAACTCAAACACCAAAACCGCAAGCTTACTCCAGTCATTTTCAGTTATCGTGATGCGTACTATACCTGCATCAATAATGTATATAGGCCTATCTCCACATCTGGCAGAGTTGTAAATTATTTTATTGCTATTGTTAGTATTTACATTAGATAAATTTCTTGATTAACCCCTATTTTAAAATAATTTGTCTTATATTATTTTTAATTATTACTGCGAGCGAACTATACTTATGAATTATCAGTCTAATTTTTGGGCAGCAATTACATGGGGGCGTCGATAAAACGCTGCTAAATTAAATTAAAAATGATCAAAAAAACAAAACAAAAACGTTTAGTTGTCTTCTTCAATAATAGACAAAAATAGAAATCGTTATCTTTAACGGGCATGTTATGTTTGGGGAGTAGACATACGATTTTCAGAAGTGCTTGATAAAGATCAACGTATAAAGAAATCTTTCAACTCTCCAACCGTCTATCTAGTTTATTTTTCTTTTGTCGAATAATTCTCATTTTTTGTATTATTTGTGTTATTTTCGTTAATTATTAATAGAATTAATCAATATGTTGACGTGTAATTCACATCAATTATTCTCAATTATTCAAGTCGACTTTTCGATTAGTTGAAATTAAATTTGATTTTGTATCTTTTTTGGATTGATGGGAGGAAGAATGGCAGCTAGTGATTGATAAAAAAAGTTTGCTAGAAATTCAATAAAAAGATAAATTTAACGAAACAGGAAATTAAGATCAGGATGCTGTTATCATTCTATTGTATAAAAATACAAATTTTTGTCTATAATCTAGTTGAAACACGACAACCTCAATATGAAGTGGTTTTTGTACTCTATTCTAATTACCTCTTTTATAATTGAAGAAATTGCTAGTTTATCTATAAGACATGATGGTAATTAAAGTTTACAATTTTACTTAAAATAATTGCTTGTTGTTTAGGTGATATATTAATAAATCGACCTCAATTTAACGATACTACCTTTGAGAATTCGTTACATTTGCGTACCAAACGTTATATAGGTCTAAGTAAACGATTCAAGGTACGTATTTTAATTCAAATAGACTGCCATAAAAGTACTTTTTTTTGTTAGTTAAACAAACGATATCAAGAATGTGTAGCACCAGGGGATGTAAAAGGTCATTGTAAACATGTAGTATTCTGTCCGTTGGCTGTATTGAAAAGTGCAAAGAACGTGCTCGACTATTTGTGTGTAATTGAACGAATGTAATTATAACATTTTACGATTTGATTTTATTAATTATTAATATTGCTTTACATTAGGCATATTGGTGTATGTTGTCCAGACGATATAGTTTTGAGTCGTTTAGTTGGTTCACAAATAATTCTGGATCTGCCCGGGGGCGGTAATGATTATGACGATAATAGTAATTCAACAGGTGACTATTGAGGTTTCACCACTCATAATAATAATGTAACGAGTATTGAAATCATAAAACAAAATAATTTTTCCATTTTATATATGGGGATATACAGGGCATCGGATCTAATTATGGTCGATTCCACGAAACTCCTATTAGTTGGCTAGCGATTCGAAAAATATTTCAAGGATTTGTAGGATGGCCCCTGGAGAATATTTTAGCAAAATTAGAAGCTCGTAGCTCATTGAGAAGTAGATAAAAAAAAATCGTTTTGAGCTAAGCACGTAGAACGATTAAGAATGACTAAGAAATTGATTTTTTATCATTTTTTCCATGGAATTTTAGAAATTTGGTCTAAAATACAACAGGGGAAAAATGAGAAAATCAATGTTGGGAGTATCCTTGAGTCATTCTAAGTCATTTTACGTGTGTAGCAAGTGCTTCAAGATTGCGACATCGTCAGAAACGAGCATTTTTTGACCGACTTCCCTATGAGATACGGGGTTCTAATTTTGTCAAGTTGGTGCCCAAGGATCGCCCTATACATCCTAAAAATATTTTTCAAATCACTCGTCAACTAATAAGAGTTTCATAAGAATCAACCACATTTAGATCCGACACACTGTATGTATATGATTTTATTGAAAAATCATTAAATCTGTTTCGCTGAAAACATGCGATCTTTTCTTCCACTTTAGCTGTAAAAAATCGTACACTTGGAAAATCGCCAAATTGTAGGAAAATAGTTGATTTTTTCAAATGTGCTATTTTACCAAAAAGGAAATTTCCAATGTGCGCAAAAAATGAAGTCAATGTCCTTAAAGGACATTTCGGTTTAGGGAAGAATTCCGATTGTCGTCGGAGGACAATGAAAAAAAAGGAACCGGTTATTAGAACAAATTGAACTATCTGTGTGCAGTAATTTTCCATCAATTGAATTTAATTTAAATTGTGTTCAAGGATGCGGTATAACGATCGAGGGCAAATCAAATCAAAAGGCAGCAGGACCACTACAACAATGGCCATGGCTGGTTGCATTTTATAATCTCCGACCATTCCAACAACATTTGGAACAGCAATTTTGCGGTGGTGTTGTTATAACAGAACATCATATACTGTCAGCAGCTCATTGCTTTCAAGAGTATAATAACATTAATTAATTAAACGATTAATTAATTTTAACGAGTTTTAGTTTGGAAGTCGAACAGATCCGCGCCCGTTTAGGCGAGTACGATTTCAGTAAATCAACAGAAACGCGTACACGTGATTATGAAGTTGAAACAATAAGAAATCACGAAGATTTCGATAAAGGGACCTATGCAAATGATATATCGATTGTTAAATTAAAATCACCGACAAGTTTTAATTCATATATATGGCCGATATGTTTACCGCCAGTTGATAGAAATTTCGAGGGTGAATTTGGAATTATCGCCGGATGGGGACAAAAAATCTACAATGGTCCAGTTAGTGAGGTTCTATTAAATGTCCCTGTACCGGTGTGGCAATTGAAGCAATGTCAAGATGCGTTCCTACAACAAATAACCGATGATAATTTATGCGCCGCTGCTTATGAGGGTGGCAAAGATTCTTGTCTGGTAAATTTTTTCATATTATCACGATAATCGATCGACTTTCTTTTTTTAATTTTTTCTTGTTGTTGTTGTTGAATTGTCTGTAGGGAGATTCCGGTGGACCTCTGATGTTCCAATTGGAAAATGGGAGATGGGTCACAATCGGGGTGGTTTCATGGGGGATCGGTTGTGGAAATAAGGGAAATCCTGGAATATATACGAAAGTCAGCAGTTATATACCGTGGATCATTAAAAATACTATAACAAAATAAATGTTTTTAACATTCTATATCATTGAAGTAATAAATATTGATTAAAGGGTAATAAAACAATAATTGACACAAATTTCAAGTTTTATTCTGATATATGTTGTAGTCTTGGGTCCCCCGTTAAAGTAAAAGTAAAGAAAAAAATCAGGTCCTTATATATATATATATATATATATATATATATATATAGATATATATGTATATATGTATATATATATATATATATATATATATATATATATATATATTTGTATATTTAAAACAGTCATCAAAATTAACCATAAATAACACATATGAAAATAGAAGAAGAAGCAGCTGAATCACAAATAGCAATCTAACGACATTATTTGTTTATCATATTTTTTAAGAACATACATCTTTGGCTAGGGTGTTGTTTCAATACTGTTTGACATTTCTGCTCACAGATCAGAAGGAAGGGATGGGGGTTGTTTAAGCATTCGAATTATTCTCTGACGGGGAAGTTACAGACAATAATGGTATATCGGCCTCTTCTCTTGGTTCTTCTTCAGTGCTAATTTCATTCAATAATTTAGCACTAGTCGATATCTGTTTTCTGATACTAGACGGTATAGGAGTACTTGGGCGTCTGTTTGCTTTACTCGCCTGTAAATTTTCTGGTGGTATCTCATTTTCACCATTCAACCAATAAGTCACCATTTTACCTTTACCCTAAATAAATTCAAATAATTTTCAAGAAAATATTCAAAATTTCAAATGAATTTACCTTTAATTCAACTTCACCGCGACGTTCGATATCGAAATTGCCAAATTTTTCGAGAAAATCTTTAGTTGCACCGCTGATATGGATACGTTGTGGTAGTCCATTACTTTCCATTCTTGACGCAGTATTAACAGTATCACCAAATAAGCAATATCTGGGCATTTTTAGGCCAACAACACCGGCAACACACGGACCGGTATGTATACCAATCCTGAGCTGTAGTGGACGATCCGGTAGATGTCTGATTTTGAATGTTTTGACAGCTTTTAACAAAGCTAATGACATTCTAGCTATTTCTATGGCATGTCGATTTGCGTTTCTGACTGGTAATCCTGAAACAACCATATAAGAATCGCCAATTGTTTCAACCTGAAACAATCGATATCGAATCGGTAAAATATCGTTAATTATGAATGGCCACAATATTTACTTTGTAAACATCGAAATTTTCGATGATTGAATCGAAACATGTATAGAGATCGTTCAGGAATTCCACAACTTGTAATGGTGTACTGACTGCCGATAATGCTGTAAAGCTGACAATATCACTGAAATGTATTGTCACATATTCGAATGTTTCAGCAATAACTGAATCGCGTGTTATTAATTGTTGAGCAACACTTTTCGGCAATAAGCGATACAATAATTCTTCACATTTGCGTTTCTCTTCTAAATAATCAGCTGTACGTTCTTCGACCAATGTTTCCAAATTGTTTGCATATTGTTCCATCCTTACTAAAAGGTTATCAAGAAGGTTTCCATCGCTTTCTCTATAAAGTAAGAATCCCCATCAATGTCTTGTCAAACAACAATTTTTATATTTAATATTCGATGTAAAATCGATAATATCTTGACAACGGTATATTGCAATAAATTACGAATTTCCATCATGTGCGTTTCCACAAATTACAGGAGGGCTTGCTTATAATTTCATTAGACCGTTAAATATAAACGGAACACGATTTCCACCGAAATGAGCAAATATCGATCTTAATATGTGCCGTCATTTATTTCTTATATGATGGATAAATAAATAAATTCTTGTAAAGAAATATTGCGAAATCTCCCATGAATTTAGAATGTTTTCAACTTAACCACAACAGTTATTGCGACCTTTATCAAAACAATAGGTGTACAATAGTCATTCAATTTTAAATTGTTTTGAAATACTTCTTGTTTTCTTTAGCGGCAGTATATTTTTTAAAATAAAAATAAAAATTCAGTAGAAGAATAACCATATCGGTCTTATTTTTATTATTTAATTTTTGATAGGATTTTTTTTGAGAAAATCGAGCGAAATATGTATTTTTCTCAGATTATCGAGTTTCTTTTTATGAAAAAGGAAACGTAAATTCTAAGGACCTTGCAGTATTAGTGTAATATTAAGCCTCTCAAAGCGGACGGTTCTAAAGTCCTTTATGTTTTGTAAATTTATAATAGTGCCGCCCTCAAAAATCGGTTCAAATTTCGCCATCGATTACCTTCATTCAAAAAATCACTTACTTGTTGATGTGTCTTAATTTACTTTTTAAAGTTGTAAAATCAGGCCTGTCTGCGGCATCTTCAATCCAGCATTTCTTCATAATTTGATCCACTTCCTCTTCGCACAACATATCACCCATTGATGGACGCAATGGTTGACCACCGTTCGCCTCTGGACCTTTACGCACAGCATCAACTTTCTCTATAATTAAATCAATAAATTTGTATTAACAATTCCTAATAATTTATTAATTTATTGAATCATGAATTAAGTGCACACTTTCAAACTTTAACAACATATCAGATTTTAATTAAGTTCTCTTTTATAAAATCATTCCACTATGTTTGCTATATATCGTGAAACTTGACGCTTTAATTAATGAATTGACATTTCATTTGCATTAGGGGTATTTTAGAAATTACGTTTACAATACTTATCGTCATTTTGGCTGTTGTTTTTGTCGTTTTTATTATTCTTTTGTTGAACGTTTTTCGCCCTAAATTATCATTGATATCAAGTTTCCAATTAAAAATCAATTCACCGTTGTTATTCAACTATGTGTCATTATCAGCTCAATGAATATACTTTTAGTATATGATTGAAATTGTTGGAAACTGAGCTTTGATGTCTTTTTTATTAATTTTCTACTAGAAATTATAAAAAAAAACATGCTGATATAAACAGATGAGAAACGTATTCAAGTGAAGTATAAAAGGAGAGGGGGGTTGATGAGATAAAATTGAAAAAGAAATTGGAATAGATTAAATACTCTAACATCCAAGTTATTAAAAAAAACTCTACATAGTTTACGTATTGATTTAAAACAACATTATATTATCTTACACCAGTGGCGTAGTAAGTTATTTTCTATGGATTCCGCGAATACGGTCCTGTACTCGAAAGGGACCCGGCGTCCAAGAAATCCCTAAGCAAGGTTATGGTAAAACAAACATGAGCTAATATATAAATCTGGGCCTGTTTTACCATTACGCCGCTGCTTTACACTATCTACATAAATGGATTAATCAATTCTACTAAATCGCCTCCATAGTCAAGCTGAAATTTACCGACTATACATTAATGACAAACATAAATACTTTGCAATCAGTAATTGTAAAATTTCGCCGTACTAAATCTAACGTTAAATATTTGAATTTCGGGTATTCAACAACAATAATAATAATCATTGGCGACATTTATAATAATGAATTAGAATTGAAACAACACGAAAATGAGTTTTGGCGTTGGCATGAATTCCAATGAAAATCAACAAGACTAAAATATTCAAAAATAAATCAAAAAGTTTTAAGATTTAAAATTTGTTTTACGGAAAATTCATCAACCTAGTAAAACTTTAAAGTGAACAAAACAAAAAAAAAGGTGACGAAAAGATTAAACAACCGGAAAACTATAGCGATGTTGAAATTAATTCTGGACGTGTTTTATAGTGTCGATCCAATCTAGATCCGGCGATTCCATTTATATTCATTGAAAAGTCTCAAAAGATTACCGTGACGGTACTGTTGTGTTTTTCTTTCAGAGGGGAAGGGGTGAAAGAAATTAACAGTTTGATAAGTTTGGTTCATTGCAGGTAGATATAACGAGTTCCGTTAATTAAAAAATAATGTTAATTGCACGTTTCGGGTATATACGACGCTTTAATTACATTAATTGTACAATGCACCCTTAAATTATTGATTCCGCTTTGAAATTTGAACATTAATATTGTTGATCGTGTTTATCCAAACGAATGTCGCTTGTTTTGAGTGGTATTTTATAATAGATTTAAAATATCTATAATTAATAAAATTGAAATGTGTATACGTACATGTTTGTTGTTGTTATTGTTGTTGTTGTTGTTATTGCTGCTATTGTTGTTTGTGGATAATTCGATTAATTAGAGCTTTATTTTGCATTAAATTTGAATTCATTTAAACACGATAATATTTTGATAAATTTAAGATGTTACATATTATAATTAATAACAATTAATGTAGATAGATGGTGACATGCAAAAGCGTTAAGTATTTAACATCTAATTAAAATTTGGTAATTAAGTAAAGTTTATATTTAGCGCTAACTAAACTCTCGGAGTTTATATAAGTTTAGCGCGCGCGAGACGTTCAACAAATTCTCAACAAATTCAAAACATAAAACACTTGTTGACGAAATTATGATGATTTATAGCAATGATGATGTTGATGATTATTATGATATTAATGATTATAGTGATTTTTATGTTTGTGATAAAAATGATGATAATTTCATGCGTTTTATTTACTCAAATGTTTGAAGCGATCTTCAAGGATGGCATTGCAGTTATCACAATTTAATGTGCAATGTGGCCGACGAACTTCCAATAATGGACTAACAACTCTCCTTGGTGATGTATTCGAATCGTTTTCGAATCCACCAAATGTATCCGACGGTAAATTTAAAGACATATCAGAGTGTGCACTGGCCATGTCGTTAGATCATAGTCTGAAAATTTTCAGTGACTACCGGTATTTATAATGGACGGCGTCTAACTAGATTTCGAACAACTTGACTCCCTATATACATTCAACTGTGGGTATGTGTGGGGCTAAATCAATGTTCCTGCGCCGGTCCACTTTCATCTTTAAAGCTTAATGTGCTTTGAAGAGGAGGCCTGCTTGAAACCGTACCATCCACAACTGAATATGAATAATGGCAATTGTCAAAATATAATCAGTTAACACACAACACTTGCTTCATAACGGACCACAATAATAGCAATTTTGTATATTAAACCTATACATAATCTTTGCATACAGCCCATGTTTTTCACCCCTGTTATCATTAAAATTTAACGTGACACTCGGATAAATGATGACAGTAGGTGTTGTAGAGGCTATAATCTACCATGTGTTATCCGATATTAATTGAGTAACGAAATTTAAGACAAAAAAAGCACCGTTTTACTGTGGCAATTGTGATATTTCCCTAAAGAATAACGATACGAATGACTCAGTTCATTTCCTTTTGAAGTTTTTCTACCACTTTTATAACAACTGAACCATAACGGATGTTTATATATGTGAGATGTCTAATTTTCCACTTAATGAATCCGCCACGATCGAACTGTATTCAAAAACAAATTGCTTAATCATTTGTTTTATTCACACAGGTATACCCAACTTTCGCTTCTCTACTAAATTCTTTTAAAAGATTATACGTTTTATTAAAATTAACTCGAATGCAATTAGCTTAAAATTGGATTTATATTAGGTGTTATTCTATTTTACGAGATTTACTTTCATCATTCTGTTTTAAAGTTTCATAACTTTACTAACAGTTTCCGGTCCATTAATTTTACATCGTACTCGACTTTGTCAAAGAATAAATTGAAAGTTCAACTGTTTTCTATCAAATTTTCAATTGACTCAAATTTACCTGTAACAATATCAGTTGGTACGTTAACGGACGATTGGATCGTTAATTTTCTTTTTCATTTCTTTCTTACTTTAGTAACAACTAACTTATCTTTTCTTTCATGTCCGAAACTTCTAAAGTGATCCCTCGTTATGTGTTTGGTAAAGACCGCTTGAGCACAAGAAATATATTGTGTCTAGTTTGACTGCGTCTTGTTAAAGTTTGTACAAACAAAGATTTTCTATAGTTCAAAGTCATATTGATAAGTCTACGCCAACGGACAAAGATGGTTTTGACGATTTTTATTATTTTATTTTTACGATTCATAAAGAGAATTTTCACATGAAAAGTTTTAAAAACTTCCAGACGTACATTTACATGGTAATCATCAAGGCCCAAGATGAAAGAACTAGATTAAGTGTTCACAAAGTCTGTCTTGAATTATCCCATCTATCAGGCTTGTTGAAAAGGGTACGTAATACTAATTACTTGAATTAGAATTAGACAAACAAATAAATGTTTGTTTACGTTAAATTTAAGAATAGAATAAATATACTGTTATTGTTCTACTATTATCGTAAATCGTCAAATTCAGATAGAATAAATGTGGATTTGTGAATGTTTCTATATCGAATTTCGATAAACTAAATTACTTACCTTTAGCATTTTTATATTCATCCAAATAAAAAACACCTTGTCGACATATAATCTCATGCATAATTATACCAAATGAATAAACATCACCCTTTTGTGTGCCTTGTGGCGGTGGATTTTGTAAACGTAATAATTCAGGCGCTGTCCATAGCTGTCCTATAATATCCGAATTAATTAAATTTTATCATATTATTTAATAATTTCTAATTAAATACAGACTCTCCCAATACGAATGATCTTCAATATTATTATCAACATCATCATCATGAGCATACTTTCTAATAAAATGTAAACCAAAATCGGCAATTTTCAACACAAATCGTCCATCGACTAAACAATTCGTTGATTTCAAGGCACCATGAGACGATATTGTCGAATTGTGTATATAAACCATGCCACGTACAATATCCATTATTAAAGACATACGAAATGTCCAATCTAACTTATAGTTTTCATTTTCTAAAATGTCTTGTAGACTGCCTTTTTGGCAATATTCGACTAATATACAGTTTGGTATATCTAAACAAGCACCATAAAATTTAACTAAATTATCGTGCGATAAATCTTTCATTACTTTCAATTCAATCAATTGTTCACGTGTTAAATCGATATGGACGTCTTTTAAATGTTTAACAGCAACACGATTTGATTTATAAAACGCTACGGTTGCGTACAATTGACGATCACCGGCAACACTATCAACATCTGAAAACTACTCTAAGCAAACAATTTTATAAATTAAATGTTATTTGTTTGTTTTGATTGCATTTCTGCAACAATACTTGAACAAATACACCGATAATATATCAATACAATGATTAAACGTTATAGTTGCCATTCATTATCATTTTTATCTATAATTATTTTTTCGCAACATCAACAATTATAGTCGACTCGTTTATGTATCTTCACTTTATTTGTTTATCTAGGACTGTTTAGTATTTACAAAATATTTACGAGATTCTTCTAGCTTATGTTGTGTTGTGAAATTGAAACCTTTTACCATTAATAGGCAACTATGAAATAACAGAAAATCAATCTTTTATTACTAAGACATTACTCAATACGGTTATATTTCCGAAAACGTTCAATTATTTCAATTAACCGAAAATTAAAGGTTTTGAATTAAAGCAAGACAAAAAGAGCTTGTTCTATTTAGAGAAATAATAGCGAAAGAGTATTCGATTACCCGGCGCATCCACCATTTTACAATCGATTTAATTTTCGTCCCAAATCAACTTTAAATATTAAATTTCAATTATACAATATTATATTTGAATCGATATTAAAGTTGTGATGACTGGAATTTTTTTTTCTTATTATATATAAAAAAAAGAAGGGTTAGATGAAAGTATAATCCGTACATTCAAAAACGATAGGTTTCTCTTTAATCTCAACGTTCTAAAGCGTGTTCCAAATAGCAAAAAATGATTGTACGAACGCTCCGATTCTTTTTATAATTTTGTTAATTTTTTGAAGCACGAAAAATCTCGAATAAATTTGAAGACCATCAAAGATTAACGTTGTTGACGTAAAATAAAATTCAATTCAAAAACTTAATAAAACTTGTCTAAACAATCATAAATCTGACGATTGTTTTTTTTTATATTCTTCTTGTTTGTTTTTGTCATGTTGATTTACCCGCCTTTGATGGGATATTGTTCAATTATTGTGCAGAATTTTATAAAAATCAAATTTAATTACAGCTTTACTTCCACGTCGTGATGCTAATGACTGCCAGCTATTCCTTGGTTTTGAATTCAAGAATACAATGTCATCGTAATCAACTTTCCATGCCATCGAATATATTGCGGCTTTCAATTTAAAATGTCTACAATATAACGAATTTAGTTTTAATTTGGATTTATTGATTTATTTCGTGAACCTGTACGAAATGAGACCGACTATTGTTATGCCTAAACATAAAACTACTATCAGACTGATTAATAAAATATTAACTTGATTGAATTCTGTAAAGTAAATAGACATTATTGCAGTAATTAGAAATTTCTAATTAGTTGTGATCGTGTGAAAAACTTGTTTACGAATACAACTAAAAGATAATCCACGACAATTAAATTATCGTACAATGGAGATTTGGTCGAGATTTTCGGATTTTGGATAGAAATAAACGACTTACTTGGGCATAATGAATTGTCGTAACCGCAGACTGGTGTATCTTTCGGCACCCCGTTTGGCCATTCAACATTCCATCGAACGATTGTTTTATTTAAATTTGTATATTCAGCGACAATTTCATATTGTCCAGTCGTATTAATATGCATCATAACATAACTGGCGGCCCGTTGTCCATTACAATTCATCACAACATGTTCATCTTTACCTAAAAAAACGATTTCACAATCGTTAATCCTGGATGTTTAGGGACATCCCAGTTGCGAGATATACACGTTGAATACGATTTAATATTATTGATAATGCAGACAGTTTTACCTTTAAACGGTGTACCAATCATGTTCCTTATAACCTCGTATCCAGTGAAATTCATGTCGACATCTCCTATTGTTTTATTCAATGCATTCGCATATAGCAACATACCGTCGTATAAACTGTCAGTATATGTATAGCCTCGTCGTCTATTACTATTAGCGATCTCATCGAATCTCGCCTCATGGATCGGTGTAAACGTAAATATTGATTTAAAAGCTCTCTTTGCAATTTCATTATTCTCTTCATCATTTTCAACATACCAAGGTTCCGATGGATAAGTGGCGCTGTGAAATTTATCCCAAATGTTTAACGCTATCAATTAATGTCTTTGTTACGGAAAATATGATTGAAACAGATTGAAACAAACCGGAATCTTCTGCCATTCTAATCTCATCAAACCATATAAAATTGGGTATTTTCGCAATTAATTGACTAAATGAGCATAAAATCCTGTCATCTTGGTCGTACCGATAGCAATTCTTACGACTCCAAATAAACAGGACAAAAATCAATCAAAATCACAAAACTAACTAAACCTATTTCCACACTTGAATTGTTTTTTTTCCCAAGAGTGCTCCGATTTATTTCTATACAATGACAAAAGAAATTTCAACAATTTCTAATTAACGGCCAACACTTGAAAGATTGTCAATGTCATGAGATTTGTTCGGTTACCGGATATGGTGAATTTCAGGACTGCCTAGAGATTTAGCAGACCCCGGGGAGAGTCAGCCTTTAGGAGGCCGCCCAATCCTATAAGGATATACAGAGTGGCAGGCTTGGGAGAAAACAATTTGTTCGTTTCCACCAAAACAATAGAGCAAACCGAATAATATTTTGAGGACTTATAGGGTGGTCTCTAGTACCTCAAAGCAATTGCAAGTCGGTCAAAAGACGCTTGTTTCGAACAAAGCCGCAATTTTCAAATGTAAACTAGACATTGATTTTTTCTCGTTAAAAACCAAGAAAAATTTTAAAAGCGCTTACGGCTTGTTTTAAAAATCGCGACTTTGTCCAAAACGAGCGTTGTTTGACGAATTTCTAAATGAGTTATGAGGCTCTAATTTTGCTCAAATTCTCTCCAGGGACCTCCCTACAAATTCCTGAAATATTATTCGAATAGCTCGCCAACTAACAAGAATTTCGTAAGAATTGACATTGTTTAAAACAGACACATGGTATAGGTGAAAAATATGAAACACAACGTTAGCTTACTCATTCATATTTTCAAACTTTGAACTTTTCGAAGTACTTGAAATTCAAATATGTATTGAACGGAATTTAAAGAAAACATTCTCTGGGCCCTTGTGGGTCCCTATAGGGTTGTCGGGTCTCGGAGGAAAATACCCCGTTCGAACAAATCAATTGAATTTCCACAATAACGTGTTAATGGAGAATTTATTTTATTGCAGTTTTCACTTATGTTTTGATTATTTTTATAGTTAAATAAAAATATAAAAAACATAAATAGAAATTATGGAATATTTCAAGTATTTGCGATATTTAAAAAGACTTCTCTTACTCATTATAAGTCTCAAAATTGAAAATTGTGTATTCACCGCTGCCAACCATATTAAGGCGATCGAATTCTATAGCTATCTCTCTAAGATTCTTCTGACTTGTACACAATAAAATAACTGTAATTGTTCCTTTGTAAAAAAATCTTTTATATATGTCTATAAACTTACTTCCAAAACTCACTCCAACGTTCTTTTGTAAATATTGACTATAATTGAGACCTAATAACTCTAAATCCCCATCATCATGTTCGATATTCGGTTCGTTTTTTAGCTCTTCCATAACGCTTTTCATTAATAATTGGCAGGTGTGTTCACCACCTAATTCGATACGTTCGTTTTTTTGATACATTAAAGCGACTTTTTTCCATCCGTACCTAATAATATGTCTTTTATAGAATGAATGTGGATGTTGTTTTTTGTCGTTATTGAATCTTACCGTTTCAAAATTAAATGGAAGAATTCAGCAAACGATCGATAATCAGCTGGACCAGAATTGATAACCATATAAAATTCATCTGAACACTCGATTTTCTTGTTTGTAAAATCAAAACTAAAACCAGTTGGTGTTATAACTGGTGTCCATAAATATTTGGCTACACGTCCAACACTTGCTAAAAACACCCACACTCAATATCCTTAATGCATTATTAATTTTTTTGGGAAAATAAATTTGATACGTTGTCAATGTTCATTATTCATCAATGTTTATATATCAACTTTTTATATGGGCAAAATCAATCACAATGTTATTTATACGTAAACGACGAAATGACAGGAAATTTCAAGCAAACTCACCTAAACAATAATCACATGCCGGTCCAAATATAACATCGGCACAGCTAGCTGAAATGACACGTACAGTTGCATATTCTTGTTTACACATATCATCATAATACTGATATTGAAAACGGATATTATTACTTAAAATACCACGTTTGTAAATCTCCTCTTCAGCCATATGTAACGTGCTATTAGTCTAAAAGAAATCAAGAAAAAAAAAGTAATAATATTGAACGCGTGAATTGTGAAATTGGTGGATGCGCCGGACAGCTAATTATCTCCAAAAAAAAATATTATTCGTACAAAGACGGTGATTGCATCCGACTGACCTGACACGTATATGATAAGGAAATAGGAATATCTCGAAAATATCAACAGAGCATGAACATAAAAACGACAAGATGGATTTCATTTAAATTAAATATTAACAAGAATTGGAAAAGACGTTTTCACCGCATCAAAGGGAATCATTTGATCATAAAATATTTGTATTGGGGCAATTTTGAATTTCTTAATCGCTTATTTTGTGTTGAAATTAAAATTGATAAAAATATATTATTATTTCTGTAAATTAATTTTTGATGGTTGAAAATATTGAATGTAATATATTTTTTTATTGTCATTCGAAAATTATTTGTCCAATTCCCACTTTTAATGAATATAGAATAGAAGCAAATAGAATACAAAATGGCAATGATCAAATATTCTCGTTTTATTCGTCTAATTACGTATGCAAGGTTTTTTTTTGTCAGTGCTCCACTGATATTCTACATTTATATAACATAGAAGTGTATTTGTGTAATAGGAGTTCTAACGATAAAGCTCCAATTATAATTCTCTTTTAAGGTAAATTTTCCAAAAAGAGTCATATATTGAAGCGAAACTTGTTCATTTAATTGAAAAATTCTCCAATACTTCCACGCAACTTTTCAACAAAGTTTTATATTACAATTATGAAGCAACATAATAATTATTCTACAAAAAGAACTAAATTTTGCATATAAACGCAAGCTTTTAACGATTGTACAGCCAATAACGTTATAAAATTCGCTAAAATAAACAAGTCATGTACGTGATTTTAAATTTAAATTCGCATACGGTGTTTACAAGTTTATACAAGAAGAATCAATTCGAATGTTATTGTAAACAACTATTTATAGTAAAATAAACGCTATCAAAAAGGACTTTTGATCAGACCCTTTTAAACCAGAATATCTCCGTATTTACCAATCAATTTCCGATAACATCGAGAGAATTTAATGGTTTCTCCTTATTACTATAGGACCGCAAAATTTTCCATGTAATTTATTTCAATTTTTTGTAGGAAACGAAACACATTATTCAGGTTATCGAAAGTCTGACATTATTAACTGTGCAAATAGAACTACAAGGGTCAATATAAAAAAATATACCTACGGACAGAACTGGATGGGTCACCATAATATTAGGGTTCAAAAAATTACTACAGTTTAATATCAGTCCAAGATTCATTTATGCCAAATGTTGAAAAAAATCTGGTGTGGTGTTCCAAAAAAAAAGTGAAAAAACATCAAAAAACGAAATTCATGTTAATCTAAGCTTGAAACCAAGTGTATAAACAAAATTATTTTGCATAAACATTACTTTTTTCTAAAAAAAACGCATTTTAAAGTCTTAATTTAGAAATTTTGCCATATTTGGCTCTAAAAAAATAAGGAAACCTGTAAATATGAATAAAGATAAATACACTTCAACCCACACTAAGTGAAAGGCCTCAGGCTGGGACCAAATGCCTTTTCTTTATTGTTGTTTACTAATCCTTGCAAGTTTGATTTCTTACTGTATTTACTGATATAAGGATGTCAATGTTAACACCATCCGTACTCAAATTTTTGGCCCCCCTTCGACAATTGTATAAAGATATATTATAAAAATAGAGGCAGGTAAAGTCATTCTTCTAAATACGGACTTGTCTTTCATCTAGCTTGGCGTCCCTTTTGGATTCATTTAACGGCGTGTAGCTGTAAAACTCAAAATAATTTGACTTATCAGTCATTTTTTTTAAATTTCAACTAGCGAACTATACGTACAGCTCCGTCTAGAGATCGAACCGGGACAAATCCCTTTGCTTACAGTTCGTTCGAAGTAATAGAGAAAAATGACTTGTAAATATTAACAATAGCAATGAAATAATTCACAACTCATTGTCAGAAGCAGAAAGAGACCTTCTGTTCCTAATGCGGGTAGTTAGGATGGGTAGAATGCTAGTCAAGAGTTGAAAAATATTTTATTGCTATTGTTAGTATTCAAAGCAAACAAATTTCTTTGGCATATTTTAAACCAAGATAACTGAAAGGCCCCAAGCTGGGATCGAGTAGCTTTTCGTTATTGTTGTTTGTCCAGGCTTGCAAGTTTGATTTCTTACAGTATTTACTGATATAGAGATGTCAATATTAACACCAACCCTCTTCGACAATGGTATAAAACTACAAAAATAGACGCAGGTAAAGTAATTTTTTTAAATACGGGCCTGTCTTGATTCGTTTAACCACAAAAACCGCCAGTTCACTTCGGCCACTGTCAATTATCATAAAAGACGTTGTGAAGTCAACTTTTCAGTGCCATCTAACGTTTGCGAAACCTCATAATTTTTTGTAAGATTCCCCCTTAATAACTGATGAGTGATTTTGTTTTTATAAAAAAAATCAAAATTGAGCTTAAAGATGGAATTAAAGTGTCTAAGATACTTTCCTTTCATGACTTAAGTACAAAGTTTTCCAAAGGACTACACTAAGAGTCGAGTCTAATACAGGGGGACCTATGAAGACCCGCGGCTCTGCGGAGGTAGGGTTTGTTCGTGCGTTAAGTCGTTCCTGTTTCCGGAAAAATACCCATTCTTAAATAAATTTACTTATTTATCAATCTCAGCATGTTTTGTTTTATTTTCATCATAATCTTCAATAATTATCAATAAGCTTTCGAGACATGGCAGTTTTATCAAAAAATCCAATTGTAAAACCGATTTAAATCTCTAACACTTACAGTACTGAATTATTGGAAATATTTTTCCTTCGTAATAAAATTATATATTTTTGTTGCCAATAAAACGCCGTTTAGAATTCTGGAAAATTTAACATTTTACGATTCATAATAAAAATCAACAAAAATTTCTACTAAACTAACAATAAGTAAATAAATTGAAAAAATAAAAACAGTTCGATGATGGATTATTGATAATCAAAAACTGAAAAATCTATAAATAGAATGTATATCATTGTTTTGATTTTCTTATTATTGTTATAATTGAAGAGGTATATCTATAATTATAGCAAATATTGTTAATTTAGTAACCTTCTTTTATTATTGAAGAATAATGGTGATAATAGATTTTTATCAATTTAGATTTATAGGACTCTATATGTTTATCGTTATATTTAGAACAGGTACGTCATATGACAATGTCTATTTTATTGTTGTTGAATATGTTTATCATTTTTTCCCTCTTTACACATTACACATGTATACACACATAAAATATAATTGATAATCAATCGTTTCGACTACCCGTCTTGATTGCCTTTATGATTACCAAACAACACGTGAACTCTTTATTATTTTAAAAATATATACAAGTAAATTGAAGTAAATCTCATCGGGATTTATTTATGTGTATATTTTTATAATTAATATATCCAATTTGATAAGGCGACATTAATGATTAAGTCATTTTTGCAATATCGTTCAAGATAATAAACCGAATCTAGTCTATTATTGAGATTCTCCATAATTATCAACTGAGAATACTTTATTTTATTTAATTTTATATTTTTTTATATAATGAACTCTGTTGAATTTGTTTGTTTACAATAATTTTTTTTAAATAAATCACGATTACCCTGTAATTTAAGTGGTCGTTATCATGTGCGACTGAATGTTCCTCTAAAAAAAATTCTTATTAGAAATTTACCTCATTTACATTGACGATATAAAATTCGTCAACTGTTAATATAATAGCAACATTAATTGTACAATTATTGATATTGTAACATGTTTGTTCGCAATCAATCGGTGTTTCACTAATACAACGTTCGGTTGTTGGGGTGCAATTATCAACACCCCATGGTGGTACTTGTAAAATTGATGTATCCCATTTGTAATTATCCGTTTTGCAATAATTCAACATTAATAATAATAATAAGAATAAAATCATAACTATATAAAATAAATTAATTATCGATTCTGTTCTTCCTTAGCTTTCTCTCTGTTAGCGTTAAAAACACATAAATAATTAACTAATACCGATAACTACACACATTTTATGAAAGCAACGAATATACTAAAGTTTTAATACTGTTCTCGATGACAAATATAGATAGTACCGCCCGCGCAGATAAATAGATAATATTTCTATAATACTACTGGTATAAACTGTGATATAATTGATTAATATAATAATTAATTTTAATTAACTGGTTTGTATTTTGGAAAACTTGGCTATTCTTAAACAAACTTAAGAAAAAGAAACAATTATACATTTACTGAAACTTTAGAAGAAACCCTTGAACATTTGATTAATTAACAAATTTTCAATGTCATTAAATAAAACTACATTATGAACATTTTAACAATATTAAGAGTTTTATCATTTCAATAAATAAATGTACATACAATTTTCAGGCGTGATATTTTTTCAGGAAGCACGATATGTAAATTGACTATTATTTAATATAAATGCATCAAATATTTGAATCCATACAAGTTTTTGTATTTTTTTCAGTTATTTTGCCAGACACCTACGCCTATAATTTCATGTTAACAATAAAATTTCTACTATTCAGATACTTTTATAAAAAAAAATCTGCAAATTATACTTCGTCTATATTTATTTCTTTTTAAAACAGAAAAAAATCGATGAACAAAAGACTCTAGACGTATATACATACATACATACAAAGTGTCCAGCCTGGGAGTCTACAGTTAGACCGTTTCCACCCAGTGGCGCAACTACAAGTGGACCAGGGTAGGCCCACCCTGTAACTTCTGTGCCCACCAGCAAATAATCCTTAAAATTTTATATGACACACATTTTTCTGTAGAGTAGCCTCTAGCAGTGGCGTAACTAGGCACCCGCAGCGCCCGCAATGCGGGGGGGCCCAGACCCTCCAAGGGCTCAACTTTTATTTATTTTAAGAAAAAAAAATTATACAAGGGCTTAAACTAAAATCTTGCGGGGGGGCCCAAAATTTCAACTTACGCTACTGGCCTCTAGAGAACATTCTAGCAATATTAGCTCATTCGAGACTTGTTACACACGTAACTATGACTTACAATTAGAATGACTCAAAGATTTTTTTCGTTTTTGTCCCTTTCGAATTTCGAAAAAAATCAATGTTGGTAGGGTCTTCGAGTCATTTTTAGTCAGCTCGTGTTCGAAAAGGGCGACATTATCCAAAAGGAGCGTCTTTTAACCGACTTCCCGATGAACTATGGGGTTCTACTTTTGCTAAAATGTCCTCTGTGAACCAACCTAAAAATCCTTAAGATATTATTTGAATCCCTCTATAAGTTTGGTGGAAACGTTCAAATTATGTGTTCCCAAGACGGACACATATAAATACCTACTATTTAAGTAACACTTAATTAGCAGCACCAGACCGGTATATTTACCACTGATTAATAGACTTTAATTAACATTGTTTTTATTTTGAAAAATTGTATTTTATAATTATTTTCTGCCAAAATTTGTTGTTTCTTTCCATAGACATTGAAACTGTCATTTTTAACCAAACGTAAAATTCGTAGACCCCATGGGAAAGTTTCATTATTGCTGCGTATGTAATCTAATTCTAAGTCTAGTTGACTATAGTCCAATAGCTCAACTGTATTATAGAGCTATTTTAACACTAAAGACTGAAACTCGGTTTGTTATATTAGTTGCACTACAATTTTACTGAGCATATGATGCTATTACTCAACAACTTGGATGATTTGTTGCTTATTTTTATACAAATTATGAATTTCAACTAGAAAAATTAATAAATAACCATAAATATTTCCATCAATGTTTCCAGTACAAATTGCCATTGCGGTATATTTGCAATTACCGTTTACCACAAGACTTAAGTGAACGCGTTTTACCACTAATTATCTTTGAGGTTTTGTAAAATAGGAATTTTCGTTAGAATTAGAAGATTTGTTTTAACAGCAATTAGGTTATTTTTTCGACTTTATGTCATACTAAATAACAACGTCGTAGCTAAGATCAAGACAACATTTGACTTTGCGCCCTCACAAAATTTATTTTGTAGGAAGACAAACCATACAATAACTTTAAAGTATTATTTTACGTTATACATTGAAATATTTGATATAAAGAGTGCACCCCCTTGAGGTTTGCACCCTAGCAGCCGCCAGCTCCTAGCTACGTCTCTGTATAAATAGTGATAAATTTTATATAAAACGTCCAAAAGAAAAATCTCTAGGCTCATATATTAAATAATTCAATCGTATTCAGGGAAATTAACACTGACGTGTTCTGTTTGTAAAGCTTCTTAATTGTAAAGAGCACTAATTTAGTTACGAATTTAACACGTTAATTTAATCATTTAACCGATGTACTTAAGTTCTGGGCTGACATTTATTAATTAATTCCTAACTGTATTAGAGTTAACAAAAAAAAAATAACAGAATTTTAAAAGAAATTGATGAAAAAATTACACTAATAAAAAATCGTGCATATAATTTAATTTAATATTCCTTCCAATATTGGTTTCCACATTTTTCGTCTATCCATTATTTATAATATTCCGGCTAATAATAATTTGACAAGTATTCTTAATTATCCTTTGATTAAATTTGAGTGGCAATTTATTATATTATATTGACTATGTACGGTAAATAATTTGTTAATTTTTTAATGAATAAATTACAACATATGGCCCCAATTGAATATGGCATATGGAGAAAATTAATTAAATTATTTTTAATTAACTCCAACATCAAAATATCACAAATTCGACTAAAATCAATCAAAATTGTGCTATTGAAAATTTCTGAACGATTTATTCAATTAAAATATTAATTATTTCACTAATTGGTGGTGAATGACATAAAGAGCATAAATATTTCATTAATAATAGATAATTTAATAAGTTTACGCCTAATAATCCGATTGAATAACTGTAAATTAATGAGGACGTAAGACTTTAATTATCCTCGTATGGCACCATCTATGCTCAATAAAGTTCAACTTACAGCGATTGCATTGTAGTTTATTCAACTATTTACCAGAAGAGGGCCAAAATTAAAATAATTTTTTATTATTTATACAACAATTTATTTTCAACACTAAATAATAATAGTTTATTTAAAAAAAAATTACAATTTTTTCGATTTCGGTTTACGTTTAACGGAAACAATACTTTCAACAATCTTATCAATATCATCGTTATCAATTTGATAATCGTTATTCCCACTTGTTTTTTTATTAACAATATTGAAATTATAATTACCGAATTGATTTTTAATCAACTGTGTAATTTTATCGATATTATAAACAATAAACATCATTATAAATATAAATATTAATGCCCATATTGATGTTTGTTTTATTTCTTGTTCGTTTATATTTGTTTTAACCATAAAATCAAATGCAACGTATTTAAATGATTTATTGGCTGTTATTAGTTGTGGTTCAGGTTCTAAACGATTATGCTGACTAGATTCTAAATGAATTGAATACAATTTACCATCAAAAGGAATTGATGGTAAATTTACCATAACGCCATAATTATAATCATTACTATTTGGTATTGTTGATGTATCAACACGTCCTGTATAAACAGTAGCAACTGGTGTTGTTTCTCTAACAATTTTTATACGTAAATTCTTATAATGTTCTGGACTTTTCGCGTTAATTTTCACTAATATATCAACATTGGTAAGTGGACGAAATACAATTAATTTTAAATTATTAACATCACCTACTACTTTATCGATTCGTATTGTTTTCGGTACACTACGTTCAATTTTAACTTTATCATTAAGTGAACCTTTTACTTTTATATCATATGAACAATACGGTTGTAGTGCACGTATACGAAAAGCGCCATTCAATTCAGATGTCGCCTCTTCTGAAAAATGACTACAATTACCAACACCTTGTGCCATAATAATAATATTATCTTCAGGTTCACCATTTAAAGAAGTCACATAACCGTAAGCACTGTAAGCTACACGTTTACCCCTAAAAATTTATATTTAATAAAATTATCAAAATTAGAATTATTAAAGTAATTACAATAATTTTTCTACAACAGTTTCGCCTTCTTTAACTGAAATGATCCGTGAAGTCGGTTCGAAACTATACTCTTTCATCATAGGCCTTAGAAAATATTCACCAGGACTTAATGAGTGAAAAGTAATTTTACCTTCGTTATTCGTTTGAAGATTACTCCGGTAACTTTCACTACCAGATAAAGATAGAAGTGTTCCCTAAAATTATTTTTTTCTCTCTCTAGATTGTATAAAAAATATAAATAAATTACCTCTAATGGTGTATTATTATTATCAAACACTTCAATGATGATTTCGGCTAATTTACGGGCTAGAAAATTACCATCATTATCAGGTCCAAATAGAACATATGAATCTTTCTTTGCTGTTAATTTATATGTGTTTGTTTTATCTAATGGTGGAAATTTATAAATACCATTTTGATCGGTTTCAGTTATTAATGGATCACTATTATCAGTTTCAACAGTTATTGTAACATTTTCTAATGGTGGTATTATTTTACCTTTATATACAATACCAGGTAATGCTTTAAATTTAACACCTAAATTTATACAATCTGTATTACCATTAATTTTTAATAATTGCGGTTCAAAATATAATAAATCTGAACTCGGTATTATTATAACATTATCATTTGGATTTAATAATAAATTAATTTCGTAATAATTATTTTTATAAGGTAATGGACCAAGTTGTGTTTTTATACCATCGATATTTACAACAGCACTAATATCACCTAATTTCTTTTGACATTCTATCAATAGTGTTGTTGTATGTTTTTGTGCATTCAAAAATATCTCATTTATTTCATCATTTGTATTATAATTTATTATATTTGTTTCATAACTGTGACAACTGTCCAATTCGAACGAATAATCCCCTGATTTTTTCACACAATGACTAGAATGACCCTTTGGTATTTCCACTATTTCACTAACTGATCGTTCTGGTAATTTATATTTAATCTACAATCATTATTATCATTATTATTAATAAAAATTAAACGTTTTACAATAAATAAACCTGTGTATTGTGCGATGAAATAAACACAACAGAATAACCGGTTTTGATAAATGCAGGCACTTCAACATTGATACTATTAACATTAACTATATGTTTTTCAATATTCCAACATAATCTATTTGATGATAGAGTTATTTCATATTTTCCCGGATAAATATCGCTAATTTTATAAGTATTATCAATAATACTAATCGAGATATCGTTTGTATTTGTTTGTTCATCGAATGGGTGTAGTATTACTTCTAAATTTTTACAATCATCTTCTTCGATACATTGAACTCTACCATGTAATGTTGCTTTCAATTGAGAGAATGTCACAATATCATCACGATTAGAAATAACTTCGATTATATGCGTTTTTGGGTAGAATCTTAAATTTTATAGTTTTAATAAATGTATTAAGACAAAAAAAAAAATAGACTTACTGATGTCCTTTTTGTAAATCTTCATCATTGATAACTACTTCAATTTGATATTTACCTGGATTTAAGTATTCGCAAAATTTACCAATTTTCGGATCTGATTTTGTAATAATAATACGTGTTGAACCAATCTTTGAAAATGTTATTGTTTGTACATTATCACTAACAATATTACCACATATACGATAAGAATTTGGTGTTAAATCTGGCAATTTTGTATTCGGTGTTATTTTTAATGATATTTCATTAAATAGGATACCATCATATTTTGATTTTAATTTATATAAACCGGCTTTTAATTTTTCTATTTTATAATAACCGTTATTATCAGTTTCAGTTATTTCTTTATCATTTAAAAAGATTCTAGCATTCGGTAATGGTGTATTTTGAAGATCTTTACAAACCCTTCCAATAACACTAAAACCAGTTATCTAAAATTTGAAAATTTAATAAAAAACCTATCGAGAATAAAGTTAAATTACTTCAAATCTCTCCTGTAACACCACACTACCGTGTTCTACAGTGAATTGTATTGAATTTGGTTGATAATGGATATTCTGATTTGAAAAAAAAGGTGCTACAAAATATTTGCCCGGTGGTACTGTTGGAAACTTAAAAATCCCATCAGAATTCGTTTTAACATAACAAAGATACTTGATATTGTCTCTAAGACTATCCAAATCTCTACTACAACCATCAACTTTAATATCATTCCTCTGAAATCAAACAAATTAATTAACAATTCGTTAATTATGATTAATATTACGTTATCAGAAGAGAATATAAGTATTATCACATCTTTTATCGGTTCTTTTTCATTTTCAATACGTCCGGAAACATCGTATCCTTGAATTACTAAGCTACCTGGTGGTAGTTCTGTATTACCCTCGGTCACGACAACGTCGATAGAATCTTTGAATATCTTCCACCTAAAAAAGATTTTTTTTTTAATTCATTGATTATTAATAACAAAAAATCTACTTAGATGTTGATACTTTGACGGTATATTTTCCCGGATATACCGGTGTGAAGAAGAAATTTCCATTATTACGTGTTAAGGTCTTACGAACTTCACCACTCGATTTTAATTCAAGTTCCACACCCTCAGGGCCTGACTTAAGACCTAAACTCTCAACCTAGAAAACAATTATTGTTTATAGTGTATTGTAGAATATTTTTAAAAACCTACAGTTCCAGTTATTCCAAATCCTTTAAATACAAAATTAATATCTTTGCCTGTACTGCACAGATCACTGACACCATCAACAGTTATTTCAACTTTTGTCGGTGTAAAACTCCAGCCAGGTGGTGGTTCTAACTATAATTTAATTAATAATTTATTTTTAATTGTCGTTGGATTTGATTATTGATTTTTACCTCTAGAATGTATTCGCCTTTATCGTACAGCGGTACGAAATAATAACCATTATTTGGGGCACAATTTATTTTATCTTTCAATATTCCATGTTTTGTTAATCTAGAAATAATAAATTTAACACATTATTTTTATCATTCATATAGAAAACTTACAATTTAACTTCTACTCTAGAAAAATCAATCGGTGCGTGACTTTTTACAAAACCACCACAACCTAAAATATTCTCACAAGAAATTCTTGTTATTATTGTTGTAATTATAAAAATTAAACCAAACATTTCATTCATTATTCTAATTTTTTCTCGAATTTAATTTTAATTCTAATTACATTTGCAAATTAACCTTACACATTTGTCACTAAATAACACAATCTAACAATCATATGACTCTACATACCACGGTTACACTAGTATAGTTATGCGCTGTTGCCTTATGTCTTAATTTACAAAACTGTTTCCTGAGTTATCTAGAAATTAATGTAAGATTTCAACTTTAGATTTATTATATATTAAGTTTACAATTTATCCTACGTTTATTTTTCTTTAACTTGTAATTTGATTATTTTTAATTTAGTTATTTTAATAATGTGGCAGTATTACATGATTTCACGTTAAAATCAACACATGCGCGCAACTCTAGTAACATGATATTGTCACATGTGTCAACAAACTTAACTCGAGCCAAAAATCACGTGCTCTTAAGTATTTATATGTTTATATCGGACAATAATACCATCAAATAATATTAAAAGGAATATAAAATGTATAAGCAACAATCAAATTTATAGAATTCGACTTTATACGATTATTTGTTTATTACAATTAATCAAAAATCTGTTTTGTGGGTTGCCTAATTTTGTGTCGTTTACCTATTATTCAATAGGTGACACTTTATGGTGTATGCATAATCATAATCTTCGATACTTAGTAGTTAGGTGGCACTAAAGTAGTAATATCATGTTTTTAATTAGAACTATTTTAATGTAAAAGTCAATATTGATAACACTTTTATAAATATCTATTTTTTTATAATTCATAATAGATAAGTGAGCATTATACGGCAACGTTGCAATAAACTTGACAACTAAGCTTATTGTTAGTGAAATTAACAGTTATGTTGGTATCATTGTTAGTAATGGGCGCTGTTTTAAAAGATGGTAAAACTTTAGAAAAGTGTGTCGACAATAAATTCATCAATTAAATAATATTGAAGGTAAATTAATTAATTTTTATTCGTAATAAAATATAAGTAATTTGTTAATAATTAGAATTAACAAAATATGCAGTTTAATCTTGAAATTTTGTGATATATAAAATTGGTTAGCCGGTGTATCAGCTAGAATATGGGTTAATTTACAGATGGCGTTAAGGGTGGCGCGAAATTTGAAAATTCAAAAATTTCAAAATTAACTTCTATTAATTGTAAAAATATGAGACTTATGCTTGTTATTGTCTTTTCTTTATTATTGTTAGTAGTTTTATTCATTTTATTTTTAAATATCTCCATATATTTTATATGTGGTATTGTATGTGTGTGCCCTACTTATGTTACGGATGAATTCAAATGTCTTGATAAGAGTTGATTTAAATTTTTTTAATATTATCGATTTCCATTAAAGAACGTGATTTCAACATGTTAACTAGTTGATTTGGTAAATAAAAATTCGAATAACGTCCTTGGTCAGTGTTTTTAATAAAAAATAAAACAGAAAAACTAAGTGGACTTTCAATTTGTTTTAAGTAGGTAAGTTTTATATGTAGGTATTTTTTGTTGATAGGTAAAAAAATAAATAATTATTATAGCACTATTGTTTTAGTAGATCATAACTCATAACCATTGTTTAAAGTTTATTCAATTATACTTCATCATATGAAATGTTTTTTGTATTGTTTATGATAATAGTAAATAATTGTTTATGAATAATAACAAGAAAAAATACAATTATTTTTAATAACATAGGTATTAATAAGTATAGTGATTTGAATAATTACAAATTAAAACAATCTCCCCCTACATAAAAGTAAATCTATATACGTTTATATTTGATTTGTTTAAGTGTTTGTAATATGTTAGCTATAAACATTCGCACACATTTTTTAGTCAAATAAGTGTTGTCGTATGAATAGGTGGATTAGCAATTTTTTTGTCTTAAATGATTGTGTATAATTTTGAATAAAATCATTGATGGAAACCTCTAAATTTCAGGTTACATTGATCCTATAGAGAAGAATAACAATGGCCACAAATGGTGAGTAGTAAACAATAAAATAATTTAAAAAAAGTTTGTTCATCAAAAATATTTGTCATCAACTTTTACACGAAACTCATAATTATTTCTCTAGCACCTAATTCGTAATTATCATTATTGAAAATACAATAAAATTACCATTAAATTAACACATTTTCTAATTAATTAAATCTTTTTAAAAACAATGATGAAGGACGACAACTTCGACTACGTTATTATAAAATGTGTTTTGAATAAAATCCAAACGATTTCCGTTAATGTTAAGGAACTGTTGTTTCTCTTATCTTGTCTGATTTATAATTTTATTTTATAAAATATTGTAATGCACTTAAACTATGGAAAAATTTAGAGTCATAAAGTCTTACAATCAATCGATGATCTAAAGGTTAAAACTTATTTTACTTATGACACTATCACCACTTTAATTTATCTACAAAAAATATAGTTTTTATGTATATATATTTTTTTAATGAATATAGTTAATTTTAGACATCCATTATCAGTCTTATTGACTTTACGATCGACTAAACATCAATATTATTAATATTTCAAATAATCGGAGATGATTACTCAATTGCTAACGCAATGCATTAGTTTTAAAGTGCATTCTAATTAATATTGATATTAAACAATTCTATACGATATCTTCTGGCAAAAAAAACAACAAATTTTATGGTTATACGCGTATTTTAATGATTATTGAAGTTTCAAATATTTATTTTTGTACTTTAGACTAGCTAATTACCTGAAGATTAAATGATAATAATTAACTTTAACAGCATTACCATGTAAATTATTGTTATTATTTTTAACAACAAATATAATTTTTATCTACATAACCATAAGTTCAAAGAATATAAATGTTAAAAAAAATATTAACACGTTGCCGCACACTTTTAATTTGAGGATCTTGTTCAGGAACATAATATACTTCTTTTTTCAATTGTTTTTGACTGCCAGGTGAATTGCTAAAACGTGAAAAATCGCACAAAAAAAAAACAATTGATATGTTATCTTTCATGCCATACCTTTTTTTCTGTGTCACTGAATAATTAGCAAATACAGGGATGGAAATCCAAATGTACACGATTCGTGTGAAACTCCCATTTTTGGGCGAGCGATTCAAAAAATACTTCAAAGATTTATAGGAGACTGCCTAGAGAACGTTTTAGCAAAATTGTAACATTGTAGCTCATTTGGAAGTTGGTCAAAAAACGCTCCTTTTGGATAAGGTCATGATTTTGGAAAACAAGCTAAAGACGCAAACCGAGTAAAAAGGACTCGAAGACTCTCCCAACATTTTTTTTTCGTTTTGCTCCATTTCATCCTAGAAAAAGTGCGAGGCATGGAGCAAAACAAAAAAAAATCTATATTGTGAGGACTCTTGAGTCATTCTAAGTCGTTTTGCGTGTTTACTTCGTTTTTGAAACTCGTGACAATGTCAGAAACGAACAATTTTTGACCAACTTTTAAATGAGCTACAAGGTTCTAATTTTACTAAAATGATCTATACGCACTCTCTTGTAAATCCTTGAAATACTTCGAATAGATCACCAACTAAAAGGAGTTTTACACGAATCGTACATTTAGATTTTCATCCCTGTAGGTATACTATATGCTGTCCTTATTTTATTAGTTAAAATGTGGACGACGGCTATAGCCCTTATTTACAGCAACGTGTCAACAATTGGAAAAGTAGACTATTTATCTCTCTGTTACATTTAATTATTGAATAAATATTGACAAATCGTTGATAACTTTATTTGGAATTTGAAATGTTGTAAATTTATTATCTGAAATCTATGCGAAATTTTATCATATTGTGTATTTATTTAAAAGCCGACTCGTCTTCATTATTATTAATATTACCCACGTGGACACAATTGTTTATTATTATCTAAATATTTAATAAACAATTTTTGTAAATGTTTAGTTTGTTGCCACTGATCATATTTATTCAACTTAGGCATACATCTAACAGCAGACCACGTTTTATACTTGGCTACGTGAGTTCCTGTTATTGCATGTATAAAATCTGAGCTACACCTTAGCATTTTCCTTTAGTTATAATATGTATATTGAACAATTCACATTAGAAGATTTCGTGATGCGACTTTGTCACGCTTTTTGCTGAATTATGCGTATCATAAAATATAGATATAGGTTATTGAGGGTCTCGTCTGAGGTGAACAATTTACTGCACACAATAGACATTTGATTGTCTTGATTAAAGATTTCCGGATTTTCGGAAAAACCAGTCGATTTTTCAAAAATTATTCTGATCTACGCATGATGCCGTTTTTAAAATATGCTAGCTTGTTTCGAGCGTTACCACTATAAAAGAAAAAGATGCAGAAAAATGGGAAAAGATTTGAATTTTAATAATAACTTTAAAGTGTAATTTAAGTTTTGCATTCAAGCGTTAGATATTAACAATGTGCCCTCTTGAGGCTTGCACCAGTCCCTAGCTATGACGCTGATAAACAATACAGGGACGTCCCTAGAATTTTGGCCGCTTGTATGCAAGAGGTGTTTTAGCCGCCTTTTCACTCAGAGACAGAAACGACATTTTTTACCAACATTATTATAAACAATAAAAAGCCAAATAGAACTTGATAGTAAAAAAAAAATCTCCAAAGGCAGCAAGTACCTTATAAAGCGAATTTTTTTTATGTATCTACATACTGAAATATTAATTGCAAAACATTCTTATGATACTGACAATTAATATATTTTAATAACATTGAATCAACTAATAAATTCATTTCCCGATGTTATTTTAATATTTATGATTTTTATTGAAAAATACTTTTAATCCACAAACAATAAGAAACACTAAAAAAAAAATAATAATAATAATGAAGTTTGTTGTTTGTCTAATACGTCTAATCAAGGCCTGCTTGATTTTTTCAAGCGAAATTCTCTAGCAGGCCTTGCGTCTAATATTAACTGTCAAAATTAGTTGCCCCCCCGCGATATTCAATTTTTTTTCTAATATCAATAGTCAGAGAACATATAGCCACCTGAGATAATCGATTTTACTGCTTATACTCAAAAAAGAGATTTTTGCATTTTTCTTGCGAACCAACGAACCGATTTTGATGATTTTTTTTCTGGGTCATAGAGAATGGTCGGCTCTACTGTTATTTTAATTTTCATCAAAATCTAAGCAAATGTAATATTGAAAATGATTTTTTTTAACATTTCTTCAGCTCTTATTCCAAAAGTGTTGGCCCTACCAGTCTGGCCAACGAACTCATCCAAGCTATCACAAAGACCGATTTTTGTACCAAGTTTCATTCAGATTGGACTATTTTTACGGCAGTTATCGTGGGTATACATATATATATATATATATATATATATATATATATATATATATATATATATATATATATATATATATATAATATATATATATATATATATATATATATATATAAAAATTTTAACGAACGGTGGATATGGGTTCCTTAGGTCCCAAAACGAACTTCTGTGCAAAAATTTTTCGGAAATTCAAAAGTGAGGATCTCGTCATTAGCTAATTTTTTTTAAAAAAATTCGCTAAAATATGGTCAATTTTGGCCGCCCATATTTCTTGCACACCTTATAAGGACGCCCCTGAAAGAATATTTTGGCGAGTAAAGAATCGTATAAGTATAGTTGTTCTTCAAAAATTTGATTAAAATATGAGCACACTGTTTTTCTTTATTGAAGTGTGAAGAAGAGTCAGTTAGTGTTCCAGTTTTTCTCGCCAAATACAACATCTACAGGCTGCCGGATCTAAATATGGTCGATTCTATGAAATTCCTGTTAGTTGATGAGCGATTTGTGGCATATTTTAAAAATTTGTGGTCAGGTCCCTGGAGACCATTTTAGCAAAATTAGAAACTCGTAGTTCATTTGGTAGTTGGTCAAAAACTGCTTGTTTTGACGATGTGGCAATTTTCACACACTTAAAGTGACTCGAGGATCCTCAACATCGATTTTTTTCGTTTTTCTGCAATGCATTCTAAAACAGATTGAAATATTTGGCATTTTTTGTAGAATGCAATGGGGAAAAACGAAGATAATCAATGTTGAAAAGGTCTTCGAGTCATTCTTGGTCGTTTTAGGTGTTTAGCTCATTTTAGAAAATAGCGACATTGTCAGAAACGAGCGTTTTTCGACCAACTTACAAACGACCTACGAGGTTCTGATTTTGCTATAATGTTTTCCAGGACCCTCTTACAAATCCTTGAAATATTTTTGGAATCGCTTGCTAACTACTAAGAGTTTCATAAGAATCGACCACATATAGATTGACTTGAAAAATTCATATAAATAAAATTGTGAAATTTCCGCTCACAGTTAATATGCAGTAGTTGTGATGGTAGTAATACTGCACCGTCTACATAAAGGCTTTTATTTTAATTAATTATCAATTAGTTTAAATAAATACTTATTGTTGCTCCAAAAAGTTATAATTATAAAATGTTATTTAAATAATATTAACAAAGTTTCATCTTTAAACAAAAGTATAATTATGATAATTACAGCTATAAATATCTACGTCTGTGTATACATAAATTAAAATAATTTATGTACACAGAGAAGAAAATATAAATGAATACGATTTGTGTGAAACTTTTATTAGTTGGCGAGCGATAAAAATATTTCAATGATTTATAGGAGAGTGCCTAGACAAAATTAGAACCTTGTAGCTCAAAAACGAGTTATGCACGTTAAACGACTTTTATTCTGTAGCGAGGGCAAATGTCTCCCATTTTTTTCTAGGATGCAATGGAGAAAAACAAGAACAAAATAATGTTGGGAGGGTCTTCGAATCATTCTTAGTTATTTTTGAAAATCGCGACATCGTCAGAAACGAGCGATTTTTGACCAACTTCCAAATGGACTACTCTAATTTTGCTAAAATGATCTCTATGAATTCTTTAGGTATTTTTCGAATCGCTCGCCAACCAAAAGGAGTTTCATACGAATCATATTCATTTAAATTTTCATACCTGTATAGGTACAAATCATACTATGAATCATAATTTTAATTTTCTCAAATTTTGAATAAAAAATTTAGTTATCTAAAAATAAAACTATATTTTCGAAACAGCAACAGCAAAAATATTAAATAGATGACATCTTATAATTTTGTGGATAAAAGACTAAAAGAATTTAATAAGTATTAATTTAAATACGAAATTATTTCCGCGTGTGAGAAAAATTATTTAATTCGATTAGCAATTAATTTTATAATTTTCTGAAGTTGCTGTACAAAGTGTAGTTTTAGCAATAAAACACGTGAGGTGTCTCAAATCGAAATACCGTCAAGATAAGAATTACATTTATTGTTTTTAGTTCCTTAATAAAAATCGAGGTTAAAGGTACTAGTTCTAATCGTATAAAGAACGTGTCATTTTACAATAAAAATTATTGCATATATTTATGCACAAGCAACAATTCGATAAAGCAATTATTAACAAATAGAAAACAATAATCTATATTATTACAAATTAGTTTTTAATAAACTATTTAATTAATTTTTTATTGTTAATAAATTAAAATGAATTTAGGACCAAATCAAATTTTGCCAGCAAATAGTGAAATAACAGCAAATCCAGAAGAACCAGTTATTTTACGTATACCAAAAAGTGGAAAAGCTGCTGAAACAACACCACCAATATCTATACCGGGTTTATTGCAAGATATTGCCAAAAATTATCCAAACCATGCAGCATTGTGCCATAAAGTCAATGGTAAATGGGTGACACTTACTTATCGGTGAGATTATTTTAATTTATATATTCTTAAAAACTTGGAAAATTATCTCATCAAAGCTGGAGAAAAATTTAAACTTATATAATAGGTTTCAAACTTAAAACTTCCACAAGATTATACCCAAATTTTCCTCGAGCTTTACGATGGATAATTCGCATTTAATTGAGTGAAATTTTTGTGAAAATCGTGTCTTTTGTAGAGAATATTTAAATAAAGTTCGAACATGTGCTAAAGCATTTCTTAAATTGGGCCTTGAAAGACACCATTCTGTTTGTATATTAGGCTTTAATAGTGTTGAATGGTTTATATCGGATCTTGGTGCAATTTTTGCTGGGTAAAATTTTGTAATTAATTCTTTTAATTTAATATAAATAATAAAATAATTTTAGTGGTATTGCTTGTGGTATTTATACAACAAATTCAAGTGAAGCATGTTTCTATTGTATTGAAAATAGTCGTGCTAATATTGTTGTTATTGAAAATGAAAAACAGTTAGAAAAAATCATTGCTGTTAAATCACGTTTAAATAATGTTAAAGCTATTATACAATATGAGGGTAAAGTCAATCATCCTGATGTGTTAAGTGTAAGTTTTATGGATAATTAAAATTTTAATACTATTACATATCTTTTGTTCCCAATATAATAGCATTGTAAGTGTTATAAATTAAACAAATTTTTACAATAATACAATTTTAGTGGAATGAACTTATGAATATTGGTCGTGATGTTGATGATAAAATGCTAGATAACGTCCTGAAAACAATAGGAATAAATGAATGTTGTACTTTAGTCTATACTGTAAGTTTGTTTTATTTTATTTTAGCATAAATTTTATAGAAAATTTTAGTCAGGGACTGTGGGCCAACCAAAAGGTGTTATGTTAAGTCATGATAATCTAATATGGGATGCTTTAATGATATCTGAACGTATTGATGCTATAAAAGGTGAAGAACACCTTGTTAGTTATTTACCATTAAGTCACGTAGCCGCACAAATTGTTGATATTTACCTTGTAATGGTAAATGCTGGTTGTATTCATTTTGCCGACAAGAACGCGCTCAAAGGAACTCTTATTGAAACATTAAAAGAAGTACAACCAACTAAATTTCTAGCTGTACCAAGAGTATGGGAGAAAATGTATGAGAAAATGCAACAAGTAGCTGCCCAAAATGGTTATATTAAAAGTTCTATAGCTTCCTGGGCTAAAAAACAGGCATTAGATTATCATTTAAATAAAATAAAGGGGTAATTTTCGAAAATTGTAATACTAATATTTTTATTGAGATGGGTCATTTTTTTAGTGTGGAAAAAAATTCTTGGAGTTATTATGTTGCCAGTTCATTTATATTTAAAAAAATTAAACAAGCGTTAGGATTAAGTCGTTGTAGTTTATTTGCATCAGCTGCTGCACCGTTAGCATCTGATGTCAAACGTTATTTCTTAAGTATCGATATACCAATAATGGAGGCATTTGGTATGTCAGAAGTTAGTGGTGCACATACATTATGTCATTATGGTGCATTTGGTTTAGATACAATTGGTACACCGTTACCAGGTGTACAAACAAAAATCGATAAACCTGATGAAAATGGCCAAGGTGAAATATGTTTAAAAGGTCGTCACGTATTTATGGGTTATTTGAACCAACCAGAGAAAACATATGAGACCATTGATAAAAACGGTTGGGTACATACTGGTGATTTAGGATATATTGACGAGCGAAACTTTGTTTATATAACTGGACGTTTGAAAGAATTGTTAATAACAGCTGGTGGTGAAAATATACCACCAGTACCAATAGAACAATTGGTTAAAGCTGAATTACCCTATATTAGTAATGCAATGTTAATTGGTGATAAACGTAAATTTTTATCAATATTGTTGACATTGAAAACAGAAATTGACAATGAAACTGGTAAACCATTAGATAATTTATTACCATTTGTACAAGAATGGTTAGTTGAATTGGGTTGTCCAGCTAAAACAGTTAGTGAAGTTTTAAAACCTGGACCAGATAAGAAATTACTTAATGCCTTAAAAGAGGCAATAGATCGTGTTAATCAACAGGCTGTTTCAAATGCACAACGAATACAAAAATTGACAATATTACCAATTGATTTTTCGATACCAACAGGTGAATTGGGTCCAACTATGAAAGTTAAACGTAATGTTGTATTAAATAAATATGCTGATCTAATTGATAAAATGTACGAATAGATTATTTTTGGATAAATAAATAAATAAATTGTTCTTTTTTTCAAAATAGTTTTTTAATTAAAAAATAATATAAATAATACCTTTAGAGTATAATTTAGTGTTAAGTTTTACTTTACATTCGTTTTTATTAAATAAATAAATGAATTATGGTATACATATATGCAATATAAACATACTTTACATAATTAATAAATTTCGTATAATTTTGTTTTAAATGGTAACAAAAAATGCTAGCTACTAGGGCATGGTTCTGCATCATTACTACTATCGCTACTATCTGTATCTTGTTTACAACAACGACATTGTTGTCGCCTTTTACATTTAGAACGATGACATTTATTACATTTAGTTCTATATACAGGTGTAACTAATTCTACTTTTATATTAGCAGTGGCTGTTACTTTGGTTGTATAAGGGCCACTAGAACTCGATTCTGGACTACTATATTCAACAGTGACTTGTGGTTCAACAACAATACTTTGATTGCACGATTCTTCTGTTATTGTTGTTAAGCTTGGTTCACGTGTTGCTTTAACAGAGGCACTACGACGCGATGATGGTGGTTTATTATAATTTGTTTGTCTGACAGGTTGTGGTGGTGGTGTTGGTGGTGTTGGTGTTGATATTCTATTAATATGTTCTAATTCGTGTAATTCAGCTTTTGTACCAACTAATGATAACAATATTGGTAAAAATATTAAACAATTTATTAATGATGTTATTAATGATATTAATAATGATGTAAATATGTGATTTTGAATAAATTCAAAATTTGATATTAATAATACTGATATACATAAAAATAAACCAAAATCACCTTTTATAATTGATTCAACATATAATTCAATAGACATTTTTAATCTACGTTCAGAATTTCCTAATGCACTTAAAAAACCTTGTAATATTAATAAAACATTACGACTAATAATTATAAAATGTAATGCACCTAATGTACCACTTAAGGCATTTACATTTAATAAACACATTAATAACATGGATATTATAATATTGAATAATGGACACCATAATTTCGTCCATTGTATTTGAACACATACTACTAAAGCACCGGCTAATAATGTTAAAACAAATTGGATTGCTAATAAACGATCTAATAATAGGAACTGATTGTAATATGCGAATATAAGTCCGATTGGATAATTCTTTAAACCTCTCTCATTATATTCATCCGATATTGATTTAATTTGTTTTAATGTTTCTATAATATCGCCGGTGGTTTTTAAATTTTTGAGGTAGAATGGCATTTGCGTATAAATAAGTGGTTTTGACTTTGGAATTTTCAAATCAAATTCTGCCTTTGAACTATAATATTGACAAGGCTTTGGTGTTAGATTAGCTTGAGAACTTGAATATGACATTTGATCATTACTATTCCATACAGATAAATAATTATAAAATGCTTTGGGATCTATAATACCGTTATTTACAAGTGTTTTCTTATATATTTGACTTTTATCAACTGGAAATTCAACAATACCAGTTTGTGCTAATAATTTAAAAGCTAATACTGCTTTTTCAGTAGCATTAGGAAACCATTTTTCACTATTCAATGAATTTCTATTACGATTTATATTAAATTCTTGTTGTAAATCTAATAAATAATCACGAAAATTCGCTAACCAAAAATCATTTAAATTTAAACCACCATTTGAATCTTTCAATACATGCGGTACGTTAATTAATGATGAATGATATTCATATAATAATGGTTGATTTAATGGATATTCCAATTCGGTTGTTACTAAATAAAAATTATAAAAACCAAAGAATTTATTTTGAGCTTCTAAATATTTGTACTCCTGTGTGTTCTTTGGTAAAAATGTCGATAACCTTACGTCGAATTCTAATTTTAATCCGTTAAATACGCAGAAAATTATTAACACAGCATAAGTTATACATAAAATCACTTTTACAAATGGTTTAAACAATAATGATGTAAAATAACAACTCACGAACCATGTTATTATACTTTTCTTTTGTTGACATACCAATTCTGATGTCAACAAATTCTCACCGTGCTCCTGAAACAACAATAAACAATTACTATCACCTAATGAAACTGTAACCAAGTACGCCACTGATTTAAATTCCACGCGCAACTCATCTATTTCAAATAATTCATACAAAAAAAAAATATTGACGTAATGAGTAGGGTTCCAAAGGGGCCCGACGTCCGAAACTCCGTAAAATTATGAATAAATAAACATTTATTAGTACGCCACTAGTTAAATTACAATATCTCAATATGTGACATGTGACCGCTAAATGCTAAAATTGTTTTCTCACGTGGAAATCTACGCCAATGGAGACTTAAAATTACATAATCAGAATCGGCTATTTTTAAACAACTACAGTATTTTCTCCCATTCGATTTACATAATATGTACTACGATTTAAAAGAAGAAAAATATACTATATAAATATTAAACGAATTAGTTTGTTTATTTATATTTACGCAACATAATCTCAATCTACCAGTAGCGTAACATTCGCTCTTAACGTAAACATTATTATTTAAATATAACTCAATGGAATGTTGGTATTTGTGTAAGAATCTTAATTGACTCGTATTTGCTACTTGAATAATGACTTGTTGACAAGTTCAACAAAAATCCCTAATTATAATCAATGATTTATCGATGAAATTTAAAATTAAATATTGTTATAAATGAACTTACCGGATCGATGTTGTTGTTGTTGTTGTTGGTATTATTAGTGTTGGATGTTTTCGTTTTAACATCAGTACGAAAACATGGTACATCAGATTTTTTACATCGTTGCTCCAATGCGATCAATGCAGGAAAAATAATAATTAATGCAGCGCTATGAAATATAACAAGTACCGCACATTGTAAACAAAACACACGTAAAGCTGGTACAGGTACAATAGCAGCTGCCAAAAATACAGCCGAATTAATTATTGATGATGATAAAATTGATGGACCAGTACGTTGTAGCACTTCCGATGGTGTTAAATTTCTCATATTTATTGATAATATAAGGAACATATCTCTCATAGCGAGTCCAACAGTTAGATAAGGTAACACATGTATACTTAATAAGTTTATTGGTAAACCAATTAAACTGCACACACCTAATGCCGCTATTGCTGAACTAGCTAACACAATCACACCGATAGCAGCCAAACCGGATTGCGATACCCATGCATAAATGCCTGCCACTATTAATACTGTTCCTAATTTCACAAAATCAGTCTTTGATGTTTCCTTTAGGACTTTATTCAAATTAGCTGTTGAGAATGTCACGAACAGATATGACGATGGGGTCTTGTTGCGCGTTAAACGTTCCACTTCCTATGATAAAATACAGAAAAAACGTGTGAATTTTCTTTTTTTTTTGCAAGATTAAAAAAATTATTTACCTGTGCGAATTTCTTTTGCCACGCATTCAAAACAGTAGTAGCCTTCTCTGGACTCCAACCGATATGGTGTACCTTATAATGTCCTGACCAATATTCAAATAATTCGTGTTCACCCATCAATTGTACAACAGTTTGTAAGGCTTTGGCTTGTTTTATATGACCAGATTTATTTTTAAGTACACCACCAACAATTAAATCCTCCGGCCAATGCATGTATTTAGCAGCGAAACCATAACAACCACTAGTCAATTCAGCACCAATATCCAAATTTTGTGATGAATTATAATTTGGTGCTGTAACTGGACATTCTGGATCACGTGGATTCAAACAGGGTTTTTCTTGATAACCAGTTGTAATGCCTGCACGTTTCAAATAATCCTCCAATGAATGATAATCGAATTGGGATTCTTTTTGTTTAACATCTGCCACCAATTGAATTGGATTGAGATTGGTCCATTTCACTTGGTTACCTACACTGTAGCTGTAAATAAAAAATGGGAGGGAAAATTACTAAAATTTTTGTTGGTTTTATTCTTGTTTCGATTTTCGTCTATCTGCATCGTAATAATAAAGATTGTATAGACGACGGGACACACAATGGGATCGTAAAAGGGCAGATGTTTGGATTGGGCCACCCTATGCGAAGAGAACCGGATTAGGTTAACACTATACCACTGTGTGTGTTTGTTATATAATCGAATATAAAATTGGCATTTTTTCTTTTCGATTGGTTTTATTAACCGTAAATTATTACAAGAAATATAATGAAATTATAAACAATCAATAATCGTAACAATGAAACGGCGCTATAGTCCGATTTATATGGTTATTTTATGACCATATACCATTGTTAGAATTGTTGTTTTTCAACAAATAATAATAACAAATCATATAACGGTTTGCAATTTCAACATTGCAATATAAAATTTATAATTTTGTAACAGATTCGATTAACAGCTGATAAATTTATGGTTTTCAATTAAAATACAATCGAGATATAAAAGTAAGAAGAAATGAAAGTGAACTAGAAACACGACAACGTAATGTATTGAAAATTTATCAGAGGCTATGGTGATTTCTATTTTTTTTTTTTCTTCTAAATAGTAAGATAGAAAGTGTCGTTCTTATAGCTACTATCTATTAAAAATGATAAATAACAAATACTTACGGTATGTGAACAGGATAATCGGGTCCTAATAGTTTTGATCCTTCCCAAAAACAATCTAATGCTGTAACTATTGAGCATGGCATCATATTTTCAAAAATTTGTTCAATATAATGCGCATCAAAATTTGGAATGCTTGGCGATTGACAGAAATCTTTTAATCTCCATGTGATGTCATACATGTTGATTGTGACTTGTGTTGCTTTCTGTAGAAGAGCAAGATGTTCAAGCAATCCATGTGGATGTAACAGATCAGCATCAGGTTCATTACCAGTTTGTATAACCATCTGGTGTGTTGATAAAGTTTCTGGTGGTGCTGGTTCGGCCCATAACAATTCAATATCCGTATGAAATGTTAAACTTTTTAAACCAACAGAAAATGTGGCTAATGCTAAAAAACTGACAAAAAGAAATTTGCCAGCATGTATGTCCAGGATATGGCCGAGGGTACGCAGCTGCCGTTGAATACGGCCACGGACCCAGAGGACACCGCGATCTCCGTTCGCTTTGCCCTGTAATATAATAAAGAAGAGACAGAATAAGTAACATGCAATCGACCACCCAAGATGCGGCCTGACGTCACGAAGACCACCCAAGTTGTATACATATGGATACTATCTCTCCTCGCTCTTCACTGAAGCGCCTAAACACATACCGTCCTTCTAGGAAGGACCGGACAACATAACGCTGACGGGCACCTATGTACGGTACCATTCGAATTCAATCAACTTGCCAATCATTCAATACATACAATCATATCTCACACTGATGTTTTTAAATAATGGAAATGTCACCCATCCCCGATGATACATGCCATCGCCATCCATTTTGTCTTAAATTTCAGTTTTACGATTAACTGGGCCAGTTATAGGAACGCGGCAAAACGATCAAATTACATAAATTTTCGTCATTTTTGACGACATTAAAAATTAATTTTGCAACATCGTAACTACAATCAACAATATAACGGTAATATTTTATATTTGTAATAATATGAATTGTATTAAATTAATACTGTACAATTGAAGAAAATAATACATTTTATATGCCTTGCAATGTATCGGTTTATTATTATTGTTATCAGAATGCGTGCATTTTAATAACAATAAATTGTTGGAAATTTGTTTATTTATGCGATAATACAATTTGTTATTTAACAACAATATATATTGCCCTTTTGATAACTTTTATCTTAAAATAAATCAAAAATACAATTGCCTATTATACAAGCTGTAATTGAATTGTTTGCAATAACGAAACAATAATAATAATAATACGGGTATCTTCGGCTGGAATCTTTACCGATAAGAATTTACCATTGTGGAACAATGTCAAATGATTGACAACAAATGATATAAATGGTCAGAAAAATACTTTCATCGGTTTCGTGGAAGAAACTACCTGTCGAAATGTTCTATACGTTGTTTATAATGGTATAAGTTACATGTGTGCGTATATCTTTTATAAAAATACAAACGAACAAAACTCACAAAACTTGCCGTACAATGAAAAAGGAAATTTAATAAAATAAAAGAATCAACTTTTATAACAGCGCGCACACACAAACACATACACAGCCATACACATAAAGAATACTCGAGGAATTTCTTTTTTGGGTAGGTGGTCCATCTTACAGATAGGGCACACACAGAATCTCTCAAACACTTCCACCAATCTGTCTATAAATCACGTTGTGTTTTTTTTTAATTGAAATAATTCAGTAATTATCGCGTATGTCGTTGACAGTGCGGCGGCTACTTTAGTTTTACGCATCCATTCATGTGGCGCGGTTAAGGTGAATGTACATGAACCAAAACCGAAGCCCGTTAAAATTTCGCATTATTTTTATTGTGTTTTAATACGCACAATTTGATTTAACCTGCAATTAAACCTTATTTATAAAGGTATATCGCCGCAAACCAGTTGTATTTATATTGAACGCTGTCAATAAAACAATATTTACATAGCTATTTTCAATTAACTAATTGTTAAATTTTTTTATTAATTATACCATATTTATTAATTAATAAAAATAAAGTCAATGAAAGAAATTAATTTGTTAATTACCCATTTTGCATTCGAAAAACGTGGGGAAATGTCAAGAATACCAATCACCATTTGACGCACTTAACACGTCTTCTAACTAAGAAAACGTTGTTACAATTACAGTGAACCCCCATAGGCGACGCCCCAAGTTGCCCCCACTCCGTTTTATCAACAACAGAAAAAATAATAATAAATAATAATCCCCTCTCTAACAATTTTGATCGGATTGTATTTTGGAAAAATTAGCGCCACAATCGAAAAAAAAAGACAATGTATTAAAAGAATGAATATCGCCCGCCCTTAAAGTAGTCTAACGAATCCATCGCGATCTATCTGTCATTTAAGATTTATAGCCTCCGATTTGAATATGAAATAGTGGTATTTAAAATTAAAAGAGCCGCCGGTTTATATCCGTACGCACACGTTTTACGACTGCAAATCAAAACAAGAAACTAGTTTATGGAGCGAAACTAGCACACGTTCATTGTTATAGAGTTATATAGAGATCTTTTCATCAGTCTGCTTTTTTTCGATGCGAGTTATTCGAATATCAAAGATTAGAGGTATCTGGTTTTTTTTTCTTTTTTTTTTTGAGAATATTTGAAAAAGAGATGGCCCGGAAAATTTCGGAATGACTAGATAGAGAGTGAGTGCGCCTTGTTCTGACCGTGACCTCAACTCTGATCCCTCTCTTGTGTAAAGTCGAGTAAACGAGCGAATGTTCTAGTGATTATTTTAGATCACACGGTTAATTTTCCGTCGATTTTCTCAACTAGTTGATTGAAATTATTGAACATTTAATGAATAATAGAGAGATATATGTTACAACTTGTTATAATCGTCTATTGTACTGTTTAGATATATGTAGTTTGTATACAATTTTTTTTCTTCTAGAGCCCACCCAGATTCGATGATTTGTACAAATTAATTAGTTCATTAGTCGATTGTGTTAAAGAGATTAAAATTTTTGTTATATGAAACGCGCCTCCTGGGGTATATTTAATTGCTATTAAATTATTTTGCTATCGTTATTGCTATCCTTATTTGGATGTAAAAATCTAATAATAATAATAATCGGTCGTTAGTGTTAATGATTGTTGTGAAATTTGGAGGAATTTTTACATTTTTGAAATTTGTCTACATAATATGAGGAGAATATTGTTTAGATTTAGATGATTATTATCGAATTGAAGGAGATATTATGCGTATACGTAGATCTAGTGATATTTTGGGTGTTGGGGTGGTTGTAGGGTGGTGTCATGTTCCGGAAACGGATGGCCACAGAGGGGCTGAGGGGCTTGGCAAAAGGGGCGCGGTCTCAGGGGAAGAGTAATAGAAAGAGAGAGAGAGAAAGAGACAGGTAAGCTAAGCAGCTAAGCTATCTGTGGACCACACACGATACAAACCCGGTGGTCCTACCAAGGCTAGCGTAACACGGCGCATCGCCCACCAGACCGCAATCAGGTCGGCCCAAATCATCTATCACACCTGATTCGATGGCATGCAAAACAACATAAATATCACACGAATATATTTATTGTTATTATTATTATTATTATTATTATTATTTACCTGATCTAATTGTTGTAGGGCGACATCGGCATCAACCCATCCAGGTCTTGTATAAAGATCTGACCGGTGCCGGTCCAGGTCCTCCTCTGGTGCCGGGGCGGCCATCCCGGAATCGTTCAACGCACCATAACGACACCCTGACGGACGCCACCCCCGGCACTATTATACATTGTTAACATACGTCAATCATCTGTACGATATTATTTACTATTATTATTATAATACAATCACACATATAACACTAAATTTTATGGCGCATAACACAATATAAAACGTGCCGTTGAAAATGTAAACAAATATTGTGAATACTACAACTATAACACGAAACACCTTTCTACTTTCTACAACTATACAGCTGACAGTAGTATCTCCTCTCAACTGCTTCGGTGCCCTCTGTTGTTGTAAACCGACTCAGCTGTAATGTTGTGGGGCTATTGGCTGTTGTTGTATTGGTTAGACGTACACATTGTAGTCGCTTCCCCAAGTCTGATCTCTCTATAAACGACCGGCGTCGAGCTTCTCCGAACATCGGCCACCCACAGTATCTGTTTAGAATGTAAATTCTCCAAATTACATTACTTATATTTTTTTGTCACCATAGACATATCCTACACTAGTATACTTACTATTCGCCCTTCTACCATCAAGATCCCAGACCTCCAACAATCACCATACTATACTCTTAATCGGTACCATTATTTTATCGTTCAAAATCAACAACAACGACTAACGACACATTTTCTAAATAGACACGAGACAATAAAACACCGCTAATTTCCCATTTAGACAATTTACACTGTATGTTGTATACAACTAGCGCGAAACGGACATAAGAATAAAATCAACATTGCACAATAATTTCGCTCTATTATGTGTAGTGATTTCAATGACGATTTACCGCACACATATCGAGCTTATTTATTTTACGTATACAATGAAAATATAAACAGTTTAAAGCGATAATAAATTAACATAATATTGACAATGACTATGAGAGACGGCGACTTTCAAAAGAACTTGACTGCCACAATTAGTATGACTTCCGTTGAAAATAACACAAATATACGACGGCCGCCAATTTGCCACCATGAATAAGAAAACAAACAGACGGTCGCCAGTTAATTTTCAATATCAAAAAAAAAATCTAAATCGTGAAATTCCTATTTGAATATTAAATCTTCAAAACATCAAGCAAATTTTATCGGTCTCTTCTACCAGTATCGGACCGGCAACAATCCGGTTCACTGGGCGAACAATATTGGGTGTATCACGGTAATTTAACTCACAGTTGACCATGCCTTTCTTTATGTAGTGTCGTAACCTTGTTCGGCCGCTTGAAATTTACATTAACAAATGTCAAATTTAATAAAATATGAACAAAGCTACAACTTACTGCTAATTGTAAGTAAATTACCGTGGTACACCACATTGAAGAATTTCCAGATTTTCTCCAATTTTTTCGTTATTCATAATTTTGTCGGCCCCCAAAAGACGATTTCAGTCCAGTCCGATACTGTCTTCTATTATAATAAACATGTCAAATAGATTCGTTTATTTTTAATTAAAATTTTCTAATTAACGTCCACCGTATTACTGGTTGCAGTTTTTTTTTTTTTTTAATATATTATCTCTAATCACAAGAACGATTTAACATTCTAATTGAATTTAAATCGGCTAGAAGTATTTGAATTATTTTTTAATTCTTACCACGATACTCCTCTAGAGGTTTTGTACGTGTCCTGTTGGCTGGCGTTCAATAGCTGGTGTGGCGGCTATATCAAAGAGACAATCATAAAATTAAGGCATAAAGTTACGTCACACCGAACAACTATGAATGTTGAAAGCTTAAAGAAAATCATAATCTTTTCTTTATATTAATATAAAGAAAAGAATACCCATTTTCATTCTCTTAAAATATAATGAATTACAATTATTGTTTAATTATAAATGTTATAGGAATTTGACAGGTTGATAAGGGAACAACAATTAATTAGACGGCGCAATAATAAATGATCAAATACATTGAAACATAAACAACATGTACGATAAACCGATTTTAACTTGACTTTTTCGTACATTTACACAAATAAACTATGAAACTCATTAGTCAAATCATAGCAGGATTACTGTAGTTGACATAATTGGTATCGGTATTATTTCTATTCTAAATTCGTAACAAATACGCCAATTAGTCTATTTCTGTACTATTTTCTGGATGTTTATAAGCTTAAACTGGTTATAAAAGCGTAATTGCTCCAATTGTTGTATTTCCTTCAAAATAAACCACAATTAAGCTTCTACACCCTTGGAATATACTGTTATTTCGAAATCAAACAATAATAATAATAATAATAATAATAACAACAATAATAGACGTAATCATGGTATAGTAATAAAGTTGGTGAACGGGATCATTTCTAGCAACGTGAACCAATGCTTATGAAACAGTCACGTTTGCTGATATCTCATTCATAATTTACGATATCAATTGCTGCAGCGTCGTAGCCAGGATAAAGTACCAGGGGTGGCAAATGAAAATTTTGGGGGGACAAGGGAGCACAATTTCTTTTTCGAAACACAGTTAAAAGTTTAGAAAAATCATCTTTAAAAATTGCGAGTGTGATTACTGATTAATAGCTTATTTGATTCTTTGGGGGGGGGGGACGTAGCTATAGGGGTGGCAATGGCCCCATTTGCCCCCCCCCCCCCTGACTACGGGCCTGAATTGCTGGTTGTCCTATATGTTTCAATAGTGATATGTGTCCCTGAATCGTTTGCTTTTCCCGTTATTGGTACTCACCTATGGTTTTAGAAGAATGAAGAAAAAAAGAACGAAAATGACAACATCGTAAATAATAAAACACAAAAATTTAAAACAATCATATACTACCGTAGTATCGTAAAAATTTATGTGAAATATTCAGCACGTGCCAAACTAAAACAGTCTATTGTAGTAATTTTGTAACCTTGCAACATTGTTATATTGACAAATTTTTATGTGTATCCTAAATCATCAATGCTTTTTGTTTAGAAACAAATTTTCAACTTAAATGTTTATAGGTGTATTTTACCTGATTTCTGCTGTTGACGTCATTATTATGACGCCACTCCTAACTCCTACCTGTTGTATGCACACTTCTTTTTCCACCTCACTCATTCTTTTATTAACTCATCCTTCTATTGTTCTATCTTGTTACTCTTCTATTCTCTAATATCCTATTGTTTATCAATATTTCCTACCTCTTTGCGCTCCATTTCTCTGCGATTATTCATCATCTTCCCTGTTCATCATTTTTTTTTCTTTTTCAAGAATTGCAAGTCTTGCAAGTTTCGATTAACATTCTGTACTTCATTCCTTTGCCACCCTTATCTACCCTTTACAACACTTACGTCTATCAATGCTTTTCCGCTACCCTGCACTCCTGCTCGTTCTTTATCTTATATTTTATCCCACAAATAAAGCAGACGTGTGAACTCGCCTCAAGATTTGTACGATAAATTATTCTGTCTCTGTTCAGATATTGGCGATTTGATAATATCTTCTCCGTTCTATGTTCCCTACCGATAGATATCCTATAGCGGGGGACTTGAAACTGACTACAATCGACCATCTGAGTTTTTGTTATATTGTAACGAGATTGTGTTGAAATCACGAGTGGTCGATTATATTGCCACTATAGGTAAAAAAAAATTTGATAGTAAGTAGTAAACAATGCGCAACCAGAGCAACGCGCTAACTTTAATTCTAGCATAAGGCGGTGACGTCATCACTGTCTGTAGAGTGACGTTATAAAGAAAATTCACGTGGTCGACTGTAATCAATTTTCAAATCTTCACCGGTGGGAAATATAGAATGAAGAAGAAAAATTCAAATCTTCAGTATATCAACAGAGACAAGAATTTATAACGCACCTATTGTGCGTTTGAAATACGACAATTGCACGAAATCTGAACCATACAGGGTGTTTGGTCTAAGAATGGTGAGTTCTAAAGGCGCGTCCACATTATGCCGATCGGCCTCATTCGGCTTGAGCCGATCTGCAAAGCCGAATTAATGTAGACGTGCCGGTAGGCCTCACCAACTTACCAAAAGCCGAACCGAACCGAATCAAAGTTCATCGTGTTGATGTGTTGATCGGTTTCAGTCCAGCTTCAACCGCCTGTTGCTTTCGAAAATTTTTTTCTAGTTTTTATTCGTCTGGCTTCATGAGTGCGAAAATGAGTGAAAAGTGGACTAATGAACAGACATTATCATTTATTGACTTATATCACGAACGTCCAGACTACTGGAAGAATTCGGAAGTCTTGCCGAACACCGCATGCCGAACCGAACGTAAGCCGTCCGGCATAGGCCGACCGACCTGTTTCGGCATAATGTGGACGCGCCTTAAGAAACTCCTATTAGTCGACGAGTGATTCGTAAAATATTTTGAGGATTTGTAGAAGAGTCCCTAGGGAACATTTTTCCAAAATTAGAACCTCGTAGCTTATTTCAAAGTTGGTCAAAAAACGATCGTTTTGAACAATGTCGCAATTTTAAAAAACCAACAAAGCACGCAGAACGACTAAAAATGACTCAGAGACCTTCCCAACATTGATTTTTTTCGTTGTGTCTCTATTGTATTCCAGAGAAAATACGAAGTATTTCCACCTGTTCCAGAATAAAATGGAGAGAAACGAAAAAAAATCAATTTTGGGAGGATCCTAAAGTCATTCTAAGTCGTTTTGCGTGTTTAGTTCGTTTTTGAAAATCGCTACATCGTCAGAAAGGAGCGGTTTTTGACCAACTTCCAAGTGAGCTACGAGGTTCTAATTTTGCTGAAATGTTCTTTAAGGACCCTCCTACAAATCCTTGAAATATTTTTCGAATCGTTCGTCGACTAAGAGAAGTTTCTTAGAACCAACCATACTTAGATCAAACACCCTGTATGTACATAATCTTACATATCGTACGGGACCTAGAGCTAGGAACATTGGAGAAACTTTGGCCACGCCCATATCACATCTTTGTCAAAATCACATGTTTCATGAATAACAGACAGAAATACCAAATCCACAAACCAGATCTGGTTATTGTTATCTTTTAAAATAGAAAGTTTTCAAAGTTCTTTCGTGCAAAAGAAATTGCTGTGTTTGGTCAGAGGACTAAGGGTTGGGAATAATTTCCGCCATCATTTTTAATTTCTAGACCACCTACGCTCGCTCTCTGTCTCTTTCTAACTAATATGTAAGTAGTATAGGTGGGCGGGACCGATGTTTCTCCAATGTTCCTATTTAAATCGCCCAAATGGTATATCTTTATGTCTATTTGAATTCTGCTGTTGACGTGATTACTATGGCGTCACTCCTACTTTTTTCCTAGTAATCCTTCAATTGTTCTACCACTAAGCCACTGTCGACTGTCTACTGTCTCATTCTCATTACCTCTTCATCATTCTGCTGCTCTCTTGCTTATCTTTTACATGATTTCCTAGACGATAGTCCTGATACTTTCCTGCAAATCTACATGGTCATTTTGCTCTACATAGTATACAAATCTATTAATTCTATTTTGCCTTCCTTGTCTTTGTCTTTCATGTCCATAAACCACTATTCCGCGGCTTTTTTTGCAAGCTTACAATGTCATGTAGTGATTTATGACTTTGCTAGCTTCATCTAGCCTTTGTTATACAAATGCTAAACAACTATAATAAAATTTGGCCATATATCAAACGAATTATAGTTTAGAACACTAAAGGTGTGATTTCATTGCTGCGTTCAGCGTTTGCGTCTCGCCGCTGCGTCTGGCAGTAACCGCCAGCCGTAACGTCCACACGTTTTCCTTGAAGCGTCTGGCGTCTGCGTCGTTTTTAAGTTGTAAAGTGAAAAGTGTTCAATATAATATGGATCCAGAGACATTAGCAACATTGAATTTAATAGAAATTGAAGAAGATGCTGAAATTCGGAAATTATTGTTGTCAACACGAGATGAATCTCATGAATTGTATAAATCTAGGAATCAAGAAGGATATTGATATTATAAAATACTCATTGAAAAACATCTGAACGTCAATAATGAAAAGTTTCGAAGCTTTTTCTGACTCTTTAAAGAACAATTTGATCTTGTTTTAAATCTTATTGATGTAGATTTGAAGAAACAGTTCGCAAATAATGTTAAAATCCCAATTTATGCTCACACAATAGCAAAGCGTTTGCGTCTCGACTTGTTTTTGAGCAGTGGGAACACAGCCGTCGACGTCCGGTCGCTGCGTCTCTCGGACGGGACGCGTTAACCAAATCACTGCCATTAGAAAAGCATTGTAGCAGTGCTCGGCGGCTGGACGCAGCGGCGAGACGCAGACGCTGAACGCAGCAACGAAATCACACCTTAATTGTAAATGGAACGCTTTGTGAAAAAAATGTAGCTTCTGTTTAAAAAATTCATCAGCAATATTGCCGTCAACACTACAATGTAGCTTTGCACTTGATACACCAGGTGCAAAGCGTTCTTTTCTCCATGTAAACATGTAATTTATAGAAAATATGACTATGAAATTTGTCTTTCATCCGCACGTTTATGACTCACATGTATATATTTATATGTATGTGAATTTCGTTGACGTCATTAATATGACGTCACTAATATTTCTCACTTATCGACTTATTGCCTTTCCTACTAGTCTGTTATCCTGTTATTCATCAACGTTCTCCCTACCTACGCTTTAGTTCTACATGATTCCCCATCGTCTTGCTATTCTCCTGCTAATCTTTATCATTAATCATTGAGGGTTACTTTTATAAATTTTGTCATAAATGATAGATAATGATTGTTTATTACAATTAGATTCCTCTTTGCTTGATCAAGTATAAAGTTTATATCAGTAGCGGAACTAACATCAAATTTTATAGAGGGCCATTAGGTGGGCCAACATAATTTTCGATGGGTACCTCATTTAAAAAAAGTACATTCAGAATTTATTTTATTTTTTTGATCACAATAAAAACACAAATGTTATGGTATTCATTTTAAAAAAACGTGTTTCATATAAATTTTTAAAGATTATTTGTAAGTGGGCCCACGCTGGTCCATCTGTAGTTCCGCCACTGAGTTTTAGACATTATACTAGAGAATTTATTGAACTAAAGATACCGGCTTTCTTTTTTAAATGTGGTCGATTCTTATGAACCTCCTATTATTGAACGAGCTATTCGAATAAGACTTCAAGGATTTACAAGGGCGTCCATGGATATCATTTTAGCGAAATTAGAACCTCGTAACTCATTTGGAAGTTGGTGAAAAACGCTTGTTTTGAACAATGTCGGGATTTTCAAGAACGATCTAAACACATAAAACGACTAATAAGGAAACCTACTCAGGTGTCCCCCCCCGATTTTAATGATGTTTGGATATGTTGTTCTCTGTTGAAATCTAAGGGATGTATGCTCTATTATCGGCGGAAAAACATATCTAGGGGTTGAAATCACCGCTCAAAGTTTGGGGTCTAAAGGAGTACTTTTCAAGTTTCATAAAATTGCAGTTGGAACAATCGAATGGGATAAACGGCATCATTTATAGGGGTTGAAGGTGAGAAAATTGCTTTAAAACTGTACATTAGATTTTGACGAAACTAATGTCAGTTGATAAAGGGCAGACTTTTCTAAATTTTCAAGCGCTGCTACATAGCATAATTTATTTGATACAATGCTAAGTACACTCTGTATGTGGATGTATTGTGACTACCATGCGGAACTGTTTTTCTTTCCTATAAAAGGTTAATTTCTGAGTTGGAGTGCTTGTTTGATTCAAAAAAAGTTCTCGCCAAATTTATCAGAAATTTTATTAAGTGGTAGTGAAAAGTACTGTATCACAAAAGTCTAAAAATAGCAGTTCCCAAGACTTTTACTAGATCTACAGTGGTTTATTAAGCAATAAGCACAAGAAGCTACTACTTGTAGCTCATGTCAGTTATAGTTGAAATTTTGGGGAAAGAATCTCTCCTTAAACCTGAGCCAAAATATAATAATTCTATCGATCGAAATCTCTTCACGATTCTTTTGAAATCAAACACTCATCAGTGTCCGTCCGAAAGTTCCTTTTCGGTTTCGGCACTAAATTGGAGTTTCGGTAGTAAGACGGCCGAAATCGTTTATGGAATGTTACGCCGCTATGGGCGACAAACAATTTAGCCAAGGAGTAGGATCTCTCAGCTGTTGTTTTACACTGAGCGTCATAAATATCTATACTCAGAATTGTTTGGTGTCATGTTAGAATAATTTTTTACTTCTGAGAAGTACTTACTTTTCTTTGATGATTTTCTAAGAGCAATAAAGTTATCCGCTTTCTTAATAGAGACTTTTATAAACACACAGCCACACAGGTAGTTAAAATTCATAGAAACCCAGTCGTGTATTGAAAAATGTAATAGAAAATTTCATTATAAGGAAGTTTTGGTTTCGGCAGAAACTAAAACAATAGCCGAAATTCGTTTTAGGATGCGGTTGTAAAAACTAGTTTTGGTCGGAAGTAATTTTCATTATGATTATGCCTTTAAGAACAAAACAAAAAATACAAACCAGAGCATTTTAGTAAAAGACAGATAAAAACTGTATCATATCTATTATCTAGCTCCAAACAACTAAAGGGCACTAACAGTTCATATTAAGGTATTTCCCATTCTTAGTTATAATCGTACATAAATATTGATTTAGAGTAAGTTAGAATGGGAGAGATCAATATAAGCATTTTGAAGTTTTGAAGTATATAGTACCCTCTAGTCGCGTTAACTAAAATGAAGCATTTATGTACAGATATTCTTCAAAGATTAAGAGACCGAAGTTATCTACGATTCAAAAAGTTGTAGCTTTCATAATTTTGAAATGCAACATAAGGTTTTCAGTTTCTGTTTCTTATTGTATTGTAGAAGGTTAACTCCATGGTTAACATGCCCTCCTTTTGTAAAACTTATCGAAAAACTTACAGATTTCTGATAGTGAGGTATTTGTAATTTTTTGTTACGAAGTTTGTAGGCAACGATTTCTGCAACCCAATAAACAAAAAAAATATATACCGGGTGAGTCACGTAAGACGAAAAATTCTTAAAGCAACTCCTATTATTGGGCGAATGATTCGAAAATTATTTCAAGAAGTTGTGGGGAATCCCCAGAGAACATTTTAACGAAATTAGAACCCCGTAGGTCAATTGGAAGATGGTCAAAAAACCATCGTTTCGGGCAATGTCGTAATTTTCAAAAATGAGCAAGGCACGCAAACCGACCAAAAGTGATATTTTTCATTTTTACACATTTCCACCTAGTCCAGAATAAAATTACAAAAAACAATGTTGGGAGGGTCCTCGGGTCATTATAAAGTCGCTTTGCGTGTTTAGTTCGTTTTTGAAAATCGATGTATCGTCAGAAACGAACGTTTTTGACCTACTTCTAAATGAGCTACAAGGTTCTAATTTTGTTAAAATGATCTTCAAATACCTTCCAATAAATCCTTAAAATATTGCCATAAGAACTTTTCGTCTTACGTGACTCGCCCGGTATTAAAAAAGTCAATTATTATGGAAATAATTGTGACATTAATCCCTTCCAAAAATCTGAAGAACACCCAGGTATTTTTTTATTATCAAAATTAAAAATGTTTAATTAAGGATTTATTAAATTTAGAATTTTATTTGGAGTGTTCACAGATACAATTTAAAATAATTTACAAAGCAAGCTAATGAGCTAACTAGACAAAACAAACAAATGAGAAAGAAAAAACAGAATAAAAAAATATATAGAAGGAGAAATAATGCACAATTGTTCCCTAAAATGATCACTATTAAAGCCAATTGTTATAACAAAAATATTATTGTCTAATATTAACTTTTCTTTCAAATTATAAAATACATTTAAAACGAATTCAATTTATTTTCGAATATTTTCTATTTTCTTAACAAACACGCGCAAACAAATCGTTTTATTAAAAATAAAAAATCTCCTATACATTCATATTTTATATATAATATATTTAAACTCCCCAATGACTTAGTTTTGAAATTTATTCATCAACTCTAATTACGCCTAAAAGCAGTGCACTTTCTTCAATTAATTTTTTTCAAAATATCCATTTGCTCTACAAGTTTCCAAAAGAAAATTATTTACAACTAAATGAGCTAAATAAAGTGAGTACAATGTTGTTATTTTAATATATAATGTGGACGTATTAATGTAATTGAGTTTTTTTTTCCCGATTTTACGAAAATAAATAAATCAACCAAATGAAAGAATTCAGCCAGACTCTTTTTTTTTTTATAAATAATTTTAGGTGAAAAATATGAATAGGCTGAGAACTTCTTATATCTATTCAGTCTTGATTTGTTTACACAAAGGTTTTTTTAATTATTTTGGTAAAATTAAAAAAAAAATGGTGAATTATAATAAATATTGTGTATTTATAAACATTTTAGCTCGTTATTATCTAAATAATTTTTGTTTTGTTTTGAAAGAACTGATTGGAACAAATATCACCTAAAATTGTCGTCTAATTTTTTTATCTTCATAACGTACATAATTTGAAAACAAATAAATAACTAGACTTGTAATGCACACATGTAAGAACACGAACTTTTAATAACGCTCACTTTTAAGTTTAAATGCAGCAACAATATTTTACAAATATAAAACAATTAATGTTAATACAATAATACAATTTAATTTATTTACAAAAAGTAAATTTAGAGGAAATTTCCTAAGAATAATTGTTAATTTACAGCCTTTCTTATGTTAATGAAAGGATGTTGGAATGTCCGGTTTATTTATCGGAATATCCTTCTACAAAATAAAAATTAATAATTTCTGTCTCGGGTATTCCTCTTCTTGTATTTTTTGTTTGCTTGTTTTATTATTTTAGTATTTATATATTTATACTAAAAATTATGTGTGCTGGGGTGCTATAACTTGTGATTACTAGTTAACCACGTAAGACCTTCATATAGGCCATCACCAGTTGTAGCACATGCCGGTTGTACATACCAATTACGATCTCTAATACGCGTTAAACCTAATTTTTCTTGTATTTCATGTGGCTTCATTGCTTCTGGTAAATCTTGTTTATTAGCAAATATTAATATTATTGCATCTCTCATTTCACGATCATTTATAATACGATGTAATTCTTGTCTAGCTTCATCAATACGATCACGATCAGCACAATCAACAACAAATATTAAACCTTGTGTACCAGTATAATAATGACGCCACAATGGACGTATTTTATCTTGTCCACCAACATCCCATACATTAAATTTAACATTTTTATAAGTTACTGTTTCAACATTAAAACCAACTGTTGGTATCGTTGTTACTGATTGGCCTAATTTCAATTTATATAATATTGTTGTTTTACCAGCTGCATCTAAGCCTAACATTAATATTCTCATCTCTTTATTGCCAAATATTTTTGACAACAACTTTCCCATATTGGCGGCGGGCAATTACTGTCTGTAAAACCAAAAACAACACACTTTAATAAACAACAATAACAACACAATATGAAGCATTACAAATAAAAAAAAAGTATTGTAACGATTCCAATGAAACCGTCACAAATGTGAGGTTATGGCGATTTTCACAACTATGCTTTTTGTGGCTTGATTTTTAGATTTTAACAGAATTTAAACCGATTTTAACCGTAATATTATTTGTTATTCGTTTTTTCATTCATCAAAACCGTCTAGAGTATCGCGCGAGTTTTAACAAACTTCCTCTAATAGCTACACGATATACAAAAATTCCGGATGATAATACACGTAATTTTCTGAAATAACAACAATGATTAAATTCCGCAATTTATCTTACAAATGTATGGGATTTTTTAATAGTGGGATGCTGTATACGTCCCATACCGGATGCCCACTGAATTTCAATTATTAAATTAAAATCTATTACCTTTTATCGTATAAAAATTGTGTTTATATAACAAATACAACCACTTGAATATTTGATTAATTGACTCACTCACATGTCATCAATGAAATACATCCAAAATTAACAGACGAGAGGAAAAAAATAAATACTTCTCACTTGACAGAAATAATATAGGCGTGTAACAATTCATGAACTATGGCGGGTCATCTAACGGAACAAATCGATGGTTAAATTTAATTTTGAATAGAAAAATTCAATTCATTAAATAATAAAATTTAAAAATTTCAATAAATAATAAATCGAATTTAATTAAAATTTCAATACCTACCATTAAACATTTACAAATATTTACAATTTTATCATTATACAATTCACTGAACAAAATTATGCTCCATATTGGTTGGACATTGACAGGCCGGTTTACTAAAGTTGCGCGATATAATCGTTGTAACTTCAGACACATCTTCATACATTCACTTTAGTTATCGTTATCACACCTACACTGATTCGAATTAGTCATCTCTTTCTGTTATTACGAAAACTTCCAATAACGTTACAGATCCTTTTCAAATTCAATAATACAGTAAGCGCTGTCTAACACAATAAATATTAAATAACTAGCATTGAAAATGATAATTTCAGTTTATCTCTCAAAAATATCCGTTTATTTACAAAACACTCCTTGATAAACCTTGGAATTTCACACAGTGAAGAACTCTTTCTGATAACATTGGACTGTTTGTGGGTGTTTAAGAGTTTCCTCTATTTAATTACAGGAGAAATCACTTAAAGTTTTCGAAACTGTCACATAAATCCAATTAAATAATTGAATATTGTTTTATATTAATACCCGTGAAAGCGATAAAGAATACTTTGATATTCACTATTGATAAAGATCAACTCAGTTTACCGAGAATTGAACAAAATTTGTAGTAAAAAATCACATTAGATGGCATTTACTGTAGTTGCAAATAGTACTAAAGGGCTGTAAATAAGCCGATTACAACTATGTTTGTAATAACTGTAACCGCTAACTATAAGTGAGAAAAGGTGGTTTATTTAAATATTCTACTAGTTTAAAATATTATACATATATTAAACATATACCGAGTGTACCACGGTATTTCCTCTCGCAGTTGGCTGTGGTTTTGTTTACGTAGTATCATAGTTTAAAAAATACATTAACAAATGTCAAGTGTGAATCAAGTTAAGTGCTATTATGTTACCAAAAGCACAGCCAACTACAAGAGGAAATACCGTGGTACACTCAGTAATATATCATGAAATCCATAAAATTTGTTATCAGAGTTAGCGTTGAAACTATCAAGGCATGTCTTTGACTGTCTGTATTACAATTGTCATTAAAGGTGACGTCCGTCGTGATGGTTCAATCCAAGACATGCCTTGAGAGCTTCAACGCTAACTCTGATAACAAATTTAATGTATCGCACGATACATACGGGTGTTTCTTCTAAATGTGGTCAATTCTAATAAAACTCCCTGGATATCATTTTATCAAAATTAGAACCTTGTAATTTGTTCAAAAAATGACCACTTTAGGCAATGTTGCAATTTAAAAAATGAGCTAACCACGCAAAACGTCTACTAGTAACTCGAAGACTCTTCCAAAATTGATTTTTTCCATTTCTCTCCATTGTATTCTAGAAAAAATACGAGAACATTTCCCTTTGTTCCAAAATAAAACTGAGAAAAACTGAAAAAAAAATGTGGCGAAGATTGTTGAGTCATTCTAAGTCGTGTGTTTAGTTCATTTTTGAAAATCACAGCATCATCAGAAACGAGCGTTTTCTTTAAATAACTTCCAAATGAACTACGAGGTTCTTATTTTGCTGAAATAATGTACAGATTCTTCTACAAATCCTTGAAATATTTTTCGAATCGTTCGCCCACCAATAGCAGTTTCATAAGAATTGACTACATTTAGAAGAAATACCCTGTATATTAAACATATATTACATATACATATATTTTATATAGATATACGTATATTGACAATTATTTATTAAAATTTCATTAATATTTGTTTCTGGTTATAAAATTTAAAAACTGGCATTAACATAAATGCTAAATTTTGTACAACCTATTGTTAGAGTTTGTTTTGTATAATTAAAAATATGCACATGTACAATTAAATAAATATAAAATTTTAGATAATTAACCCAAAAATAAAACAATTAAAAAAAAGAAGGAACAGAGTACAATAATAAAAATTCATTCGCCACATTGTTTTGGTTTTTGTTTAAATAATCGACATATCGATGATTTCAGGTCTTTTAAAATATCTGTTTGTGGTACAATTTTATAGTTATTAGTAATACTAATTACTGGAACAAATATTATGAATTGAGCAAAGGAACGTGTACGCTCACCGTAATGTTTTAATAATTCAGTACCATGATCACCCTTGGCGCATTCGCCAATTGGTGTATAATCGATATCTAATTGTTGTGCACACTGAAAAAGTATTTGTTATTAAATAATTATAACAATACTAATAATAATGTGATAATTACGGTTAAACCAGCATCATGTGGTATCATATTATCGTTAATCATACAAGCTATATATTTTACTTGTTTTAATGGATCTTTAACAAATTCGATAGCACAAGCATGAATTGTATTAGCAATACATTCAACTTCTTCATGCTGACATCTAAATTTGTATTTACCATCTTCTTGATATGTCTACAATTTAATTAATTATTAAAACAATATATTTTATTTATAATTAATAAAACTTACGAATGCTTTACCGTAAGGTACAAAATCGATTATTAAATTATCTTTAAATTCAATATATGTTGGTAATAATTGGTAATTGATGAAAAATTTTGAATCAGGACATAATGCTTCATAGTATACGCTAATTTTAAGTTTTTCCATACCATTATTATCAGTATTATCAATTAATCCGTAAGTGCGTTCAAATACGAGAAAATAATTAAATCCTTTCCACAACAAAATTATTACAGATAACAGAAACAGTAATCGACCTTTTCCAGGCATAATCGAATCTCCAGATCTAAAAATTTCCCCGTGTTGTGAGAAATTCCTGAAAAAAAGAAGTATATTTTTCAGCCAGTTATCGACAAATTATTTTATAAAAATATAACACAAGAATTCTTCATACTTTTATGATAATTACAATTACTTACATTTACTTGACTTGTTTACAATAAAATATCTGTATTCCTTTTAAATTTGTTAATTTTACCACAAATAAATCAATGAATCAACAGTCGAATTTTAATGTTACGGCCAATCATCTAATTAACGTCAAATTGCTGTCAAATGATAATCTTTGACATCAGTCTACTGTGTTTCAAGACAAATTTTTCCATATTTACACTTTGTATTATTTATATTTTAAGACTAAACAAAATATGTAAAAAGAGTACTACAAGAATAAATTCATTATTAATTGATCATATTGATTAGTTGTCGAATTATTCTTAGGAATTTTCATATTGCTACATTGGTATCATTGGAAATTTTCAAACGTCTGTGTGTGCAAGAATAAACAAAGATATGAAATGCTTCTCTAAACATTTATAAATGTAGTAAAATTATAGATTTATTCATTGACCGCAATCACTGAGGGCAAATTTGTTAGTTTCAATTAACAAAAATCATAAAATTCAATTAAAATTGTCGTTTAAATATCGTGTCAATTATAAATGATATACGTATATTTCAACATAAAAGACAGACCCTGTTGTTTAGCTGTAATAAAACGAAATAGACGATCAGAGAAAGGTTGTATTAGTTGACAACTTAGGATTGAGGCGGAGTTACTGTTCGCGCCTTCGCCACCGAGATCGGATACTTCTACACATTCATATTCTCCTGATGCAAAATCGAGAATTTCAGACGATCTTGGCAGAAAATTTGATTTTTTTTGATATTATTTTTTATTTTTAATTATGTCCACCATCTATAGGATAATTTTTTCACTGAAGAAATATTATTCAAAATATATAAAAGATGAAAACGTTTTATTTGTTTTATGGCTGTTAAAAAGTGCAATTTGGCTCTCAAATCGTACAATTTCTAGAAATAAATAAAACAAAAATCTTAATTACTAATTTGGTTTATAGTCGTTATAATTTATTGATTTGATTTACTATAGAAATAAATAGTTTTAATTGTTATACTCGGTAATATCTACAATCATACGATTACAATGGAATCAGAACAATGAAACAATTAACAAACGAATTGATTTTACCGTTTTACGACCAATAAAAACTGTTTGCTACAAAAACAAAAAATCTCAAGGACCCCTCTACTCAACAATGTTATGATTATGAGCAGTAGCGTGCCCATGGGGGGGGGGGGTTCAGGGGGTTACACCCACCCACCCCCAAGACTCCGCAAAAAATTTTGATTTCACCAATGTCGATTTTGTTTCGTTCAATTAATATCAACGAAACTTTTTTCACTTCCCGCTAAGAAAATTGAAAATTTTCAAAATTTGGGGAAGTTATTGGTTTTACCCCGATTTTCGAAAATTGAATTTTCAGCAGATCTCGACGTTTTGGGGTCCTAGGAAGCTATTTTGACTATTTTTGCGAAGGTGTCTGTATGGCTGTATGTGTGTGTGTGTAAGCAGCTCATCCCAAATAGCAAGATTACGTCTTTTAAACGTGATTTTTTAGTCATTCGTTACGTCGATCGACCAAAAAAAGTGACGTGATTGCGTCGAAATTATGACGATAATATGTCACAGCCAATCGACGTCATAAAAATTCGTCATTTAGACGTTGCTAAATCACGTCTTTTCGTCGTTCTTGAATGACGCTACTTTGTGGTTGCAGAATGACGTCTCTTTGTCGTTGTTGGATGACGTCACTTTGTGGTGACAGAATGACGTCTCTTTGTCGTTGTTGAATGACGTCACTTTTTCGTTACCGAATAACGTTATTTTGCCGTCGAATAGTACCGCCTGATCACGTCACCGCGACGTCTTATTGAACCCAATTTAAGTACTTATTTTATTAGGCATATGGATATACGGATTCGAGATTAGGATTAGAGATACAACGAAATATTCATAAACAAATTTACTCAAAATAATAGTAGTACATACCTAACATATACATAATTCTGAACATAATAATAAAAAAAATATAAATACTCAAATAAATGAAAAAAAAAGGTAACATCTTAAAACTAATGTATCAACATTATCAAAAAAACATCATTCAATTGTATGAAACAATGGAGTAGACACCCATTCGCCTTTAAATGGCATAACAATACATTTACCACCTATTTCTTCAAGAGACCATATCTTTAAATTTTTCGATAAGTTGGAAACTCTGAAAATTTTTAAAATTCTAGAGTCTAGTGGATACTCGTACAAAGATGAGTAAGTGTTAAATTGTTTACCGATAACCTTAGTATCACCATTTTGGTCAAATATTATGTTTTCTATTTGGATTACATTATCCTCAGTAAAACAGAAGGCGTCTGAACTAGAATATGAATTTACAGCAAGCATAAAATTCTTTAAATGTAACTTTTTAAATTGTTTAGAAGAAACATTTGTTAACAGTGGACCAGTATTATGCTCCAATTCATGTTTTATAATATTTCTGGCAGTTTCACTATTATTAGTTAAAAATGCAGAATCTAATTCTTGTAGTCTACGATATATTTTGTTCCAATGGTTTATGTGGGGATTTTACTAAACGCTTTAGTCGACCTAAGAAATTCTCGAATGGAAAGGCGGAGAACTCATCTTAAATCTTAAATACAGGAAGACATGGTAGAACTACATTATATTTTGAACTACCACAGATATAAACAGTATTTTTTTTACCTGTATCAGATGTAGGACCAGTTGAGGACTCAAATAACACATCATTGTCCTGAATTTCAATTGTATTTAAAAAATGTACACTTGGCACTTTGGGAGGAAGTGGTAGTGATTTTTTCCTGGGTAGATCGTCGTTCTCACTGGATTCGGAATTAATGAAACGTCTTGGTGGTCCTGACCTTCGTTTTTTTAAAGGCCTCTCGTCCTCACTTTCAACATCGGATGTAAGCTCAGCCTTTTGTAACTTCTTTTGTGCTTTCAACAGCTCATCTAGTCACGCATATTCTTTACAAAATGAGAACGAAATTAAGCTAAACTTTTAAAATAAACATACCTTCTTGAAAAAAAAATCGCGAAACTCTAAACAATGTCCACGTTTTTTCATCCGGAGTTTCTCCTTTTCGCAATGCTTTGTCAAATAAAGATCTTTGCTTGTAGGGTGGCCACCACACGTGCTCTTTTTTAGGGCTCAGCCAACTGCGATGAACTAGTCCCAGTGCGCCGCCACTTTCATCATCAGAATTTCCAAACTGTACACCTAATAATGCCATCATCAATAAAAATTTAAAAAATACATGCAGACCATACAACCACAATAGCTTTTATTAAGTACAATTTTTACCATTCACTATAATTTATCAATTACCATACTTATTTAAATTTAATTGTTATACTATTTAAAATTTGTGAACATTATACATACCTATACGTAATAACAGCTAAATAATTAATAAATATACATATAACGACTGCAAATAAATTTATAATTGATATAATTGAACGTCTTCAGCTTTAAATTCAATCTTATTATAAATGCCATTCACCTGGCAGATGCACAGACACCCCAATGAAAGAAATCACGTTGTAATGGAGTGAAGTGGCAGTATCTTTATCTATATAATACTAGGGTGAAATTTGCCTACCCACTCTATCTTATGAAGACAGTAAACCTCAGGTGGACACCTGCTGCTACCGTACCGCCAGTCGCCATGTGTAGCGATTTTAACTTTGATATATTTGTATTTCCTTTCTTACTAATGGGAACTGACTTTATTTTGAAAATTAAAAAAAATCCTAATCATTATTACTTCTTAAAGATGTATAAAATACCTAAATATCGTATGTATGTATCTGACCATATTTAGGTATTAATAATTAAATAAAAGATTAAATGAATACACCAGTAATTTGTGACCATTTTGAGTTTTTAGATGGTGGCTAATGAAGCATTAACTATTTATTTGTTATAGTTATAACACAAGGCCCGTTTCAGATAATCAAATTTTCCATATACTATATCTATACACATATGTATCTATAGAATATGTATATTAAGAAGTTGCATGCCCAAGTAACATAAGCACGTTATAATGACGTGAATATCTGGAGCTTACTCGTCACAAGACCCCACAGTTCACCAAAAAGTGACGATATAATGACGTCCATCAAATAAATTCATTTTTTATTGGCTTTTGAGTATTTTATTTAGGATATTTGTGTGTAAAAGGATTAGGATCAGATGTACAACTAATTTGTATCTAGTAATAAACAAATTTATTTAGAAACTAAAGTATCGACAACAACGACGTAGACACCCATTTGCCCTTAAATAATAAAAAAATACATTTACCATGAATTTTCTCAAAGTTCCATATCTTTAAGTTTTCTGATAGCTTCAAAACCCTGAAATTTTTCAAAGTAAACGTCATTATTACGTGACAGGTTGAGAAGTTGCCCAGGTAGCAGACGTACGTTATAATGACGTGGACATCTAGTGATTACTCGGCGTCACAAGACCACAGTTCATCAAAAATCGACCACATAATGACGGCCAATAAGTAAATTCTTTATTTTTTTATTGGCTTCTAATGTCAAATTAAAGGCGTAAAATTAATGACCATGGTTTCACGTCATTTTCACGTGCTTCTGCTACCTAGGTGTAAATAGGTGAATACCTGACGACTCAGTCACGTTATTTATTGGTCTACCAACGACGAGTGATGAAATGGTGATGAATCTCATCAAATTTTCACGTTGAAATGACGTGAAAAGACAAAAGAGACGTCATTCTGCTAACTGGGATAACTTTTAAACGGCTTGACGGATGGAAACGCTCTTTGCAAAATTCGAAAGGGTTACACCAAACTTAGATTTCGTGCAAATTCGAACCTATTCGGCCCGATAAATTTTGAGAAATTCTAAAAAAACCTAAAAATTTCTTTTGTTGAAATCATGTTTTTTCAAAATAACTATTAAGCTGCTGTACCCATCCATAATCTAATCAGCTCTTAACCTTAACTAATGACGTCGAATGCCGTTTGAACGATTAAAATCGGTTGATTCGTTCACGAGTTATCGTTGTCGAAAAATATCGAAAAAAGTGTTTTTCAACATAACCTCAAAATTACTTAACCAACCAAATTTGTGCCTTTCACAATAATTTTTGAGCTTTAAAAACTGCGTCGAGTGCCGCAAAGCTCGTCAAAATCCGTTTATTTGTTCACGAGTTATCGTTGTCGAAAAATATCGAAAAAAGTGTTTTTTCAACATAACCTCAAAATTACTCAACCATTCAAATTTGTACGCCCTCACAATAATTTTAGAGCTTTAAAAACTTAGCGGGAAGTTTCAGGAATATCCTGCAGGGTCAACCGCATTCCAGATTTTTTTGTATGTATTTGATTTCTGTATTTGAAAAATATTGATGTCTTTCACTCACTAAATAATATTTGTTTTACCCCATAGTTATTTCTTTCTTTTCTACTTCTCACCTCTTTATTTCAAGCGATAAGTCAACCCCCCCCCCAAATAATTTCTGGGCACGCCACTGATTATGAGTCATAATAAGTATAGTACTTAAATTATTTAGAGCTAAAATATTTTTAGAAAAGTCACTTGAACTTTACTATCCAAATTGTAGGGAATCTTCAAGTTTGTATTAGGAGAATATGAACAAACAGGAGGTGTAAGGAGATTGTACACACGAATAATGAATTGATTATTATGAGCCTGATATTTGTCGTGAGGTTTCTTTACTAACCAGTTAGGACAATAAAAAATTTTTACCACAATTTTGATTTTAAAATTTTAGATAGAGAAGGTAATTTTTCAAAAAAGACTTGCACGTAATGTTCACATGAAAAAACCTAAAATAATATTAACTAAAGCACAGACAGAAAACCCAAGCTAAATTCATTATAATGTAATATGTAAATAATAAAAGAACATATTTTTCATGTTAAAACATTTATTTAAATAATTGACCATTTCATACAAAAAAATATTACTAAAAATGTACAAGCTTCATTATAACGAGTTCGTATACTCCATACGTATCAACTAGTGATGTTAATTTACGTTATTTTATATATTTGTATAATACGCATGTATTATACCGGTATTTCACTCAAAAATTACATTGCATATCACATAGGCTATCAGGGTTACAATATACATTCATTATTGGATTACTGATCAGTAATCTGCTATATGTGTCTGATCAGTGATCAGACCATACACAAACGAATGAAATATAATATTAAAGCTTAAAATTAACAAAAAATACAAACTTCTATTTTTTGTTTTGATTTCGTTTTCCTGTAGCTGCCAAAAAAGTAAAAATTATATCAACGTAGTCTAATTTTTTCAATGCTGTATTAAACCTTTAATACATACGATATTTATTGTATTATACACATTCACATCACTAGTATCAACATATCACTCGAAATGTAATATAATAACTTCATATACTTGATATATTGATATGTAATAGATTCATATATTCCAGTACATAAATCAGCTCCTAATCGAGTACATATTTTTTATCAAAACCGTATTACCCGAAATGTAATAACTTTATATGGCCCACTACTTTTTTCAGGTACTGAAAGAGTTTTTTCTCAATAATAAAAGCCCCCTTTATTTTGAAAAATCGGCCACGCAAGAGTTGTTCTCCAAATATGATATTCCTACTCAAATCCGTGCACACATTGTATATCAGGTGTACTTCGGTAATCTACCACGTTGCTGCCTGTAGCTTTTATACATAGTATCGTAGCTTGGTTCTTCTAAAAAACTAGTCGAAATGTAACTAGTTCATATATTACATATGTATCAGTTCCTAGTCGAGTATTTGTTCTCAAAAACATATCACTCGAAATGAACCACTACATATATCGAGTGTACTACGGTAATTTATCATGCTGTTGGTTGCGTCTTTCTTGCCTAGTATTGTAGCTTGGTTCTTCTAAAAAACATTACTCGAAATGTAACTACTTCATATATTACATATGTATCAATTCCTAATCGAGTATTTCTTCTCAAAAACGTATCACTCGATATGTAACAGTTTGCCTCCAGATCTACAAAAATATGATTATATAGAAAATAAGTTCAGAAATTAATCTTAATAATTACCTACAAATTCATATCTTGATTAGATTTGTCCGTTGTGTTAATTTATGGCACATTTTCTGGTTGATTATTTAACTAGTAATGGGCATAATCGGCTTCTTTTAATAATCGAATTCTATCGATTCGATTATTCTCATAATCGGATGATAATTCGAATTATTTTTAATTCGGTCTCGAACTACATGGCTACGGCTTGGCTCGAATTCGAAAGCTCGATAGCTCGATAGCCCGATTCTGCCCGATCACCCGATGCTTGCCGATTTGAAAGTTAAAACGAACAAAGCATAACACATTGAAAATTGAAACCAGTCAAACGGTTAGGCAGGTCAGCATTAATTTTTTTTTATTTAGTAAGAATAGGAAGTGTGCAATAATTTCTATATTATATTTAGGGGGGGCTTGGGGGCTAAGCCCCCATGGAGTTACAGTCACTAAATACATACAGTACCGCAATATTTGCCATGTTGGTTCTGAAATTTACGGGGACATTTGAATTTGAAACTATAAGTTGGTGACATTGAGAAGTTGATTTTAAAAGCAAGATATCTGACTCCATGACAAATTATTGAGTATAGCCAATAGTATGACAGATTCTACCAAATGCCGCCATGTTGAGTCAAAAATTGCTTTCTCTCTCTAACACATTGGCCCATAGAATTGCGGTACTGTATATATTTAGTAACTGTACCCTGGAGTATAAATTAGCCTCCCCCGGAAATTCAAATTCGTGTCTAACTCTAAACATGTTTTGACACATTTTTTTGGCGACCGCTTAGGGCGCCAAACTAAAGAGGCGGCAGCAGCACATCCAATTCGAGAAAAATATATTTTGTTGAAAGTAAAATGTTAATAATAATAATAATAAAATAATTAGAAAGCCATAAACCACACCGGACCCCTGAACTGCTCCGACCATTTTTACACGTGCGAACCAAATGTGAGCGGCAAACTATCAAAAAAGCGCAGCGGCTGCAGAAACGTGAGAAACCCAATTATGCCATAAATATTTCATGATTTTCATTTAGGTTTTTAATATGCTGAAACGTGATTCCACAATAAACAAATTTAGAAGTAGGTAGGTATTTGCAATTTTTATTTTTCCAATTTCTCAGTTTTCTTACTTTTCTTTTGAGCTTTGTAAGTAACAGACAGATATATCGCTGCAAGAAAAATATTTTTGTTGGTGAAGTTCAAGTTATTTTAGAATTACCCGTCAGTACAAATTGAATATTAAACAAGTAAGTATTTATTTACTGCTTCTTTATTTTTTTAATTATGATACTAATTAATTTGATGGTTTTGGTAATACTATTTTTAAATTCCCAAATAATATATTTCAAATGTTTTTTCAAAAATATACTTACACATTCAAAAATTATTTTCAGCGCTTCGGATTTTGGTAATAACAATAAGGATAATGAGTGCTCCAGGTGCCAAAAAAAGATCCGTTGTTTGGAAATACTTTAATAAATTGAGTGACAGTAATCAGGCGAAGTGTAATTTGTGCAATAAGAACATAAAATATTTTGGCGGCACAACAAATTTGAAGCAGCATTTATTAAGAATTCACCCAACAACAAAATTAGTGGAAGAAATTCCTCGAGAAGAAGATGTGCCACAGGAAAACATTGAAAATCATGGAAACCAAAACACAGTGTCGTCCATAATTTCCTCTAAAAGCACAGTTTCCTGTAGCAGTAGTGCTATCAGTGCCAGTGGTAGTGGCTTCAATGTCCTACATTCGGTCCAAGAAACTTCTGGTGCCATACGTCAAGAGAAACGTACAACTAAGCAGCTCAAACTAATTGCTTCTACAAGTCAACTTTCCGAGTCAAAAATTGCAAGCATCGATAAGAAATTAGTAAAAATGATAACAAAAGATTACCAACCGGTATCAATTGTTGAAAACGAAGGTTTTTTAGAATATTCGCATGAATTGCAACCATTATATAAACCACCCAGCAGAAAAAAATTGACAAATGATTTATTACCTAGACAATATGAACAGAGTGCTTCGTTATTAAAATCTGTGATAAGTGAAATTAAACATTGTGCAATAACTACGGACATTTGGACCTCGGACAGCAACAAAGCTTATGTAACTGCAACGTGTCATTTTATATTTCAAGATAAGATGCATACGCGAGTGTTAGCTACAGAAGAAATATTTGGACCTCATACTTCAGAGAATATTGCAGCCAGTTTATCTACAATTTTAAATGAATGGGGTGTATTTCATAAAATTGTAACTATTGTTTCCGACAATGCATCCAACATGAAAAAAGCAATTAATAATTGCCTTCAAAAGTACCACCATCCGTGCGTCGCTCATACACTCAATTTGAGCGTCAACAATGCTTTGTCTAGCACTGAGAGACTAGCAGTGATTTTAAAAAAATGTCGAGCTCTTGTTGGGCATTTTAAGAGTAGCGTGCTTGCGGGCAACAAACTGAAAAGTGTGCAGCAACAAATGGGTTTACCAATTTTAAAGGTTAAACAAGATGTGGCCACAAGATGGAATTCGTGTTTTATTATGATTGACAGGTTGGTGCAGATTAAGGATCCGTTGTGTGTTGCAGTCGCAAATTTACCGAATGCTCCAGATTTTCTAGATGCAGATGAATGGAAGATACTTGCTGAATGCATTCAAGTATTAAAACCTGCATATGATCTAACAACAATTCTATCTGCTGAAAAATATCCCACAATTTCATTAATTATTCCACTACTTCGAGGATTTCAGTTCACATTGAGAAACATAGTCACTGAATCAGACGTTACCACAAGCCTTAAAAATAATTTATTAGAGACAGTTATGAGTAGATTAGGTAATTTTGAAACCAATAAAATTGTTGGGAAAGCATGTTTTCTGGATCCTAGGTTTAAAAAAATTGGATTTGGTTCAGAAGATAATGCAAACAATGCACATAAGTGGGTGACTGAAGAACTATCACACCTTATTGCTAATAAATCTTCTGCTGGTGAGCCTGTCCAAGAGAATGTAGAACCAGAAGCTTGCAGTTCTACCACCCCTTCTAACAATGACCTTTGGTCTCATTTTGACGCCAAATTATCAAAGGTAACAACATTTTCGACTCCTTCATCAATGGTTGTTCTGATTGTGAGGCAGTACTTGGAAATGGCAATTTTAGAGCGCACAAGAGATCCAATAGAGTTTTGGGCAAAACATAAACTATTATTTCCGGAATTGTATGAACTTGCCGTAAAATACTTATGTGTACCCGCGACGTCCGTGCCATCAGAGAGAGTGTTTTCTAAAACTGGCCAGCTTACAAATTCCAGAAGAAACCGACTCGCTCCGAAAAATTTAAATTATATTGTATTCTTAAATTCACAATTTTAGTTTTAAAGTTTTATAGATTTTTAATTTGTGAAGACTACTGTTTTTCTGGTTAGTATTTCATTGTATAATGTGTAAACAAAAATACAGTTATTTAATATTTTTGTTGCCAAACAAATTTTGATTTTTTTTGTGAGATTATTATTTACCGCACCGTATTTTTGTCGATTTTAGTTTATTGTCTATATTTAGAGATTTATATTTGATTTATAACCCACAAAACCTTTGTTTTAATTTGCTTTTATTCATGTTGTTTTTTATTATATCACATAGGTATTCAGTCATTTTATTCATGAAATTTCTAGTCCTGCCCTGTTCCTAACACTCTGACATGCGCATTTACAGACAGTCATCCATGCTCGCACTCGGTTTCGTTTCGGTTATTCATAAAACCGGTTGCAAATCGTAACTTATGGAAATTGATACTTCCGATTATTTTTAATTCGATTATTGAAACAAAATAATCGAATTGCGTAGGTTATTCAAATAATCGGATGACAGGTTATTTTTAATTCGAATTATCCCATCACTATATTTAACCACAATTTCATTTTTTGTAACGATTGTAACGTTATATTTGGTTGTTTTACCAAAAATTGTGAATATTTTATGCGTATACATTTTTTATTTGAATGACGATGTGAGATGTTCAGCTCTAAATTTCTGGCCTATATATTCTAAAATATTTAAAGTTAATTTTTATATAATCACATTGATAAAATTATAAATATAAATACCTGATTAACAAAACACAATGTCCGCCATCCTACGACACTGACGCCATATTTGTAGCGTCACTTGGTGAGTTTGCGCACTTTATCTACAGTTTATGTGCAATGCACCGTTGCCAACTTAGAAGTAAAACGAAACTAGTTATTCGCGCCGATTCAACGGAGTTCCTAATACTTCCTACATGTTCATAATCTCCTAATACAATTTCGAGAATTTCAGGCATTGTCTTGCTACATTTTCGCTGATTAATTTTAATTACTTCTCGGTGTTTGACGCATGATTTTCGTACAACATTCGTACCGTTGTCATATGAAAGGAAGAGTTTTGCGACAATAAATTAATAAATACGCGCAGCGAAACGTTTCTGACCGCAATAAAATGCATTTTCTGTCAAGATACGTGGTAAAATCGTCTGATATTCTCGACTTTGTATCAGGCGAATATGAATGTGAAGATTAGTACCGGAGCTCGGCAGCTAAGGCGCGAACAGTAACTCCGCCTCAATCCTAAGTTGTCAATTAATACAACCTATTTCCGATCGTCTATTTCGTTTTATTACATTTAAACGACAGAGTCTGTCTTTTGTGTTGAAATATACGTATATCGTTTATAATTGACACGATATTTAAGCGGCAATTTTAATTAAAATTAACGAGTTTTGTTAATTGAAACTAACAATTTAAGAAATAGTGTCGTATGAAAGTCTCAGGAAGTCCATGCATTTAATCGTTACAGGCTTTTCAACCTTTTTTTTTTGGAATAAATTAGTCCTCTTTTGGATTGAATAGTTCCGTTTCTATACTAGCGACATCTAATGGCGATTTGTAAAACGTACGTTTAGTGACTGTTCAAAAAAATTGACAACATAGGTGAACTTGACTTTTACGGTGTCGTACAGTTTTCAATGTTGCTTACGAATTTTCTAGTGGAAAGTAAAAAGTAATTAATAATTAATTACGTCATACACTAATTAGATAAGAGAACAATTTGAAAATAAAATTATGGATTTTATTTATGTTAAAGTTTTCTATAAAAGATGATTGTGTTCATTGAAAAGGAAACAATATAAAATTAACTGTAAATTTATAATACTCTCATAATTTATTTTTTCTTCTAGACTAACGGTATTGTTTCAGATGTTATTAGTGTTAGAAATGAATAAAATAGAATGAATTTGATAACATTAGAAATAATACAATTTGTAATATTATTTATAATCGCTTCTTCATTTGGTTATTTCGGTAATGTCCAAGAAGAAGATGATTGTTTTTGTCAGGTAATTTATAAAGGATTTGATTAAAATTATTGTTAATAAAGATAAAAATCAGCTTCAAGGCAAAATTGACGATTGTACCTGTAACGTAGATACTGTGGATCATTTCAACAATATCAAAATCTATCCAAGATTACGTAGTTTATTACAAAAAGACTATTTCCGTTTTTATAAAGTTAATTTACGTCGAGAATGTCCATTTTGGAATGATGATAGCCGTTGTGCTATTAGATATTGTCATGTTGAAGCATGTCCTGATGAGATGATACCAGCTGGATTAAAGGGGCTTTCTATTGATGAGAGCGATAGAGAAAAACCATCTAATTTGGTAAAAAGTTCTTTTATAATTCTTTCATAATTTATTACAATTAAACTTTTAGTATACTAGTGATAATTGTGAAGATGATCATGATGCTAAATTGGGTTATTTGAATACAACAATCAGTGCAAAAGTACAAGAAGATATTGCTTTATGGAGTGCTCATGATGATGCCCAAGATAATTTTTGTGTACTTGATGATGACGATAGTGAATCAAGTTATGTTGATTTGTTATTAAATCCAGAACGTTATACTGGTTATAAAGGCAAATCAGCACATAGAATATGGAATAGTATATATATGGAGAATTGTTTTAGACCAATATCTAGTAAAAATCCATATATACAGAGTTCAAAATTGAATAATATGTGTTTAGAAGAACGTGTCTTTTATCGTGCTATATCTGGTCTACATTCTAGTATAAACATACATTTATGTGCTAAATATTTATTAGCTGAATCAACATTAACAGAACCGAATGGTAAATGGGGACATAATTTAAACGAGTTTCAACGGCGTTTCTCAAAAGAAACAACAAACGGTGAGGGGCCACATTGGTTGAGAAATCTCTATTTTCTATATTTACTTGAATTAAGAGCGTTAAATAAAGCAACATCATATTTAGAAAAAGAAGAATATTATACTGGTAATGAATCAGAAGATTGGGATACACAATTAGCAATTAAAGATTTATTAAATATTGTTAATCAATTTTCTCATCATTTTAATGAAAGTACAATGTTTATTGGTAATGAACAAGCTGAAAAATTAAAATATGAATTTAAACAACATTTTCGTAATGTATCAACAATTATGGATTGTGTTGGTTGTGATAAATGTAAATTATGGGGCAAATTACAAGTAAATTTATTATTTTTATTTTTAAATTAACAATTTAATTGTTAATTACTTTCAGATTCAAGGCTTAGGTACAGCCTTAAAAATTCTATTTTCTGGGAAATTTGATAATAAAACTCCACAAATAACAACAATAAATAAGAACAAATTTAAATTACAACGATCTGAGATTGTTTCACTTGTAAACAGTATTGGACGGTACAATTTTATTTAATTATTATTTAACATAAATTATTCTTTTTATAATTCTAGATTATCAACCAGTATCTACGAATTAGATGAATTTCGACATTTACTACGATGATGAGAAAGGTTTAACTGAAATTATAAATAAGTACTGATTCGTACATGAGATTATACTTAAAATAATTTAATATATGGAAATTTAGAAAAATTGTTAAATTATTTATATTTTATATTTGTTTTACTATTTTAATATGTAGAATTATTACTAAATATTTACCAATAAACCAATTATTTATTTGAAAATTTCAAAAATAGAGCCATTTCAAGAGAACGCCATCTATTGCATAATCTTTAATATTGGTCGTATTGCTCTAAATGTAGCCCTATTTAAGAGGGCGCACAAAATTTTTAAGTCTAATTTTGCAAGACTTTCTGTTTTCCCTTTAATTAAATAATATTTAAATGTAAATTAACAGGTGTCGATATTAATAAGATTTATGAAGAATATAAGCAGTTTGATTATTTACGTAGCGCTTTTCTATTTTATATTTTAGAGATGGGTGTAAGTATAATATAGTATGCTAGATTTTTCAACAATAAAAAATATGCGTACACGAATTCATTCATTAATTGTTGTTAATTGTGATAATTGACGTGATATTTAAGTGATCAATAGTACAATTAAAGCATTTTTATGAATTATTGAAAATTTGTTATTAACACCAATCTCTATTATGCTTGTGAATTTCGTCAAGTTGGCGGTGTTAAATGTCAACATAACCTATACGACACGTCATCCAATAAAAGTTTTAGTAAAAATTGTGAATAAAATATTTTTTCGATTAAAGAAATAAAATGTTAACAAAATTTGAAACGAAATCAGCTCGTGTTAAGGGCCTATCGTTTCATCCAAAACGTCCATGGATTCTGGCCAGGTAAATATTATAATTATTATTATTATAAACAGGGGCATCCAGGGGATGTTTTGAATATTAACCTCAAAATTTGTCGAAAAAAATTATAAATATTAATTTTATAATCACAATGGTTTATTCTTAACGCAGATCCTACCGAGGCTTAGCCTTAATTTTTTAGTTTTTATTCAATTTGAAAAATCTGACGTATCTGGCGACCTATTAGGTGGAAGATTGTTGATAATTTGGATGTTTTTGGTATTAGAGATACAACAGGTGGTGTATTTGATAAATATCTATGAGATTATTGATATTTTTTGTATAAATTTCAATCTTTACCGGGAAATATTACTGTAGATAGTAGAGCTAAACATTGATTGGCTAATTAGTCTTTTTAGGATCTACACATATTTATTTTCTCATTTTGGTTACTCTCTGTTTTCAGGAATTTACACAGTGTAAGCATCAAAAGTAATGCTCCTTACTTTTCAATCCTTAGAAATGATGAAACATTTTATGAATTCTTTGCAGTTTTTGTAAAAATTACGAAGATCTCTGGTTAAGAATAAGTCGCTTTATCTATGTAACTACTTACAAGTACCTTTCTTTTTGTAAAATTCTTGATATAGTTTTTACTTTATTATTATTCCGTTAATTTAATTTATTCTGCGTTACTAAATTCTTGTCGCTCTTATAAATTCTTTTGAGTATTTCTGGTTAATTGCTACTTATAATTAATTTACTTAATTCTGAGACATTTTACAAACATGATACGTAGTGTAAATGGCGTATTCGTGATTTTCTAGTTAGGGCTGTAGATATAGGGGGGCAATTCCTTGTCTTCCCGCTGTAAACCTTTTTTCCCTCAAATCATTGTCTCACCTTCCAAAAAACGCCCCCACGTAGAATAGTTTTCTGATTACGGCCCTGTTTCTAGTTTACAAAATCTATAGATTGGTAATAATGAAAGTCAATTAATCATTTGAAAAGAATATGTTTATTAGAATTTTTGAGCAATTATTTGAATTAATGAAGGGTTATATTGAAGCAAAGATTAATTTTGAATTTTTATTAGCTGAATTTTTTCTCATTGTTATCAATAAAATAATCTAAATAAGATAAATAAAAACATTTATTTTCTAATTGTTTATTGTTGAAGTTTCAATTATTACTGTTGTTTCGTTTTCCATTTCAGTTGTTTGAGATAAATTTTCAGTTGTTGCAGCTATTGTAGTTGGATTATTTGGTAAAATTTTTGTATCTTCAACTCGACTTTCAGCAGATTCAACTTTATCATTATTTTCTATAGTTGTAGTACTAGCTGTCGTTGTTAATTCTGTAGAGGTTGTTGTTGATGATGATGATGATGTTGTTGTTGTTGGTGTTGTAGTTGTTGATTCTGCATTTTCAGAATTATCTTGAGTTTGATTCTTATCTGATTCCAAATCGTTATTTTTTACGAATGGTACAGTACTAGAGAATGTATCGATATTTTTTACTAATGGTGCAGTACTAGCTGGGAATGTATAATAATTAAAAGCACCAAAATTTGAATTATCAAATAATTGTTGGAATTCAGTAGGTTCAAGTAGATTTTTTAAATAAGTGGTAACATCAGGTATTGCTGTTTGATCTGAAATATCAGATGCAAAACTTTTTGCTTTAATATCAATAGATTGTTGTTTTTCTGGTTGTTTTTCTTCTTTTTGTTGTGTTTTGAAACTTGGAAAATTTGGTAAGACATCCGCTCCACCACCTGTTACAAAATAAACAGTTGAACTTGTACCATCTTGATAATTAGTATGATAACTAAATCCTTTAAATTGTGGTAATTTATTTTCGATTTTCGGTAAATTATATGTAATTGGTGGTTGAATTTGTGGTACTACTGTTATTTGTGGTATTGCCGATAGAATTGGTTGTTGATATATTGGTGTATATGGTGTATGAAATGCTGGAAATGTTGAATAAAAGTATTCCAATTTAACAGGATTCACCCATATTAATAAAATTCCAAACAGCTGTAAATAATAACCAGTTTTATTATTAAGAATTATAATTAATATAAAAAAAATGTTCCAGTTTTTTTTTTAATTTATAATTTGCATTATATTTAAATGCCAAATTAATTAGCTTTATTCGTGTATTTCACGGTCATATATGTAAAAATTATATCAAGGCTGGAAATGAATTTTCCATTTAATCTCATTTATGGTCTTATCAGTTATCAGAATTAATTGGAATAAAATCATACATTTGTTACGATAATCATCAAAAGAACAAAAATTTAATTAATGAATCTCAAGTTAAATTGTAATTTCAGGTGTGTCTAATTTTTTTAATTCAATTTTAACTAAATGTCAAAGATTTCGTTATTTTCTGTTGTTATTCCATGATTTTATTTTAATTGAGTTATGGGCAACAGTATTTTTATGTGTGTGTTTTTTTTCCGGATAGGCCTTCAGATATTTCTTTGTTATTAAAAATCAAACATCTTAATTATTAATTTTTAATAATTATTTTAATTTACTACAACCTTGTGGCACTGTAATATTAATTAAGGGAAAAAAATTATAATTGTCGCAATTATCACTTAACATAATTTTAATAATACACGATTTGTGTAAGAGGATTAATCACTTTTTTTTTAATTGTTGTTTTGAAATACACACTTACAAGATTGTACACCATCGTGTTATAAAAACAATAATATGAGCCAACCACTGTTTTGATTGTTTTCAAAACACACTACCTATGTGGGTAATATGTAAAGACTGTTTAAAATTTAGGGATTGTACCGAAATTTATAGTATCGGATCCTGTTTTCCCCCCGTCTATAGTTTTAAATCTTGATCTAAATTATAACTTATCGAATCAATGTAAAATATCTTTACCTAATTTCGGAATAACGTCGGCGTAATTTACCTTAAAATCGAATAAATTAATTCAAAACCATTAATTTCGGACGGTGAATCATAATTAGTTTAGCAAACTTTTAAGTTTCAACCAATCGATTTTCTTTCCTCAATATTTGAACATTGTGCTTTATTTTTTCTTAAATTTTTTAGTGATTGATATTTCCAGTTCATTTTTTGTATTATTTCTCAATTAACACTTTTTTTCTGTCATTAATCGATCTAATTAGGTTTATTTATTCTTTTTTAAGCTGCATTTAAAGAAACCTGTTCCACATTTTGCATAATCTTTAAACCCCCCGAAAAAAAGAAATATTTTATCGGAAATAGTGATCGAGTTTTTGATTACTTTCTATTATGAAACATTTTTGAGTTGATAAGAGGTTATATTTTGTTGGGATACCATATATTTATCTCCAAAATTGAAGTATCTTAAATTGTATGTAATTTAATGTAATATACTGTTATTGTTTTAAAATTGTGCAATATTCCAGACAAATTTTCATGCTCTTTTATTTATTAATGACTGTTTGCAAAATTGTCGTCCTTGCATTAAGTTAATTTGGTATTCTTTCATTTCCTCGAAGAATTTTATGGGACTACTTTTTGGTGTTTTTTTTTTGTTTTTTCAAAAAGCTTACAATAATAAACCACATTTTCATACATGGCTTACCACACCCATTATAAAAAATCCAGCTAATTGCATAATTGTTTTTATATTCGATCGATCATTTAAAAGATGCTTAACATGTTATCAAAGATGAGAGTAGTAAATTTTGCATTGTTAGTTTATGTAAAATTCTCTAGTTTTTAAAATTTCTATGAATAAATGAAATTTTTCTTTTTTATTTTAAATTGGAAAAATTGGTTTCCTCCCAGAATAAAATAAATATTGAAATTCGTCTGGTATATTTTTTGCATTGCCAGAGGTAAAGAATAAGGTGAACAACAATTCAATAACGTCTATATAGTTTATGTTTTAAATATCAAATGTGATGATAAGGGTGTTAATTGTTTATATATGTATCGAAAATTATTTGTAAAAATTGAAAGTTAATGTCAATGTTAAATTATTACGGAATCGTATCTAGAACATGTATTTTTTTTCTCTTGTTGTTTTCTCTGTAATTTGTTTATTCAAAAATTATAGTTTGGAGAAATGTAACGTGACCTTTAAGGCCTTTCTCTTTTTTTTCTGATGAATTATTAGGATAACCAGTTGACCAGTTGATGCCTACAAGATTGGCAACGCCCAAACCACATCTTTCATAGGTGTTTTTATTTATTTCTATTTTTTTTTATTATGTAGCAACAATTAATCTGTTACAACTTTATGAGCTAGTTTTCTTGTTAATAAGAGATAAAGTTTTAACTTTATTGCATAATTTTGTTTATTATTAAGAAAAAAAATCGACATTTAAAATTAAATTTCTCTAACTTATTATTTGTTGTGGTTTTTCCGATTTTTCTAGTTTACATAATGGCTCTATACAATTATGGGATTATCGGATGTGTACATTATTGGAAAAATTTGATGAGCACGATGGTCCTGTACGTGGAATTTGTTTCCACAATCAACAGCCGCTTTTCGTTTCCGGCGGTGATGATTACAAGATCAAAGTAATTAAATAACAATTAGTCGATGATTTTTCAATTAAAATGCGTTAAATTTTTAGGTATGGAATTATAAACAAAAACGTTGTATTTTCACACTTCTCGGTCATTTAGATTATATTCGTACAACAATGTTCCATCATGAATATCCATGGATTGTTTCAGCTTCTGATGATCAAACTATACGTATTTGGAATTGGCAAAGTCGTACATGTATATGTGTATTAACAGGTCATAATCATTACGTTATGTGTGCAATGTTTCATCCATCTGAAGATTTATTAGTATCAGCATCATTAGATTCAACAGTTCGTGTATGGGATATATCCGGTATTAAATTAAATTTTTAATTTAATCAATATTTGAGAAATAATTAATATTTTTGTAGGATTACGTAAGAAGAATGTAGCACCAGGTCCTGGTGGTTTAGAAGATCATTTAAAGAATCCTGGTGCAACCGATTTATTTGGTCAAGCTGATGCTGTTGTTAAACATGTATTAGAAGGGCATGATCGTGGTGTTAATTGGGCATGTTTCCATCCAACATTACCATTAATTGTATCTGGTGCTGATGATCGTCAAATAAAATTATGGCGTATGAATGATTCAAAAGCATGGGAAGTAGATACATGCCGTGGTCATTATAATAATGTATCATGTGTATTATTTCATCCACGTCAAGAACTTTTATTATCAAATAGTGAAGATAAAAGTATTAGAATATGGGATATGACAAAACGTAATTATTTACATACATTTCGTCGTGAACATGATAGATTTTGGGTATTAACAGCACATCCAACATTAAATTTATTTGCTGCCGGACATGATACTGGAATGATTATATTTAAATTAGAACGTGAACGTCCAGCTTATACAGTACATGGTAATTTCTTATATTATATAAAAGATCGTTATTTACGTCGTCTTGATTTCACAACATCTAAAGATACATCTGTTATACAATTAAAAGGTGGTAGTAAAACACCAGTATATAGAATGTCATTTAATCCAGCTGAAAATGCTGTATTATTATCAATGCGTACAACAAATCTAGATAATAGCACTTACGAATTATACACAATATCAAAAGATACAAATGATGATAATGTTGAAACTGATTGTAAACGTGGTTCTGGTTTAACAGCATTATGGGTAGCTAGAAATCGTTTTGCTGTATTAGATCGTACACATCAATTAGTTTTGAAAAATTTAAAGAATGATCTTACAAAAAAAGTACAAACACCATCATGCGATGAAGTATTTTATGCTGGTACAGGTATGTTATTATTACGTGATCCTGAACATGTTACATTATTTGATGTTCAACGTAAACGTACAATGGATCAAGTTAAAATAAATAAATGTCGTTATGTTGTTTGGTCATCTGATATGAATTTCCTTGCATTATTGGCTAAACATACTGTAATGATTTGTAATAGAAAATTAGACGTATTGTGTTCGTTACATGAAAATACACGTGTCAAATCTGGTGCTTGGGATGATGCTGGTGTTTTTATTTATACAACAAGTAATCATATTAAATATACTCTAATTCATGGTGATCATGGTATAATACGTACATTAGATTTACCGATTTATATTACAAGAGTGAAAGGTAAACACGTATTCTGTTTGGATCGTGAATGTAAACCACGTATTTTAACAATTGATCCAACTGAATATAAATTCAAATTATCATTAATTCATCAACGTTACGATGAAGTATTGTATATGGTGAAAAATTCCCGTTTAGTTGGACAAGCTATTATTTCATATTTACAACAGAAAGGCTATCCAGAAGTGGCATTACATTTTGTTAAAGATGATAAAACACGTTTTACATTAGCATTAGAATGTGGTAATATTGAGATAGCATTAGAAGCAGCAAAGAATTTGAATGATAAATATTGTTGGGAACAATTAGCACAAACAGCATTATGGCATGGTAATCATCAAGTTGTTGAGATGTGTTATCAACGTACAAAAAGTTTCGAAAAATTATCATTTCTATATTTAATAACTGGTAATTTGGAAAAATTAAGAAAAATGACTAAAATTGCTGAAATACGTAAAGCACGTTCATCACAATATCAAGGTGCATTATTACTTGGTGATATTGATGAACGTATAAGAGTATTAAAATCGTCAAATTTAACATCATTAGCATATTTGACAGCAGCAACACATGGTTTAAATGATGAAGCAGAGGAATTACGTAATTTAATCGGTCCTGAAAAGAGATTACCTGATGTTGATCCAAATGCAAAATTCTTCTTACCACCACCGCCAGTCCAACAAGCTGAATCAAATTGGCCATTATTAACAATTAGTCGTACTTTATTTGAAACAAATGCAATGGTACAAGCTGCTTCATCAACAATGAAAAATCTAATGATTGATCAAACTGCTGAACAGCTTGATGATGTAGCTGGTGGTGGTTGGGGTGATGATGATGATGAAGATATTGATATTGATCATGAAAAGAAATTAGATGATATACAAGCTGATATTGGTTCAGGTGGTGATGGTGGTTGGGATGTTGATGATAATGATATTGAATTACCAGATTTACCACAAGTAGCACTTAAAAATACTGAACAAGGTGATCCATTTATACATTTACCAACTCAAGGATTATCACCGAAATTTGTATGGACGAAAAATTCACAATTAGCCAGTGATCATATTATGGCTGGTTCATTTGAATCAGCCTGTAGATTATTACATGATCAAATTGGTGTTGTTAATTTTGGACCATATGAAAGTTATTTTATGAGTTTCTATAGTGGTTCGAAAACTATACATTCCTGGCAACCGAGTATACCTTCATATTTTAATTATCCATTACGTAATTGGAAAGATGCAGGACCGAAAGGTGGACTACCTGTAACTGGAGTCAAACTGAACGATTTAGTCCAAAAACTACAGGTAATATAGCCAAGATGATGATCGTAATTATAATAATATTGGTTATTATATTTATATTTTTTAGATTTGCTACCAGTTGACTACAGGTGGTAAATTTAGCGAAGCAATTGATAAATTCCGAAACATCCTCTTATCGATTTCATTATTAGTAGTTGATAATAAACAAGAGATTTCTGAAGCTGAACAATTATTGCGGATTTGTCGTGAATATATTTGCGGTTTACAAATGGAAACATTGCGTAAAACACTACCAAAATCAACATCAGATGAACAGAAACGACAATGTGAAATGGCTGCATATTTTACACATTGTAATTTACAACCAGTTCATCAAATATTAACATTACGTACAGCATTGAATATGTTCTTTAAATTGAAAAATTACAAAACAGCCGCATCGTTTGCTAGACGTCTTTTGGAATTAGGACCTAGACCGGAAGTAGCAAATCAAGCTAGAAAAATTCTACAAGCCTGTGATTCGAATTTGGTTGATGAACTACAATTGCACTATGATGAACATAATCCGTTTAATTTGTGTGGTTATTCTTACACACCTATCTACAGGGGTAAGGCTGAGGATAAATGTCCGTTCTGTAATACATCATATCTGCCAAAATATAAAGGGCATATCTGTAATGTTTGTACGGTTTCTGAAATTGGTAAAGATTGTATTGGCTTGAGAATTAGTCCGCATCAATTCAGATGAATGCTTGTATGTTTAATTTCTTTTTTTTTGTATTCATATTATTCTTGTGTATTTGATTATTATAAATAAAAGTTCGTTCAAGAGGTAAATGTTTATTGTTTAAGCATTTAGTGTTCAAATTGGACAACAACATAGGAAGAGGTATTAGAATGCAGTTTATATTAAAAACTAGTGCTCATGTAAATGAAAAAAATCTACAATTAGTATAAATATTTAAGTTTACAATTGCTTAAATTTTCATGAACTCTGATATTTCTTACCTCCTGTATTTTCTGGAGTACGTACAAAAAAATGTTTTGAACATTTGAAAAAAAAATTAATTATCACAATTTTATTACAAGGAGTGTTTTACAAATATTAATAATTTGTTGAAATAACAAAAGTAACATTCTTATATGATCATTGATAATAGCCCATGGAAAGGCACATATTCGACATACAAAAATCTTAAAACTATTTAGAAAACAAATGCACTTTCAATAATAATTCAAATAGTTAAAAAAAGAACACAACTAACAAATCAACGAAATATTACAAAAATGCATATTAACAAACTTCAAAAGTGACAAGAATTATATCACAAACGAATAATGAAAAAAAAATTGCACAAAATTTACCAAAGATATTGTAAACACATTTGAACTACACCCAACACAAGTATTAGAAGCAATACTTCATAATATGTCGGTGAATAATTTGAATTTATATTATATTCTATTATTTTATTGATATTTACTTGTAACAGATTGATTTTTTCACTATGCTCTTTAAGACTCTGTTCAAGATCATGGATAGCCAACATAATACTGTAAAAAAAAGAAAATATTAGAAATAAATATGGGGATATTTTGAAGAAATATACCTGGAATTTGTTGCCGCTAATGGCACTTTTTTAACAGACTGTGTTGAATCAGAATGGAATTCTTCTGATGTTGTTGCGCTATCATTAACATCAGCATCTGATGATATTTGTTTAGTTGCCATTTTACGTTTTGCTGCTTTTAAAGTGACCGATCTTGTTTCACCCTAATAAATAATAAAATAAAATTACTTCTTTGCTTATTATTCACAATTGAATAAGTAATACCTGTTGTGGATCAACACTGATTATACTAGCAGTACGAATCATTGGTGTTGGATGTCTGGTTCTAGTACGTATAACATAATTATATTCATATTGATATAAATCGTTTCTACGATCCCATGGACGCAAATCTGAATGTTTATAAACCCATTGGCCTGATTTTAAATCTTGTTGAAAATGTACTGGAATCCAATCTTCACATTTTGCCTTGCGTTCTTTAGAACGTGCTAATTTTATTAAAAATTAATCAATATTTTTAAAATGTTTTAATCAAAATAAAAACAGTACCTCTTTGTGCTTCTTCAAGTAATGTTTTCTCTTCAGTGGCTGCATTTAAGTCTTCACGTAATATAGCAGCTGAAACATGTTGCCATAATCTTTCTGATTCATTTTCAGCTTGATGATCGATTGGTACAGTATGACGTGTTAAACGACGTTTTCTAATTAACGGTGTCGGATTCCAAAGTATATCTTCTTCACCAGTACGTTTATCTTTTATATAAATTGTACCATCCCAATAACCATCAATTGTAGCTAATGTTTCTTTGCCTAATTTTAAACGTCCTGATATACAATTTGTTTGCTCAGTACCACCCAAAAACGGCTATAAAACCAATTATTTCAATCAAATAATTATTGATGATTTAAAATAACTTACCCTTAATTTAAATTCAATTTCTGTGTAATAACCAGTTTTTTCACAATTTATTGAAACTTTACCACCTAATTCCATTGTCAATGTACCCATTAAGATACCTTTACAATGAGCATATGGTACAGTCAATGTATAATCTTCACCACGTGGTAATAATGTTAATACAGCTGTACCATCTAATATAGCTGATATTGAATTACCATAAAATTTTGAACGTGCTAGAATACTTGCACTTATTGAAAAACCTTCTTGGCGATTTGTTACATAAAATGCGGAAACCTTAACATTATTGATTAGATTAGAAAAATTATTAGACATATATATATATATATATATATATATATATATATATATATATATATATATAAAAATAAATAAATAATACCGGTGGATGATGTGATACTTGTTCAGCTATATAGAAAGTTTTGGAACCATTTGGATGTGCCCAATAACATCGAAATGTTTCGCCTAATATTGGATTGTATGGCTTTTTTAAACCTTTAGGTTTCTTGTAAAACCCTGATAGATACCATTTAGTAACAGTTTTCATTCGTGTAAAAGCATCATCTTCAATTACAGCTCTAATGATAAAACAAAAATTTACTATATTATTTTACGTATAATATACTAAACAAATTTACCTTGATAAAATATCGACGTGATAATAAGAATCTGTTAATTTATCTAGAAATGATCGTGGTTCTAATATAAATGTAGGTAGAACAACTTTACTTAAATCCATTCCAGGACGTACTTGTTTAACTAAATACCAAATTAATGATTTATGTTCTTCAGCGAGTTCCTCAACTTGAGCACCAGCCTAAATAAAAAATCAATCAAAATGGTACACCTTATATAAATATTTTTTGTGCATAATTACGTCACCAAATTCCTCTTCGTTATTAGGAAGATATATTGTTTCCAATGGATCATCATCTCCATCTTCTTCTTTGTTTGATAATTCAGATTCAGAATCACTCATTTCACAATCACCAGTGCTGAGTTGTGCACCATTATCAGGTTGACTAACATCATCTAAATCTAAATCTTTTTTTAATTATAAATTTGTCTATTTATTGTTTATTAATTAAAATAATTACCATGATCAAAATGCTTCTCATAATCAGCTTCAGACCATTGTGTTTCATGACTTGTACTACCAGATGCTGATTTACTACTAACTGAGCGTACTAATGCTGAATCATTACGTATTGATATTTCTAATGCATCTAACCAACACATTCCTGAAGCTTGTGATGGTGCGCGAAATATTAAATATGAACTAGGTAGTGGTTGAACAACAGCACCTGAAATTTTTTAAATTGAATTATTTTGGTTATTTGTTTCTTTTTAAGTTTTAATAAAACCGATTGTTTCATTTTCTGGTCCTCTAGGTGCCCAAATAGATTGATCTAATGGGTTGTATAATTTAAAACAAAAACCATCTTTTTTACTTGGCCTTTCAATGACTTTACATGAATTCAACAAAATTGTTCCAACCCAATGACTACTCTAAAAATCGAATTAAAACAAAATATAATAAATTTTAATAATTTTATATAAAATTTTATACTTTAGCCTTTGGACTTTTATAAAGCAATAAAAGTCCAGGTTTTAGAACACACCATAATTTCGTCCATGATTTTAATGTGCCCCGTACTTTTAACCAATCAGTCAATACAACAACAGACGGATCTTTTAATGAATTTAACAATTCATTTGTAACACGTTTCTTTTCTTTACGATAATTCTTCCTTTGTGCTTTATACGATTCTTTTCTTGTTAATTTTGTACATGTTTCGGGGCTCTGAAATTGTAAATATTGCAAATATTTCGGTATTAATGTTTCCTTTTTATTTCTCACCCTATCAGTGACCACATCAGTACCAGTCACACCTTGAATAATTTACAAAAAAAAACAAACACGATTAACTATTATCAACAATAATTTTGATGTTATTGTTGAAAATTTTTTGGTAAGAGTAGGGCTCTTGGGTTCCGAAGTTTCTATAAGTGATATGTTGATGAAATTTTGTGAGTGTATTGAAGGGGTCGTTATGAATCTGAAAAAAAATAATCAACCTCCTCGGTTCCCCCTAAGTTGGAGAACACCCCCCGTGGGGGGAGAGGGACGGTGATAGCTGCACAAAAATATTACCATCATAAGCGGAGCATGTTTAAAGGTAAGTGTGATTTTTTCTAGATTTTTATTGCCCTTAATTACGCCAAAAAAAATTAATAATTCATGCGTAAATGTCACCGAGAGAGATTTTTTAGTCGCTCTCCTGCGATCCTACAACATATTTAGATATCGTATTTACGCTTGAATTTTTTTTTTGGTGTAATTAGCGGCAATAAAAATCTAGAAAAAATCACACTTACCTTAGAACATGCTCCGCTTATGATGGTGATATTTTTGTGCAGGTGCCACTGCCCCCCATTCCCCGCGGGGGTGTTCTCCAACTTAGGGGGAACTGAGGAGGTTGATGATTTTTTTTAGATTCATAACGACCCCTTCAATACACTCACAAAATTTCATCAACATATCACCTATAGAAACTTCGAAACCCAAGAGCCCTACTCTTACCAATTTTTTGAAATACTCACCAGGACTGGACGGTCCAGGGCTATTGTTCAAAGAATCATTTGATGGTAGTTTTGGTATAATATTCAATAATGTACGTGTCTTTTTATCATCATTCCGATTCGTTTTTATTGATGTTGAGGGTGTTGTCGGTTGATTGTGTGTATCAGATGTATGTTGTGTGCCTTGGTTGTTTGTATTTGACGACATTGTGTAATTTATTTATTTTGAAAATAAAAACTTAACCTTTAATTGTAGTTTACATACAATTAACACACAAAATTACACACCTATACTAAAATAACCAATTAACAACAAATCGAATTAATCAATTATTATAACAAAGGAATGCACATTCAATTTAGATAATTTTGAAAAAAATTGCCGATTTTCATTACAAAAATCAACGAGATTCCGTCAAATTTTGATTTTTCTAGATGAAAACAAATGACTATCGATACTGTCATTTTGTTTTTACTATTGAATCACAACACACTATTGATTTTATCTAGTTTTTTTAATAAATAATTAAAGAAATACAAATTTAATTACTTATCGAATCAAAAATGAATGTCATAATTATCTAATTATGAATTTAACTATTAATTATTTACAATATGCACTATTGTACAAAGATCACGCAGTCAATTATTTAGAAAATCGTCGATTTCTATGCGTACGCATACACCGGCATAACAGTGCTACCAATAGAATAATTATGCGGTAAAATTCAAAAACAATTTATTCATGGAAATTAATATTTAAACAGCTTGTTCGTTTAATTTGGACATTAATACTTTTGTTTCCTCTGATGCCAACGGAGATAACTGCAATAAAATAATTAAATGAGCCGCTAACGGATTGGTACATAAATAATTGCGATTTTTCAAACAATACAAATTTACCCCATTCAATTACTAAGTAACAATCAACTTTTTTTCTTTTAATTACACTATTTAATCTTTGATAGGCTCAAAAACCGCAATTATTCTCTATTGTAGTTATATAAAACCTACTCTTTCGACGAAATACTGTACATCTAATTTAATTTGTAGACGAATTTTCATCTCATCGGACACACTATCAGTCGGTTGTTGTGTTGTTAAATTCTCCTCAGTATTAACAATATTACGACTCTTTAAACGACGTAATGATTCTTCGGTTTTACAAACAGAACGTAGAACATCTTGAACTAAATTCGAATACCTAATAAAAACCAATAAAATCAGTTTGATAATAAAAAATAAAATAAAAATAACCCTTACTGTTTTGTAATTGTAGCGATAATTGGATCAACAATAAATTCAATTATATTCTCTATTGTAGATTTGAATGCTTCATAAAATTTAAGAATAGGTTGTACAGCTTCTATAATATAATTACTAGGATCTTTCGGTGATGTTCTATTAGTTCTGCGATATAATCGCGGAATCGATGCGATATTTTGTAGTGAAACAACGCTTTTATCACATTTAACACTAATCAAATGATTTTGTAATTTATTAACAGTCTCACTGATGTATTTTGAATTTAATTCAAATATTTTTAATAAATATTTATGGAATTCTTTCGGAATAATATCGAATATTGTGCCATCAATTTGATTTACATCAATAATGACTAAATTCTTGATTATCAATATATCATTAATCGAATGTATGATAAATTCTTCCCAAAAATTTTCATTAATGTCTTTATTATCATTTAAGGCTTGGTCGAACCATTTTAAATAGCGCGACAACAACAACATTGATAATTTTAAAAGTTGATCAACTAAATTATCAATAAACACATTAGGACTAAAGCAATTCTTAAAACATTCCCATAGAGTTAATGTTATTTTCAATCGACACTTTATATTATTATCTTTAGTATTACTGTTATCGATATAACATTTATCTGGTTTTAAAATAGCAACACTTTCAAATTGTCCAGCAATTTGTTGGAATCTTATCTCAAAATAAACCGGTAAATTGTAACGTTTTATATAATTTTGGAAACTTTCGTTTGTTATTATCAAATTTGTATTACCGCATTTTTCTGATATTTTCATTAAAAAATCATATGTTGTTTTATAGCGTCGTTGGAATAATTCTGGATTACCGGGTGCTGTTACATGCGGTAAACCATCACGTGATTGCTTATCAATCTCGACCCAAAAGCAATTCAAAACGAAATTATATCTCTTCAATTCATTATTTCTAAAAAATACAAATTGTACTTAGTTAATAAAAAAAATTGTTAAAAATTGATTACTTCTTTAGAATATCCAAGATTTTCCCCAATTTCTCCTGCATAAATTCCAATGTTTCCTCATAAATTTTATCAAGATCATTATTACAAAGTTCTAAATAATATTCAGTGTAGAGTTTTTGTAATTTTGGTCTTACAATATTCATTCGATATAAATTTTCAGCGTCTTTTTGTTTTTGTAAACTCTCATACATTCTCAAACAACGCAATATTACTTCTTCATCATTATTATCAATAGATGATAGAAAGATTTTATTGACAATTTCAGTCAATTTTCCACAAATATCATCAATTTCTTTTATATTTTCATTAGAATATTCATTCAAATAAGTGTATTCAAACGAAAATTTGTTAACGATACGTTCTAAAATTATCGAATTATTCGATAAATTATCCGTTTTCAACATATGTTCGATATAAATTGCAGAATTAATTAGGGCAAATCTCATCAACAAGTTGTCTTGTTTGCTGTTATTTATCTCGATTGATTTCAATGTATCGATACAATCTCGTTCGGCTGTCTGTATCAAATCAACTAATGTCTTAATTTCTTCTCGTAATTGATTGATAGGCAATGATAAATCATCAATTTTCGAACTTAAATTCGTCAAATATTCAGCTAAATTTACAATTGCTTCAGTTTCCATCTTCAATATATCGGCCATCTGTTGATGTAGATCATATCCGTAGTTTTTTAAATCATTTCTAATCGTTTCTAAATCAGATTTTGCTGTATAATTTGATAAGCATTGGTCGACATTGAAATTTTCCTAAAATTTATATTTTAATAACAAAAATTATTATAAATAATAATAGAAATACTTTAAAAAAGGATTCACGCCAATCTTTATCGATTCGAAAATTCATTTTAGACGATTTTCTTACACGAAAACTTTTTGAGGTTACGGTTGCTTTGATAGGTTAGGTGCCATTTGTGACGTTTCAGTTCCAGCACTATTTGTCGCCCCAGACACGCGGGAAATTTAAAATTGTTGCTCAATTGTCTACTATGGGGATTATAAATAAGATGAAAATTCAGAGATTTAAAATTATTCAGTTATTGAGAGTGCAACTAGAAAACTGTAGAGGAAAATTATAAAGAATATTAATCAGAAAAATGTCTCCACTTAACACCTACTTTTTAAAATGCAACACATTGGGGTATGTTTTAGAACTTGTTGGGCATCTGAAGGGTTGATTTTTGAAGCTTGCATTCGTTAATAATTCTTTCATTTTATAACCACAAAACTTTATTCTTTTACAGCTTACAAAATCGTGAAATCCGATCGATGTTTTCGAAGTCTTTAGACCTGCCTTATCCATAAATTTTGCAAATTTTCAAGATTCGTACGACCTGTAACACCGTCTAATAATAAAGCTCCTCTTCTATTTTTTTGAGTAAAATTAACGGCATCAATGAAATTCATCAAAGATCATTATAAAGTAGGTACTGTGTATATTGTATGTGCGGATTTATGCTAATTTTCATAGACAATAAGCTTCCTCATTTGGTTTAAACATGCCATAAATAACTACCTATGAGGTGATTAAAAAATTTAAAATACAATTAAATTTGTCATTATAGAACAATGGAACCTACTTATGCTATCATTGTTACAAATACAAATTTCTGTTTAGACACTTAATTGTTTCTTTAACATTTAATCGTTTTTACTTTTTATTTTATATTCTCACTGAAGATTTTGTTCATTGTTGAAACTACCTAAATTACACTTTCAAGAAAATGATACATGTATATAATAATTAAGAGCATCATAACGGTAGATGTAATCAAAAAATATCGATTATAACACTAGAGAAACGTAAAATAATAATGGAAAATTAAATCAATATGCATTTTAATAAATTAAAATTATTGTTTGTTGGATTAATTAAAATTGATTAAGAGAAAATGAAGCTTTCTTCGGAATTATTTATAAGGAACAAATAACAATAGATTTATTTTACAATCCTTTTAATAATATTTTAAATAATATAATTGTTTCATTTAATACGAATACGGTTGACGGATTTAGAAAAATACGACAATTATTCATTTTTATTTAATGACAATAATAATCAGTGGTTGTTCAACTTGATTGTTTTGAATTAAATGTATGGAGTTTAAAACGACCCTCATGCAGGTATTCGGATGTAATTTTAATCATATTTATTGCACTTTCTAAGAATTATTTAAATAATAACATTATACAACAGTGAAATGTGATAACTGTATTTGAAACTATTCTATCATTAACCAATTTGGATGATAACTGTTTCAAATATCGACATCGTATTTCATTTAAGAGCAGTGGCGTAACTATCGATAAGCAAGATTAGGGTCTCATTATTACTATTTGATTTTTGAACATACACAGGGTATCCGGCCTGGAAGTGCACAATTTGGCTGTTTCCAGCAAAAAAATAGAGCCATTCGAATATTTTTTGAAGAATTTGTAAAGTAGCTCATGTAGAACATTTTAACAAAATTAGAATTTTCTTGCTTATTTGGAAGTCGGTCAAAAACGCTAGTTTTGGACAATGTCGCTATCTGAAAAAGTAGCTATACACCTAAAATGACTGAGAATGATTCGAAATCTAATATGGATTTTTCTCCGTTTTCCTCCACTGTATTCCAGATAAAAATCAAATCATCTTCACTTGTTCCAGAATACAATGGAGGATTACGAAAAAAATCAATGTTGAGAGGATATTCGAATCATTTTCAATCATTTTAAGTGTTCAGCTAGTTTTAATTTTGGTAAAATTGTCTCCAAAGAAAAACCTCAAAATATCCCGAATTACTCCCCAGATATCAGTTATATGGTTTTATAAATGAACAATCCGGTATGTTTAACTTATTTTAAATTTTGTCTAAGGGCCAAAGATTTCTAAGTACGCTACTGTTTAAGAGCGACTCGAATTTTTTGAACAAATATTTGGCATTAGTTTTTCATTTTTAATCTAATGGACTAAAAACAGGATTTGATAAGACAAATTAATGGTAATTAGCTTTGTGGTTTTTTTTATTGACGGAAAGTTTATTTAAATAGCCAACGAAACTCGTTAATATTCTTATCATTCGATATTTAATTTATGAAGAAAAACGACTCGTTTCAAAGATTTTCGAAAGTGTTGATTTGGATCGAAAGACTTTCTCTAGTGATGAGTGTTTGGAAGGAAAGATGATTTTAAAACTCGACTCATACAATCAACTGATGCGTTATGTGGGACAAATTCTAGTTTTTACTCTTACTACTTATACTGTTTAACAACGTTTATTATATTCAGTTGTAAACATGCCGTCAGCATATTAATATTGTTATTGATAATCCGTTACAGATATTTTGTGTGTATCTCTAAAATTTTTAAACTAGTGATACTTTTATTTATATAATAATTAAGAGAAATATGAATCGTTTTATTGGAATATTCATAGTGAGTAAATTTTTTAGTGAAATTTTGTTTAAAATTTAAAAATCCTAATTACAGATTCTATTGGTTGTGATTATTGCTGTTAATTGTTTGGATGATTCAAATAAAACATCAATACGTCGTAAAAGAGAACCGCCGATAATTTATCCGATTAAACAATCATACGGTCCACCACCACGTCGGAAACCGAAACCTGTTTATGGTCCACCATTGAGACCTAGTAAACCGAAACCAATTTACGGTCCACCTAAAACAATCTACGGTCCACCACCAAAGCCCATTTACGGTCCACCACCGAAACCAATTTACGGTCCACCCTCAAAACCTATATACAATTCACCACCTAAAATATACTCTTCACCATCATTCAGTTATAAACCATCATCATATTCACCCCCATCTTCAAGTTACGGCCCACCATCTTATTCTCCGCCAGTGCAAGATTATAGTGTATCGTACCATAGTAGTGAACCACCGCAGAGCTATGGACCACCGTCACAGAATTATGGACCACCCTTGCCAACTTACGGACCACCAAGTTATTCTCAACCGTCTGAAGGATATGGACCGCCGTCTCCGCATTACGAAACCCCTTCGTATAATTACGGTGGTTATAGTCCACCGACGCCAAGTTATGGACCACCGGCGCAAACTTATGGTCCTCCATCTCAAACATACGGACCACCGTCGCCCAGTTACGGACCACCACCATCACAATCTTACGGACCACCACCTTCGCAAAGTTATGGTGCTCCTAGCTATACACCTCCGGCAACATCTTACGGTATTCCAGCGCCGTCATACGCTCCATCACCCGCATACGGAGCACCACCGCCGAGTTCAAATTATGGAACACCATCATATTCACTACCATCACAAAATTACGGACCACCTAGTTATGAATCACAAACAACATCGCACAGCCATTCAACACCGACATTCTCTGGTTTTTCAGATAATCTCTCATCTTATCATTCGCAATATGAGATCACCGGTTTGAATAATCACCCATTGAGTTACGATGCAACATCGGCGAGTTATGGTACACCGGGTGCTCTGAATTCATATGGTAATCCTGTAGCAACACAACACGATGCACCACCACTGAAACACGGATCATTCTATCAGAGAAACGAAGAAATTTATCCAAACGAAGACAGTTATGCTGCACAAACTGAATTGTTGCATATTGAAAGTGATTTTGGAGAATTGGCGAAAAATAGCGAGAAAATCACTAAAATTCGAGATGTTTCTTATAATAATACAAATGAAACAACAACGAAATCAGCGAATCATAATTACGAAGGTCCAGGAGTTAAAGATGATATATTAGAATTGTACGTGGCTAATAAGAAGAGGCAAACACCGAAAAAAAATTATTAAAACGAATAAAGAAAGCTCCAATACTTTTAATTTATTATAATGAAAATTGATTAAATTCTATTAACGAAATATTTATTTGATATGTATCGTATTTTCACCAAAGATTTGTAGAATTTTGGCTAAAAAAATATACCGATAAATAATCGCTAATTTATCTTTTACTTCGATAATTTCTGCCATTTTAACCATAGTTCTATAGTTTTATAGCGGTGTTCCATCATGAAATTCCAACTACTCATATTTTCGGTGAGTGAAATTTTAAAAATACAATTAAAAAAATAATTCTTTTTACAGTATCTGTGTCATCAAGTCTATTGCGTTAACGATAATTTAATGAAATATTTAGATAGTCAAGTTCACATTGTCCGTAATCAATTAAAGCGACATGCAATTTTAGAAGGTAGACATGCTTGATAACGGATAACAATTTTAATAATTTCACTCTTTTTTCTATAGAAAATGACTATAATTTAGTGTTTACAAATGATAGAATTCTAGAAAAATTTGAAAGAAACAATACGCAATTACCGGAGTTTCTCGAATTGTTTGATAAATTTTGTTTATTCGTTAATGGAGATTTGTATGAAATTTCAGGAACAAATCTCACGTTAATCCACCACTTTCTAAATTCAAAAACAATCCTAATTAAGGTAAAACGATTAATGGTAATTTCATCAAATTTACTTTAAAAATTTTATGTTTAGAGCATCACCTATAACAATACCGGAATTATCTTAATTGTTGAAGATTCCCATAATGCTAAAATCTATTTCACATTTGAAAATGATTCGAATTTTTTTTTAATCCAAAGTGTTTTCCACCCCAATATATCTGATGCTAAATTTTTTATAAACAATAATAATTTATATTTGTTGATAACAAACTATCGTGAAAATAGTTATGAGGATGTTGTGTAAGTTGAATTATTTTTTTTTTTTTAATGAAAACAAGACAAAATTAATCGATTTTCAGTTTATATAAATTTATTCAAACACATTTTGATGAGATTGATAAGTTTCAAATGTTGGATGCAATAAAAATTGCAACATTCACACACAATGAATACGAGATTATTATCATATTGCAAAATTCTCCCATTAAACAAGTAAGTATTAACGTTACTATAATTATGCCGAAAATCGAGAAAAGTCAAGTTGATTTGGGACAATCATTTGACCAAGCTAACAATAAGTGAAAAAGTCGCCTTACTCTTACGCGGCCGGCTTGACTTCGCACAAATCCATACTCAAAACTCAAAACTTCCGTTTCACTTCACAGCTTCAAAGCACCGTAGATTTAAGTTAATTAGCCCAAAATGAAATGGGTACAGATCGCGAATTTAGTTTTTTACAAGCTAAAGTCAAGTCGGGTAAACGGAAGACGTATATTTTATAACCATAGTGTATATGATTAATTTTTGAAATTTGAAGGTAAGTTCGTCGATCTATGAATTTAAATCTGATAAGATGGTGAAAATCCAAAAAGTCTCGACGCAACACCCTAAAAAGATCCTAACATATCGACAAAATGGTGAAAATTTCGTCGTAATTATCGACAATAACTCAATAAATCATTACATTTGGTCAGGTAAATCAAAAAATTGATGTTATACTTGAAAAATTTCAGTGTATAAGGTTTTAGGATTTGAGCTTGTAATTTGGAACGAAATTCCTATAAATTTGATGGTCCAAAATTATATTTTTCTAAACTTAAGCGATATTCCGCTCATTTTAATAACGGAAAATGTACGATCTTCATTTTAATTGTTGAAAATATAAATAATTTTATAAATTTTAGAACAACATTGAGGGCTATTTTCTGGGTTATAAACGAATTACGCCCATTCAAATTACTCATCCACTAAATTATCGGACAATTTTAAATGTTGGTTACATTTCTCAGAAAAACACGTCGAAAATTATTGTAGCTAATACTGATGAATCTTCAAAATTAGAAATTGTTTCAAGTGATGTACAAATAGAAATTTTCGGTAAAAGTATTTCATATAAAATATGATTTATCTCTAATCGAAAGAAAATTATTGTTAAGTTTTCTTTCGACCGGAGACAATGTACCTAATACAAATAATTTGCTTTCCCTCATCGTTACACAATTTACTATTTTAGAGAAAATGATTGAACGAGTGGAAAAATTATCTGATTGTATGTTGAATTTAGAAAAATCGCTTGATTCGTTAACAAATTGGATGAAAAACTCTACGAATGGATCTAATAATCAAATATTAGGAGTTAAAATTAATAAATTACAAGTATTGCGTTTATTAATTTATAATTAATTAATAATTTGATTCCTGTTTTAGCAACCCGATTTTCAAATAAACTTTTCAAAATTAGTCGATAAAATCGATAAAATTGAAAGTCAAATTGAAGATTATAACACTAGTACAAATATTTTGGTATATTTTATATTATATAAAAATTAACAATAAAGAATAATTAATATTATTTTTAAGACAATTAATGGTTTTACAATTGTACGAAATGGAATCAATTCGAGTAATATTATTGCTAGAGATATCTTACCAGAACAAATTAATAATAAAACAAAATTTTTTGATAATCTCTTATCATACTCAAAAAACCAACATATAACAGGTGTTGTTACAGCTGAAACTATGATTACTAGAAATTTAACAACAAAAAGTGAAATATTTAATAGTAAAGCATAAGAATTTTGAGTTCTTCGCGAGTCTCTATCTCAATCCCGATCCCCATTTCGGCACGGACTATTCCAGCAAATAGAAATAAGTAAAGAGGCAGGGACGGTTTAAAACATGTCCATCATGGGCTATCCAAATAATAATAATCATGATACTGTATTGTAAAAAGACTATTCAGACATAAATAGACCCGTCCTTGTGCAGTTTGAGGGATTGAGATTAAGACTTCTCGAGAATACCTTTGAAGCTATCCTAATGAAAATTATTTTAGATTTATTGTTATCGAATGGAAATGAATCTCGTATCAAGATGTTAATTACCAAAAAATTAATTGCGAATGAGGTACAAACAGATAAAATCAACAATATCATTATTGATGAAATTTTCTCAAAATCAAAACGGATAACTGGTTGGAAAACTTTCGATCAACTGAAAATTAAAAACGCCCAAATCAATCAAATTAATCAAGTAATTCTATATTATAAATAAAAATATGTTTCTCGATCAAGCAGCAATTGTGTTGATCAGAAAGAAACGCAGCTTTTCTTACTCGTTCAAGAGTATATTTTTCTGTTTTGTAGATTCAATCGAGGAATTTTGCAAAATTCTTGACAAATCCAAATTTATTGCAATATGAATTTGATAAAAACTTAAAAATTAATAATCTCACTGTTAATTTCATCAATAATATCGATTATGATAAATTCAAAAATTCAGTTTTTCGACTAGGACTTCACAAAAATATTACAGGTTAATTAAATTAATTTATTAATTTTTCTATTAGAAATATCGATTTATTTTAGGCAATTTGACACTTTCTAAAGTGAAAAGTAGATACTTTAATTTCGATAAAATAAATAATATCGAATTTGAGAGATTTCTAACAACGTCAACAGATCAAATTTGTAATTCTCTAATGGAAATCAACAATGTAATTGTTGAAAATGCAACAGCAAATTCAACAAACAACATCAAATTCGGTGATGATTTAACAACATTCTCCGATAATTCAGTAAAAGGTCCAGTCAATATTTATAGAGTCGATGTTCTAAATAATTTAATTGTTGATCAATCTGTTATCAAACTGAATCAAGAACATATTATTGGTACAAATGAGACTGATTTTCTACAGATTTATAATGGTTTAGTTCGAATTAATGGCAATTTAATAATACGTAATTTAAATTCGAGTCAATCATCGAAAATTTATTTGAATAATGAACAATTTCAACCGGATTTAAATCAATATTGGCTTAAAAATAAAAATCAATTAATTCCAGTACATTTTGAAGCTATAAACGGAATATCAACACCACATTTAATAACGAAATCAATTAATGGAATTAATATTGATCGATTTATGTTAAATACAAATAATCAAACATTACCGACTAATTATTATTTTGAAAAATTACAAATTAATGGTAATTTATTCTTAAACGATAAATATCAACATTTACCAGATTTAGAAAAGATCGAAAAAGAAGCTGTAAAAACAACAGGAAGGTATAAATATAGATAATCAGAGGAATTCTGTATAAATCTTAATCTTAATCTTTATTAAATCGAGAGTTATGCAGAATTCTAAATAATTACAGAAAAATAATTTGTTTGTTTTGAAATAGTTTCGAGATATTTGGTAAGAAAACTTACAATCATTTGAAGATTGATAAAATCGAAACATCCAGTATTAATGGTTATAAAATTGACGATATCATCAATCGAAATATTTCAGGTAGAATAACGTGTATCTAGTCGTATTCTGAAAACAGTTATCGTACTCATTTTATCAATCTCTCTGTGAAAAGAGGTTCAAGATATGGTAACCATTTTCAGAATACCACCAACTTTATCTAAAAAGAAAAGTTAAAATTAATTAATAATTCTAGGAGATAAATCTTTTAAACACTTAATCATCCATAAAAACTTAATTAGTAAAAATATTTCAACAAATCTAATAAACAATATCGATATTGATGAATTTATAAACGATATTTATTACGTTGATAAAGATGTAACAGCTAATTTGTTGAATTTCGATAAAGTTTCAGGTGAGTGATTGTAAAAGTTCATATTTTGATATAACTAAAGCCCGGATGTATAATTTGTAAAGGTTAATACTGTTTACGTTCTACAATAATAACTGATTCGATTATGTAACATTTTCCAGAATACCACTCAATATCTGAGTATTTTTCTCATTCTAATATCCGGATTATAGTTATAAAATCGCAATTTTTATTAAGTCAAATCACAATTTTTTTATCGATTTTAGCTAAGAATTTGTACACCACCACTCTTAATGGTAATCATATAAATTCATTAATTGTAAAATACAAGAAAATCGATGATTTAACTAATTTAAATGATGTCTACTTCAATAAGAACGTTAAATTAAAAACTGTTTCAAATGTTTCGACAATTAATAATATAAATATTACGAATTTACTAAAATCGAGGGTAATTAAGATAATATTTCCATTGGAGATAGTACATTTCCTGACTGTAGTCCGGAAGTGTGTCACTTTCCCTACTCGTTACACTATATAATGTTCGTATATTTTTGGAAATTTTAGAAAAATCGTTGTACCAACGGCGAAATTACTGGTAATATTCGATTTATTGAAGATGTTTTTGTTGAAAATTTGAATGCTAAGACTGTTAATAATATTAATTTGTTTGAATTAATGAAAAATCTTTTATTGAAGAAAGGCAATCAAAGAATTAGTGGTGAATTTAAGTTTCAGAATTTAAAACTTGGTATCTAACGACAAAAAAACATGTGTTCTTTTATAAGCTCAAATATTAAAATTTCAGAAAATCTAATTACTAAACAAATTAATGAGATAAACGTTGATAATTTGGTTGATATATCAAGTAAACAATTACAAAAATTAACAATACCTGGAGGATTACGTCTATTTAATATTAGTCAATTAAAATCAATTAATGGAAGATTTAAGTGTAATTTAGATGAGAGTATAAAAAATCTCCACAACATACCACCACAATTATGGAAAAATGTCACAATTGTTAACAATGTGACATTATTAGACCAGAGCAGTAGATTATGGAGGATTTTTAATGAAGTTGTCACTAAAACAGGCAGAAATCAAATAATTTCACCGGTAGACCACAAAACGAGTCAATTTAAAAATCGTATTCTGAAAAAGTTATCAGAAACAAACAACTTACAGAGAACGCATGTCTCATTATTTAGCGCTGTTTTCTTTTTCAGAATGCGATTCTAACTCAATTTCATTTGCTTATCAATTAAATTTATTCACAGGTAAGTTTTGCTAATGATATCACCGTGGTTGATATGGTTTCGAAGCAGGATATAAACGGGGTGAATTTGGAGGAAATTATCAAGGACGCTATTCTAATTTCTGATAATAACGAACAGGTATTTTAATGAATATTTTTAGGCAAATAATTAAAATTTTGATATTTAAGACAATTAAAGGAAGAAAATTATTTAAACAATTAGCAATCGACGATACGATAACGTCCAAAAATCTAATAGTCGGTAAAATAAATTCTGTTAATATCACGGAAATTATAGATAAAATTCAAAATAGTGCAAATACGACAAGATTTCGTGGTAGAAAATTATTCTACGGTGGTCTTCAAACCAAAAGAATTTTCACCAATACAATACTGGATACAGTACCGGAAAATTTGGTGAGTGATGGTGATTTAAGGCAAATACCGGAAGCAATTTTTGATAAATTGAAAATTTCGAATAATTTTAACGTAACGTATGTCAATGATATTGATTTAAATGTAATGTTGAATGATAGAATATTGTTGAATGGTGACGATCAGAAAGTTACGGGCAATTATTATTTTACAAATATTACAACTAGTAAGGACTTTAATTTTATTTATTTTGTCCATCTAAATTAATAATTGCAGAAAATTTATTCGCACCACAAATTAATGGAATTCAAATCAAAAATATCGTATTTGATGAGGATGTGCAAATTATTGAAAGCAACAAGAAATTCCACAAGGATATCGATATTTTCGGGAATATTACCATCGATTTACTCAACAACATCAATATAAGTCAGTTTTATAAAAATGCATTACTCTTAAAGGAATCATGCAAAATTACTGGTAATATGGTGAGTATTTTTCAAATACAGGGTAAGTCATGTACCTAAGGCAAAATGTGCAAATACCATTATTTGAAAAATATTTCAAAGATTTGTAAGGGGATCCTTAGAGAACGTTTTAGCAAAATTACGACCTCGTAGCTCATTTGCAAATCGGAATAACCACCTAAAAAGTCTTATTTTCTCTGAAAAACTCGGAAGAAGTCAGAAAATGGTAATAAATTCCGACTACTACTAACAATACCGCTTACAACACAAACATGCTTAGTTAAAAAAATTATGTACGGACAGATTTTCAAATATTCTTGATTATTATGATATGGTCGTGAAAGAAAATGGAATTTCCTATATTTTCATATCAATCATCGGTCAAATTAATTAATTTTAATAGCTTTAAATAACAGGTGAAAATGGGGTTCAAAATTTTCTTTTAAGCGAGCTTCATCTCCTCCCTCCTATCAATATCTTTCTTAAAAAAGAGTAGAATTCTCTATCTTTAAAATTGTGCACACTAGAATTCTTCAAAGTTTTTTAAATTTTCTCCAGTTGAGAGAAAACTAACAAACGTATCGGGAAAATTCTTGAAGATTTGGAAAGATTTTTGAATTTGCCATCTAAATCACTTAATAGATATTAAAAATCTATAATATTGACTATTTCTTAGACGGTTATGTAGGAAAATGTACGAAAAAAACAGGGTCCAACAGTTTTCTCTGCCGTTCCGAATTTTATCACATTTTCCTTGAATGAAAAGCTTCAGGACATGCACCTTGAAATACTATATCCAACGCACGTTTAAATTTCACAATATCTTAAAAAATAAGCGATATATCGTTGTTTGAAAATTGACAAATTTCGCACGCCGAATCGAGTATTTTGTCCACACAGCCCTTAACATCTGTTTTTAAGAGAACGTGTATAATCAAGTCAAACGTGAAAATATCAGTCAGATTACTAAATCAAGAGTAGATTTCAACCAGATCTGAAAAGATTAGAAGGAAATCTAAGTATTATTATATTAGAATATTGTTCAATAAGGAAGCTAACTTTTTCAAAAATTGCCTGAAAGTTGATTCAATAAAATCCCGTTAAAATCTCTAACGCACCCATTGCTTAGAATAATATAAAAATCAATGGATATAATAATTAAATTACAAATTTTAATACAATGTTTGAAACATTTTGGCAAAAATCGAGATAATATTTACCTATCTGATGACTCACAATAACAGGCTTGAATTGTATGACAAACTGTATGAGTTATTGTTAGAAACATTTACAAGGTACCTACCCCTTTTCCGACAATAGGTATGTTATTATAACAATATGGTGATGTATTTACGAAATTTCAAGTTTATTATTTTGTATGGAAAGCCATTATTCTACACAGAATTGAAGGATTTAGTGAAATCTATAGTTAGTTTTATAACACCATATTGCTGTTTTGTCCGTATATTGAAATTACTTATGTTTGTTTTCTAACTGTAGGAGAAGCTATTTTCTTTTTCCAAATATTTTTATTGTCGGTTGTAATTCTTTCAAAAATTTAGAAAGTTTTGAAAATCTACATCAATTTATTGTTTGATAGGTTTGTCGGCGAAATAGTAAAAATTTGTGACAATACAATAAATAAATAAATAAATAAATAGACATGGATTTACTTGTTGCTCATTAACTATTTTCGATTGTAATGAAAATAAAATGGAATCTGTAGAGTATAACCATAGGAATTGTTTTAAATTATATCTAATTAATAATATTTATAATTAATATTTATGGAACGCAGTGGCGTGCCCAGAAATTATTTTTGGGGGGGGGGTTGACTTATCGCTTGAAATAAAGAGGTGAGAAGTAGAAAAGACAGAAATAACTATGGGGTAAAACAAATATTATTTAGTGAGCGAAAGACATCAATATTTTTCAAATACAGAAATCAAATACATACAAAAAAATCTGGAATGCGGTTGACCCTGCAGGATATTCGTGAAACTTCCCGCTAAGTTTTTAAAGCTCTAAAATTATTGTGAGGGGGTACAAATTTGAATGGTTGAGTAATTTTGAGGTTATGTTGAAAAAACACTTTTTTCGATATATTTCGACAACGATAACTCGTGAACGAATCAACCGATTTTAATCGTTCAAACGGCATTCGACGTCATTAGTTAAGGTTAAGAGCTGATTAGATTATGGATGGGTACAGCAGCTTAATAGTTATTTTGAAAAAACATGATTTCAACAAAAGAAATTTTTAGGTTTTTTTAGAATTTCTCAAAATTTATCGGGCCGAATCGGTTCGAATTTGCACGAAATCTAAGTTTGGTGTAACCCTTTCGAATTTTGCAAAGAGCGTTTCCATCCGTCAAGCCGTTTAAAAGTTATGAGCTGCTTACATAGTCTTCCCACACACACACACACACACACACACACACATACAGCCATACAGACACCTTCGCAAAAATAGTCAAAATAGCTTCCTAGGACCCCAAAACGTCGAGATCTGCTGAAAATTCAATTTTCAAAAATCGGGGTAAAACCAATAACTTCCCCAAATTTTGAAAATTTTCAATTTTCTTAGCGGGAAGTGAAAAAAGTTTCGTTGATATTAATTGAACGAAACAAAATCGACATTGGTGAAATCAAAATTTTTTGTGGAGTCTTGGGGGGGGGGGGTTGTAACCCCCTGAACTCCACCCCATGGGCACGCCACTGATGGAACGTTTTCGACAATCTGCATGTGTTTATTCGGCTAAACTTCCACGTTTGATGAGTTTGTCAGGGTAATAATACAAATACATAATACCGTTGTGGTATTTTCAATAGATACATGGAAGAAACATTGAATCCGCCCATCTGTACTTCTTAAATATTAGTTAGAAAGACAGAGAAAGCGTTGGTGGTCTAGAAATTAAAAATAATGGCGAATATTATATACTCACCCTTAGTCCTTTGACTAAACAAAGCAATTTTTTTCGTACGAAAGAACCTTTCTATTTTAAAAGATATCAATAACCAGATGTGTTTTGTGGATTTGGTATCTCTGTCTGTTATTCATGAAACATGTGATTTGACATAGAAGGGACCAATGTTTCTCCCATGTATCTATTGAGAATACCACTACGGTATGTTTTTGTTAGGTAGATAGTATCTTTCTTCATCAAATTTAATGGGGGCGGATACTATCAGAGGTGGCCAATCACTAGCGTGTCTACTGTTATCCATAAATTATATATTTAGGACTTATTTTAACTTTGTGCACAGACATTTGCGTCTTTCGTCGTATTTATTTTTGTATTATTGTTGTTTTTGGAAATTTGACGTGTGCGTAAGCCGGCAAAGTGTTTTTTTAAAAACAGGATTTTTTTTATTTTAAATAAAAACCATCATGAATCCTACTAAGCGCCGAGGGCCATATAAATTATATTTCGATCGTGACTATAATGTTCCAGTGCCTGCTTCGACGTTGTATCAAAAACTGAAACAGTATCGTGAAACTGTAAGTATTAATTATTTTATAAAAACAAAAAAATGATTGTCTGAAAACGCGTTTCTTATTTTATGGATCAACTTTTTTCAGAACATACATAATGAAAATAAAATTAAAATGCTGGAGGAACAACTCCAACAACAGCAACGACAATTAGAACTACAGCAACTACAACTACAACAATTACAACAACAACAACCACTACCACAACTGCAACAACAACAACCACAACCACAGCTGCAACAACAACAACAACAACCTCAACTGCAGCAGCAACAGCAACAACAACCAGAGCTAGGTCCTCAAACGGTGGACTTTCATTTGCACAATTATGAGCCTATGCACCTCGGCAACAATTTGTACATGGATAATTATGAATTTCGTCAGGCATTTAATGCTCCCAATCCAGCCAAATTTGTAACTATAATGGCACATGCGATGTGGGGTCACGAAGCACTTTCAAAAAAGTGATTCGGGAGCAGAAAAATACAAATAATAAAACACCATTAACACCAAGAAAAAAGTCACTATTGTTGTACCATTATGATAATTATTTAAAAAAGATGAATTATTCGAGCGATTTAATGGATGTTGAATTGCGAAACATTAACACGTATTTGGGAAGAGCGATTACCAGCGCAAAAAAGAAAATTGTATATAGCCAATAAAGTTTATTATTGTTTTTACTATTATAATTATTATTAATTATTAATTATTTTCTGACTTCTTGCGAGGAAATCAGAGATAATAAATAATACCTAAGACTTTTGAAGTGTTTATTTCGAATTATTTCGAGTTTCATGTCCACCATGGAGGGACGTGATTTTCAAAAACTAAGAATGACTCAGAGACCCTACCAGCAAAAATGCGAAATATTCCCACCTATTCCCGAATAAAATCGTTTTGTGTGATTAGCTCGTTTTTGAAAATTGCTAAATTGTCAGAAATGAGCGTTTTTTGACCAACTTCTAAAGGAGCTACGAGGTTCTACTTTTGCGAAAATGATCTTGGACTACCCTCTTATAAATCCTTGAAATATTTTTCAAATCGTTCGCCAAATACTGGAAGTTGCCGTAAGAACTTTTTGTCTTATGTGACTCACCCGGTATACAACTAATCAAAATTAATTTAGTCAACCCGACTTTTATATAAATTACCCCCAATACCTAATAAACAAGTGGATAATACCTGATGTTATTATAATGAAATTCATAATCTGTAGCAAATAGGATCTCCAGATAACATTTGGAGAACTGGTTGTTTATCCAGGACACGTTTCTATTACTTTAACAACTTTCGTTTGCATTTTATTATATTTTATTCGTGCAATCTCAATTGATTCCGGAACAAGACCAGGTAATTGGTAGCACCTTTAAAAATTCTTTAATTCGAATCAAAACCAGCCTGGTCAAACTCTTTAGCGTAATGACTGCAAGCATATTTTTCTTGAAAGATTACAATAATCTGAATAACTACAAAATGCCTAGTGATTTACCAAAATTGTCAACACTCTAAAGATTTCAGTAGAGTATACTGAGGAATCTAAACGATTTCCCTGTATTTATCATTGGGATTGTATTCTGGCAGAAATTATCAAAAATTAACAGAGCCACTACTGTTTTTTAAGCCTGTTTTCAGAGCACAAATTGTTCAATTGTAATTTTTATTTTAGAAATTTCTTCGACCTGTCACATTCAACAGTACCAACATTCAAACTGAATTTATCAACGATTATCCTGTAGATCGAATGTTGAGCATTATAAATACGAACTTGATAAAGACTGAATCACAAGAAATTCTAGAAATAATTAAAAAAATTAATAAATTAAATTCAAAATATACCAGCAAAATTCCATCATTACCGAAAGATTATTTGTATATAGAAAAATCAAATGATATCCAAATATCAATATCGGATGCAATAAATGCTCAAATCTTTCATATTAATGATGATATTCTCGTACATATTATCGGCGAAAAACCAGGAAATTATTGTGGATTAGCAGAATTTTGTAAATGTCCCCAACAAAATACAATTGAAATATCATCAAAACATTCAATTAGCGATATATTCATAACGAAAAATAATCAAAGAGTTTACAGTTATTATGGTAACATAATTGCACATTTCATCACAAATACAACAAGCACTAACTCTTTGTGTAGATGGGACAATCAAATAAACACCGAAATATCGTCGATAACTTGGTCAACGAAAACGAATGGTATTATAAATATGCATCAAGAATTATTCCACGGTTATATTAGTGATGTTAAATATTTCACTAGTGAAAATCACACTTATATTGTCATCGGGCGATATTACGACCCAGTATTGGATACGCACGATTTGGATTGTACGATATTCAAATTTAGAGATGATAATGTATGTTCGGTTAATTAACGTAAATTAATTAAAATTAATTCTATTTCTTCCAATCAGATGGGACTTGATGTTATTCAAAATATACCAACAAGACGACTATGGAGTATATCGCTGTTTTCTACAGGAAATAATATAATTATGATACTCGGTGGATCTGGTAGCGATACTACAAATATCTATCAATTCGATCAAATTAATGAGAAAGTAATTTCTTTTTCCTAAAAATGATAATTATTTAATAATCGTTAATTGTTACAGTTTATATTAATACAAGAGTTTGGTTTTGAGACGGTTTCAGCAACTGGAATTCGTGTAAATGAGTACAGCTTTGTTGCTTTAGCGAATAAAAATACGTTATTGATACTAAAATACCATCAACAATATAATTATTATAATTTTTATCAATCCTTCGAATTAAATAACGAAATATCGTCAATTTCGGTATTCTACGTTGAAGAAACATACAAATCACCATATTTATGCGTCGTTACAAACGATAAGTATTTGATATTATCGTTTCGTTTTATTGTGGGTTGGAAAATTGAATCGAATGGTGAATTAGACGGTTTAAAGAAATTGATATCATTCAAATTAAACGAACAAATCTATTTATTAGCTGTATCCACTAAAATGAGTCATTTATTAGCTGTTATCCAAAGTGGTATTAATTAATTGTTAGTGTTTGTATCGTAATTTTTCTGTAAAAAAAAACTTTTTTAAACTGTAATAGTTTATAGAAATTTATTTAAAAAATATAGAAGTTTGTTCTCAACAAAATTAATTTAATATATAATATAATAAAGTCTTCAGAAACATTAATTTAACACATACATACTAATTGCCGTTTTCAGGCCATCTTATCTATTATCTTTGCTGCCTTCCTTTATTATATTATTTTGTATAAGTAACAGAATGTAATTTGTACCACGGTATTTCACCTCACATCACCACCTTACGTGGTCTCGTAACTTAGTTCACAACAATATTTGTTAGTGGATTTTTCGAGTGGCCGAACCAAGCTACGATACTACGTAAGAAAAGCACAACAGTCAACTGCAAGGTGAATTATCGTGATACATCCGATACTTTATAAGTCTTACAAAGAACGAGAAAAACATCAATATAAACATCAACTGAAAATATGGCAATAAACGAAGTCTTAATTATTAATTAATCCAGACAATACAACTTTCAATTGATAGTCCATATAAATTTTCATCTGAACTATGTGCTAGGCTATTTAATAATAATAATTAAAAGAATTGAAAACATTTATGGTATACGCGATTAAAAACTTTTTTTTCGATTTCCATTAATATATTAAATCTTGTTACTGAAACATTGTAACCAAAAAATGAATAAAATGTTCAGGCCACACTTTATTCGTGAACAAATTGGAAAGAATTTCAAAAATTACGAAAAACTTTAAATTATTAAAAATTGACAAAAAAAGAAATTATCACAAGAGGGCAAGTGTAATATATTTTTTTTTTGGGAATAGCAATTTTATAAGGATGAAAATTCTTATAGAACCCCAAATAGAACATATTGAATTCATAGTATACAAGCTGTACCATAGTATTTCCTCTAGTAGTTGGGCTGTGCCTTTGATAACGTAGTAACGTAACTTAATTCGGCCACTTGGAAAATACATTAGCAAATGTCAATTGTGAACCAAGTTACGATACTACATTACCAAAAGAACATCCAACTACGAGAGGAAATACCGTGTTACATCCGGTACAAAAGTATTTCATCCTACATTTGGCTGTGCAGTTCTTACTTAGTATCGTAACTTGATTCACAATTGACATGTGGCTGAAGCAAGTCACGATACTACGTAAGAGAGGCACAGCCAACTGCTACGTGAAATACTGTTATACACCCTGTATTAACATATAACACATAACATATTAAGTATAATGCCCACTAGACTAACTATCGTCGCTTTGAGCCAGGAACCCACATGCAGTTTTTGGTTGTGTAACAGTTTGATTGCTCTACTAAATTACGAAAAATTGCATGTAGATTCCTGGTCATACTCAGCGTTCGTTGAACAGAGTTTTCCGAACTATCAACGAAGTACGCTATTAATCTGTATAAGAATAATGAACTATGTACGGGTAAATAACGCACTTTATTTCTCGTTTGGAAAACGCTGATCAACGAATGCTAAGTAAAACAATGATAGTAGATAGAGGGCTAAACATATATAATATTTGGAATGGTTTAATTCCAATACTGATCATCATAATAAAAGTTTTTGTTATTTTCATTCCCATTGTATCTTCCTCCATAACGACGACCACCTGGAAATATTTTATTAATAATCCTATCTTAAAGACACAACATGCCTTACGGTGAGTAATCAGAAACAATATTTATTTAACTGAATAAATTAAAAATTTTAAACAGTATTATTTACGAATTGCGAAACCCCTAAATTGCTTTATATGTACTGATTACTTTGAACAAAAAGGATATTAATTAAATCTTATCTCATATTAAATTGCCCACCGTCAGCCACGCTGTATAAAGCTTTATCTTACCATTACGATAATTAGCACGTGGTGTATATCGTGATCTGTTATTACCATAATAATATGGGTGGTACCTGAAACTATCAATTAAATCATACAAAATAATTACAGTGATGGTTGTTACTTTAAATCAACATATATCAAATGAATTGTTTTTATTCAATTAATATAATTCAGTTATTAAATACCCTCTCTGATCAGCATACGTCGCCGCGTACTGCTCCCAATATTGATCTCCATAAAATCCTGAAGATTCTTTGTAATTTTCATAATCATTTGAAGATGCTGCCTGTGAATAAGTCGCCACTGTGGATGCAAAATAATGCTTTAAATTTGGAGATTTTCTATCTAAGACATTATCACATTTTAGCTTTAACAATTCAATTTTTTGCAATTCAAATTGCTCTCTCTGTATCTCTAATTGTTGACGTTCTTCTTGTAACTGTTGACGCATTTCGTTAAGATGATAATTACATTGGTCACGTCGGCGACTATCTTCTCTCAATGCTCTTTCTTGTTCGCGCAATTTTTGACGCTCACGCTCTTCCTAAAAAAATGTTATTTTATTTATTTTATAATATAAACTAAATATTGATATTACTTTGATTTTATCAAATGTTAAAATTTCCATATTATGGCAATTTCGACTTGATGTTGACTGATTAGAGAAACGTTGACGTTCTGATGAAGGTGACTTACGGTCATCAATTGATCTTGCTCCCTTTAAAGATATTATTTAATATATTTTAAATAAATATTTAAATATTGATTTACCTCTCCTTCATCGTTTTTTAAGCGAGAATGTTCAACATGATTTGTATCAATCGATGTCGGGGTCTATAAAGATATAATTTAATATACTTTAAATAAATATTTACAAATTGATTTACTTCTGCTCCGTCGTTTTTTATACGAAAAAATTCGACATTTGCATCAGTTGCTTTCGGGGCCTATAAAAATATTATTTAATATGCTTTGAATAAGTATTTAAATATTGATTTACTACTTCTTCGTCGTTTTTTATACGAAAAAACTCGACATTATTTGCATCTGTTGCTGTTGAAGACTATAAAGATATTATTTAATATACTTTAAATAAATGTTTAAATATCGAATTACCTCTCCTTCATCTTTTCCTGTGTCATTTTTATTATCTGTATCTTCATTTGAACTTGATGCCTATAAAAATTACATTTAGATTACTTAAATCATTTAATTATTTAGATATTAAATCACCTGTCCTGCATCACCTGCTGTATCACGTTGATTATCTGAATGTTCAACAATAGAATTTGATGTTCCCTAAAAAGATATTATTTAAATAACTTTAAATGAAAGTTGAAGGATCGAATTACCTGTGTATTCTGTGTTTTATTCTCAGGTTCATCTTCATCACTGTCAATACATATTGTATACTATAAAGATATTACACAAATTATTTTAAATAAATAGATAAATTTTGAACTAATTACCAATGTTTTATACTTTTTGTCTTTGTGTTTTGTCTGTTCACTTTGTTTTTTTGGAATATCTGTATTACTTTTATTAGCTGATGTTTCGTCTCGATCATCCCCATACTAAAATAATTCAATTAATATAAAAGAAAAATAGATGATTATACTTATATCACTATAGAAATTTTAATAATTTGTCCATTAAATTCTGTATTATTTAGGTTTTCAATAACCATATTAGCATCATGAATAGAATCCATAATAACGTATCCATAACAAGAATTGGAATATCGAGGATTAAAAACAATTTTTGCACCAATTACTTTTCCATATTTGGATAATAATCGTTTTAATTGTGATGCAGAAGTATTTTTGCTTATGTTATTTATCCATAATATCTTAGGATTTAATTCATTAGGTAATAAATCACCCACTAAAACACTGTAACATACAAAAAACAAAGTAACAAAAAAGACTAATATAAAAGAGTATATTACCAAATATCTTCAGTGGTATTTTTAGCATGACAGCTAGCAGATCTTTTTCTTGGTTTATTGACTATAACTGATGAATACGCACATTTAGATGTTGAAGCAATTGGTGCTTGTGATTTTGTTTCTGATATTTCATCGTCAGCTATAGGGAATAAGAGAAATGGTATCTCCATAAATATCATAAATATAATATCTGAAGTACCTACGTTATACTATTATAATGATAAAAAAAAATAAAAAAAATAAATTAACACTTACTACAATAATTTCATGTTATTTTACACAAATTTAAGTAAGAGTAAGACTTTTAAGTTTTGAAAATTCTGTCAGTTATATATGATTAAAATTTTGCGAATTGAGTAATATCATTTGAAATATAAATAAAAAAAATCAACCACCATTTAAAAGTTTCAAGTGTGATAATAGTAAAATTTTAATAGTACTTAAATTTCAAAAAATTACTCCTTTTTAGAATATTTCCGTCAAGACAAAATGTTTATGCTCTTATCATTTACTCTAAATCCATTGGAGACTGTCACCCAGATTGTTGATTTTTTTTAATTTACATTTCCAACGATTCCATTACCATATGCACCAATTATAGAATTTTTAAAATCCAAAATTCCTACTCTTATCTTAACACATAAATGAATTTGTAAAAAGTAAAACTCACCTATATCTGTAAGATCAATTACTGCTATTACAACTTGATCATTCTGAATATTTAACAATTATTAAACTAGTAATAATAAAATAAATTCTAAATTACCTCGTTATTGTTATTAACATTTTGTTCGTCATTGTTAGCATCTGCTTCCATCTTTGGCTGTGTTTCCTGAGGTTCAGATACAACAAGGGATGATGAAGTTATTTGAGGAAGTTGACTTGTCATAGGAGTTGTTGGAGATATTGATGATGATGCCTGAGTAGCTGCAGATGTTGACGGTTGTGTTTCTAAATTTTCAGACACAGAGCAAACAGGTGTTGTTGTTATTTGAGATAACTCAGACATCGAAGAGTCTGTATTTTGTAACTGATCAAATTCTGGTAAAGAGGATAGTTCTAAAGGCGGCAATTGTGGTACATCTGGTATTGTACAGACAATTGGAAGGTCAGTGGGAGTTGAAGAGTTGTCTGTAGGGGATAGTAGCGATGAAAATGCAGATACTGAATCTAGTATATCATCCTCCATTTTAAGATGATTTTTTTGGTATTTTATATCACTTTGCTTAAAAAGAAACAAATAGTTTATATTAATATTTTTAAATAATTACTTGCTATGCACACAACAAGCCGCCATTAACCGGTGTTTATGTTTGAGTTTACGTAAACAAACATTCATTTAATAATTAATAAGACTTGATTTTAAATTATTATTTTTTCATTATGACAGAAATAATTAAATTAATGACATTTTAATAATATCGAGACTATTAAACACAATTTGGTCAATTAAACTTAAATTTTTTATACTTACAAATGACAGGAATTACAAATGGCGTAAAGGCGTCGCACCCAATAAATTACGTATCAATAACAAATGACATGCGCAATATGTATGGTTGTGCAAGATCAATACTGTCAAGAAAACACCCCAGGTGTCCCTCTCCGATTTCCACGAAACACGCGGAAACACTCTCAGGTGTCCCATTTCGATTTCCATGAGACTAACAATGGAAACATTCCCAGGTGTCTCTTTCCAATTTCTATGACATTGATTGCAAGATATATTAAAAATTAAAATAAATATGAATAAAATCAGAATTGTGATTGCATTAATTATCAGGCCCAACCCTGATGAGATTATTCGATCACATACTTTTCCCCATAAATAGAGTTGATCTTCTGATTGTTCATTATTCTGTGGTATTCTAGTTTTAATTTACAAAAAATTAGATTGATTTCCCAGGCTTTATGTTTGTATCTACAGTTTTCGTCAGTTTCACATTGTTTTTATCCAATATTTTGAACTTTCAAATATCAAATCAGACGTAATTGACTAATACTGCATTTATTATTTTATCTGGTGGGATATTACCCTTTTCTACCGCGAATGTCTTTATCTTACTCCGCATTAATTATTAAAGAAGAATGAAACATCCATAAAATTAGTCAGCTTTGAGGTCACCAAGTATGCCAATTAAATTTATCTCTTTTCTCCATTAGGTTAATTCCACCATTTTGTCACCAATTGTTATTCCCATGTACATGGAGATGTCAGTTTCATCTCCAACAGACATCTTCACAGATTTATTTTTAAAAGCCAACAGAAATCGCTTCATTTTTTCTAAATGCGAAATTTTCACAACGGAGTTTTTATTCCATTTTTGTGCTACCTGTAAATAATAAATATATGTATATGTACTAGTATTTCCACTAATTAAATTCGTGTGTTCTTATGTATTTTCCCAATAGTTTAATTTTTTTGTCGATAGTGTTTTGGTGATTTTAGATTAAAATAAGCTATTTTATTCAAAAAAAATGATTAACACCTTCAATGTAAAATAAATTGTATTTTGTTCAATAATTGTTTATTTACATTTGCAACAAGATTTACTAGAATCAAAACAATTAATTTCCTTTTAATTGAAGAACGTTAATGTTATGTTATTGACCGAAACGACTATTGTTTAAATAAATATAAAAGTAACAACAATGTCTCGTGAAAACGGCTTTGTTAACAGGCTATTAAATTTCGAGCCAACAGTAGCGACACCTGCTCAGAATAACGCTAAATATGTCGACGTGACCTGCAGTGTTGTCACGTTTAAACATCAATCAATACATGAGCGCATGTGCGAATAGTTATTCGAACCTTCCACCCCGTGAAAACTGCCGTAATTTACCATCAAGGTGTCCCTCTCCGATTTCGATGAGGCTGATTGTGTGTACCTTTCTAGCCATAGGCGTAGTTGAAGGGTAACACTATAAGAAAACTTTCACAAGTCAGAATTTCAAAAGAAAGATATTTAAATAGCAGAAGAAGGTTGGGGTTACAAGTGTCATTTTGAGTTTTTACATGAGTAGAGAAATATTTTCTGCAAATTTGGTGTGGTGAAAACGTGTTCTTAAACTTTCTACCTACCCAATTGGGTTAACTTCTTACCCTCACGAGAGAAAGCCTGAATCACTAGAACAAAAAAACATGATATTCTTTTCTGACACCGATTTTACACGCATGGAGTTAGTATTGAACGTAATAGTGCTCTTTTACTTTTGTTTTACGTAAAATACCTATTTTTTTTTAAATAATTTTGCAATTAAATAAATACTTCTTTTGGATTTCTGAACCCCTAGATTTGAACGTCTAACTATGCCTATGCTTCTATACCTTATTAATTCTAATACTAGCAGAAGTAATGATTAAAGTCGAGCTTACACAGAAAAAGTCGCTAGAGGAAATATACGTGGTACAAGATTAGAAGCAAGGTGGCCTTCGGTGCGCAGATCGTCTAAATGGACCCAAGTGAGATCGTGTTGATGTCTACTACCCGATTTAAAAACTAATAATAAGTGTAACTATAATTTTACTTTTTTTTAGGGTAGTACAAGTAATAAATTTACTACTGGTACTTGTTGTATAGCAAGATTTATATCGGCTGAAATTTAATTAATTAAATAAAATTAATAAAAATTCGTACACTTGTCAATTATTTAATTATGCAGTATATTGTACAATTAAAATTTCTTTTCACACGACTAACTGTGTTAATGTCAAAATTTTGAGTATTTGAGCTGTGTAAAACAATCATTAGGAAACTAACATTTAGGCGCGCAAAATTCAAACCACTCATCCTAATTTAAGAATAGTGATGTAGCGCGGTAATGTATAATGTGTTGCCTAATTGACAGTAAATTACTAACAATAGTTATATTCATAAAACTAGTATTAAAATGTACAAATGAATTGTATAGTATAGAAGCTATATTTCTATAAATATATAATAATTAGAATCATATGAAAAGTAATGGAAATGATTTCCATTAAATCTTGTTATAATAAGCTTATAAAGACTGTATGATAATGAGTATTATTCCGATTGCAATCCATGCTCAATTTTATATTCTAGAAGACAAGTTTTAATTAATTAATTATTTTATAGATAGATAAATGCTGTATTGATGTTTATTTATTATATTAAAACTATTCTATTTTCAATTTAATAATTATTGTTATTTAGTTAAATATTAAATAATATAACGTTATTTTGACAATTACGCAATTCAGCCAACATAAATAAATTTGTTTTATACCAACTGCTATATTTTTGGTCGTATGAGAATTTCACTTATCATAAAATGTCAAATTATTACATTTCTATATTGATAAAAATTTATCAATTAATTTTATCTAATAACTAAGTCCAAATAATGTGAATTATTTGATATATTTATAGATAAGTTAATTAGAAATTTATATAATTGACACAATGATATTGTCTGTTGTTTTAATAATTGATTGATTTTCATTAATAAATTTTATTAATTATGGATTGGTTACGAGCTGGTTATTTTTTAAATAAACAACAAAGAAGTTTAATGAATAATGAAAATGAATGTGATCCACAAGCTTGTTATGATAGTTTTAAAGAACATTGGCATCAAGCACTTAAAATAATCAATCGTGTACAGGTATTTTTAGGTTATCTTTATAAAATATATAAATCATATGTTTTTAAACGTTTATAATTTCAGCAAACACCAAGTCAAGATGATGTACTAGGTGTTGTAAATCATTTAGAACAAATGATAACATTATTAATTTATGATTTACGAAAAATAGATCAATTAAGAATACCATTATCGTCATCATCACAATGCTTAGATTATACATTAAATGAGAATATTTTGGATAAATTATTCGATTGGAGTTTAAAAGCTGGACGTTATATGAATGCTGTGCGTTATGAACAATTAAAATTATATGAAGTATTAATAAGTCGTTCGAGACATTTATTATTAGTCCATGAGCCATTTTTAAGACCTTTATTAAAATTATTAAATTCGTGTCAATCCGATATGTTCTCAGATGATATGGAGAAATTGTTAGTGGATTTATTGAATCAATTGTGTGCTTTATTGATGCAAAATATTGATTTAGTTGATTTGTTTTTTCAAAAAACTGCAAATAATTCGAGGTAATTTATATATTGATGATTTATTCGATTTATTATCTTGTCGAAATTTACAGATTTATCATTTTTATATTGTTAACACGTTATATACATCGTGAAAATTCGATAGGTATGCGTGCTAGAGATGCATTATTATTATGTATGTCATTATCAAAAAAGAATAAGAACGTTGCTAATTATATAGCAGAACAATCGAATTTTTCTGTATTAGCAGCATCAGGTCTAAATGGGATGTATTCTGTATTACCAAATATATTAGACGATATAACAGTACCTGATTGGCATCGTTTAACACCAGATGATGTTAATGATATAAATGGTTTATCATCATTTGTAACATCATTAGAATTTAGTAATGCTGTTGCACAAGTTGCACATCCAATTATTAGAAAACAATTACAACAATTTTTATTTCGTGGTTTTTTAATACCAGTTGTTGGTCCAGCATTATTACAAACAAGTATACAAGAACAAGTTGCTGCAACAGCATATTTAGAATTAATATTACGTACAGTAACACAACCTGGCTTATTATATTCATTATTACAATTTTTATTATTACAAGAATACGATGGACAAAGATTATTAAATATATTAATACAACGAATTAATTCAGAACGTGAATTATGTTTAGTATCATTATCATTATTTGAAACAATGGTTAATTTAAATTGTGAAGATTTAATGTTGGAATTAGTATTTCAATATTTACAACCATGTTTACATTTAATGTTATCCCAAAGAAAAATGTTGTTACCAATTGATCCGCATTGCCAAAGTTTTGAAAAATTATTAAATTTAGCACCCAATTGTTGTGATATACCTGATACACCACCACATACAGACAATATTAAATGGAATCATTATGGTGGACAAACAAGTTTATATGGAAAATATCATGCTTATTTATATGATGCAAGAAATAAAATTAATTCGTGTCAAATTGCCTGCAATAATTGGAGTAATTCGTATACTGGATGCGATGAAATAGTTCAAGATTCCACAACAAACGGTAAGAATCATCAAGTTCAGGAAAATAAAACAATAATTTGTTGTTTAGTTTCTCTATTAGTTATTTTTACAACATGTGCGTTAAACGGCAAATAAGACGCGAGAGGAAACGTTTATCGAGCGTCTTATCTGCCTCTTAACGCAATAATTGTGTACAAAATTTTATCCAACACCGAACACAAGACCATTTTAAATAATTGTGATAAGTACTTAGCATTGCCAATAAATTTATTTAACAAGTGAAATATTAGAACGAAGAAGGCTTGATTTTTACTCACATCACGACCAATAGGAATGGGAATTTCTATAACACACTAGTGTGTTGTAAGGAGCTTTATTGATCTGAAATCGGTATAGTTACGGCCTCTTTATACAATGGTGTTGGATAAAATACTGTTTGCAACTGCTATAAAAGTTTGATAATTTTTAGAGGAGAATTCAAATAGTTTACCATCGCTGGGTGAAAGTTGTGGTTATGAAAGTTTAAAAATAAAATTTGATGATAATACAATACCACAATGGCAAATTTCGTCGATAAAAATAAATAAATCAAATTTAACAATATCAGATAATGAACCATTAAATAGTTCAGGAACTGCAGGACCATTTCTTCAAATTTTATTAGAAAAATTAAAAAATTTCTTATCAAATTCGGTTTATATAAATCTACATATTACAGGATTAATATCACGTTTAGCTGTTTATCCTCAACCACTTTTACGAACATATTTATTGGATCATAGTCTTGTTTTACAACCAAATGTGCCATCATTATTTCAAGTAATATTTTTATTAAATTAATCATAATTTATTTGATTCTATTGATTTTTTATTTTATAGATTATTGGTTCTTTAAAACAGAGTATTGATGAATATATGAGCCGTCGTTCAGATCATCTAACATTAATAAAAAATGCACGTGATTTTTTAATTGATCGTGAAACACGAATTGTGAATGCTAGAAGAAATATATTAGAACGTACAATTATTGAAACAACAACAACAACAATAACACCAACGCCAGCTACATCAAATGAACCGTTTCAAAGAAATGAACCGAAACGGCGTAGTTTAAATTTACCATCAATAACAAGTATGTTTGGACGACGACCTAGTCAAGGAGTTGATAATAATAATATTGTACAATTATTACCGACAATAGATGATACAAATTGTAATTTAATTTATCCAAAATTTAATGAAGCACAACATGTTGCATTATGTGCTGTATTATTAGATGAATGGGTGAAAGAATTAGCAGCACTTGCTCAAGAACATACAATAGCCCAACTTGCCGCACTATTTAAATAAATAAATCGATCAATTTTTTCTAGTGAAATTATATAATATATACAGGGTGATTCACGTTGGACGAATAGTTCTTATGACAACTCCGATTATTTGGTGTTTTTTTTTAAAAAAATATTTCAAAAATTTATAAAGGACCTAGGAGATTTTTCAAGCAAAATTAGAATCTCGTTGCTCGTCTGGAAGTAGGTTAAAAAACGCTCGTTTTTGAGGATCTCGCCATTTTCGACTTATTTTATTCTGAAACAGGTGGGAGTATTTGCATTTTTTTAGACCGCTATGGAGAAAAACGAATAAAAATCAATACTGGAAGGGTCTTCGAGTGATTCGTTTTGTGTCTTAAGCTTGTTTTTGAAAATCGCGACATAGTCAGAAACGAACGTTTTTGACCAACTTTCAAATCAGCTACGAGGTTCTAATTTTGCTAAAATATTCTGTGGGATTATCCCACAAATCGTTGAAATGTTTTTCAAATCGCTCGACGTAAGAGCTATTTGTCTTACATTGGCTCACCCAGTATATATGAGACGAAAAACGAACGAAGCAATATTTTTATATAAATTGATTTTAATTAAAGATTTACGAAACATTAATTAACTAAATAACTAACAAAATATTCTAAATTATGATGGTAGAGTAAATCTGGTGTAGGTTTATTTTATTTTGTTGTTCTCGACACGAATAATAGTCAATTATTAAATGACAATACAAGGACTTCATGAATTTTTTTCTTTCAGCGTTTGAGTAAAATTGTCTATCTTCCAATTAAATTAAAGATTTACAATTTAATTCAATGTATTAGCAAATTAACGCACCATTTATAGATTTTATACAATTTAAATCATGTACAAAATGAGGTTCTTGTTTTGTTAGATTTTCGTTAATAAATACGTTAAAATATATTTTTATTTTGAGATTTGTATGTTATTTGATGAAATTGCTAAAATGTCTGTGATCTCTACATAGATTTATGTACTAAATACAATTATAATAAATGATGATAATAATTTTTATAAACTCGTTAAATTTTACTTTAAAACTGTATATTTATAATAATTATTTTATTTATTTTTAACAATTTTAAAACAAACTATTACAATCATAATGTTGTATTTTATATTTTTAACTATTTTATTTTTAGGGAGAGTTGTAAAAATTGTTTTAATAAACATTTAAAAACAATTTTGTTTTTATAACTTCGTAATAATTGAAAGAATTTCAATAATGAAATAATAAAATAATTCAACATGATCATTTTTAAAACAAATTCATTTTAAACTTACCGCAAAAATATCGCGCAAGTCTACAAAATGTCGGTGATTCTGGCAATGTTGTCAGTTGTGCTTCTTCACGAAACAATTATAGTTGCTGATTTACTAGAAGAAAGTAATTATTTGATTAAATTTAGACATTTTTGATATAAAATATAAGATATTAGAGGAAAATTGAAATAATTGATTCAATTTCAAGGAACAAACTTTATTAATCAAGCAAATTTTACACTTTCATGCAACACACAATACACGTATACATATAAAGTTACGGAAGTCGATTAGACCAACGATTATGAATTCTTACAAGGATTGCTCATGAACCACATTTTTTCGGCATCCCCACTCTTGTCGTCTCCAGTGACGTCATTCGCGTACATACAGATACGGATAGACATCGATAGAGACAGGTAGCTATGCCTGTCTCTATCATGTATATGTAGGTATGCTAACTATCCGTCAATGACGTCAAATATTTGGCTTATATGGAGAGTATAGGCAATGAGCAATCATTGTAAGTTTACAATCGTTGGATTAGACTAGAGTCCCTATAATAAGAGTCTGGCCAATGTAATGTCAAGTTTTCATTGGTGCGGACATTTTATTTCACAATTTGACATGTGACAGCGAGAAATACACGATTTTGTGTATTTTAAAGTTATTTGCGGTTAGAAGTACAAATATTTTACTATTCTCTGGAATAAACTAAGTTAATATATAGTTTAAAAGTTCGCGAAGTGGTAAGTAACGGTAATTACATGGTAGTTGATGCTCATCATATTTTGAACTGTCATAATTTAAAAACTGAAATAATTACTAGATTTATTACTTTTAGATTAAAAATTGCTTGTAAAAGAAAGACAAAAGTCCGAATTTGTAAGGATAGTAAAAGCATGGCCATGCATAGTGTTTTGAAATAATAAAACATAGTTAATTTTTGATTTTTTAGTTTTATTCCTCAATAACACATTTTACTGATAAGTTACTACTGCGTATTTATCTCATTGTTCATGCTCTAGGTTCCTACGTACAAACTATTTCTGACATTTTCAAATTTGGCGCCACGCGTTGTGACACAAAATGGCTGCTTTGGCCAGACTCTTATTATAGGGACTCTAGATTAGACGCAACGATTGTAAACTTACAGAATTCATAATCGTTGGATTAGACGTACAGGTTGCGCTATCTGATGGTGTTTACTAGAATTTTAATGGTCTAAGAGTTTGGCAACGCTGGACAATAGTGTTCACTCCTTTTTTTAGCGGCTCGTCTTTTCTTGGTGATTGTTTTGACAATAGTCTAATTGTTTATCTATTTTTAAGTATAATTAAAATAGACGAATAATTAATGAAATTAATATGTCTTGATTAAAAATATATGGACGTATAAATAGAGTCAATGTTTAATTTGGAAAAGAAACTATGTACATTTTGGTGTTATTGATAGCAATTTTTGAATTTAACTATGGTGAAACACAAGAAGGTTATTGTGGCACTTATCATGGTAAAATATGTAAAAATTATGTTGATCGCACAAAAATGGTATGGTATAACAATTCAATAACTAGTGAAAATGAGGAAATAACAGCCGGATTATGGGAGGAGATTATTACAACGCTTGAAGAACCTTGTCGAAGTGCTGCTGAGGTATTCAAGTTTCTCCCAAAAAATTCAAATGTACGAAAATTTTGATAATTATCACATTTTAGAAACTCTTATGTGTTTACGCCTTTCCTGAATGTAACGTAGATAGACCACTACCGTTATGTTATGAAGACTGTATAGCTGTAAGGGAATTGTTCTGTCTCAAAGACTGGGCTCATATTGAAACAAGAAAAAGCAACGGATTTTATTTAAAATCACGCGGACACTTTCGGCTACCCAATTGTGAGATTCTACCAAAATACGAAAGTGAAAACAATACATCCACTTGTTCGTATGCTGGTTTAGTCGAATTAAAAGAAGATGAAGTCACTTGTAAATTCTATATGATCATTAACATATACGTTACAAGTAAATAATTTATTTTTAGATGATTGTATCAAAGGTCGAGGTCGTTTCTATAAAGGCAAAATAAATGTAACTAAAGATGGTATACCGTGTCAACGTTGGGATTCTCAAATACCACATTCACACGATTCACCACCGAATGTATTTCCCGAATTGAAGAATGCTGAAAACTTTTGTCGTAATGCCGGTGGTGAGGAAGTACGTCCATGGTGTTTTACAACACATCCTGCCTTTAGATGGCAACATTGTGATATACCAAGATGTTTAAATTCAACATACGATGATGTTGAAAATAATATTATTGCAATGGATCAATATTTATCACCATCATTTTTAATAATATCGTCCAGTATCGGTTTATTAGCAATAATTGTTTGTATGTTACTAATATTATTATGCCATCGTTTCCACAAACATCGATTGGGCTATAATCCAACAGAGACAGCCGAAGTCAATATAGATTTAGATAAACTACCAAGCAATATGGCATATCATAGGTGTTTTTTTATCTAGTATAATTATTATTATTTTTTCTATAAATTTAATTAATTGTAGACATGGCGTTACACTGAATCCAAAATTAGAAAAACTAGAATTTCCACGTAACGATATAATTTATATTAAAGATTTAGGACAGGGTGCATTTGGACGTGTTTTTCAAGCTAAAGCGCCTGGCTTAGTTGCTGGTGAAGAATTTACATTAGTTGCTGTTAAAATGTTAAAAGATGATGCATCTGAAGATATGCAAGATGATTTTGAAAAAGAGGCATGTTTATTGGCTGAATTCGATCATCCAAACATTGTTAAATTATTGGGTGTATGTGCTATTGGTAGACCAATGTGTTTATTATTTGAATATATGGGTAAAGGTGATTTAAATGAATTTTTACGGTAATTATAATTTATTATAAATCGATTATATTAATTTAAAAAATATATACAACTATTTCAGACAATGTTCTCCTAGTAATTATGTCGTAAGAAGTGTTGTAGATGGTGAATATGGTTGTAGGGATGTTTTTAAAGATAATCAATTGAATCATTTGGAATTATTAAATATAGCATTACAAATTGCATCAGGAATGGTTTATTTATCTGATCGAAAATTTGTACATCGCGATTTAGCAACTAGAAATTGTTTGATAAATGAGAATATGGTTGTCAAAATTGCCGATTTTGGATTATCTCAAAAAATCTATCTACAAGTATGTCACAATAAATTTAAGGAAAGTTGGAGTCAGGCCTTGTTTGGGTGTCCTAAGATGACAGTTTTTAATTATCGATTTCTCGGTCGTTTTCTACGATATTCACAGGCTGTAACCAATGTTGAGTTGGACGTTTCACGATGCATCCGATAGAATTTTTCATTTTGGAAGATTTTGACTAAATTCTAAACTGCAGAGGGAAATGTCAATAAATCATACGGCAGCTTGTTTGACAGCTTATTCATGTGCGGAGGGCAAATGAAGGTTGAAAAATTCACTTAAACGTGAAACTCTCAATTCAATGCTGCTTACAGCATTTGAATGTGTCAGAAAACAACCGAGAAATCGATAATTAAAAATTGTCACTCTTTTGGACCCACAGTCGAGTCCTGACTCCAGCTTCACCTTAAAAATACCACCAATAAATACCCAAAGTTGTGTTCTTTTAAATGAAATTGTCTATATTTTTTTTATAATTGATTTTATTTGTAGGATTATTACAAGGGCAGCGAGCGTGATGCAATACCAGTAAGATGGATGCCTTTAGAAAGTATATTATACAATAAATATACGCCAGAATCAGATGTATGGGCATTTGGTGTATGTTTATGGGAGATATTCTCATTTGCATTACAACCATATTTTGGTATGACACATGAGGAGGTTGTACGTTTTTTAAAAAATGGTAATGTCTTACAAAGTCCAGAAAATACACCAGCACCAATCTATCAAGTAATGAAAGATTGTTGGGCACAAAAACCGGCTGATAGACCGAATTTTCGTACAATACATCAAACACTCAGTACCATACATACAAATATGCTATCAATGCCAATACATTCCACCTAATTTCTTTATACACCTTTATACTTTTTAATTAAATTAATTTTTTTTTGCATATTTTATTTAGAAATTGTGATAGTATTTTTCAGTCGATTATTTTGCCTAGAACGGTTAATAATTTAATTTTTATTCGCTTGGGCATAAGACTGATTATATTCTTTATTATTTTGTCGAAATTTAATTTACAATACGTCAGGGATGAAATTGTAATGAATGATGAAACCTTTCCTCTTAGAAATTACATGTATAAATGTTGTGTGTTTTTATCATTCCTATGTAATGAGTGCTTGGTCCTATATTTATATACCTAAAAAAGAAACTTTTTTTAAAATTTAATACCTGTGAGAATAAACTTATTTAAAAAAAGAAAAATTCAAGAGTTATTTGAAACCAAGAAAAAAATTGAACCAACATTTTCAATCTTGAACTCTCAAAGTAAAAAATAAATAAGAATAACAGGATCGTTGAAATATATAAATTCTTATATTACAAATAAACATTGTTCTGATTCATAATTAATAAGATTATGTATGTAATTAATTGTCAAAACGTTAGATTGTAGCTTTTATAGATAAAAAAGCATCCAACACTTTCGTCAAACTACATAATGGCAGGCTTTATTTTCACAGGATTACAGAAATATGATAGAATTCGTTAGTGTATCCAATCACAAGTTGATCCATTATAACTATTATTCAATCAGCTTTTGATCATCAGGCTAGTAGAAGTCTTAGGAGGGTTTTCAGTTATGAATGTCTATTAAAATGATGATAATAATGATATTAATTTGAGAAAAAAATATTGTTGGAAATTACAATATGGAGCTGTTTATACTAACAGGATTACAGAAATATTATGTTCAAAATATAACTTGAAATTTATGGTTATTAATTATTAAACTGAAAATCCGGTTGTAATTATCAGGATTGCAGAATTTCTAGGTACTTTATAGCTGTTAATGTTTATTAACTTGAAAAAATGGGTTGTCAAAAAAAAACAATTAGTTCAATTTATTAGCGGAAGAAAATATGAAGTGTTAATTATTTTATAAAACACTGCTGTAACAGGACTATAGAATTTATTAAAGAGTTATTTTTCAGTTACAAAAAATCAGTTAAATCAAAAAATTATTTAGGCTGTTTTTCAAGCACAAATAGGATTTATACTACTAGGATCGCAGAAGTCTAGAAACGTCTTCAATTATGAATATTTATCAATATAATTAATGCATGCACGATAAAACGGTTAAAATTTATGCAGTAAATAAATATAATATAATGTAAATTGCGTAACGGACGGTTTGTGTTAACAGGCTAACGGAAGCTGCAAGGAGTTCTTTCACGTTTATTATTTATGAAATTAAAACCGCATAAATTATTTTGAGTAAAGTCAAAATAAGATTTACTTTATCAGGATTGTAGTAGTCCTAGAAAGTGGTAAACAGATGACATATGAAAGAAGCAATTATCAAATTTTATCGGTAAATTAGGATTTGAAGTATCAGGAATACAGCAGAGAGAGGTTTTGAATTTTTAATATTTTTGTCGCTAAATTAAATTGAAAATTTTCAGAATATAAAGTTGCGTAACGATACGCTTTGTATTAACAGAACTACAGAAGCATCAAAGAAGTTTGCAGCAAATCGCAAATCGTAAATAAAATAAGCGCGACGCCATACCGTCTATGTTACCGTTAAATAACACAACGTTTCAGAGGTACCAGGATTGCAGAAATGCCAAGAGATGTTTGTAATGCTCAATAGACCATCAACATACAAGTATTAAGGGATGCATACGGTACAGGAATTGTGATTCGCAAAATCTGAAGTTGCTAAAATTAAAATAATGCTTTTACTTTTCATTAGGGACCTTCAAGTGCTTGGACAATCGCAACACTTTGATGACAAATTTTGGTAAATATCAGAAAATTAAGTTTTATTACACAATTTTCATTCACTAATTTTAAAGATAAATTGAGAAAAAATAACAATATAAGCAAATTCTAAGAATTTATGTAAAATTGATTTTAATTTAAAAATACAAGTACCGTAGTCTCTCTTGAATCTCATATACTAAATAGCATATTTTACTTTCATTACTTTTAGAGAGGCTCTGTAGATTGAGGAAAAGATAGCAAATACTTCAGTCCACCTGGCCTATAAAAGAGAAATTGGAGATTCTTATTGAATCACCACAAATTCCTTATAAAATCTTTACAGCATTTTTAATTAATTTAAAAGTTATCCCCTTAAAAATAGAAGCCTTATCAAAGTGTACTCTCAAATAAAACCTTTACATTTTTCCTTAATATACATATGTAGAGCATGTTTCTATTGGATAGATAATTTTTTTTTGTATATTTTCAAATTATCAAATATTGTACACAGCAATTCTTTTGTTGTTGAATTTTTATAATTGAATAATCTAAAAACCATCAAAATATTTTTAAGTTATCTCATAAGTATGTACAAACAAGTTTTTTTTTCAGTTACTGATAAGAATGCAACAAAGGAAAAGTTACATAATATTCTTTTGTGGACCTGTCAATTTTTATTCAATTGAGTTTTGATCGTAGTAATATCAACATTAGTTTCTAAAATTCAAAAATAAATTCATGTGTTTAATAAATATAGTGAAGTGGTGTAGTAGTATTGGTGGTTTTATGGACGAAGAAGTTTAGTCATTTCTTGGAGTTAGATGGTAGAAAGTTCAACGAAATATTACACGGGGTTTGAACACGGGGTTGGTACAGGAGCGGATATGCAGTTAAGTAGTTACCTTTTTATTTATATCTCGATCTTGTACCGATATGCAATATTTTTGATTATTAAGCATTCGATTTGCTTTACATATCAACAAAATAATACTTCGTTGGCTTATTTTCAACTCTCTTCAATGCTGTTTTTGAGATTAGGGGCCCTCCTTTGGGCCTTTTGAATAAGTGTTGGGAGAAATCGATCACTATTACCTTTATTTCTTTACTTTTTCTCAACGATGTGTTAATTTATGAAGGCAATGCTGAAGTTGTTTCATGCTTTCAATGATAATGTTTATCAATCGCGAATCGGCACGATAAGAATAGACACACGTACATACTTTGATTAGTTGTTAGTGAAACACACCGTATGTTAAAAATATATCGTTGTGATCAGCCCTTTAAACAAACATTTTTTGTTGCACCACTGTGTGGGTACAACGACTGTGTCTTATCAAATAGCATGAATGAGAAGTTGTAAGTTCAGATAGATGAGCATAAAACTAGAATTTCGCCCTTCTGTGCTTGCACTACTGATAATCAGAGGGAGTTGTTAGAGTTTCTTCGGATAATTTTGAATAAATCAATGAACAATGGAATTGCCAATTAATCAATTAATTAAATTTAGAAAAACAATAGAATTCAATGTTTTTATAGTTAGTTTTTAATTAATTTAATATATTTATTTAAAATTGCAATAGGTATTAAAATTGATATTTGAATATAATTTAAAAAAAAAAGAGAATTTCGATTTTTAGATACAACACAACTTTAGTTGTTAAAAACTCTTGTAGTGATGAATAAATTTCTGTTCTCTTGTGATATTAATTCGATTACATGCTTGATCTACTGAGGCTGTTATCGATGGTGGTCCGCAGCTGAAAACTCCCACAGTATTCGTCTGGAAAAAATAAATAAAAAATAATAAAAATAATAATAAAACTTCCTTTTGTTAAATGCTCTTATAGTTTTTAAAGTTGATTTCTTACATTATGCAAGTCAGAGACAGTTTGAAAGAACTGTGGGAAATTTGGACGTCCAAAATGTGTAACTGCTTTCAAATGTGTAAACAACGATCGTTCTGATACTCTTTGATAATGACGTTCACAAATATATAAAAATATTGTACGTAAATCGAATTTTTCGAAAAATTGCGTTATAAATATGTGACAACTGACTAAATTTTTTTTATCTTTCAATTCTAATTCCCTGATTATATCAATCAACCATTCGAATTGTTTCTGATTCCTAGATACCCATATGAAATATACCTAAAATTTTTTAATTTTTTATAAAATCAACGAGATGTAATGTAATTTTTACTTTTTTGCATCGGCTTTGATGCGATTTGAAAGCAACATCTTTTAGAATACTAGCGAAAGGTGTCACACCAATACCGGCGCCTATCAAAATGGAAACCTCGAATAAGTTCCAATCTTGGTGGCCCTCGCCGAAAGGCCCGTCAAGATACACCTAAAAAAAAAAACACCTTAAAATGTTGAGAAAATATAAAGCGATTCGCTATTGAACGTACTGCTGGTAGGAGAGCTTTCGCTTTGGCATGTTCATCGTAGATTTTCCTTAAATTCATAGTCCACGGTCCTACAGCTCTGATATGTAACGTTAAATTTTTCTCATCAGGTGATGATGATAATGTAAACGGATGATATTCATATCGATTCAAAGCAACACAAGCTATTCGTACCCATTGACCGGATTTGTAGTGGAAATTTTCCGGTTTCTTTATTTCCAACATTGTTACATCTAAATCGAAGAATTTATGTTATCAATATTAGAGATAATTGAAGTTTTAATCATTTCCACTCCATCAATTCGGTAGTAAAGTGACATTACGAATGACATATTGAGAACAAGGGTGAGAACTATATTATAGTTAATTCAAGGATGAAGTTCAAAGTTGTGCGTAGATAAAAATACACTAGGAAAAAAACATTATTACAGAGTGTTTCATCTTAAACTGCATAATTCTTTATGATCATATGATCATATACCCATACCGATTTGATAGAAGTGGTAAATGGTGGATGCGCCACACTTACTTGATGGCAGAATTTCGGCCCTCAGTACGGGTATTTCAATTTTCTTTCGACATATACTGATCAAATAATCAATTGTGAATAGAATAAGTGGACCTAAGCTGAAGTAATAGAAATATGGTGGTTGTATTAAACGACCACAGCCGTGTAGGATCATAAAAATAAAGAATAACGGGTATAAATTATGCGTGTACCAGAACCAATGGTAGATTTTTTGACGGACTATATTATGGGCGAATATATAAATAAGTGCCCAAATTATTGTTAGAATAATGCCAGTAAAGCCGGTTATTGTCGACCAACACCAATAATGAAATTTCGGCAATTCATGTGTTCTATAATTTTGCATTTTGAATTATTTGAATAAAATTTGAGAATTATACTTACGAGTGGAAGAAGTTACGAAATAGACACGTTAAATCATCAGCAGTTTGCGTGCTAATGTGGTAGAAATTAAAAGCGTGTCCCACAATATGCATGACTAGAAATACACAAAAAAACACTTAGAAATATGAGAAATAATTAAAATATTACTGGTAAAAATGAACGCCCATATTGCTACGTATTTATGAAATTCAACAGAATCATCAAATGGAAAATAATTGTTAGCTACAGTATCCCTCAAGATGGTAATGGTATTTTTGCACATAGTCACAAGAAGTGATGAATAAGTGAACATCATGGCCGATGCAGCACCTCTAGTTATTGTAACACCATAACCGGCAATTCGTCTCAAGCCTGAATGCTCCCTTTCAACCGAATAATCTAGAAATTAAAATTCAATTTAATTTTAAAACTTTCTACTAGAAGAAATTTACAATAAGCTCTTTCAGCGAATATAGCAATCAATACTAAAGTGTATAATGTCATCCAGAAAATACGTTTCGAATTGACTTCAATATAATTTAAAATCGATGAAATTTTTGTGTATTTAGGCTTCTTCTCTTGTATTGTTATAGCTTGATTATTATCAATTGCGCCACTAGAATCTTGTTCAAGATTTGATGATACATCACCTTGAAAACGCTCCAAAATCTCTTGAGGACTCCTGTAAACACTCATAAATAACAGTAATAATTCATATAAAATAATCAGAAAAATACCCGTAAATATTCTCGATAGTATCTCTTGCTTTTTCCAAATATGTTGATTGGTTGGCTTTATTAACACCTTTAAAATTAATTGTCGCCTTACTTAAATTGCCGATTTCACGACCGCAAATCTTCAAAAAATCGTTAAAAGCCAATTGATCTTTACCACCGACTTGCTGTAAAATTATATTGGTTGTCTTTTCAAGTTCTTTATCGTCTAATTTGCCTTCAACACAAGCTAGAAACGACCTAAAATAACATTAGTTTAGAATTTGATCTTTTCAATCCGTTACTATTATCGGATTGTATAGGAAATCTATTTTGAATATAGTGAAAATTACTTTATCATAGCGACGAAATTCTCTCTAGTCAAATAACCAACAGCGTTAATATCGTACATATCAAATAATAATTTAGCTTTTTCTTCAGCTGTACCTTTTGCAAATATAACAATTAAATCAATAAATTCACGAAACGATATTGTACCACTTTTATCTTTATCAACTAAATTAAACATTCTAATGACGAATTCATCGTTTGATCGCATCGATAATGCATCAGCGAATTCGTTAATTGTTAATTCTGTATTGATAATTTCCTTTTCAATTGTATCATCAACTGATAATAAATATTCTTTATCGTAATTGATTTTAAATGCTTGAGCAAATGAGACACGATAGAAACGTTCTAGTAAATCTTGACGTTCTTTCATTGTTGTTACTTGTTTTAAGCCGTATTTTAAATTGAACGATGTTATATAGTAATTTTCAACACCCATTTGTTCCAAAAATTGATCAAAATCATTAGTGAAATTTTTACGCATAAACAATGTTTCAAAATTTAATACTAAATCGTAATTATGCTTGGATTTAATTATTAAATACGGCTGATCGTTTATTAAGTATGTTTCAATTTTTCGATTTTGTAAACTATCGAAATTGAGTATTCTCAATAATTCACCGTTTTGTGATACAATACTCATCTGTTTTTTATCATTTTTCAGTAGAATAATTATCCGTCTTTGTGGTATTTTATAACCCAACCATTCGTGTGCTACAAACATTGGATAATTCAGCTTTTTCTCTAATTTAAATGTTTCACGCATATGAGTATTTTGTTTAATACGTAAAGTTTTTAATTGTTCTTCTTTCTGTTTTATTAATATAAAAACAACACCAATTAAACCTAAAAACCAACACTCAATCTACACGATATTGGCCGATTTGACAATAATTACCGATAATCAATGTAGCTAAAAATATGAACGTTAAAATATAGGAGGCTTCACTGTTTGAAAAATAATCATAACTGCCTTCTTCAGTACAATTTTCGTTCAATACCTCACGTGTTAGTGGCGGTAAATGATAGCAGTTGAATTTTTGTTTATTAAAATCAGTACAAGACGACTCCATCAATTTGCATCGAACAATAGTTGAATCGTCTGTAAAATAAAATGAATTTCGTTAACGTTAACGATACGTGAATACAACTTACTGGCTCCGAATTGTGGTACTCTAAAGACATTATTCGGTATGTCATTTGAATCCATTTTAGTGACAGCCATTATTATATCGTAAAGTGTAATTTGAAAAATTCTCCCAATTTCATTGATTGTGAACAAGCTGGAATAAATCGATAGTTACAATTTCAATTAGGCTTAATTCCATAGATTTACTTATTGTTTAAATTTTCAAACCAAAATCGATCGCCATCACGGATTCGCCGGAATTGGTCTTTTATGATAGCCTTAAATAACTCACCCGGGCTATCTTTAGTTTCTAAAATACCACCAACCCAAATATCAATATTATCGGTTGAATTATTATACAAATTCCTCATTTCTTCAATAAACTGTAAAATCAATATTTAGATGAATATTATATTGGTAAATTTTATTAGAAATTGTTTTACTTTCGTTTCAACATGGGAAAAATGTTCAAATCCGACTTTTAATAATCCAAATGCTTGTCTTGCTGTATTATAATCGGGTAAACCATGATCTCTAGCTCTCTGTATATTTAATGCCATTAAATCTCTACGTGGAAATTCTAACGGTCCGAAAACATTACCCCGTAGATCTTCAACAATTTTGTGATCTTCTTCTTCGCTTAATTGATACGCCATACCCATTAATAATCGATCGATGTCAATGAATTCATTGCTATTAACATCAGTCTTGTTCAATATTGGTTCGTACGGCCGCCAGAATATATTACACGTTCTAACTGTATTTTTACCCCATGTATCATATTTGGATTTACAACCATTTCTAATATAATCTCTCAAATAAACACCTGGTACAACTAATGTATGTCCGAATCGCATAGCTGCACTTTGGAAAAATTGATCAATTTGTGGATCAATACTTGGATCATAACGTTTATATATTGGTGATTTATCACCTAACCATGATTCTAACCAATCATAATAAACAATTTTTTGGTGTGTTGCTATTACCCATTTTCTGGCTTCATTAAATATTTTATCACTACTCCAATCTGGATTCAAATGACGTAATCTTTTAGCGAGATAATTATGCCAACGGAACCATAAAATACCGAATGTTAATAGAAATGAATTCTCATTACCACGCGGATTACCTAATTCTGTAAATTATACATATATTACAATTAAATCTATTTGAATAATTATAATATATTGTTGATTATATTTACTAAAAAATCTGTTCACTTTGAGCGTTTCATGATTTTTAATAAACATTTTATGATAGAACGGTGGCGGTGGATTCGCCATTGGTAATCTCTGTGCATTATACGCCGGAAACAGACCATTTTCGCTAGAAGCCAAGCAACCATCTGGATCAATAGTGCCGTTTTCGTATGTTCTTAATTGATCAGCCCATTGTTTCGTTATGCCATACGTAAGACCGCCGTCTATATATGGTGTTATTTCATTCAATTGTTGCCTTGGATTATTCGGACTAAAACCAGTTGTTTGATCATATCGAGTACGTAAAAAAGGCAATTCTGTATGGCCGGGTTTTTTCATATAACGATGATCCTTCGGTATCGGTATATTAAAATATTCCGGTGGACATGCTGGCCGTTGAGCGTCCAATATCTCTTCAACGACCTGTTGACCGAAGAACACCAAAAGCGCATTTTTGCCGGTTTTTGATTTTGTACCAGTTTCACCACTCAATAAACGTTCGCTTAATGTTAAAGGATTTGGACGGTTGATGTCGTCCGGCAAATAAACACCATCCTTATAGGCGGCCGGCCAACGTCGCAATAATGGCCGATCTTTATAATTATCATCATTACTAGTAATTTTAAATTAATTAATTAATTAAATTCTTACCAACAGCACCTAGTGAAGGCGCCGCCAAATTATTATACCACCCATCAAAACCTTCATATTCGTGTTCTCGTTTAACGTAAGCGGTATTACTACCCCAATTTCCTGTTAACAGCCAATCGCCGAGGGTATGTCTATTGTTATTACCAGAATTATAATCCAGGAGTTTTGGTTTTGTCGTAAAATCTTTTTAAAAAATTGAAAAAAAGGAAATTCAATCTACTTTATAAAAGTGAATGTCAAAGTTATTACCTGTAGAATTTTGGGCATTAACAAGCCCCAAAATTGCAATAATTAAAAAACGTTTTATAGTTCTCATAATTAACTAGATGACTGTCAGGATTCTACTGTCTATTAATCTATCTGTATTTATAAAACGACGGAAAGGAAACCACTTGATAACGTATCTTTTCGTAAAATCCCCGGTTTAATACTAAATTCGGTTTTCCATGTTTATTATAGCCCATTATCAATTCAGAGTGCAACTTTTGTAATTTAAAAACGATCAAAAATGTTCCGCACAATTAGTGAGAAATCAACGAAAACGTAATTAAAGGTCGAAATTGTTTGCGAAAATTGAAATATTCATAGGATGCAAACTGGTAGTTGATTTTGCATTATTTTCCCTATTTTTTTTTTCTCCATCACAAATAACAATTCAGCAACGGAAATATGAAATATTCTAATCACTCTATTATTTTGGATTTCATTAAGAAAATTGATTGAATAAAGCTGAGATTAAAATTATATTAATCTATTGTTAAGACTAGTAATAGATGTTTTAATATCCCGTAAATAATGAAATAAAATTGTCAAATATTGAATACATGATTAATAAATGATGTGAGATTTTAATTAATTTCCTCCCACATTTACAACAAAAGTAAACTTATTACTTATTAATTAATTCAACATAATAGACGCATATGAATATTTAAAATTGGCGCATCCACCATTTTTACCACAACGGCTTCGGGTGATTAATTAGTAAAATATTCACTACACCACAGATGAGGTCATTTAATGTGTTATCAACACAGTTACCTATCATTAAAATCTTGATAATTTTTCATTTCTATCATCATAGTGATAAAATAGTTGGATGTTTATAATCAAAATTCAAAAACTACATGATAATATTTCCGTTATGTATAATTTTGTACACGTCTGTCTATTTCATAAATTGCGATTTATGTGACACGTACACATACAGAGTGGTTCATCTCATCTGATACCACACACTGTATCAAAGTTATTTATGAATCCGTCTAGGATTTATGATGTGACACTACATAGTAAGTGAGCGTTAAGAAGTACAAAAAAATCGCTTAGATGTCACCAAAATTGCTGAGTTTTTGGATAATAATCAAGAAAATACAGAGGTTCTTAGTGCCTTATTTACTATTTGATTATTTATTAAAAATACACGTTCATGTTACGTGGACGCTCTGTATATGTTTTCTTATACAGTTAACGGGTGCTTAATTCAAATACTAGTCTTTATTTTAACAAAGTTTATTGTTATTGTTGTAAATAATTACGAATATTTCCGAAATTCGTTTGTTGTAAGTTCAGTTGTACTTTCTGTATTTGGTCTACAACAAGCAAATTCAAATATACGTTCATCTTCACCAAATTCTTCACCATCATTTAAGGTTACAGGTAATGTACGATTTAATGTTTCTGGTAGAAATAGACATGCAACAGCACCTAATATTAATAATAATCCTAATATAATATCAGGTATCGGTTCCCATATATTACCAAGGTATAATATTTGCGAACTGAAAAATGTGGCTGCATAGCCGGTAACGTGTATTGCTGAAACACCTTGACCTCTAACAACAGTTGGTATCAATTCGACAGCATATTGTGCACCAGAATTGTAAGCAATGTTAATACCAAAACGTGCTATCACTGCTAATATTATAATTAATACTGGATTTGCTATATCGACGAAGGCTAATATTATTGCTGAACATATTGTAAATATACCACTTAAAAGTAATGAACTGCTAGCTAATGCTTTACGTCCTATATTGTCTTGGACAATTGAAATAAATAAGCATGCTGGTAATATCGTTGATGATGTTATTGTAAATATTATAAATGGCGAATATTTCAAACCGTTTACATTACGAGATATAGCATCATAACATAAAGTCATTACCATACTGAAAGGAAGCTCACAAATATAAAAGTTTTAGACTTTATAAGTTTATCTACTTACGATTTAAATACCAAAATTAACGTTTTCTTTCGCAATTTCGGCGTTCTAACCAAACCAAATAGGCTTTCATGATTTGAATTAGTTACATGTTGATTACAATAACGTTTTAATGATTCAATAGCTTTATCGTCTATTTTACGATTATTTAATTTTGCTATACGTTTAAAACAATCTATCGCTTTGTCTGTTTGTTGTTTACTAATTAACCATTGGGCACTTTCCGGTACTAAGAAATAAAAAAATACAACACCCACATGTGGTAGACTGACAAACAATAAAAAAGCTCTCCAGTTATGCAACAAAACAGCTATCCACGGTACAGTCATGCAAGACAAACAATAAAACACACCGATACAGATGTTCAAACCGAACGTTCTCAAACTTGGACGGATATATTCCATAACTATAATAAATTTAATTCATGTACGAACGAATTAATTGTGTATATTATTATTGTTAATTACCTATAATATACATCATAACGAAATTTGCATCTGTAGCACAACCGGCAATAAATCTGCTAATAACAAAAATAATTGCGTTTGTCGATAAAATTGTTGAGATATTCCCGAAAAATGCAAACATATTTGCGATAATTAAAACATGTAATCGACCGATTTTATCGGCTAATATACCAAACATTAAACTTCCTATAACCGAACCGATGAAAAATACTGATTGTCCTAATGCCGGTGTCCAATTATTATCACACACCCAATTCAACTGTAATAATCAAATTATCCCGTTATTGATTTCAATGGGACATTATGTATATACCTCTTCTACAATACTGATAAAACCATGTGTGTTTGTATTATTATAAGTCCAACCATTTATACATGATGTCTCAATAGTTTCATTATTTTCTTCTATTTTAATTGAACATTTATTTAAAATTATAGTAGCATTGTTGTCGTTTATTGGTGATTTACATTTATATTCAGGTATCACACTGATAAATGTTTGACCAAAATAATGAAAACCCGACAGTAAATTAATTACACTAAACAATGCTAAGAGAATGTATTGATAATTGCCAAAATCACCCACATGGTTCAACATTTCGTCAATATCAATCAAACTTGTGTCACTCATTTTTGTTTAATCAAAATGCACAACTAACATTAAAACAATCGACAATAGAAATATTTATATGCAATGTTTATTATTATTATTATTTCTCTCTCGATAATAGGTACCTATTTATTTTACAATTGATCGTCACGAACTAAACAATATAAATAAACAATAATATTACATAAATCTGGGTGGATACGTGTGAATTTTATTAACGAAATTAGATTAATTAAAACTAATCAAAAGATTTTTCCATTCACAGTATAAGTGTTATTGACTTGACATTATCTATATGTATATGTAACAGAAAAATAAATAAATATGGTTGACAATCATCATTGTTTATGTATTTTTAAGAAATATTTTTTATCAAAATTATACAATTTTATCATTTATTTGACTAATCATACTATTTTAGGGTACATACAGAGACGGCACTTCAATTGACTACATAAACATTGATAATGGTTTTATCAATTATCTTAAATAGAAGTAAAAAAAAATCGTTCTAATGATTATGAATTGCAAGACAAAATCAAAATTGTCACAAATAAATAAAAACGGAAGTTTTATAAATTATCTTCAATACCGGATATCAAAATACATATATATTTTATAGTCGACATTCTGTAATTAAATTACAGCAATTATAGCAATTATTTCGATATTTTTTCTCAATTATTCAACAACATAAAAAAATTAAACTGTTTTTTCCTCTGTTTGATATAATATCATTATTGTTGATTTTGTAGTCCTTAAATTAACTATTTAATGGTTTTCTATCTAACATTCCACAAGTTGGGTACGGTTTTTGAATTATAAGATTAGTTCATGATTGGCTTCTAATAATAAGTCTACTATAGATGCGCTATGAGTGAAGAAAAAATATAGAACAATTTTCAATTAACTTGAAGATTGTCGGTGTAATCGTTTTGATAAGTTTATTGGTAAATTGCAAGGGAAACCAAAAAAGATTTATTTACTTGCCGTTTCAAGTTTCAACCATAAAAGCTCAAGAACGTTACCGAATTGCGCCTAAATCCATGGAAAATAAAGATCAAGATGATATCGTTCACAGAATATCACTATTATCTTTGAAAATCCACTTTAAAATGGCTTAAGGAAACAATAAAGGGTGTTAGTAGCACACAGAACGGCTCGATTAGATATCTTTAATTTATATATGGTGTTGCATTGAAAAAGATTTTCTTTGAGCTTTTTTTTCCCTTCTTCTTTGTATATTTTTGTATTTTATTGGTTTGATGTTTGATACGTTGTTGTGTTTGAAAATTGAATGGTTCGTTGTGATGACTTTGTTACCAGTTAAATAGTTGTTTATATTGCATTTTTTTCCACTTCTATCGATTATTGAATTTCTATAGGTGTTTACATGTCGGAATTCGTTGGGAGGTCGATTGTAAATTTAACGTGTTGTACGAGAAAAATATTCATCCATTTTATAGTTACAATGTAACGGAAAAATTGATTATAATTAGATAAACATTGACTTATAATAATAGAAAACACCTGTATATTATACCTGGTAGTTTAAAAATATTAAAGTGGTCGTAAAATGAAACTGTTACAATGAATGTCGTTTATGCGAAATATGTGCAAAGTAATTCTATACAAAAATGATAAAGTATTATACTAGACATTTTTATATTTTCTAATATATTTACAGTGAAACATGGTTTTATCGTTCGTACACTTAAAAACTACTTAAATTTTTATTCAATTCAAATTATTGGTAAATATTATGTGATAATTGTAGTACTTCATTTACTAGAATTGGATGACCATCAAATTCATGTCACTAACAGGCATAACTTATTAAATGCATTCCCTGAATAATTATAGCAAATACATAACTGACAAGTCAATATTAATAGAGGTGTTATTTACTATTGATATTTGCGTGTTATTGTGTTGATTGTGATACATGATAGCTAGTTAGACAATCAAACTACTTATCAAACTCAATAGTGGACAATCTAAACAAAACCGAAACTAAATTGAATCTGATATGGACAGTATACAGGGTAACTCTCAAGGCGCGTCCACATTTTGCCGAAACAGGTCGGGCGGCACGTTCGGTTCGGTATGCGCTGTTCTGAAAGACGTCCACATTCTTCCAGTAGTCTGGACGTTTGCGATATAAGTCTATAAATGACAATGTCTGTTCATCAGTCCACTTTTCACGCATTTTCGCACTCATGAAGCCAGACGAATAAAAACCAGAAAAATATTTTCGAAAGCAACAGGCGGTTGAAGCTTGACTGAAACCGATCAACATGTCCACACATGTCCACACGATGAATTTTGGTTCGGTTCGGTTCGGCTTTCTTTGTTCCGGACCGACTTGGATCGGTTTGGGTTCGGCATCGTTCGGGTCGGCTTTTGGTAAGTCGGTGAGGCCTATCAGCACGTCTACATTAATTCGGCTTTGCAGATCGGCTCAAGCCGAATGATGCCGATCGGCATAATGTGGACGCGCCTTCAGATACGTTATGCAAGGCTCAATTTTCAGCCCTCTAGCAAAATATTAAACAGTAACAATAAATATACAAAATGAAACCAGTAACCTCATCCCCCTATTCTGATTGAATTTAAGCAACAATCACCCCCCAAAATACTGTTTTGCACAACTCCACAAAAAGTGGTCACTTTCTTGTGAAACTGATAGTATGTTTAAATTTCGTTTATTATTGGCGAGAGCCGACCAACAATTTCTTCTCGTTAAATCTGGACGCTCGAAAGAACAGCGTTTTGAAAGAAGTTTCATTTCTTACAAAAAAAATGAGAAAGCTCTATTGTCTTCTTTTAAGAAACAACCAACAATTAAAGTTGTCCGATAGTCGACTTCTCGTGCGGTTTTGTTGGTTATTTCAGTGAGGAAGTTGGCAATTTTGAGAATTTAAAGGACGATAACGCTTGAGATTAACGTCAAGCATCTGAAAATAATGCAACTTCAGAAAGATAATCAATGTTGTAAATATTCTGCACGGCGTGAATTTGATTAAATTTAATAACGATTTTAATAAAATCACCTGTATTTGAACGTGAAAGAAAGTTTCCCAATGAATGAACAAAGTTACATTTAATTAGATGCAACTTAGTGAATTTTGAGTTATAATTAAATTTAATTAATAATAGCACAATTTAATATTCGTGTTCATTTTTTTTTTATTTAAACTTTATCGAAACTTTAAAATGGAATTGTAATAAATGTCTGTATAATTTGATTTTCCAAAGGATTTTCGATAGCAAAATGCGATATTTTGTGAAAAATATATTCGACTATTGTAGTTGAATCTGCAATTTGGTAATTTTAAACAGATATATCTGGAGATGGCAGGAGGAATCGAAAAGTGGCCATTTGTCATTTTCTCGGATAAACGCTACTTATGATATATGTCGGCGCAACTGGAAATTTATTTATCTCTTTTGCGTTTATCTATATGTGTATCTCATTTGTAAAATTACAGTCTAGTTAAAGTTTACGAGCTTTTAATATTTGTTGGAGAAGTTTCAATATCTTATACTGCTATCAATATCAATTATTTATCGCAATTTTCATTGGACAAATCATGACAATTTCAAAATAATTGTTTTGAACAACCATTTTCCAATATGAATATATTTGTTTTCTTTTATTTCCAAACTTGATAAAATCATTAGATTTTTTTCTTTTCTATACACAAAGAATAAAAACGAAAAGAGACTAATGGTTATAACTTTTTCAGTAAACTTTAGTGAACTTTCAACGAACTTCTCGACAAAATAGAATTAAATAAGAAAATATTTTCGTTACCATCTTCTATCTTGTTTTTCAACAGAATTCATTTTTATTATTTGCATTTAATCCAATCACAAATTGTAACCGATATTTTTCAAACACACCATCGAAGACGAGAGAAAAATAAATCAGAAAAAATCTCATTTTCTGGCCCGAGTGTTGATCATAATAAATTAAATTAGTACAAACCTGTAACTTTGTCCTCAATCAAAGAGGTTACAATTAATTTTTATGTCCTTATGAAAATTTTTATTAAAGACTTGATGAGGATGTTACTGTATAGATTCTAATTCGGATCAGGTCTTAATAATGCAATACTGATAAAAACCTGATGGTTGATATTGCCCCCCTGATCCGGACCTTATTTGTATAAAAGGTCAACCTGATATGATCCATTTCAAGTCCATTTGAAATTTTCTAGTTCATGAACAAAAAAAATCTGTTTACGTATAGAACTATCATTCATCACGACATAAATTGATGTGAATGGAAACTGTCATTCGGCTTTGTATGGTATGTCTACTGGAATAACGCTAAGTAAATAATATTCGACAAATAATAGGGGAAAAATCGAATTTTCACAAGATTATTGTTTAAATACAAATTGTTTGTATGCGTGTCTGCATAAAAAAAACACGATGCTTTTATCATTAATAGTGATTTTGGATCTAAGAAAGGCTGCTTAACAGCTTTTCAATCACCGAGATTTGATAGGTAGAACAACAATAGAAATAATTGGTGGTATTCAGGAACCTGTGGTCATCACCAATCGTTATCACACTACATCAGCTTTCTCGTGAGGCAGGTGATCGATTAACTTTTTGACATTTAGAGATGATATCAAGTCTGCAATTCCACCGACAATTGTCTGGTTTAAAATGAACATTTATGGTGTTTAAGAATATTGTAACGCGACCAGTGCATTGTTCGTGAATATCTAGCCAGCGTTCTTTGCTATTTTATTTTAAATCGTAGCTCTTTACAATGATTCAAAATTAATTATCTGAGGTGTCAGATAAGGGGAAATACAAGCAATATAAAGTAAATTATGATTATCGTGAGAAAGATAAAAAAATAACAATTACTTCACTTAAACATGAAATAAAGTCGAGCTGTCTGTTTTTTAAATAGTATTTTTATCTCTCTTATAAAGCTTCACAATGCTTTGGGCTATTAAGGTTCTGAAAAGTTAAAGCACTTTTTCATTTCTCTGGTTTTTGGTACGATAATAGAATTCGTTTATGTTTCATTTCTATTTATTTATTTTATTTTATTTTCGGAAAAAGCACGAATTATATCAAGGAGAAGCTTATCATTGTTAATAAGAGTTTTGGTGGTGGTGTTGGTTTTTGTTTTGGGTCAACTCATTGATCTAGAACTGGATGATGGGGTGGAGGGGCGAAAAATCAGTGAACTGAACATTTGAGAAAGTGAAGTTGGAATAATGAAGAGAAACCCGTTGATGGGGAACTACAGAAAGATCAAACAACTCATTGAAAACATAGTATATTTCAACAACAAATATCCAAGGAAAATAAATGATTTCTCTAGGAATGATTAATGGTAGAGGTCACCAATTGGGGCTGATGCTAAAATTTTCATCACAAAGAGACGGGCAAAAAAAAACACTGAAAATTGTTCATTATACTTCTTCTCATCTTAAAGAGAATTTCGTTAAATCTTATCAGGGCGAGTGAGGTGGGTAGAAAAAAAGATCGATTTACAATTGAATACATCGACAATGAAATGTAACCAAATATCGAAAAGTTCAATTTGGACGAGAGTGTCTGGGTTTATAAAGATTCAGACTAGAGATTAAATTTTTTATGTTGGCTCAAATATACTTCGAAATTTTATTTGTTCAATTGCCAATTTACATATCAATAGAATGATGGGAATACTAAAGAAATAAGCTTATAATGGCCGAAATTAATCGTATTTTTTTAGATGACATTGATTCTTTTGCAAAAATATATATAGTTTCCAGTAGCACAGATTTTATGATAACAACATGCATACAAATGTTGCAAACAACATATCTACGTTTGCCATAAAAATAAAATTTTATTGCTGTGTTCAAATAAAAATCGATAGTTTGTGGTCCACACCACAATATTGGTTACAATGGTTAATTTTTTTTTATTTATAGATAACTATTTATAAATTCTGCTTAAATATCAGATAATTATCTTGAGTATAAGTAAGGACAGGACGCGCACATATAGTAGTTGTGGCTATAACAACAAAGCGGTACAGATTAAGATGATAGTACTATAAAGTGCTTTTAGTATTCTATAAATTTCTTAATATCATCCGGGACTGACATTGAGAAAGATTACAGTAATGTCTCGAATTAGTATACAAATTTATCTAACGTGTTTTTATCATGTCGTTTTGAGCAATGTCTGTGTAAGTGGTTAAGAATTTTATGTGTCCGGTATTTGGCGATAAAAGCCATATTCACATATGGATGTTTCAGTAAGAAGAAAAAAAAGAAAGAATGCACCATCACCATTTTAACCCGTCCCGGAACAGTTAATGGTTCGACTTTGCAAAGCTACTTAGTCTGATAAATGTCTTTGTTTCTATTTCTTTTTATTCGTAACATTTCTGTCTGCCTTGAATACCGATAATTGAGAGAGAACATAAAGTTTTATGTCAAAAGGAATTGGTAAATTCGTTTTTATTGCATACACTGGGTTTCATCAGCTAAATCGTTTTTTTTTCTACCTCTATCGTTTAAACGAACATTAGTTAAATACACAATAAAAGGTGTTCTTCATGTGCCTTATTTATTCGACTATATTTTAGTTAAATTGTTTGGTATAATTGTTGTTGAGATTTAAACAATTTAAGTTGGTAATAAATGCCAGTTTATTTAGTTGTTAGACCATCAATTCAGCCAGATAGTTGCATTTTTTATGATATAGCTAGATATATATTTTTAGTGCATCATTGTTGGGGTGTGGGCGACGTATTTACGAGGGTAATAAAGGCGGTCCACTAGTTCAGTATCAATTTGGAGGAAAAGTCGGGTAAATAAAGCACGATTTGACATCAGTAAGTTTTCGTTAGACATTTACCGCTTCACTACTGTGATATATACTATAGATAGTTATATATAGGACTATATAAGTTAAAATTTAGCGTCCGGTCCTGTAGTATTTTCAATGTTGTTAACTTGACTAACAAAAATAGGTAAATGTTGGGGCCCTAGTTGTTGTTGTTGTAGTCCTGCCGCATCCGTTCAACTATACCGTAATTAAACGATTTGTTCGTTGTTCCATTCGACAACCGTGTTCATTAGGTCGATTAAGTTGTCCGTATAGGGTTAGATACAATTACACATTACACATATGCACCAAACCCTCTAGAGAGATTTGTTTGGCCATTCCTATTATCATGTCGATCATCACGCTATGAATGTTACACGTTTTATAATACACTAGGTGTGTTGACATCTGGATCTAACTGTTTTGTAAATAATTTAATTATATTTGAATTAACGCACCAGTGTCTACATTGTGTTAACCATAACCTTTATACTATTTGGTGATTGATGTATTTTAATTGAAACTGACAGTGAAACTGAAACAATCATCGCCCTCGGCTGGACCAAAGTTTTATAAAGTTCTAGAATTAATTTAAAACATTATTGCGCCCCCGGTTCATCTGCCAACCGATGTTACAATATCAACTTATATACGTTGAAGAGAATATTACTAAGTGCACACATACACTTGATAACAATATGCAAGTTATCTAATAATGAAACCGCCCTGAGAGATGCTACGATTCTATTTCCTTTTTCATGTCGCACACATTTTCTACTAGTAATATTTAAATTTGTGATTATTTAATAAATCAACGAATACTGTGTGATATATAAAAAGTGAGCCGAATAACTCTTCAAGTTTTATGGTGGTACTAAACTATTTTAAGAATGACTAATAAATCTGAATATATTAGGAAAAGGTCTTTTGTGTGGCAGGATAAAGAATTGTTGGATAATACAAAGTCCAAGGATGGATAAAATTCATTGCACGTATAGGGATTAAGTGTCTTAAGTTAGATAAAGGATTAAACATGGTTGTTGTAATTTCGATTCGTTTCGTTCTTAACAAAATTATTTAACATTTACAAATCAATACAATATCGTTGATGTATAATATTTTACACATAATATGTCACTATTCGAGTTACCGAGACAAATTTTGCATCATTTATCATAATATATACAACGGATAGCTTTATGTTGTTTAAATACAAAATATGAAGCATCATCTAACAAAACTAAACTACAACAACCTGTCTAGTTAGATTTGTGTTAACATAAAGAAAGTACATTAATTTTGTCCAATTCAGGCAACTAATTTGGACATTTATAATATGCGCGTAGATCGACTTTATATTTTCTGATTGTGAGTGAATGGCGCCATTGATCCAATTCTCGGACTGATACAGTCGTTGCACTAGTTATGAGGATGCATAAAAGCGTATATGTATCTTTTTATGAGGTGTTTTGGTCGGTCTATGAGGCCAAATGGTTGTTAGTTTCGCTATAATGAAGACATCATTTGATATATGTTTCTACCCGCATAGAAATCATCGAAATAAATTTTGAATAGTAGAATATGATCGAGAATTTACTAATTAAATCTATTGTTTTCAAAATAGAAAAAATTTAATAATCATATCGATTAAAACCAACATAAATCAATGACCGTTCCATAGAATTATAGCAAACGTCATGAATTATAAAGTTTCTATCTCAATATTCCCTTTATACACACCTTTAAAAATTTCCTTTCACTTTAGATATAGATTTATAGCTAGTGACTTTTATCTTTATAAAATATTAGACATCTCTATCCAATTCGGTAAAAATCGGTTACTTGTAATCGTCGCGTAATTTTTCCTGTTATAAATCGATCCATAGGTTATCAGAACGCCTATATATATTCTTCTTTTTAGAGTAGTAGAATCAACGAAAAAAAAAAAATTATTTGTTGTTGTATTGTTTTTGTTCGATACACAAAAAATTCGTCTTCAGTCTGGTTTTCACGCTTTCAGTATATCCTTAACTGTTAACGATTTATTTTATCGGGGTGCGCAATCGTTCACGAACACGACAACATTTATCAATTTTTATTTTTGCTAATTTTTATCAAATTAAAACAAATTAAACTCGATCAAATTGATGTTAAGCAGTATTTGTAGCATGAATTTAATTTCTCTATAAACGTGTGTGTACATATGAACATGTTGTGTGCAAAAGGGTAAAAGTTAACAAAATAAGCGAAAATGCGTTTGAAATTGGACAGTGTAATGTATGATTACAAAATTGGTTGTGTCATGTTCTGTAAAATGTTGTTCTACCGTATTAATTATTATCAAAATAGGAAATGTTTGAAGGTTATCCTTTAATTAAACGTCCATTTTTATTATGTCTGTTCGCTTTATTCTACCTTCCTTTTTTGGCTTTAATTCGACTTTTGTTATAATTAAAAATATCATCCAATTAACAAAAAGTTAATTTTTATATTTTTAAAATAAAAACATGTAAAATTTTTTTTTAATGTTTGTAATACAAAAGTTACAGAAAATTGGAAATGAAGTAGAAATATATGTATAAGGGAAGTCATGTTGACAAAGCGCCTCTGGCTGCAAATTTTTATTTGAAATAAAGATCATTCCGAGATGAATGATGATTCAGGGAAATTCGTTTTCGATATTATTCGTCCTTTTTTCTAACGTCACTTTAACTTGATGCTTTACAAAATTCAAGAATACACACGATACATACGATGCGACATATGATTTTCGTTGTATAAAAAAGGTGTCGCAGCTTATAAAATAAAATCGTAGCAAATTTAATATTTGGAAACCAGGTGAATATATTGTAAAAAATTGGTCTTCATTATTTTTAAATCAACAAAATCGAGTTTATCAAATTTGAAATAATATAAAAACGAACATATCAAGAAACATACACGACAAAAGAAGATTTCAGTTTGTGCAAAACCATCAAATATTGAGTTCGTTCAATTCGAAAAATAAACTTGGAGAAATATTCGAAAAAACAACATTAGAAATAAATTCGCTACCTAATCGATATTTATGGTTTTATAACTCAGTTTCGTTTATATTTTCTATATCATCGTATATCAGGAAATCTTTTTAAAAACGATTTCAAATCAAATTCTTCAATTTCACAAATTTTATAAGTTTATCAGTAATTGATAAACTTGCAAAGTTGTTAATACCAGTTGACTAAGTATTTGAAAATAATTGAAAGAGTGATATTTGAAGTGGCGTTAAAATTGGAATCAAGAAAACAGCTTCTTTATTTCTCTAACAAGACGGATAGATGAGTTTAATTAACGAATGCCCAACACAGAATTGTAGCACGTCTGTCTTTTTATTATTGTTGACCCAAATTGTCTCTCAACGCCATTACCATCGACACCATTAAACCCTTTAATCTTCCCTTTAAAATTATAATTTATCGATATTGTTAAACAATCACTATTACTTTATAGGGAAAATAACCGGTCGTGTTTAACGAGTTTTAAACAAGGAATAACAATGACCATTTACGATATCAGTAACATACAGTTGTATACTATCCATCGATTATCCGCCACGACTATCTTGACCATTGTGCTCATAATAACGTGGCATGTTTCCTGAGGGCTAGCTGTGTTTCTACCCTTAATGTCCGGTGGGAGTTTTACGCCCATTAGATAATTAACTGACACCACAACGATCCCTCTTGTACTTTTATTTGCTTAAAACCCGACCACAACCCTGATATAACAACTATTGAACGGACAGTCCTATCAGTAAATGATCTTTAGTGATTAGGGTATTTCTTCAACAACAATAATCGTTGTTTTTTTTCCCTAATAAATTAAATAAAAAAAGACTAGCGGATTTTTTGCTTGTTTGGTGAATTTTCCATCAAATTGATTTAACTATCAACGACTTGTAGCCGTAGTAAAGTTTCATTGACTGGTAAAAGTTCATTATGAATACGGGTATTGTAAAGTTTGGCAACAACAATAACAGACGGCGTCGTCAAGCGTGAAAGTGGAATAGAATAAGCAAAACTTTATTGGTACCCTTTTATTGAACGTTAACTATTGTTCCTTATTCAAAAACACCACACACTTACTAACAGTGCATAGATAATAATAGTAATAATAAATCATTAAAAGGGTTGAACAATGTTGTATTATCGGTGGTTAGAATGGCCAGAGGGTTGTGGCTACTACAACAATTATTGGATAAATCGACAATCATTGCTAACGGTTATACGAAACTAGTCTGAAAATTGTCGATGAAAGGCAAAAATCATTATGCGGTTATAGCAACGGTTTACGATACAATCAAGACAGACAAAATTTTACAAATTGGTAAATAGAAATAGGGCAACAGTGAAAAACGGACAAAGCACCTGTCAGACTGTGAGATAATGCAGCTAAGATTGATACACGGTTCTGTTGTACTACGATAATCAATTCAAGAGTAGTTTCATAGCGAACTGACAAATAGATTTATAGAAAGAACACGACAGACCGTTGCTTGCAGTTCGTGTTTATCCACAGCGACGAATCAAAGAAAACAAAAATCTCATATACATTAAATATCAACTAATAGTTATATTTCTTCGCTTCAACACGAAGTAATATTTAGATGTAATTCTGCCATATAATTACGAATAAACGAGCATTCTGTCTCGACTAGATAATTAGATATAAACTCAGTTTATATTATCCATATTAAATACTTTCAGTTGTATTCAGATGATATCGAAATATAATTGTAGTCAAATCCTATTTAGTTATTTTATTGTAATGTGTATATTCTATACGATAGTTAAATTCCACATATTGTGGTCGTCCCTATTTTACATCAAGTTCTCTGACCGGAACAATGGGGCGGAAATTCAGAAATGATAGATGTACACAATAACTAGCCGAAAGTCTGTTTTTGGACAGACACATTTTACATTTAACCACACATTATAATATAACAATGTTTACGTTTACCTTATATTTACTTACAACTCTTAATTAAGCCTAATTCAATGTCTGTTATGTGTTTTGAATATTTATATATATATATATATATATATATATATATATATATATATATATATATATATATATATGGATGTATACTAGTAGTAACAATAGCAATTATAATGGAAAACAATTTTTCGTGAGTGAAGCTTGTGAAATTTACGAGACGAGTCAATTTTGGTGGATGCGCCGGGCTAAATCCAACATCTGTTATATATTTCTATTTGAATTGAAGGATTTATATTGGATTAATATATGGAAAAGTCGACACAGAAGAGATGTGAGATTTGAAAATTTAAATCGTTTTATATAATAGAAGAATAGATTTGTATGGAAATGATTAAAATTGTAACAGAATTGATGTTTTTTCGTCATCTTCTATTTGGTTAAATTATATTTTAATTAAAACAGGTAATAAATATCAGCATTGTTGTTTGTTGTATTGAAACAGCGACATATAATCGGTGTGGTTGAAGAATCTCACCATCTAAGCCTATGAGTAGGCTTATTTCAAATAATATAATGCTATACGGGCATGATGTATACATACAGTTTACAATGAACTACCTATTATTATGTCGACATTTATCCAAGTCTTCTGTGTGCAACTTCCATCCTGTGCTGTCGCCAGATAGATAGATAGCTTTTATACAATAAATAAAGCCTCCTGTACCATGAGAATCATGTTTGTGTAGTATATCTGAAATTTACAATTTTCTACAACAATGATAATCGTCAAAGATCAACTATTATTTTTTCTTAATAAATAATTAATAAGAGACCTGTTGTGGTGTTATAAATAGATTGAATACAGAATCAACTAGAGTTGCTACTTTACATTTATATATGCGGATGTTTATATGTACGTGGTTAGGAATGTAATGCTTGTAATTACACAAACTAGTCAACAATGACTTGAATAGACAATAACGTCCACTGGAGTCCAGTTTAAAGCAAATACCACAATGAAAAATGTCTTCATAATAGCAACAACAAGAAATTTATACTTAATGAAGTGCTTAAATGGGTTTATAACTGTTTGAAATATTTTACTGTTGTCATGATTGCATATATAAATATTTGTATATGTTTTATGTGAGTGTGTTGAATAAATCTGTGCTGATTCAACTAATACCTATGTATGTGCAACCGAGCGTTTACAAAACCGACAAACTACTACCCGTCAAATTCCCTTCAGAGATGTCGCGTTCATTATTCCAGACTACTTGTAGTTGAGTTTACGATCTAAACTTCTGGATACTACCTCACTTATATAATATAGTAGTGACGTTCTCTTGAATAAGCAACACAAATTTTGGTGATGGTGCATCTGATAAAAACCTACTAACCCTCTAATTTTACTGCTTCTTAAAAGAAACACGTGTTCTGAAAACATAACTACCAGTCTTTATGACACCAATCACAAATTATACTTTAAAAACAAACTAAAAAAAAAAAATGTCGGTAATATCAAGTCAATTTACAAATTATTCACAGTTTTATTAATGGAACCATTCAGAAAAATTTATGGGCAATAAAAATTGAATACATTGTAACAGATTTTTGTTTTAATTAAAGCAAAATTGGAATTATTAATACCAATGAATATCCAGATATTCAATCTAGAATTATTAACAATAGTTCAACTAGAATGTGGCTTTTGTATTTTGCAATGCACAAGAGAAACTCAGAAGCTCTCCCATATGTGTGATATTAAATGTATTACAGCCATTAAACTAAAATGCGTGAACTGTTGATAAGAATATTGTAATATAAAGTTCAACATGTTGGATTATGACAGACAAATAGAAAAATTCTTAGAGTATTTCAATAAAATCCACAAAACAAAACTTCTTAACTTAAACCTGTAGTCGTACGATTGGAAATTTAAAGAAAGAAAAAACAAGAATCTCTACTAATGATTACTGATGTAATTTAAGCAGATAAGTGTAAAAGTAATCAATGATTACAGCAACATCTCTACTATTGTACTATAAGATAAGTTCAAGTAAATTGTATTTTATTCTATTTGATTTCATTTTGTTGCGTCTACAAGAAAAGCAAATTGCTTTTAATCAGACATAAATATTTCCCCATTCTATCTCTATCCAATGTAATTATCTGTTTCGTTTTTTTTTCCTATCTATTTTCTACCCTTACATCCAATAGAAAACATTATTCCTATTGTTATCTACGCGATTATCGTAAGTATTCGTTTTAAATTGAAATAACTTTACTTGATCTATTATTGCCAACAAACACCGGATGGATCTGTATTTTAGTGACTTTTACGGTTTGATTATTTATCAAAAATTGTGGATCATTTAGTTTGCAAATTTATCTATGATTCATTCACTTTATTTGTTTATTTTTATTGTTATTATAAATGGAACGTCAGCTTATACAAGCTTAATCCCCATAGTTTGATAAACAAACCAGTTTATGGAAAAACAAAGTTGTTCATTGCGATAATATAAATATGAATTATTATATTATTATAGAACTATACGAGATGATTCAGCTTTGTTATAGTTTTGTTTCAATAAACATATCTGATTATTAAAAAAATGCCCAACAAACTCTATTCTAATCAAATAAATTAAAATATTGAATCGGTTTTAATTTCTAATTAATTTTTTTTAATCTAAATAGAAAACTTACTCGATAATTTATGTTTGATTGTTATTTAAATATTGACAATAGTTCAGAGTATAAAAGGGGTAGTTTTGTTGAAACGAAAGAAATAATTAAATAAGAATGTTAAAAAGAGGAAGTTGTAGGAAATTGCCGGAACAAGTTAATTAGCAGATGAGAGAGATCCTTCTGAGTTAGATTTATATTTTGTATAATAAACAGTTTCTTATGAAAAACTTCTTGGCTTATTATATTTGTTGTATTATTTTTAATTTTAACTGTTATATTGTCTGAATAATAAATAAGTATATTTGAGGGCAACTTTTGTTCTATTATTCTCTTCAACGAAGAAGAAAAGTTGTAAATTTTCCCGACGACAGCGGTACTTCGTCAATCAATTTACCACACTGGATTGCTAAACTTCTCTTATCTCACGTTATCATCAGTGACAACAATAAAAACAAAAAATTCATTTGTTATAACTTTTGTTGCTTCTACATGACCATAATTCCGAAATTATCAAGATTTCATCTAAATAGGACGATTCATTTGATGTTGCTTTATTTAAAAATATTTTTCAAGTAAAATATAGTGTACTCTTGTGTAATGATTACCGAGTATTGTATTTGTCAGATAGTGATTTCCATTTCAAATTTTTAAGAATTGATTTAGACAGTTCCCGTATCTTGTATTTGAGTGCATTCGCATCACGAGCTTATCCATATATCAACCATTCTTTACTCGAATTCATTTGGGAAATGCTCATCCCGTTGGTCTTCAACATTTATTCATATAGATTTTATATGTATGCATGTATTGTACTAGTCATATAGATAATATTTGTTTGCACTAGATATAATGGAAAAAATTCATCGCAATAACCAAAATGACCTAGTCGTTCGCCTCTTAAATCGCTTTTGTGTATTTTTAATTTGATGCTATTATTAATTCAGCATTTGTGATAAGCTATCAAAAGACAGAAGACAATCTAATAGTTTCAACATAAAGAGTAAAAGTTGGTTATAAACAGTTGTGAAAAACTGACACAATGAGGCGAACGACTAGGTCTTTTTAGTGTTTTACTGTCAATCAATTTGCAATATTTTTACGGATTTCTCCAAAATCGTTCGCCAACTAATATGAAGCATCATAGAACTATCCAGTCTGAGATGAAACATCCTGTAGAAATAAATAAGTCAAGTTGATCATATGATAGCAGACGGACTATGATATGTATTTACAGCGTGACGATGATGAATTCCGTTTAAAATCTAGATTATTTTATGTAAAAATAAACTAAAAGATGAAATATTGTGATAATTTTGAAACAGTTTAAGAGATGAAAATAAAATTCTACCGGCTGTTTATAACAGATTGTATCTATTAGACGAATTATAGACGACTAATTTTGTATGGCAGTTCTATTTTTATTGAAACATACAAGATTTACCCTTTAAGTTACATTACAAGACATTTTTATATTTTGTATTTACGATGTCACATCAATTACAACAGAAACAACCTAATAAAAGTACATTGTTGTTTTTTTTTTGGTTTCTTAACTTAAGTTAAGTCACATAACTTATTTACCTCGGCACGAAATTTTAAAATGCCGTATAAAACGAAATAAAATAACAAGAAAATTAAGAAAAATTGTAAACGTTTCTAGATTTAAAAGAGCAAATTTTTCCACGTTTTACGGTTGTATGGTAATTTAATTTCGTGTTCTGGTCTTCCACATTTTATTATACACCTCTATCTTTCTCTTGCCACATATTTGTGCTTTTTTTGTTTTATTCTAATATATTAAAATGTCGGTTCTGATTTTTCCCATAATAATACATATGAAAAAACGACTACAATAAATATTTTAACTAATTAGTTAATGTCATAAAAATTCTAACAAAACAGAAGAAAATACAACTAACTAACGCTCTGGTAAGTTTGTTTTGGATTCTTTCACTTGAATTTTACTTCAACAATCGTTTATCTTCTTACTGGAATGTTTATTTAGTGTATTTTGCTTCTGATATATCAGAAAATTTACAACAGTCTATTTATATTACCGAATTTGAATTTTACAAATTAAGTCAAGATAAATAACAACATACTTCTCCATGATCTACATAAATAATAATGCAAAGAAAAAAAAACACAAAACTAGTAGGGTAATTACACTAATTTTAACTTTTAATAGAATTTCTCCTTTATTATTGTTTTGTTTATTTATTGCGAGATGCGAGATAAAAGCCGGTGGTGTAGACGATGAGGAGGGTTGTCATTGTTATTGAAATAATTATGTTTAAAGGATAATTTGCGACATTTGGGTAACATTTCTCGGATACAGTTAGTGTATGAGACAAGGAAAAGGCGTCACCTAAATGAAACGTAAAGGAATCCACGATGACTAGGGAAAAAAAAGAACTTTTAAAGCTGTCTCATCTGGTCCGAGAGAGAAAATGTGCATGAAATAGTGAGTAAAACTGCTGAATAACAATATAGGTGGTGTTAAATTTTTCTATCTGAGACTTCTTAGATTTTTCTAGATCGTATTTGTTACGTATACAGATAAATTCGCGTCTGCCGTTTGCATTTTAAATTTGAAACTGTTTTCTTAATATCAAATAATATTTATACAGGCTGCCTCGAAAGCTACACACATTTTTTTAAGAGTAGATATGGGATGGGATTCTAAGGCATTTTTTCCTCTGACGCACAGGTAATTTGTAATTAAATTAATTAATTAGCCAATCAATTTGCTTATTAACTGATTATCTGTGATCTAAAGGGATGTGCGCGATTTACGGGACAGCTTGTATGTATCATTGAAATTTGACGAAATAGCCAAAATTTCGCTAATATCGAGATAAAACTTTTGATTTTATAACTTTACAAGTATTGAACATCAACTTTATTATGGTTATCGCAACTTTCCGACTTCAAATCTTAATAACCGTAGTACTTTAATTATCTCGTGTTTAATAACGATCAAATGTTTATGTTCGACTTGTACAACAAGAAAGGATTTCGATCAAATCAAATCGTCGTCAAAATTGCTTTATTGTTTGTTTATTTGTTTGATTTTTACGTTCTGTGTAAAAGAAATATTACGTTATTAGAAAAACTTAATGACGCTTTTATTATTAATGTAGCAAAAAGTTAAGTACAACAAGGGGACGATTTTGAATAGTCGTGGTGGTGTCTTGCACGCAATTATTGGGCGAGTCTTGATACAATGAACCCTAAATTTTCAAATGAAAACGTGTGTACATAAATACGCCCAGTTTTGGCATGTACAATATGAAAAATATTCGATGGATAAAACTGGAAAAACACTGTGCGATTAGCAGTAATAAAAACACACCCGACTATAATTTTACAATGAAATGCTTTCTCATTATTTGGTGGATGTTTTTGATTTTTATTTCGATGATTTTTTTTTAAAAAAGATAAGCATGCATTACCGAAGTCGATTTTTATTTCGTAACGTTGGCGTTGAAAGCTCGCTTTAAAATTCCCTATTGTATTTTCTAGGAATAAACAATTTTACAGCAAGTCGTAACTAAAAATCTCACACAAATTGCAAATAAGAATGCTAAAAAGAATTGACAATAGTGAATGTAGATTTTTCGTTAGTATAAAATCAACTATTTTCGTTTTATTATAAATCTAAATTTTATGTACATTTGAGGTAGACGACAATCATCTAGAGATTCTAAACCATAACAATAACGAATTTAATTTGGTCGCTAGAGACAAGGTATTATGATTATTTTTAATTTGGTGGCAGGGTGAGTTACGTGTCTGTAAGCCAAAGAAATTTCAAACGTTTTCAACAAAAATAAACCGAAGTGAATAATTCCCCGTTCACCACTAAACTGCTCTATTTTTAAAATTTTGGAATGTTTATTTTACTTTAAATCAGTGACTCCTAAATTATCGTCCAGAAGATTCACCGATAACATGACCTATCTTTCGAATTGCCGAATGTGTAATTCGATTGGGGGGGCACTCCGATAGACGACTGTAAAATTCGCATAAATTCATAGTTTGATTAGTTCGAATTCTAATTAATTTGCGCCGATGCGAATTTTGAGGGCAAAAACAATCAGAAAGTTATAGATAGTTATAGTAATTCTGTTTTCATTTTGAATAACTTTCTGAAATTTATTTCAATTATCGAATTGTTTACTTTGAAATTAAATAAGCAAAATAATAATAACAACAACAATAATAGCAATATCGAGAAGTTTGGTGAATATTTTTGTATTTGAAAAATGATAGTAAGTATTGATTTATTTATTTACATACATATTTCTCCCGTGAGTCGGTGTTCTCGTGGGTGATATATGCGCTTCCGATAAAAAATATAACATCTCCACATGTTTGATGTTGCCTCAATGATATTCAGGGAAAAAAAGTTCTTGAATTTTTTGTAATCAAAAACGGGAATTTTAAAATTTACACCCCCCCCCCCCCCCCGTGATCCATCGGGTGGTGAACTTTTGCTAAATAACATAATCTACAGCTCGTATTCTATAACTTTAATAAATATGTTACTGTATCCAATTAAGACACAACTACTCTGTCGTAAAGAATCAGACGCTCCAATAAATTGCCGAAAAAAATCATATTATTGAGAAGAAACAAAAAGAACTATTGCGCAGATTACAGCGCATGTATCTCAGTTTAGTCACCTAAAATTGTTTGTCAAGTATCCTACTTTGATACAAACAATTATAAATAAATAATAAAATACAGTTGATATGGACAGTGAGTGTCCCTAAAAACTTGCAAAATATAACCTTATTTAGAGAATATAAGATAAACAAGAAGACGGCTATCGAATCTACGTAAAATAAATAAAATGTAACGATTTTTATAACGTTTCGATCTTTATTTCTTATCAGTTGTGGTCATTTAATTAACGAATATGATATAAACATCGAGAATGATCCGTACCGAAAAACTCCCATATATTTTTACAACAATTGACTCTTTCATCACATAAACACGCCAAAGTCCAGAAGTTAGGATCACAAAATTCTATTTTATTGTTTTATTTTTGTACATATCCCAATTGTATTAAATATTCTATATATCGGCAGAAAATATTGGATAGAAACATTACAGAATCATCTTTCTCCTTTCGCAGTCATTTTCTCACATGTGTTAGAAAGAGGTCGAGCAAATTAAGGCGGGGTATTGTTCCAGCTTCTAATACTCATTTAACTCCATTGAACAGACGGAGGATATCGAATGGAAATATTGACAGTTTCCATAAGTTAGACAAGACAAATAAATACATGAGATGGAATGATGAAATCGGGAGATAGAAAGATATACTTTGCTATGTTTCTATTCAATTCCGAAGAGCTGTATATTATTTATATACAGTGAACGCCACTAAATATGGTTGTTGTATATTTAAGGTCTCCCGTTTAGTGCTCAATTTAGTGGCGGTCTCTCTATTTTCAATATTCCTAATGTTTTGAAACAGTAAAACTAAAATAATTTTATATGAAACCTTTTAGCGACAGATTTCGATTAAATATTGATGATTTTACGTTGAAAACATTAGGTATTTCAGCGATTTTTTTTGACTTATTGTTGCGTATTTTGTAAAATGGGAATGTGTATGTGTGAAAGCGTCTTGATATATTGATAAATATTACTCGAAAGCGAACAGAAAACGTTTACCTATCTCCAATATAATCCGTTTTACAAAATAAACAATATAAACAATTGTAAATTTGTATTTTTTATATATTTATTTGTGTAGAAGGCAAAAATCGATTAATCTCATTGCAATAAAAATAAAATAAGCCAAACAACTTTTCCTGATTCTGTCATATTGTGGAGAGTTTTCTCATTAATCACATGCCTGTTATCCTTAACGGAATATATTGTTTCAATATTAATTATCAATACTGCAGTCAAATCGATAACATTTTTTTCTCTATGTATATATTGTAAGTTTATCAATAATTAAACTGTATCTGTAGTCGATAGACTGTTTTGAATAATTTAATAATCACTCATTCGATTTAATCAATGTTGTAATCTGGTTGGATCTTTCAAAACTTCAAACTCTACTATAGGATGAAAACAAGGATAAACTTTAAGCTAACGACAACGGTGAATTTAGTTTGAACAACTAAAGTAAAAAAAAATCGAAGTATGTCAACTTGAACATTGTCAACGATTAGTTATCAGTTAAGAACACACTTTTAAATATTGTGTAAAATAAATAAAATTATTATTATATCGAGATTGTGTCGTGATGGTCGTGGTAGTGGTGGTTTCAGAAAAAGAGTAGAGAAAATATTGGTGAGACAGGCGGAGTGAAACTTGTAAAAAGTATGATGAATTACACACAGACTGTAAAAGGTCGCAAGAGATATTCTTGTTACATTTGACAATTAATCGATTATAAATAAAGTTCTAAGATAAAACCAATAATTTTATTTTCAACATATTTATGTGCAATCATCTATTATTTAAATGGTAGTTAAAATCGAATATCGATTTACGACTGTCGACCCCAGTTCTTCTATTGTCTGTTAGTTGGTTAGTGAAATTAACGATTCAAATTTAATTAAATGGTTTAAAGTGCTTAATTGTGTATATTTTATGGGAACAAACTAGAAATAGTCGATTATAATATCAGGTATAAATAGTTGCAATATTGTTTCAACGATTTGGGAAATTCTAAAGGCGCACACATCCATTAAATGCCAAATTTTCAAGTTGACCAGATGAATGCAAATTGTCGACAAGCTGTCAAATACCTACAGGACCACATAAAAGATCGAAGATTAAAACACTAGAATTTAACTCAAAATTTCGCTAGGAAAACCGATGATTTATGACACAAAATACGCCAAAAGCTGATGAGTTGAGTAATACTTATGCTCAACTCAAAACAGGCTCAAAAACCGATTATATTATCACACGACTGCTTGTTCAAATTTAAATTAACCTGACAATGAGTGTATACGCTAATAAATGAGATTTTTGATAAAAAATTGGTGGATTACGCATTGTAAATGTGACAAAACAAATATTTTCAATGTAAATATTGTATATTTGAATGATGATAGATCGGATTTTTTTAAAACGATGGATATCTCTCTTATTTATCGTTGTGTGTATATATAATTGTGCCCAGTGACAGTTTGAGTTTTTCAAAACCGATTTTTCTCCATATAGAAGAGTCGCGACAAAAATAATCTAAATTGTTTGCGAGTTGCACTGTTGACAAATGAATTTAGTCGACAGCACGTTGTAGGCCATGATTAATGTCTGCGGCTCGTTTTCTATAAAATGAAGAGTAATTTAATTGGATGCTGCCACCTTAGAACGCACCACCATATTATGTATAGTTAAGTATATGTATATTCTACACCATCATCCACAACTACTTTAATATATTTAGTATGTATAGATGAAGTTATAAAACGAGAAGCAGTAGGTATGTGCACGTGTCTCTATTAGCTCCTTCATATTGCACGATTGATTATTCAGATTTCTGCTTACCAAATTACAAACCAAATTTATAACATTGTCATGTCAATGATGACAAGAAAAAAAACGTCATCATCTACGACAACCAGCAGTTCACTCGTTACATGGATTCTTGTTAAATAAAACGTTCTTTTATACGCGAATTGCAACCGACTGGTCCAAACTACCCTAATCGTGTGAGATAAAACTGAATGGAAAGCAAATCAGTTCAATAGGGCGATAAAGAAAAACCGATTTAATCGAAAATAAAATTCAACTAAAAGAATTTCCAATTTTATCATCTGCAGACTTTATAAATAATGTTTACACAAAGTATGGCTTATTAAGATTTACTTTTAACTTCCACTAAAAGTACTTGAATAATCAAGCGAGTTTGTCAATGTTTATATAAAGCACTACAAAAAGGGACTTATAACAATATTGATTATAGTTGAAAGAAAAAACGATCGAATTAATTTAAATTCAAGTTAGGAGAACATGAAGCAAAAGAAAATGAATAATAAATGACCTGACCTGGGACTTAGACGGGAAATAGGGCGGATGGTCAAACGGATACATCACCGGATTTTGACTAAAAACGAGAATAGGGTTAACAGTTGAGTGTTTTATAAAAAAAAAACATTTTATTGACGATAAATTTAAATCGTTTATTGCTGTAATACAAAAATAGATTATTGTTTAATATACCGGGTGATTTACCTTAAACGAAAAGTTCTTATGGCAACTCCCATCCAATCTTTCAAGTATTTGTAGGATTTGTAGCGAGAAGCAAAGTTAGGGCCTTGGAGCTTATTGGGAAATTGGTCAAAAAAACGCACTGTTGTGGCAAACACGCAATTTTCACAATCCGGTTATGCCCGTCAAACGACTAAGAATGACTAAAGGATTCTCTTAAAATAGTTTTTATACGTTTTCCATCACTGGATCTTGCGAAAATGAGAACAGTGATTATGAATGATGGGGGAAGATTGTTTATGCTGATTAACTGTTTTTTTTTTTTTAAGAAAATCCTTGACATTGGAAATATTAGAAACAAAAAAGACTACTTGACTTTTATTATTTTTACATTAAAGGAAATCAGAATATGAGCAATTTTATATTATCAAGTTAAAAATAGTAAACAACCGAGAAGGTCACTCTAGAATCATTAGTTTTTCCACAATCGATCTCCACTACGGTTTTTTCTTCAATTTTCCAAAGATACAAATGAGAAAAACGATTCGTTTTTTGTCCGAAACGAACGTTTCTTGATCAACCTCCGAATCCGAATGAGCAACGAGGTTCTAATTTTGCTAAAATGTTCTCTAGTGACCCATCTACAAATCCTTGAAATATTTTCAACTTTTCATCTTACGTGACTCACCCGGTATAGAGGTATACAACAATAACATTTACAGTTGGAATCATGTTGCCTCATTAATTTTCCGAATTTAGGGCTTTCCCATTTAACTTTACAAAGTATACGGTTCTTTAGACGAAAGTCACCAGATGAATTCACTAGCGTTAAATTTATAATTGTTTTGTAGAAGTTGAAGAATTTGAATAATTCCAATGGCAAATCTAAACATTTAAACTAACACAAGAACGTTCGAAATTGACAATAATAATAGTAATATTTGCAGTTATCATTGAAGAATAGAATAGAAAGATTTCTAGCTCTCAAATTGAAAATTACCGATAACGATAAAAATCTATAAAGTAGAACTCAATCTTGAAATTCTTGGATTTGTTAATAATGCAAGACGACTTTCCAATAGTAGAGTCTTAAAGTATTATTGTCGAGTTTTCTACGATTTTAATTACGATTTAGATTATTGTTCTATTATTGTGGATAATTGTACTTCAATACAATAGGTATTTATCGATTTGTTCTGATTTTATTTTCATCAAAACATTGATAAAAATTCAACTTTCAATGACATAAAGTTGATACTAATCGAACAACAAATAATATATTGTTTAAAACCACTTCCTATTTGTTAAAATTACATGCCATTTTCATTTTCAATTTAACAAAACAGTTTTCCAGTTCATCAGCCACCAGTTATTCGCACAATCAAGAGCTTCACCATTGATTCGTTTCAATTCAAATACATATAATTGAAACGATATAACTAAGAAAAATTGTAATTCAATTGAGTACTTTAGTTTTGCGGATATACATTAGAACATTTTTGGACCTTTATCACATATAGTTAAAGCTACAAATATTCTGATAAACCGATAGAGCCGACACAAAAATTAATTTAAATTTAACAAAGTTTACGGTAACAACATTTGGAAGAAACAATGTAATTGTCGGAAATAATGGATAAAGTTGTATGAACGTTTTGTTTTATATTAAAAGGAATTCGTTCCGAACTTACTCTCTCTAATTTGAAAATCATTATATAAAAGACTGTGTGAATTTTATGATAATTCACATAAATAAAATATAATAGTGTTTTTTTTACAATTAGTTGAGAACCGGTCAAGCCGTCACAGACCGACTGTATTGTTCTCACTATCGATTGTGGTATTATCATGGTGCAACAGCTACAATAACAGTGGTAATAAAACAAAAAACTGGCGTGTTAACAATTTGATTTGTTTTAAAATTTATTAAATTTTGATAGATTGACTATCTGATAATAACAATAGTAAATCATATAAATATTTATAGCCTGTAGGTATATTTAATTAAATTTAATTCCAATTGTGAATTTACACAATACTCAATATTATTTTTAATAAAACATAATTTACAGTTATAAAATACACAAATAACAAACCTATAGAATGAAATTTTTTATAATTAAATTAGTGGGAATATTTCCTGTCAATCATTAGTAGATTATATAATTTCATGATAAACAAATTTTATTCGTTGAAATAAATGAAAATGTCGATCAAAACCAATTCGTAATATATCAACTGTAAACATAAAACCGTCAATTCTTAAATAAACTAATTAAAATTGTAATCTGTTTAAAATACGATTCGTAATACAGTTTTATAAAGTTCAATCAGAACATTGGAGAATTAGAAAGACCGTAATTTTAATAAAGTCCCTTCATTGAGAACAAAAAAAAACTTGACATATGTACCATTAAATTATGAATTCAATCTGGAATGTCTATTTTTGTGGGTGAACATATTATGTTTAATACTATCTTTGACAGAACAATTGGTTTCTATGGCTTTCAATTCCTGTCAAGTTTCAATTGTAAACTACTTCAATAAGAAACTTTAATAGTTCACCAAAAAGTTATTTACAACCACCCAAAAACAAACAAATTAAGATGTCTTGATTGTGTTGTAATTGTAATTTTTCTATCCCAAATTCAATTAAAATCATCAATAATTAGTTGAACATCGTTGAGAACTGACAATGACGAGATTTCCTACATAAATTACTTTATACGTCTTCAAATGTATGAAATTCACAAAAGATAATTGCGTGTTTAATATTTCTTAGATTCCAATTGTTTAACATAATTAATTTACGGTAAATAGCTGAAATTTAGAACAAAAGCTTGCTGTGTATAGTTTTTCTAATAATTTAACGTGTTTATCGGATATTGTAAATACCGAAGATTTTTATACAATTACTATTAAAAATGACTTTTTTAATACGATTTATTTGACAGTTAAAAGCTTCTTTTAATGTAAAAAATAAGATTTTGGCAATTTTAATTTGCCTAATCGTAAAATAAAATCACGCTTTTAACACTTATATCGTAAATATTTTAATGTTTTGAGCAAGAAGAGTCTATTTTAGATTATTAATATCTAATTATATAATCTTATCTGCCTTTGTAGAGTCCAAATTGTAAGTCTTTGAAATGTTTGTGTTGTTAATTAGGTGAAATACCACTGTCGTCTGTTAAATATTTCGTTTGCTTATAATTAAGTTGTGTTGTGTGTTACGTTATTTTATAGGGTTTACTTTAAAAAATCCATATTGCACTTATTTTAATTACCTCCAATTTCATTTATTTTATCTGTTAATTATTAATTACATATTTTATATTTAATGGTTCAGATAATAAAAAAATTAGATAGACTCGCTTTTAAGCAGTAGCGTGACATTGAGCAGGAAACGGATAAAAAAGAGACTACGCGTGCGTTTACAGTATAATCAGTGATGTTTTTTAGTTAATTTTTAACTTCCCGCTAAGAAAATTGAAAATTTTCAAAATTTCGGGAAGTTATTGGTCTTACCCCGATTTTCGAAAATTGAATTTTCAGCAGATCTCGACGTTTTGGGGGTCCTAGGAAGCTATTTTGACTATTTTTGCGAGGGTATCTGTATGGCTGAATGTGTGTGTGTGTAACTTTTGGACGGATTGACGGATCGAAACGCTCTTTACGGCATTCGAAAGAGTTCCACCAAACTTAGATGTCGTGTAAATTTGGACCAATTCGGCCCGATAGGTCTTGGGAAATTCCAAGAAAACCGAAAAAATTCTTTTGTTAAAATCACGTTTTTTCAAAATAACAATTGAGCTGCTGTACCGATCGATTCCATAATCTAATCAGCTCTTAACCTTAACTAATGACGTCGAATGCCGTTTGAACGATCAAAATCGGTTGATTCTATCGCGAGTTATCGTTGTCGAAAAAATTTCGAAAATGCGTTTTTTCAACATAACCTCAAAATTCCTTAACCGATCAAATTTGTACTCCTCACAATAATTTTGGAGCTTTAAAAACTTAGCGGGAAGTTCCAGGAAGGGCCTGCAGGGTCAACCGCATTCCAGTTTTTTTGTTAGTACTAGTTCGAAATACTTTATCGTCTATTGAGCACTTTTGTCATCTGTTCATATAATTCAAAAACTTTGTCGAAAATAAAATGTTACACAATCGTGTTGTATGGTTGTAATTAAATTCACCAACGATAAAATGTCCCTGGATTGAATCACGTTTCGCAAACTTTCCTATCTGATGTCAGTGGTGGTAATTGTGGTGGCGGTGGTTGTATTTTGTTCCACCCTCTAAACCTACGGCGTTCAAAATGACGAGTTTTTCTCATTATTACGTTAAATAATAGCTTCATTCACTACAATAACAACGAAACTCCTCTAAAGCCGTATTTGTATGTGTGTGTGTTGGTCGGTGGTAGCGGATTGTCGAGAAATTGCAACATTTTACGAATTTTTTTTTTGTTTTTACAGTTTAATACATAAACGTTGACATTGTTTAACGGTAATATCAGGTGTTTTTTACGATTTTTTTTTGGTCGTTTATTCAATAAAAATTCCTTGTTACAAAAAATCTGTAAACGCTCTTAATTCTGTCATAAGCGATGGTATTCTTTACGTACTAATAGTTCTTTTTATCTTACAAGTTTTTACCAAAATTGCTTCCGTGCAAACGAAATCGATCGTAAAGATCCCCTGGAAGCCACCCGTTCTACCGCTGTTTTTAATGATCATAATAATAATGACAATAATAACAATAACACTTAAGACAATTACCGAATCAGTGTCACAAAGGCTCATGAAAATTATAACTTATTTCAGCGGTTTTTTTTTTCGTCTTAGCAGTTGTGGTTGTTTTTATTGTTGTTGTTGTTGTTGTTATTCTTGTTGTCATTTGTTTGTTTGTTTGTTTGTTTGCCAAATTGCACACAAGACACGATATAAAAGCTTACCTATTTTCCGTCTTTTCGACTATTGTTTGTATTGTCCTGAATTTTGGGGTGTATAGCTTTTGTTATATGCGTTCTCCAACAGGAGTGTTTCATTCTGTGTGTTAATTGTTTGTCTGGGAGTATTAATACGAAACAGTGGGGTGTTTAATAAATTGGTCCGGGATTGAGGGACTATAGAAGAGGAATCCAACTGAATATAACTATGTTCAAATAAAATATTATAAATAGAATTGTACAAATATAGACATTAATTTTGTTTTATTTCTTTATTAAAGAACATCCGCAGTATAATGTTAAATATCGACATAATATCGTGCACATGCGTATAATATTTGTAGGTTTTAACGTTTACGTTACATAAAATTAAGAATCTTGAAAACAACTTTACCAGCAATAATCTCCTATAATACAAACTCTTTGCCATTAAAATTAAAATAGAATTTTTGTAACGTGGTGTTTCGTTTGTAAATGGCATCATTAAGTCGAAAATACGTCGCAATCATTCGTAAAGACTTTGGTGATGTTTTTCAACACCATAAACAGAATGAAATACATACATTCAGAAAAAACTAACGTATACACCGAAATGTTGTTTTTATATTATTTTCGGTAAAGTTCTTATTTTAAAACTTTCTACCCCACTAATAGTTCGGCGTTTTTTTCTTTTTTTTTTTTGGGAAGAAAGTAATTTATGCAACGAAACATCAGGAAGATTTTGAAATTTTATCCAAACATCCCTTCTATATGGCGTTATTGTAAAAAATTGTCAAAACATTTACCACATCTGCAGAATAACTGGGTGATAAATATAGATATGTGTATTCTCACAGTTCCTTATTTTTATTCAAAATAAAGTCAGCCTTCTTTTTTTCCTCTGCCTACTCTTTATTTTCCCATGTTCCATCTATCTTCATCTGTTCAATTCTTTTTGTCGTTCAATTTCAAATTTTCAGAATACATTAAATATTCATTTACTGTGGTTTTTTTTTTGTAATTATAAAGTACCTGTATTATCATAAAGTTGAATCGTATAAAGTTTTCAGATGTCGCCGCTTTTCCTTCATCAAAATTCAAATTTTAAATTTATACGATTTTATCTTTAACTTGTGAAGAAAATAAGATAAATTCGTATACAAGAAACACGGCCCATGTGCCTGTCAAAATAATGTAACTACAAGTCGTATATTTTCAACAGCGATTTACAGTTCTCGCAACCGCAATTAGTCCTGCGATTTACTCAATATCAATCACCAACTATAGAGGAACACATTTAAACCTCAATAGTAGCCAACAAAATTGCTTCTAAGTTTGTTCTAAAGATGTAAAACCAACAATTATCTAATTAGTATTAACAATAACAATTGACAACTATCATTAACTAAACAGTAAATGGGTTTGAGTCGGTTATAGTGGAGATTATAACAAAATATAGGAGGGGAAAATCGGCAATTTTCACACCTGGAAAACATTGTCCCACGATTAACACCTCTATCCATATAAGAATCTGTATTTCTAAATATATTTACCAATTCATAATGAAATTATTCCAATAGGAGATAATTTTAATAATGGTATCGCAAATAATATAACAATCGGCAATTCATTTGTTGTTATAAGGGATGATGACAGCCTCAAGGGTTGATTATACAATTGGCATCTTGTTCTATCCTGAAGCTGTTTAATTTCAAATTTAGAGGAAATTACATATCAGACGTACCTACAGTTTTGAACTAATTAGACTAAATATTGATAGTATTCTGAAACTTTATGGTAGTCTATTAATAAGAATGTTTACCTGAAATTTTCAACTTGTTTAATGAGAACTCCATTTCTGAACATCTTATGTAAACATGTATGTATTATTCGTATTCTCTTATAATAATCAATAATAAAATTTTAATAGGTATTAGTCGATTTTACTTTGATTATTCATCAAACGCAATTTATATAATAATACAAACCCTTTGTGAAAGTTAATTTGGTGGCTGTAATAGGGTGCGGTCCGTTTAAGGAATCGGTTATTGTCGAGTTTCCGTAGTAAATTCCATATGAACTTACAGCAATTCCTAACTCAACAAAGTCTTATCATGGCCATTTTCTTATCTAGCAATTAACAACACTATATACAGCCTGTTCCATTTTTGAAGAATACCCCATATTGTTAAATCCTGAAATAATACAAAACATTCAAAGGTAATACATATCACGTCAATCGTGAACAAGATATGCTGATTTCAGTGTTTCTAACTTCTTCACGGTGTTTCCGCTTATAAATAAGTGAAGACACAATCCATAATGTTCTTTATTTTCTTTATCTTTATGAACACGTTACGTTGATTTAAAATTTTAAAACTTGTAAAAATTCAGCAAGTGCAGTGTAAAATTTGAAAGTTTACCGCTTTATCAACAAATTTTATCATTTGCATAGGGAATATTAAAAAAAATCCTAATATTTTAGTTGATTTTGATGATTATAATACAAAATGTAATCGAAATTCCTTACAATATTCAAACCACGTGTAGAGCCCGAAAAATTGAGTCAGAGGGGCTCCGTTTTCGAGAAAAAAAGGATTGGAAATTTCGCCAAGATTTTTAGAGCCACGAGCCACTGGAATCGAGCAACGTTATTTACAAATAATTTTGACTTGCTAGTGTAGTAGTATTTAGTATTTGTGTACGGATTTCGTGTAGTTTTTCCGATATTAAGGTAGAACCTGCCTTAAGATAGACCTGCGCTTCTCAAACGTTAGATGGCTCTTGCTCTACAATGCTTTAAAATTTGTGTATTTTTAGTATTTTTTTCAACCCTTAAAAATATATTTGTTGCACTCTATTCCATATAGGGATAGTGAGGTTTGAATGTTGTAAGTAATTTTGATTACACCCTGTATATCCGTCTGGCAATTTGAAGCAAAAACATAACAATTTATCTGTTGCTGTCTTTTATTGCTTCTTAAATGAATTAAGGAGTGTTGTTGATAAAAACGTGATTCCTCTCTAACTTGTTTGAGGGAAGACGAATTAAATGAAATTGACATATTTTCGTTGTTTCAAATTCAGATTCCCAATTCTGTGTGATTCTATAAAATAGAATTGCGTCCTTTTTTGGGATTAATCAATAGAAGTGATTTACTACCTGTATTTTTCCAATGCTTTCACAATTGAACAGTAATAAAGCTTGAAATTAAAAAAAAAAAACAACTTAACAACCAGAAATGTCCAGTTATGATTCGATTCATTACTGATGTTTGTTATTTGAAATCGTTTTTATGTGTCACACGTATTACTTACAATTAGTTTACGATTTTTATTGATATACTGCGACATTTTGTTGTTATTGTTTGAAATCGGTTAAAAATTGGAAATGTCTCCAATAATACAACAAATGATTTTTATAATTTTATTTTTTTAAACGAAAGAACTCCATCAAAATAGGTATCAGTTTAGTATGTTGAGAAATGTCAACACAATGTTTAATTCACATATATTCAATATGTTTATAGCAGCTTAACCCTTGTAAAGGAAACTAATATTCACGGAATCTCATATAACTTATTTACAAATAAAATTCAAACATATACATATAGCGTACAACATTCCTGATATTCCAAACACACAATAAAACCAAAAAAATACAAGAGTCAACGTATAGCTTACTCCATGACAAAAGTGTCACTCACTTATGTTTATAAAAAAAAAGACGGAAACGCACACAATGTCGGATTTAAATGAAATACTAGACCGATGTTTCTGAAACTTATTTGACAACAGAACACGTGTACGGATTTTGGTAGTAGTTGAAACTGATCGATGTTTTGAGATAAGGTTGTTTGACAACAACTGGACGAGTTATAAAGCAACTAAATGCGTTACAATGCAAGTGTTTCGCTAGTTTGGCCCTCAAATTTGAAACACAATTTCGTTTTACGTTACAAACGAAAAAAAAAAATCAATGGTTTCTTTCATAAATACAGACACGTGCAGTTAAGACCAAATTTTTTACGGTTCAAGTTGCGATTTTTTCCCAGTACACAAGATAAGTTATACTGTCAAATTGTATCCAGTAAAATTTTTATATTCATAAAGCATAGAATGTTTTAGTCAGGCTTTATATTATTTTGTTCTATTCTGGCACAAATGTCGTCAGATTATTTAAGTGGTGGTAGTCAACCGTACAAATAGTTGATTTTCGTGTGGAAAATTTTTAATAAAATTCAATTTTTTTTTTGTTTAATGTGTTAAGTAAAGAACAATTAATTTATTTAATAATTTGATGAAGACAATTGAAGAGTAAAGTTTTTATTAATTATTAAAATCATTCATCACAAATTCAATTAAGAAGTAATTTTTCTTGATGGTTCTGAAAAATAACATTAAAATTTATAAATATTCATAAGTCGGTTAATAATAACAAGAAATTCGGTAAGGAAAAAGAACATTCTATTAAGTCTTGAAATAATAATAGTAATAATATTTTTTAATGTGGTTTATATGGAAAATTAATTATTCAACTTTTAAAGTATTCTTGGTTTTAATTGGTTCGTCAGTTCCTTTTATCTCATTTTCACATACTTTCTGATAAATCGATATTAATTACAAAGAGATAAAGACTGGAAATAAATGGAGAAAAAGGAGCTCTTTTTATTTTATTTCCATCTTCTCGAAGAATCGCTTAATATTTTTTTCAAAAAAAAAAAAAAATTGTCAGTGACTTTTAACATTCTTTCCTAAGATGAAATACAACATATATATGTAAAAACGTCTTAATGTTGATCTAAGAATGAAAAACGAAAAGAGATAAAATGAGGAGGATTCTCTAAAATTTCAACTCGACCATGTACTAAAATATCTATCTTAGGCGCGGGAATTTACGACATGTTAATTATACTGTTTGGGCTTCTCTCTATTTCCTTGTGGTGGCGGAAAAGATTGATGGTTGTTTGAATCGAACCAGTTCGTCTTTTTATATTCTATGGCTCTTACTACATAAGCATTATTCTATGTGTCTGCTGAAGGGTGCATTCATTTTCTATTCAATATTTTATTTATTAAAACCAAATTATACTACTGCGTATAAATGGTATCCAATTAATCAAAAAAACGAAATTATTATTGGTGATTTGAAAAGTAGGAAGTAATGGAAGGTTTATTCAAATAGTAGATGATAGAAACGATTCTGTTTCGTAGCAATAAAAATTGAATTTATATTTGATAGAAGCTGTAGATAGTTGCAATGAAGATTCGTTCACCTGAAGGGTCTGTCCGAACGTGTTAATACGTCTCGAGTGTTCTATATATTGGTTTTTATTGATTTGTTCCAGTTATTCTGGGGATCAATTAATGATAAACCCCATTTGGTAAAGTTATAAAAATACCAATGCTTAACAGTCTGAATAGCTCCTGTGCTATATTAAATCGATGGCATTATCGAGAATTTCTTGTCTCTTATATAGAAAACACCGAAAAAAATTAGCGTTTATCCAAACCAATAATTTGAATTCGATTGTTTAATTTTCTTATATATGCATTGTATGTGGCGGTATTAATTTACTGTTTGAATGGTTTGATCCAGAAAGGCCATACAAGAGAAAGGCGACTATTTTGAGATATTTCGATTTGATTAAATCTGGATTAAATGGATTTATAGTCAGCTTCTGTTGATGTCGCGTTAATTAAAAGATAGTATTTTGACAGATTTATCCCATATAAAGCTGAGCTATGATTGTAATAAAACGTTGGTAATACGAAACCCTTTGAAAAATCGCTGGAAATATTTCCAGAGAAAATGCAATTGTAGAAGAGTAGAGACATTGTAGCTGGCTTGTATTGTAGCTTAACTGACCTAAACTGGACGACGGCGACGATGATAGAACACAAAAGAGAACGAATAGAATAGAAGACACGAAAAATTGTCCAAAAATGTCCATTCAGTATCTAATAATAGCACCTCATTGATTTTTGTCTTATACATCGATAAAACAACGATGAAAATCCTCTTAAAATAGATTAACCGTATTATTCGGCATGTATACGGTTGAATAACAATAATTCGACTAATATAATAATGAAAATAAAATGTCCCACTGTATATGCAAATCGTAATACGATAATAACAAGACAGAAACTAAATTTTGATTAAATTCAACACGAAATAGTAGACTTGCATCTACTGTGAACGGAGGCCCCAATCTGGCAATTACTAAACTTCAACTTAATATCCCCCCTTTAAAACAGACCCTTATAACGTTTCAAAGTTTTCCAAACTTAACACCAACTTTATCACTAACAAAGCGAGCAGAAAAAAGAAGAAGAAAAAAACGAAGCATACACTTCTATTCAGAGGAGGGTCAAGTATTAGTCGTTCACGAAAATATATTCCAACAGAAAATTTCTATTATTTGAAAACGTTCCAGGAATAGAAAATTCCACCAAATATATTATTAAAATACATTTATATTCTATATAGATTTACATAATCAACAATATATCAAATTTTATAGAAAATAAATTTAATAAATAGTATAAATCAACATAAAATTGCTCATGTTCATTCATAATAATTATTAATCAAATCTGCAAACTAATCAGTTCTTAATTGTATTTTGCAATGTATTTATAGCGTTAATTTCTAACTGTGCAACTTTAACGAGATAATTATTCGCTACAAAATAGGAAAAGTCAACCAACGAACTAGAATATTAGGTGACTTACTTTTTAAGATGGATCTGGAAACAGCGTTCACACGTAATAATTGTTATTCCACACAAACCAGTATCTCGACCTCGATCTCAATTTTTTAGATAATTGATGTGCATTGAAGTATTAGTTTAACCATAAAAAGAGTCTTTATTGCAGTAATCAACAATATCTTGTTTGTATTTTAAGTTTATAGTTATAACAAGGAAATCAGTGTGTATCCAACGGGCGAATTTGCTCGAATTAAGAATCATTAATGATTGTGTAAAAACTGACAGCATATCAATAAGACTGTAGTGGAATAAGCAAGAAAAGTGTTCATCGGTCTATTTAAAATGTAATTAAGTATCCAAGTTCCGTAGACGCAGCAACGATTTACGTTTGTGGCAATCGACGACGTGAATACTAATGTTACATGTCCGGAGTTATCGTATTTTCGTAGGTCTATGTGTGTGTATTTACTGTCGATTGAGATAACTTGTGAATTTTATATTACAAAGGAAACCGACTGACTGTATATACGACGAATTTTTGTTGTTCGTGCCATTTTCTAGACCATTCAAATAGATAAATCATCGATTCTCAGACCTCTATATCTAAAATCAGTTTTAACCGATTCCGAATGTCCATACACATACATATCTAGTCGTTCAATTTTCCGTAAATTGTCGTACAGTTATATTCAGGACACTGGATATAATCCAATAATAAAAGGACTCTTTTACGTACAAATATTCCTGTTTACTAGAAGATCTTAGGGGTAGGTACTAGGACAGTACTGATTCAATATAGAAGAATCGTTCTGCGGAAATTAACGTTTCTTTTTTTTTTAAATTGGTGATTCTACTGCTGATTGAACTAGATGTAAATTTGTTTAGAGAATACAGCTGCAAATTGTCGTGTAGCTAAAATAGAAAACAAAACCGATAACATCCGGGTTGGATACATATTTTGTTATCGTTTTAATCTCTTCTCAACAAGTCCTTCAGCGATACATCACGTACACAAATATGAGCAGATAATTCACAACTGGAGTCGATAATGAATATTTCGAAAATACCGATGTTTAAAACAGTTTTAAAAGTGTTTATGCTTGTATCATTTTACTTATTTACAAAATTAATTTATTCTGATATTAACGAGGATATTTAATATTATACTAAATTGTTATCTCAACAATTATCATCATCAAATTGTACGGACTGAATGAACATTTCTATGTTATGTTATCCTATCACTAGTTATTATATGATTTATGAAGAGCTTAATGACTGTAATGCGAAGTTGAGACAGTTAGTTCAAACTCTAAAGCTCACTTATTGTTAGATCGGTCAGATAGGTCAGGCTAGTATAACATCGGTTTTATTGCATCATATATTTGTTGAAATATTCAGTATTTTTATACATTAGGAAAACACGAATAAATAAAAACGGAAAATAAACAATTTTCAAGCTTTAATCGTGAATTATTTTCAAAGTTCTTGCCGACAATTAAACACGAAACAATGTTCATTATGTTTTTTTTTAATTAAATTAAAATTATTCAACGATTCTACAATAAAATGAGAAAAGTTATGATTTTATATAGTAGTATAAGTATATATAAAAACTTTCCATTATTGTCTAACATTATAGTTTATTTATATAAGTGCTGTAAATTCTTGTTGGAGCTGACGTAAAAGCTCTAACAGATTAACTACTAATGTTAGTAGTATTTTCTTGTAATAATAATTTTATTTTAGATAAAATACAGCGACACACAAAGAAAAAAACTGGCTGCTTTTTACGTTGACCGTAATGATGGAGCTTTTTGTGAAAAAAATCCATCTAAATTTGATGAGATTTTTAATCATCCAACAACAACAACAACCATGACCACGATAAATTCACTTGAAACTTTCTTATCTATAGCAGTGTTATTAAACTGATGCTCAATTATTTAAAATATAAACTCACAACTAGTGTTTGTTGTTGACTTTATTGTTTACAATAACAAGAAAACGTTGTAAATATCTCAATAGCTGTATAAAATATAGAAAGAATATTTATTATTTATAAACTCAAATTAACTCATTATTTATATAGAATAATTTATTTTTTATCGAGTCGATGGTAATAATATGTAAATAATGCAGAAATATTTTAATTAATCTCTTTTATCTAGAAAAATCGCATTAGAACAGGACCCTGTCATGGATTCACGTAAAAATCCTCAATATTCCCATCTAAAATACGATCTCAAAGTTTCCTTTTATTGTTTTAATAAGAAATTCCTGTCTACTCAACTCTCATCTACATTTCAACCAATTAGCTCAATTAATTGCAAATGAAAAGCTACTAAACATTTCATTTATCGTGTTAAAAATTGAAAACGTTTTAAAGTACAAGCATCAATAATACAATGCAATCAAGTTGACTAATTTAGAATAGACTGACTATACTTGTTTTATTTCAAGTAGCATCGATCCACACTTGTTTTTTTATCTAAAAAAAAAAAAATGTTATATTTGATCAACAAAGTTGTTTAATCGATTTTTCTTCCTGTAAACTTGACTATCTAAAGGATTAGTAAATAAGATCAAGAATTTTGTGGGAAATGGCCCAGATCAACAATAAAGGCGATTAAGTTTGTCTGGATCAATAGACTCGTATACTTGAAATATGGACATTGTATTTATCCCTTAAAAAGGCCAGAAAAGCTTCTTCTAATTTGTTGAAACGATTTTAATCTACAACAAAAAGTAGGTTTTTTCCTGACCCTGTTCACACGCTGGTGGAACTTCCGGTTACAAAGGAAACGATTACTAAGTTGCACATTTTAAATATTACAATAACGACAACAATAACAACAACAACAACAACAACACACGATATAAACAGTAGAGATTTTCATCGTTGTTTTTTACTTTCCGTATAGGCGTAATAAAAAATGCGGCGGAAAAACTTACTTAAATCAACTGTAGTGTCAAAAAAATAAATCAACATAAATCCGATTAATCAAATCTCATGAGAGATTGATAAACCGTATATATTTTTTTTTATTCGACGATAATCCACTGTTGGAGAAATTGAGAGAAACTCGCAATCAGTCGTATTAAGTGGTATTTCAGCTTTTAACACGTATGACATTTTTTAGGAGCTTTTTCGACCTTTACAACGATAGTAGGGAATTATTTACACTTTTCTACAATAAAAAAAAAGTGTACGTGAATTGACCACGCCACTTCTATTGCTAATTAAATTAATTGAAAAAATGAACAAACATAACGGTTATATCAGAAAGGGTGTCACTCTTGTATAATTTCACGTTTTCATTACATTTTACCAACATTTAGTTTTTGTTATATTTGTGAAACTATTTGAAAAAATTGCTTAATTAAATCGACTATATAGAAAATTTTAATTATGTATCCAATTAAAGATGATGTTAATTAAATTTCTGAATCAAATCCATTCCCATCCTTTCCTTTTCCAATACTTTACGTTAATTAAAACTGTTGGAAGAGGGTAAATCTTTGAAATTTGAGCGATGAATGAATATTAACGTAAATACAAAATAAACATTTTGTCGTATGATTAATCGAAAATTTGTTGACTTTCTTTTACGATTCTTAAGAGCAAATACACTGGTTATATTGGGTATTTTTATTTATTTTTTCACTATCTTTGTCTTTGTTTGTTTGTTTGTTTGTTTGTTTGTGCTTTTTTAAATCGTTTAACAATCGTAAATCATAACAAATGAAATCGTCAATGAGTCATATTCACTAACGTTTTGGAAACTCATAGCTATCTCACTCTACAATTCCATTAGTTCTAATAATTAAAAAAAGACAAGTATAAAACAACCATCGCGCAAGTTACTGCGCAACTATCGTGTTTCATTACAGTATACTTAAAACATACGGTATTAGTCACTAATACAGTAACTTGCAGGTTACTGAAAGGTTGTTCTACCTGTAGATAGAGACGTCTATAAAAAAATTTGTTGGTTTATACCAATATGAATTGAAATCACGTTTATTTTTTTGTGTTGTTATTAATTTGTTAAACAATACAAGTCCAAGTTCAACGGGTTTGTCTTGGAGTTGTTGCCATTTATTTGATTTCCATCTATTCCTGTTTACATTGTAAACAATAGTTCTACAATCTAATAAAATTCATAAACATATATGCTATAACTAAATTCTATTTCTTGTTTGATTAACGAATAATACTTGTATTATTTCTCAACTACCAATAACTTCAAGTAAAATCAACAATTTCTTGACTTATCTTATGTTGGACCACGATTCCAATTATCGACAATTTTAAATTTAATTATAGAAAAGAATAAAAAACATCAAAAATGATCACCACGTTATTAATACATGTCAGATCGACAACCAGATTTATGGGTCTTCATATATAATAATAATAATAATAACTCAGGGGATTTATGAGAAGATGATTCATAATCGTCACAGCAATCTCGTGTTTGTTTTTATCAAAGAAATAATTAAAACCTTAATTGAGACTCATTCCAAAAGGAAAAGGTGAAAAAGTTGTTTCTCGTTGAATCTATTGAAACGCAATTATTTTGCTTTCTCTTCGTAAAAAAAAACATTGCAGGTTTTATTTAAAAATATGTCTAAAAATTATTACAAACGATGATGGACTAAAAGTATACAAATCGTCTTCTACCTGTAATTTAATGTAAAAATTCCCTAAAACTGAGAAATTAAAATTAAAATTTTCAAAATTCAATTCAAAAATTGATCAAACTACCTGCACTGGAGATTCAATGGCAAAATTTGCCAAAAACTGATGACTGATTGTGAGGACAAAAATGCCTTGAAGCCTAGACTTAAACTCAACAATCCTCTTTGAAATCGACTGTGTTTTGTAGAATAACTTTTTCTCTAATGAGTGATTTAGGACAAAATTTTTGACTAAAAGTGAAGTATTCTATTCAGAACTTAAATTCCTAATTGAATCACCCTTTTTAAAATTTCATGTCAAAAATTCCTAAAAATTTAATTCTGCAACAAAAATATCAAGACCTGGGTGGTAGATCTTGTCTGCAGTAGAAGTTTAATAGAGTGTATTCTCTCTCTCTCTCACCCTGTTGGTAATATATTGAAAAAACCCGAATAGACACGATTGGTTGAGGGGATTATTCCGAAAACCTTGTTTGGATGCGCTGATTGGGGCAAACTTAGCTTGATCCATCTATACTTGTATTTAATACAATATTCTTTTTGATTTAAGGATTCAGAACCAGTTTCAACATTTCAGCTTATTTGATGATTATTTTAATTGATTTATTCATATCAAAAGATACAAAAAGAAAATCAAATAAGAGAATTCATTTACAAATCAGAAAATGACTTTTGCCTAGTTCATTGTAATTCAATTTGGAATGGTTGTCTTTAAATTAAATTTAAATACTTAAGTTGTCAAAATCCAATTAGAGTGATGTTATTAATTCAAATTTAAAGAATCATCAAGTGTACAAATCGTAATAGAATTATTTAAACAGTTCGTTGCATAATTATTATTGTAAGTGTCCTTTTTTTAAATACGGATAATTTTGGCCGACTTGACCAAAGATCTTCAATAGTATAAATAGTTAATGCTCGTGATTAACAATAAATGAGACAATAATCGTGGAACATCCCATAAAATCAATTATCTCGACCATATATTTTCCCTACATCTCTTATTAAATTAAAGATTTGGGACACCTATTACTCTTGTATCCGACACCAATTTAATTCGCCACTAGTGATAATTTGTAATTATGAAAACGTATCCGACTTAACCCTTAATAGAGACAAGAGGTAAAGAGAGAATCTCGTAAAATATTTATGTGTAAAAGTTTGCTTAATTATGGTACTTAATTTTTACAATATCGAGGAAATACACGGATGAGTGAAGGTGTTTTTGCTGCTTTATCAAAGTGTAAATATGCTTTGAAAGTTCTATAATTTGAAGAATCGTTCCTGTTAACAGTTTACTCTTATCAAACACAGTTTTTATGTTATCTGCTTCGAGTGATGTTGCTAATAATTTGCCACATCAATTATGATGTTAATTGGATGTAAATTATTCTTTGGATTTAATAATGTTTATTAAGTATTCTTTTGTAAATTATAGTGAATTAATTGGAATTTCAATGTAAAAATCACAATCGGCCGATATTCATCTGTATTTTAAGCCGGATCGATGCGATTTTCTGTAAATTTATCGTTGTTCCTCAACCATTGTGTCGTGAAATTTCAAAATAAAAGCCGTGAAAAGTAGTTCCATGTTATTTGACGGATTGTGGGAAGAATTTAAATTCCACTCTCTATAAGTCTATACCCTTTTCAAAGTTCTTCCCCTAACAAAGTGCTAAAACTTTTCACAAAGGACCGACGTAAATTTGATAATTTATACAAAAATTATCAACTTTGGTATTGATGAATTAACATAAAAGCCAAATAGAAATGTTTCGGTATTTAATATTTGTGTTGTATTTGTTTGATGGAAAATGGTGGAGGCGCCCGTTCGTTTTCAACCGCTAGATGGACCAATATTTGGAGATTTATTGTTTTTAATAAAATTTTAACTTTATTGTCTCGTCTATAATCATCGTTCAAATGCGTAAAATTAATCAAAAATCGTAGATTATAAAATAAATGACTGTTTATAATAATCTCGATCACGTATTTGGTCGTGTTCTTTTTGCAGTAAAACCACAAAGTTTCCAGTCGGTGTCTTTTCGAATGGAATTAATATCGTGTTGAAGAAAAATCGCTACGATTAACCATAGCCGATGTCTGTCAAAAATATTTATGGTCTATTAAAATATTGACGGCACAAAGCTGTTTATAAATAAAAATATAATAGAGATTCAAAACATTCGGTATGTTTCGGACGTAACCGAATTCTAACACAGTTGAATCATAACATGGACGCTTTCTCTTACAATACAGAGTTGGCTTTAGTATTTGAATATCCGTTGTTGGTGTTGTATGTACGTTAATATCAGTTTAATTAGAGGCATTTACGTAAATATAAAATGAGCGAATTTTATTTCAGAAAAAAATTACCAATAGCGTGATTTTTTTTGTTTTGGAAAGTCTTAAATTAACGAGAAACAACCGGATATGATCTTTGTGTGCAATTTGTGATGCTTCAGTGCTCTACAATGATTTCCTGGATCGTCCTTACGGTTATCCTGTCAGTGGCTGTTAATGCGGATAATTTAGGTAAATCAACCAACATCAATAGACCTATAATAATCTTTACGTGGAAGGTCCGAAATTGATGTGAATTTCAATTATTTAATTTTTTTAATATGTACGTTTAAAGTTCGAGACATTATTTGAATTACCAACAACATAATGAAATAATATCTTGATTAATAGAAATTAGTTGAATCTCCATCTGGTGTTGTCAACAAAATCTATCCGTCTTCAAACTTTAAATATTAATTATTATACAATTGTTTTTTTGTTTGTCGTCTAGTTTTAGCAAAATACTAATTAAACAATAAACTAAAAGCAATTCCATTTAAAAAAGAAAAACTTTTAACAAAACTAGCCCAATCAACAGTGTTATACGTGATTTCGATTTTTCCCAATTTACCATTGATATAAACGATAGGTTCCGGAAACCATACTGGAAACCCGCGATCGAATTGTGGAATGAAGCAAACTTTAAAATGTGTATTCCTGTATGTATGTGTTTATTCAACCTGTGTGTATGTATGTGTGTTGGTTGTTTTAAATGAATGTATTGTAGATTGGAGTGGTTGTCCCTTCTCTCCATTCCACCCACTCCATCATCAACGGATTAGAAGATTTCGGAAATTCTTTTGTCCCTATTGTTAATACGAATTAAATTGTTTTATTTTTATTTTTTTTTATAAATGCTGGAATTAATGTTTTAAATCTATAGTATATTTATGATTGTTTTCTATTTGTGGAAAAGTTGTCTTAAAGAAGAGAGGGTCAGTTTGTCTAGCTACGATACCGCAACATGAAATATGCGGCATGCACCAGATACAGATTGTATTGTGTATACGTGATATGAATTGTTTACAAACTTTAGTTTTCATACGTGTTGAGGATACCTATTGTACTGTCATTAAACTTCGACGATGTTTTATAGAAAGTAGGAAAGACAAGTTGTATATTTCCTGTTTGTAATCAATGCCTATATAACGTATAAACTATGTTGTAATTAATCTAATTTTAATGTTGGTTTTTTTATCTTAAATTAATTTAATCCGTATATAGCTAACGTTCTTCTTATACGAGAGACCGCTTCATTAAGACGACTATTAAATAGAGGAGAAAGAAAAAGATAATATTCTTAGAATATCCAAGACGATTACTCAATTTTCATCATTATTCATCCGTATAAAATGACCAAAGATTTCCAACGATTTTTTTAAAGCATTTTTCTCGATAAAAAACAGTTTTACACAACTTTGTGGAGATGTGTTGACGCCTTAAAACTTTATACAAACTTATAAGAAGCTTAATAATGTTTCTGTTAGAATTCTTTACAGAATAGACGATCTAACAAAATGTGTTCGTAAATTATTACAAAAAAAAATTCTTTTTAATCGTTTACAAGATTAATTAATATAATAGTGTTGTTAATGTCTAATTCTTAAATAGTTAACATATACATAAATAACATAACTCATAAATTAAACTGGAATTTGTTAAATTTGATAAAATGAATAAATTTTAATATGAATTTGTTGATACAAACTACGAATTTCATTCACTATGCAATAAATATAGGAAAACTACAATGGTTGCAACAATTAATTTAACAATTATTTTAAATTTTATACAGCTGACTACAGTAAGCTGTCTTCTTAACAATTATCTAGAAACTTCTATAATTATAATGATTGTTCGTTTTAAATACAATGTGTAACAGCGATACACATAGAATCATATCAGTAAAGTTTCGAAAATTAATCTTTCCATGTGGATGAATAGTGGACCTTTGTAGATGTTGGTGACAATTTTGATAATAGTGTGTCATCCTCAATATACATAAATCTGATTAAACCATTATACTGAACTGGGCAATTCGAATTAAAAACATATTATATTTTCAAATATGGTATGTGTTGACTTGCCGGCCAGGTAACGCACTGACTATTGCAAAATTCCCTAATCTACAGATTTATATCTGATATTCAATCGATGCCATGTTATTACGGATTTAGGTTTTTCTACCGAGAATCCTTTAAAATAACTGGGAGCATATTCAAAACCCTTATGGAAAAGAATTCCCAAACTTTCATGAATCCAGAAGACCCATTTTTAACAATGGAAAATCGTTCCGTCTCACCTGACTTGTAAAGATTTCACTAGAATGTTTTTTCTACAGATGAGAAAATGAACAGAATAGGTTTCGTTTAGATATTGACGTAGAGTGATTTATTAGATCAAATACAAAAATTGAAGACGTATACCTTTTAGTTACATAATGAGAAATATAACGAAGTTGTTGTTTTCTGGTTTTCCTTTATTATTTTGTTCTCAATGTGAATTCGTCCCTAAATCATATTGAAATTCCCTTTCAGAAATCTGTGATATATATCTAATATTTCCAACAGAAAAAAAGATAATTAGATTTATCAACAATAGGAGAATTGAATAAATCTAATTGAATGAAAAGATGTATCGAGGAGTTTCGTTTTAAATTTCAAAAAACACTGTGGAGAAAAATCGAGTCTATAGATATGTATGTATGTATGTACAGTAAATATACACAAAAAAATTGAATTGACAATAGAATTCACTGAGGTATATTAAGAATTCCTTTTTTCTAAATAAACTTTAGAGTGTTCGTGTCGTTTTTACACACTTTTATTCAGCTTATCTCAATTTCAATTTCAGCATTCCACCAAGACAGTTTATCTTTTTGTGGAACAAAAAAAAGAAAACGGATAGAAATCTACTAGTGAATATAATTTTCTTTTTATCATTAAATAATATCGTTCAAGATGTTCTTTGATATAAGAATGAACAACATACAAATTATTTGAGCCTTTTATCGAGTTATAAACACTGATTTTGGTACTTTTAGTACCGGATCTATTTGTGGTATTACAGTAAAGTTATTGTACAATAAATTGTAAAAAAAGTGTATAAAAAGTAGAACAAAGCTCGTAATATATTGTTGATCGAAAATAAATAAAATGTAAATTACTTGTCGAAATCTTTTACATAAAAAAATTATTTCCTCATTCTTCTCTTATATAAATGTTTCCAATAAAAAGCACAACACCACAAATAGTCAACAAAAGCACACAAAAATCACATTTTTCACCTTCTTTTCCTTCAGTAGCAAAAAATCTTTTACTTTAAACATAGCTGAAGATTTATTCAGGTCACCTTGGAAAGTTGAAAACTGCCCTTTGTCAATTTGGTGAGACCGACACATGTACTTTTAAATCGTTATTATTGAATATCTTTTCAATTATTTGTTTAATTGAAAAAAATTGGAAATCTACCTTAGAATTGAAATCGTTTTATAGAAATGCATTAGTTCTGATAATGCTGTAAAATTATCAACCCTCTAAATTTTATCAACTCGGATGATAATTGCGAGTTTTTATAAACGGTGAAATTAAAAAGAAGACAATTCAGTCGTTTTCTTTAATTTATGAAATTTTAGATAATTTGAGCCGAACATTGTTGTTTATATTGATTTTTTTTGTAAATAACTGTTTAATCGCTTTGATTTTTGATTACTTCATAAAATTGTCGGTCGTATATTTTTCAATGATTATCAGCAATAGAATCAATTGATAGAATTTATTACTAACTACTATCCAAGCCAAAAATATGTCTGTTAATAATTTTAAATTGTTTCGCTGATAAAATTCCGGAAATCCATCAATTTTATCAATTTAATATTATGCGGTTTATGTGTGTGCATTTCCATAATTATTCTAATTTTTGTATTTTTGCATAATAAAATAAAATACGTGGCGATTTTTTTTTATTCCGTAATAAGAAAAAATTTAATTCTGAATATCTCTTGCTTGCATCTTTCTGTTTCTCATCGTTCCTTATGATGATAACCAATCTTTTTTTGTAAAGAACATTCGTAATTTATTGAATGAGTGAAGGAATTGCTTTGGGTTAAGGTAGAATATTTACATACGATTCAGTTAAATGAGTTTTTTTCCTTTGTTGAAATTTCATTTACATTTTTATCACGCAATCGAAAATTATATTAAGATGTTTAATTGTAATTGTAAAATTTTTATATACAATTCTTCAAGTATTTAGATATAAAAAAACATTTATTCTAAAAAAAAAGATCTCCAAAGGCAGCAAGTACCTTATATAGCGAATTTTTTATGTATCTACATACTGAAATATTAATTGCAAAACATTCTTATGATACTGACAATTAATATATTTTAATAATATTGAATCAACTAATAAATTCATTTCCCGATGTTATTTTAATATTTCTAATTTTTATTGAAAAATATTTTTAATCCACAAACAATAAGAAACACTAAAAAAAAATAATAATAATGAAGTTTGTTGTTTGTCTAATACGTTTAATCAAGGCCTGCTTGATTTTTTCAAGCGAAATTCTCTAGCAGGCCTTGCGTCTAATATTAACTGTCAAAATTAGTTGCCCCCCCGCGATATTCAATTTTTTTTCTAATATCAATTGTCAGAACACATAGCCATCTTAGATACGTGATTTTACTGCTTATACTCAAAAAAGAGATTTTTGCATTTTTCTTGCGAACCAACGAACCGATTTTGATGATTTTTTTTCTGGGTCGTAGAGAATGGACTGCTCTACTATTATTTTAATTTTCATCAAAATCTAAGCAAATGTAATATTGAAAATGATTTTTTTTAACATTTCTTCAGCTCTTATTCCAAAAGTGTTGGCCCTACCAGTCTGGTCAACGAACTCATCCAAGCTATCCCAAAGACCGATTTTTGTACCAAGTTTCATTAAGATTGGTGTATTTTTACGGCAGTTATCGTGGGTATACATATATAATATATATATATATATATATATATATATATATATATATATATATATATATATATATATATATATAAAAATTTTAACGAACGGTGGATATGGGTTCCTGAGGTCCCAAAACGAACTTCTGTGCAAAAATTTTTCGAAAATTCAAAAGTGAGGATCTCGTCATAAGCTAATTTTTTTAAAAAAATTCGCTAATAAAGAATCATTTTTACAATAGTGTTATAAAGATGAAACTCTTCAGGATTTTCACCTATAGTTTTTTACTATTTTCCGAACAGCGACCTTTTTTGCTTATCGATAAATGTTCAGTCTTTGGATCCCATGATATTCACCAATTCTTTTTTCTTCCCTTGAAAGATTACTTGATTTTCTCCGTTATCTTTTATATCATATAAGCTTTGTCCCATCAGACAATCTGAAGTTTATATACCTACAACGTTTATATTATTTGTCTATAGTGTTATTTATAACTATAACAAAACTCTAAAATGTAGATTAGAAAAGTTCAAATCAACTTGTGACCTTTTTCTGTTTTAATTTTTTCTTCTTTATTTATTTATGTTAAATTATTCGGTAAAAACGTAGGTGGTTATTAAAATGGGTGTTAAAATAACTAAAATATTCAAAACTAACCATAAAATTTATATTTTTAGTTGAGGTAATCTGAATACGGTGAGATTTTCTTTTTTTAAATACAAATTCGTTATTAAGACCATATGTGGGCTTATGAATTAGTTTGAGAAACAGGGATTTTAGTAGATTTACTATTAGGCAAACTAACCTTGATTAAATATAAATGGTTAGATAGATAGGTAGGCGGTCTATTCATGTTTGTCAAGGCTGTTTCGAAACCGTTAACACGACATCTGTACATTTTACTTTAATAATAAATAATAGAAGAGGTTTTTAACACATAATTTAGGCTAATTATATTGATGGTAGTGTTACAGTACACACACACAATCACTTTTCTATGCCTTAATATACATAAATTGGTTTACGTGTCATTCGAAAACATAAGTACATCGTTTTTTTATAGCATATCTAATAAAGTCATCTTTAATGAGATTAAATATTCAATATTCAATATAGTAAGAGGGTGTTTATCACGCAAAGAAACTCCAAATAGAATTAACAAGTTTTACGGAATATCAGCTTATGTTTAAACATGAATTTATCCTAATATTTTATAAAATATTCATAGCCTGAATTTGTATATTTTTTTTTGTTTCTCTCTTTAACCATCTCTGAAAGTTATTTGACTAATATTTTGATTAAATCATAAAGTGAACCTGAATTTTTAACGCTTCTTATGAAATATATTAAGTGGTAGTTTGAACACAGAAAAAAAAGGTGCTAACGTTAAGATTTATGTATATAAAAATTTGTATTGTTCAACTTCATTTTTTCTTCCTGAATAGATTCTTAATGGTGGTTGCACAATAAATTTAAAGTTAAATTTTGACGTGTTGAAAATAAGCGAAAATTCAACGCAAAATCCCTGAAGGAGTTCTATTCGATTTGGTGTTTATTTGTAAAATTGTACTGTGAAAATAAGTTGATTTACAGTTTACGGATAAGTTGATATACGGTTATTTTTTAGAATTATAACAATTTTAAAAGTTTGAAAATTCAGATAGATATTGTTGGAAATTTTCTTCATACTTTTTAAATAATTTCCATTCACCACTTGAAAAACGGTTGCATTTAAATGTGCTCCTTTCGTCTAACAGCTAATAAAATTTGGCTTCATTCCTTTCCGTTCCCTTCTCATTCAATTACACTAATTCACTTCCTAAATACGCCCATAACTTTGCAACTATTCTATATTGAGCACCTGGTTTCTATAGATCGATCTTCATTTTTATTGTATACATTTTAGTAATTTTAATTCTTTTAATGTTTTACGATTATCGAACGACACAACAAATTTCCAAATGAAATTGTGGATAAACTTTATGATACAAAATCTCGCAAATGTCTAACATAAATCTCAGTTGTTTTCTTTCTTGATCTATTATCATCGTTCCAGAAAAAAATGTTATTCATGTTGAAAGAATTTCAATCAGTGTATAAGGTGTGTTTGGTGCTCGAAATTGCGAGAATTCTTGCGATTTTTCGGGGAATTTAACCAAAATGTTTGTTAATTAATATACAAATATGTAGTTGTTTTATTAGAGATATGTTTCCAGTCTTGGCAGATAAAAAAATTTATGAAAGAACAAGAAGAAATCTCCAGCATCACAATGAATTAAATCTATTATTCCCCGACTACCAAGTAGAAAGCTTTTGTTGAATAAATCATCATTGTCAGTCTTTGAATAAAATAGCAATTTAAACGTTGAATAGATCCATCATCGATCGAATTAATAAGACAAGTTAAATTTCATATAAACGACAATTAAAGGCAATAAGACAAACGAATTGCAAATATTATCAATAAAGAAATAGATAAATACGCATGTAAAGTTTAATTAACCCAAATATTGCTTAAATTACTGTTATAATAAATAGTACAAGTTGTTGACTTATCTAGTAGAGAAATTTAAATGGAAATTTTGAAACCAGATGTGATCAAAAAATTTTAATATAACATAATTATACGTTTGAATTCCCAATTTAGATTCTGTCTTTTACATGATCGGTAATTTTTGGATTAAATAACGAATAAATAATTAAATAGTTAAACATATCATATATGGTACATTTAACTGTCACTAACATTAAATGGGACATTTTCAAAATTATCCAGCCAACATATTTGTCAGCAATTTTGCGGTTTATCTTTTTATATAAAAATTGATTATTGTTTTCAACGAAAAAAGGTCAAATCTACTATTAACATTTCTGTAAGCCTACAGGCTGTCCCGTCTAGCGTGTTTGTAGTTCTCTATTTAACATTATGTATATATACAAAGTATCAAATAGAGGATTAATATATTCTTGTGTTATTGTTTATGAAAGTTATTAAACACTAAAACTACTATTGAATGTAGTTTTGTGATGTCGTTAAAACTGTTGATATAAATGCTCATTATTCCAATTCTAAACGATTAAACGGGCTTATTATGTAATAAACTAAACGAATAATAAATTAATTATTGAGGAAATAAAACAATAATGATTGTTATGATTCAACATTGTTTTTCCCTTAGTTTCTCTTGGTTTTATCGTATCTAACTCATCAATTTTAAAAGTTGTTTTATCTTATTTTCAGTATTCATTGTTAGAATTTTTTATTGACCGTCATATTTGGCTTACAATCTATTTGAGATGTGCTATCTACATGTAATTTGTATTCTTATAACAGGACATAAATAGCAATAATAAATCATAAGTAATCTCAGGAAATCTGCTATTATTGTTAGTTTGGATTACTTTCAAATATTCAAAATTATAAGTAGAAAATCGTAATAATTATATCGATTTTTCAGTAAAAATACGTACTATATAGCTGACCATTCTAGTTGTTTGAATCTGAATTAGGAGTTTCAATGAGTTGCATTACGGCAATTTGCAAGTGTGAACGTCTTTATTTTGTGGAACTTTGTGTTCGGTATATAGAAAAATGAATGTACAGAGCTTGCCAAAACTAAGAGACCGAGTCTTGAACGAGAATATCACGTTTTTTCGTTCGCCTGAGTCAGGCTGCTTCTCCCTTCAGGGTAAGAAGGTGGGGTGGTAGGGAGTGTTTCAACCAAAATCCAAATACAGGTCATTCAAAATATTAGTAACTCTACCCTCTCCTTCTGATTGAATACCTGTTTCTCAAATTCTGGCCTGTTAAGATTCTGTTACATTTTGATGACCGCCCTCATAAGCTTGTTTTACACAGCCGCACAAAAAGTGGTCTCTTAGGTTTGGCACGCTTTGTACTTGTTAATTTTCTTCGACAATTTAAGACTGATAAGAATGGCGTTTTTCGGTGCAGTGTGAGCGAACATGTGGTATATTCGTGCATGTATTTGTACGAAAAGAAAATCTAGTGTGGAAGTTACAAGAACTTGAGTTATTCATGATAGTGTTAAAATAACATTCATGTTATACAGGACGACAATATAATAGGGACAAAACAAAGAACATTTGGTCTATATTGAAGTTAGACTTTAAAGACAAAACTAAAAGAGATTGTCTTTGTATAAAGGACTTTTGTAAAATAAGTCTTGGATAAATAAGTACATCCGGGCATCGTTGAACACCATTATTTATTTAATACCTTTTTGTGGACATATATATGTATGTATGTAAGTGAAGTTGGCAGAGTGCTGAAATCGAATAAAAGATCCGTACTGTCAGCACAGTCAATCAGTCGAAGAGCTATCCATATAAGTTCACAATGGTCATTTTCCTCATCTTAACGTTTGCCATGATATTGGTCACATTGTGGTCATCTAGGTGGGTCAGTTCATCGACATCAACTAAAGTCAACATCCCACTATATACTACACAATTCCGACGATATTAGAAACTATTTATTACATCTCGTGTAATAACGATTCAATTTTTTTTATTTCTCGAGACAAACACACACTAATAATTCCATTTTTTTATCGATTGTAACACATCAATTACATAGTGGATTTCTACACAGTGAACTTGATCTGTCGCTATAAAATAGTTAGAATTGCCTGTTTTTCGTTTTGTTAGTCTTGATAAATGTCGCCTTTGTTTGGTAGGCCGCGAACTCTTTGACCTGCTATTTAGTGTCTCGAATCATAGTTGTTGGACTTGTAGACGCATAAATTACATCACAAATAACAACACGGTAAATTTGATACTACAAAAATAGCCCCCAAACATGGACTCTTATATATATTTACAATTTTGTCGACATATATCTCTGTTTAATATATAAAATAGGAGTATAGTTTATCTTTTGAGACACACATAAAAACGGAAATTGTTCACTGAGGTACTATTGCAAACAATAAATTTATTGTCATCTGCGAATTATTGTACGAACACGTAAACATAATTTAATGGCGTTTTTTTTTTGCTTTGGACTAGAATTCTTCCGCACAACTAACGACAAACAAATGAGCTATCGCATACATTTTCCAATCATTACACTTATCATATAAACGATTAATTATTAAATCTATTTTAATTAAATTAGCTCTATTTGTGGTTTAAATTCTATTTAAACTGCATCTTGTGTAGGGTTTTTCTGGTAGTTTGCCAGTTTAAGATATGGTTTAATTAAATCTAGATATAGATACATATTTTTTTCGTTCGTTATTTTCTTTTTGTCCATTATCTATGGGGTGTTCCATTCTGCTTGTTACACAATTCAATGTTTTATTGTAATTTGTAGTTGTGCTGAAATAAACATTCAAGTACTTATGTATATACGTGAAATGGAACGCCTTGTATGCTCGGTACTTTTCTAACAATATTGCGAAAATTTACCACGTGATTTTAACTAAAAAACAACCAATTTCTATCCGCAACATATTATTTGCATAACATAATTGGATTTGTTACTAATATTACACAGTCTAGCTATACATATATTAAGTTATAAAAGAAATCCCATTTGTAATAACGACGCACATCTGAGGGCACAGATCAAACTGTTTTCTATATTATAATGAAAGAAAACCAATTTCTTTTTGTTAAAAATTAATATTTTTTTTATTGTTTCTATGTTATTAATGCCATTGAGTCATTTGTTTTGTTTGTTGTTGTACGTTTTGTCTTTTCTAAAAGAATACTTGAAAATGTTTCTGTTCCATCCAGACACAAAGATATTTTATTTTACAAGTTACGGGAATGTCTTTTTTATGATCGTTTTTGAAATCGTTGTTAAGAAAACTTGTCGTTTGGCCGTTGGCATTCCGACAGTTGCCATTTCGTAAATAGTAATAATGACGGTGATGGAGGGATCGTTTATAACAGGATTCATGTTCATATAACTTATTTAAGCTATTTAGAAGTTGGAATTCTTTGGCACTTCAACTATTTTAAGTTGTATATAGTCTCTGCGATAGTTGAAACTCTTTACATACCCCTTTTGTTGTTCTTGTTATTGTTGATTCTTTTATTATTATTGTTGTGTCTTATTTTGCCGGCTAATATGAGCGTATATCAAAAAATAATTGAAGAATACTTTTTTGTATTTAAAAAGTGAATTGTTTTCTCATATACAGTTTGTTTTAATAGTCTATTTGCTGCCTTTTTGTTTATATAGCATCAAAGTGCCTTTTATAACATAACATGTCAATGTTCAATAGTCCGTCGAATACAAACTGTTGAACAGATGCGTTCAGCCTCGTCTACAAACGATTGTAATACGTTGTATAGAATTTGATAAAACAAACAAATCGGACATATTCATCTGTTACTGATACGAAACAACAATATACGTAAAGATTACAGATCAAAGCGACCAATCGTTTTTATCTAGAAATCATCAGGAAGACCTAAAAAATTATAAAAGCTTAATTTCAATACAGTCAAGTCGACCGGATCGAAATAGACTAACTATAAAATAGTTGTTCCATTTGATCGAATCTCGACAAGTATAACAATTGGAAAAGTGGAAAATACTGTGGACAAATTGTGAAAATGTCTGTTTATAAAAGAGAATCACTTATTTCCAATACATCAACAGATCAGTCATGAATTTTCTGCTTCACTTGCTTGAATTGCTTCAAGGCAAAACAAGAATAGTTTAGATCATTTTCACCATATATACATACATAAAGTTAAACAGAGATATCGTAAAGAGATTCTACTTGAAAACTTTTCGTCAACATTGCGGGAAAAAAAGACATTTTTTTTGTTACTCTCATCTACTTAACGTCAATTTTATTGTACGCTTAACAAATTACAGATAGTATTAGAAAAAAATAGAGAACGTAAAAAGAACGTATTCAATTAATAGTTGAATTCTCATGATAATTTGAAAGGGATGTTTACGGTCTAATTTTCAGAATAGGCCCCGTTTGATGGGACCAATCCGAAATTACAACGCTGCATCAATGGACTTATTGATTTATCCACTTCTAATACTCCAAATCACGTATTAAAACACTAAAAATAACCTAAAGAGACTAAAAATGATAAGCCTCAAAGCAAGGGAAATAATATAAAAAAAAGTTATATTCGATTAAATCGTTGTATTATATAAAACCTTCCGGCTGTCGAAATGCAGAATTCAAAATTGGCATATGACACGGAATTTAGGTACGCACAACAAAAATGTCCCATGTTCTGTTTTAAAAGAAAACAAAATAAAAGGAAATATAAATAGAGAAGTTGAAAAAATTGAATAAAGAAAAAAAAATTAAAAAGCAAGCGCCACGTATTGTGTACGAATTGTCGTATTTCACAAATTCTGTCTATTCTTCCGCAAATTACGCCTTTTGAATCTCTTTAAAACGGACTTTTTTCTCTATAACGCCTACAAAACCATTCATCTGAATGGAAATATTGCCAGTTATTAATACAGATTGGTGGCAGTTTTTTTTTTATTATTTTCATCTTTTATAAGTTAGTAAAGTCGATGATCTCTATCGTTTCAATTTTTATGAAAACTTTATATTAAAAGAATTGAGATTCATATGACATTTTTTTTTATTTTTTCGAATTGTATGTTATGGTGGAAAAACAGGAAAATACGATGAAATAAATTGGAAATCAACTCAATTTTAAGGCTTTTATCATGAAAATCTGAGTAAATTTCGAATAGCTTCCCGTTTATTTTGCTAATATACAATTTATGAAAGTTTAGAGCTTTTAACAATGTCGAATAATTGATTTGGGCCGGTGGATTTTTCATTTCGTGCCGGAAAAGCATTTTCCGTACGTTAAAGATTATACCCGTTGTATAATGACAATAACACAAGAATTAATTGTATATGGTTTAAATGGCATATGTGGTAGTTTTTTGTCTACCATAAAATTGTTATAAAACTAGCATAATCACCGAAGAATAATCGCTTTTTTCGCCTTTTCTTCTCGAATTATATCAAATTCCTTCTTTTGAAATTATCTATCTGATTTGTGTTTATAATGGAATGATATTGAGGGGAAGATTTCTATACGAATATCGAAACTGTCGTTATATTTAAAAATCACCCCCAAAAGTTTCTATGGTGTCGATATTTATTTATTGCTTTTTTTCTCTTTCGCTCGTGTTCAAGTTTCGCTGTATAAGCGACTTATTTAAGTAAAATCCGTTTAAATTTCATTTACATTTTATTAGGATTAATCGATTTCGTTTATTTATCTTTATTTGGATTTAATCAGTTTAGTGTAAAGTGAAACATTTTAAATCTCCGTATTAAGTAGAACAAGACACCAACATTTTAACTTTTATCGTCTTCGTTTTGTTGTGTTTAAAAAACACGAGAAGAAAAAACGAAACTAATTAAATTTATTAACAGACAAAGGATTGTCGCAAAAGATAGAAGTGGAAAATTATTTTTTTGCCTTCTAACACAAATTTTTATTTTTATACAAACAATAAAATAACAATAATAAATTGTTGTTATTATGTGAAATTGCGACTAATTGTATTGGAAATAGAAAAATTAACAAGCATCAACATTTTAAAAAGACTCATTTGTAGTTTTTAATGAATTAAAATTGTTATACTACAATGGAACTTTATGATTCTTCACGTGGAAATTAAACTTGTTAAAATATCATTGAAAGTCTCTAACAATAAAAAATATATGGAAATTCGAATTCAGGATCAATTTTCATCTTAAATATGCTTGTTAAGAGAACTCTATACCAAATATTGTGAATAGTTAAATTTGACGTATAATTAAGGAAGATTTCAGGAAAAAAATTATATAAAAACCACATGAAAATAAAAGCGTATGTAGATGAGAACAACAAAAAGACTGCAGCATTCTGTGAAAGTTTTTATGTACATCTGTATCTTCAATTGATTCAATTCGGGGAATTATAAAAAAATGTTGATTATTCATGTCAATAGAATTTAATCTGATTATTTTGACTTGGAGTATCGATAAGAAATTCGTCGTATTTCGTTGAAAATTAGTATTGGAATAGAATTTCACAAATATATCCTGTCGAGATTTTTTACGCAACAATCTGGAAAATTGGTATTCATGTTTTAAGTATGACCGCTAGATTTTCCTTTATAAAAAAATGTTTTTTTGCAATGTGATATTTCAATCCAATATTGAGGAGAGGACTATACATTGGATTGACCTGGGAATTCTATGTGTAGGCCATTTGGGCGATTCTGTCCGTTTATGAATTCAGCGATCGTTGTGTTTCTCTTTGGCTTTTTTTTTTGCTTTCATTCACTTTCAATCTTTCATGGTTCTTTTTTTTGATTGGCAATAAAATGTCTTATTTGATATTAGTTAGACAGTATGAGATGTACTTGATTGAATTTAGATTGAATTATTAATCGATCTCCATAGATTTTCGGTTAATTTATACTATTTTGGGATTTGAATAGAACAAGATGTGTAACAACTGTCGAAAATTGATATGAGAAATTTGATCCTAGTAAGGGTTGTGAGTGTGTCTCTGGTGATATCGCGTTAAGTTGTATTAAGTTTGTAGTGATGACATTTTGTTGTGGTTTCAGTGGTGAAATACGAGATGTCAAACCGTGTTACTAGGATTTCCTTAACTATTAAAACATTACTACGTTAAATACAGAAACACATCATTGTCTTTGTTTATCACACAGATTCAATCGATAAAATTTCAATTGAGGTTACCGTTAATCAACCAATCTATTATAATTTATCACCTGAAATTAAGCTATAATTAATCTAGTATTTATTAAATTAATTATTATTTTCTAATTAAACACCACTACAACTAGTTCTTGTGCATTTAATTTGATAACAAAGAGTTATCACAGTATGAAGATTCATGATTAAATCCTCTCAGTCTCTTTCACGTCTAGACAACAGATTATTATTATTCAAGTCTTACTCATTGTCAGTCAGTTTAATTAAGCATCTTCTTGTAAATATATTTAAGACTGCACACATATCAGTAAAAATTGATAATTACTAAAAACAACAACACAAAATCTCGTTAAAACTATATTAAGAAAATCATAAATTGGTGTGAAATATTACGCCAAATGTTTTAACAGATTCTTTTTTTCTTTTATTTTTCGTTTTTACTAAAATTTATGTCAGAAGGTGTCTGAATTTATACGTTCTAGTGCAATTTTATGAACAGTACGTATAGAACTTAATATGTTTATAAAGCACGCGATGAACAATATTTGACATGCAAATATTCAACATTAAATCGATGTTTAATATCAAAACTCTATCAAAATAAAATAAATAAATAAAACTAATTGAAAACCATTACATGCGAAAAGTTATATTTCTTTATTTTGATATAAATCCTTCTCTTTCACAACTTTGTAATCTCGTTAGATTTTGTGAAGTTTAGATAAAGTAACGTTACCGAATTCTAAACGTGCACAAAACTATAGAAACAGGATAACGCCTTCCGGTTCTATAATTTTTGCTTTTAAAACCGCTCAAAATTAATCTGATGTATAAAATACGTCTATATTCTTAATAGGAAAAACTTGAAAGTTGGATTTTAATTGAACGCGATATAGTGAACTTAAATAAATAATATTAATTGTTTATAAAATTTCAATGTTTTGTAATAATACAATAACTATTCTTTCTTACTCGTAATTTATTAATATGCAATAGACGTTTATAAAGAAATTTCTGTATTGGTTGTATAAATTAAAGTGTTCAAATATTCGAAATATGACCACTATATTAATAATCAAATGAACAGGAATATTTCCGGTATTCGATTACGAATGCACTGCACCACACATACAGGAACATTATTAACGATTTTCCAATCATCGACTCACTGATATTGTTATCATTTCAAATTTTAATATTGATACACACATCTAATTAATGATTAATTATTTTTTTTTATCTGTTTCAGGTATTGTGGCATTTTGTTTATCAAAAATTCACAAAATTTCCGTAGTTCTAGAGGCAAGTACACTTTAATAACAGTTTTGGGAGGGAAAAGTTGTACAATAATAATAATAATGATGATGATATAGGGAAAAAAGAGGAACGGACGAGCTGAATCGCTTCGGTAGATACATATTTTACATCTAAAGTGAAAAGTTAGTTGTGCCATTTGCATACAGCAGACGCTTTAAAGTGTCATCCGGCTGCAACCCAGATATGCTCCTCTTTAAATCCATTTATTACATTTTTTTTCGTCTATTTGTTTCGGTCATGTGTTACCCTCATTATGCTTTAATTAACTTTGATTCTTTTTCTAGTATAATTATGTTATTAGTAGATTAATACAATAAATGATCAAAAATCAATATTTAATCATCGAATTAAATTGAAATTACAAGTGGCAAATACTATTGCGTAAATCCTGTCTGTCATTTATGTATTTGCCTCATTCAGTTGATGCACGATGAGTTATCGTGACATTTCTACAATTGAAAATCTAAAAAATCAATATTTTATTAGGAAATAAAAGGAAAGTAAACAATTGTAAAATTCTTTAGAAGATTTCCATTATTAATATAGTCTATACATAACTATGGATTGAATATATGTGTATACATTGTGTTGATTTGGAGATATAGTAGATATTTGAGAACGAATAATAAAAAGGGTGTAGAAGCCATTTTGGTTTACAACAACCATTTCATAAGCCATGAAAGTTATATAAACTATTTCAACACATGAGTCCCAACATCTAAATAATTATAGTTTACTGACTAAACCCTAGTTTACAAGGCACTTAAATCTAACTATTTCTTATCTATTTTTCCTTTCTATATTACCACTATTACTAGACTACTAATTAACAGTCTTATTAAATTTTTAAACACATTGACAGTGTCTTGAAAAAGGGGGCATGTTGAATACTGATTTCTCATTTACAAACACCCAGAAGTTAATAGCTGTGTCGTAAGCTTAAATGGACATCAATATTTAAACATACTGAAACTATCAAATCCACAATCTGGTTAGATGTGTTGACACCTATATAGAATACGATTTACATTAAAATAAATAAATTAAAATCATATACAACAAATAAATTTGATACAATTGTGTTAATTTGAATTATTAATCCACAATATAGAATAGATGATATTTATTTTTTTAAACAATCATTTTATTTCGATTGTAAATCAACAATTGCAATTCGAACAAGTTTTCAAATAAATCAACACCGGACAAATGATCCAAAATGCATCGAACTAAATCTAATTTAAATAAAAATAAAAACAGCGGATTTCCAGTATTTGTTTGTTAATAACTACCTTGCATTGTAATAAACGAATATAAATGATTTAATTATAAAATGAAATAGTATATTTCAGGATTAAAATGTGTTAGTTTAATATTATAGAATTTCGTTTTTATATCCATGTAAACAGCATCTCAAAATTGGATCGATTTAATTTTTCCTTTAAATTTACATTTAGAATAAAGTTAAATCTTTGTAGGTAGTATATAAGGATGTTCCTCTAAATTTGCGAATGAAGTATTATCAAATTTTGTCATCTATTTTAAATATCTCTCATCCTTGCCGGTTCTTCCCATCTTATCTTCGTGTATATATACACGAATTTTCACCAATAAAAAATTAACCTATTAAATTTATAAATACCGATGAGACTGTATTTATTGTTGCCAAATATTGACAATAGCCAAATCGATAAGTATGTGTAGTAGGTAGGTGTATTTAGGAAAGATGAGAGTATAGCTTGTGTATTGAATGGGAAGTTAAAGTCGACGAAAATATGATTTCCTTAGAGAGGAACGTTAGGTAGAAATTTTATATATATACAGGGTGATTCAAGAGGATGGGCCATTAAAAGTATAAGAAGTTCTAGTTATTGGAAGTTGATGAAATTTGGTATATAGCCGTTAAGTCCCTTGAATTTTCTCTAGAAATTATTTTCGTTGTTCTAGCTACCCTCCTTATATGGGGTAGGGCACCCTACTCTCTTATTTTAAATGGAATGGCATATTTTTTATCACATTTTTGAATTCTTTGATGATATCGAAGGGGACTTTATTAATATAACCTATTGTCTAGGACTAAAAGTTTTTCAGATATTTCAGCTTTTAGTTCAGTTTTAAAATTTGCAGTGTTTAATTGAAAAATTCATATTTTTGAAGCTATAGCATTTGAAATGTTCAAACTTGGAAATTTTGTTGTTAACATGATGTACTTTCACCCAACTAAAACAGAATTCGATTATCTTTCAGCGTTTAGCTGAAATAAATTTTTTTTTCAGGCCATTTTCAAAGTACAATATCTTGCTTATTTTAAATGGAATACCATATTTTTCTTTTTATGGTTAGATAGAGAAAATTATTTTGCATCGAACTGTATTAGCATTTCCTATATCTATCTTTGATAGTTTTTCAGTTATTCAACATTTTCAATTTCATCTAATTTTCTCTTTTGAAAAAAAATATAAAACATAGAAGGCTTAGCAAAACAACTTTCAATTCAATTGTCACAATTAAGATGAAATTAATGGATTAGTTTTAAAATATCTCAAGGAAGGAAAATGGAAGAGATTCATAATTAATTAAATCAATATTAATTGGATTTGTTTTTTTATGCATGTGGAATATCTTAAAAGTTATAAAAAACATGTAAAATATTCAATATTAACGTCATTTGTGATGTTCTAACTTTTTTTCTAAGCCTTCTATGCGTTTCGTTATAGTTGAATTCGTTTCAAGGGAGGTGATTGGACGAAACTGAAAATTTTGAATAACTGAAAAATTATCAAAGATAGGTATAGGGAATGTTAATACAGGTTGATATAGAATTTTTTTCTCTATCCAACCATATAATAAAAAATATGGTGTTCCATTTAAAATAAACAAGATATTATAGTTTGAAAATCGCCTGAAAGGAAAACTTATTTCAGCTAAACGCTGAAACGTAATTGAATTCTGTTTAAATTGGCAAAAAGAACATTACTTTTACTACTTAGGTTCCAAGTTTCAACATTTCAAATGCTATAGCTTCAAAAATATGAATTTTTCAATTAAACACTGCAAATTTTAAAACTGAACTAAAAGCTGAAATATCTGAAAAACTTTTAGTCCTAGACAATAGGTTATATTAATAAAGTCCCCTTCGATTTCATCAAAGAATTCAAAAATGTGATAAAAAATATGCCATTTCATTTAAAATAAGAGAGTAGGGTGCCCTACCCCATATAAGGAGGGTAACTAGAACAACGAAAATAAATTCTAGAGAAAATTCAGGGGACTTAACGGCTATATACCAAATTTCATCAACTTTCAATAACTAGAACTTCTTATACTTTTAATGGCCCATCCTCTTGAATCACCCTGTATATTGTGTTTATTTGGCAACAATCCATCGAAAATTCCATAACGTTCTGATTACAAACGAAAAGGGACATTTCTTCGGCAAAATTCACGGTTTATTAATTTAATGTTGGTTCGAAAAATATTTATAGATGGAACTGATTTTTCTTTAACAATAATAATAGTAATAATACAATTTTTAATTAAGTTTCAATAAAATTCCTACAAAAAGAAAATGAGAACTAATGAGACTCGACACAAATAAAATAAAAAAAATTAATTGTCAATAATTTACAATTTAATTAACATCATTTCAACGTTTCTATATTAATTTAAAACGTACTAATTAAACACTAATTTCATTGAAGTCTTTTTTAATTTTCTGCGCCATGAACAAGCTAATAAGATGGAATTTCGACATCACTACAACTTAATTATTGTTGTTATTTAGAAGAATAGATGAAAATAATTAATTTCTTGTTGTGCACGTAGTGAAGAATTTTTAGGCACTGTGCACCCCAAAACAACCATACTAATTAGAATAATCGACACAAAATAATAATGATAATAATACCGAATCGTGCAATGGAGACTTTTACACTTAGAAGTTGTTGTTGTTAGTTATAAATTTTTAGCAAATTTTTCTATGTGATTGTCAAAATTAGTCAGTCAATTTTTACAATCTAAGTTTTGGGTTATTTTTATCTGAAATTGACACATTTAAACGATTTTTGAGCAGTATTCTCGTCTCTTAATCCGAATTCCGTCCTAAATTTTTATTTTTGTCAATTTTTGCCCCTTGGAGGCCATAATATGGAGACTTGGACACATTTAATCGTTTTTGAGCTCAATTTGCGACTTTTAATTTAGTAAGTTTTAGCCCTAAATCAAAATTTTATGCACATGTCTATTTGGTCCACTTGCTATGCTTAGTCAAAAGTTTCGCAATTTTAAGTTGTGAATATTATGATTTATGGATAATCTAGATGATTCCAATTTGATTACACTACAAGACGGTCATAATGACATTTATATCAAACAAAGTTAGCGTCAAAAATGCCAAAAAACACTAAAGGTATCAACAAACTGGGAACATCCTGTATGTGGTTTCTCATTTTTCGGCTTAATCGAGTTGTTCTAATTTCGTATGAATCAAAAATGTTTAAAAAATCAAAAAAATGTAACAAAATCAATTAAAAATCGCATATTGATTTACGTGTAACTCAATTGAAATTTGCAATTGAAAATAACCAAATATTTGGATATACAGTGGCGATCAAAAAAAAGAGACCGAGTCTTGAGCAAGAATTTCACATATTTTCGTTAGTGTGAATCAGGTTGTTTCTCTCTTTAGGTTAAAAAGGTGGGTAGGTAGGAGGTGTTGGAGCCAGTTTCAGCCTCAGCAAATTTGTAGGAAGTATATTTCTGTTCAGGTAAATACACAAAATAGCAGCAGTACCTCCCTCCCTTTTCTGATTGAATATCTTTCATTCGAAATTCTGACCTGTTGATAAGCCTGTTTTATACAGCCGCACAAGAGGTGGTCTCTTTTTTTTTGATCGCCACTGTACATACTTAGTAAACTCATTGATATCGAATTCGAAATATTACAAATGAGAAAATCTTATTTATTTCCGTTTAAAATAGAAATACTTCACTATATTGTAGATATTATTAAAAGATACAGAGTATCGAACCCTATTTTATGTCAACAAATTTCATTAACATCAGCTAATAAATAATAAAAAAATTGCTTGAAATATTACTCGAGAGACTGGCTTGTATATTGATGTAAATTAATTCAATTTTTCACATAACTGTCAATAAAAACATTGATCTACATTATTTGTTAATAAAACTTAATTAAAACTCTGAAACTCGTTTTTTTCTCTATTATACAGAGTTTAAACAGTAAATATGGTCAATTCAATAGAAACTCCTAGTAATTCAAAGATTTATAGAGCAGTTCCTAACAAAATTAGAACCTCGTAGCTCATTTGGAAGTTGATCAAAAGCGCTATTTATTGATTGATCTTTTTCGTTTTTTCTCCATTTTAATCTGGAACAGGTCGAAATGTTTCGTATTTTTTATAAAATGCAATAGAGAAAAACGAAAAAACAATTCTTAGTCACCTTTCCGTGTTTACTTCGTTTTTGAAAATCACGAAATTGTCCAAAACGAGCGTTTTGTAACCAACTTACAAATGAGCTACAAGGTTCTAACTTTTCTAAAATGGTCTCCAGGGACTTTTTTACAAATTTTTGAAATACTATTCGAATCTCCCGCTAAATAGTGGGAGTTTCGATCGAATAGACCATATTTTACTGTTTAAACCCTGTATATTTTTATTATGCGAATGAAAAAGGACGAATTTAGACTATGAAATGTTTCCTAACTAAATGCTCATTTTACGGTTATTTTAAAAGTAATAGAATAATTTACCATCATCGAACTCTTCTTTTCTCACTAACCGTAATATTAAGAACGTGATTTGCATAATGGTGAGAATGAAACGTTCTATGTGTCTGAAAATGATTAAATTTCAAGTTGATTCTGGATAAAACAAAATTAACAATTCTCTAGTAAATGCCGTTTTAATATGATTGATGCTGTCAAAATTAATGATATGTTTCAATATGAACATATGTTTCTGAATATTCATATTTCATATTTGCCATCATGGTCGAGACATGTATTGTTCTTGTTCATGATTCAGATCTAACTACTACTATTTTATATTATTATTATTGCTACTACACAGTGTCAGTCATTTAAAATTGTTTGAAAATCTTATCTCTTCCACTCGGTCAATTCTTTGTTAAATATTTCAGCATTAAAATCCAGCAAGTTTTAAGCTAAATTGGCCGATAAATTTTCAAACAAACCCCCTTTATACAATGTTTTCATTCGTAATGAATTTCATTAATATAGAAAATAATCAACTACAATTCTTTGTCCTATAACAGAAATTTTTATTCCACTTTTCTTCCACGCTCCTGCTAAGTAATTTCTAATAATCTCGTTTAGCAGAATTGGAACAAGTGTTGATTGTTTTAAAGAAGTGGTTATTATGTCAAGGGCACAGCATTCGTTCTAAATTAAGCCAAGATAAATGAATTTAAAATTTTCCTACAAAGTTTGTTACACTAACACAAACAGGATTCGGTTCATTTGTTGGTCGGAACGAACCTATTAATTTAAATATTCTAATTTACTTATTAGATAAGTTGATATTTTAGTTAAATCAACAAAATTCACTTTATATTGTAGATCATAAACATACCAACAAAATTCTATTTACCTAAATATGTTCTCGTATACTACCTGTACAGTAAACTAGCACATTATCCTGCATGACGGTGTGGATTTTTATTTTAAGCTGTATGAATACTGCGAAGAATTTTGCAGACATCGTAAATTTACTTAAAAATGTCGTTCCCTTTGAATTGATGGTTACTTTTGTTGATGGCATGTTAAAGAACAAACGTATACGTACGTGAATTATGTGTGTGTATGTGTGTATAAACAAATGTCAAGTAATTTCCTGTTCATTAGGGGGGAAAATTTCAGATTTTCTTATTTTTTTTTTGCCTGATGTTATCATTGTATTATGTGTATGTGTATGTGCGTATAAGACGGCGCCACAATTTTATCAAATCTTAGTGGAATTGAAAATGTAATTGAAGAGGAATCTAGTCGACGATATTTTCAAATTGTTGGTTTTCATTGAATTTTCTTTTTTTTTTCCACGATTTTTATTTGCCAGATTTTCGCATTGTTTCCACGTGAAAAACGAAATTGTTATTATTCTATTTTATTTTAGAATTCATGAAAATCCCATCGAAATTGATAATATTAATTTGAATATTTATTGTGAAAATCCGACAAAAGACGGAATTTTATTTATTCTACCCTTTATAAATAATGTTGTTTTTCAAATGCGTATGCATATAAAAATGCCACGGTTGTTTTCGTTTGTATTTCCTTTGAGTTTTCAACAGTGGTTGTATTTAAAAAGTAAAGCTTTGAATCATTTGTTGGACACTTTGTAGGTGGTGTTTAGCACAACACAAAACAACAGAAATACAAAAACGAAGTGACGTAAAGGAGTTTGAGGGGTGGGTAGTAGTAGACTTACTAGAGCAAGTGTAGTGGATAAATCATTGTCCAAAAGTGAGACGTATTGTCCGGAGCTTTCGGTAGAGATAGAGACACTTTGGTTGTATTACTATAGCGTTCTATTGTTTCTAAAAACACGTATATCCATATTATATCGTTTTTATATTCTATATGTCAAGCACACCGTACAAAATTGCATATTAGAAAACTTTTAAAGTACGACATTAAAGTCGTGTGTTAGATTGTTTCAGGTTACATTGTGTACAAGTTTCATGAAGCTTTTCAGTAACTTCTAAAATAGTTGTTAAACATCTATCGATATCGGTTAATACAATTCAATATAAAGTGTTATACATTCGTGTTAATAAATTACTGTACTAGATTTGGGCAACTTAATTAGAACATATCAATCAAGTGTCTGGTCCTAGTAAATCCTCAGAAAATCGTACAGAATACGCTTTAGTCCTGATATAATTGTACTTATGTATAATAGACGACCACACCAAATAGTAAAGGTGTTCACTCAAGGGAAATTATGTTAATTCAATTCATATTATTAAGATTTTGATTTAGATCTACATTCATATCGTGTTAAATTCAACCAAATTCATATTATATATGAAATTCACTAGAATTATACCAAATATGCATTTTAATGTCGCTAACAACTAGTTAAATATCAACGTGCATCTATTAAAATTCCATGAAAACAACAAATTTTATCCAATTAATCCACAAAATAAAATGATTCAACAAAAATTTTATTAACTTACCAAAACATCATACATTACCTTTTTGTTTTTATAGATCTATAAAATCCATCATTATTACACGATCCTTCAAAACGATTTTGATAGTTTTATATGTGACCAGCTATTATTCGATATTTCAACTATATAATGAATTACTATAATTTCTATTTATAGACAATAACTTTCTAGATAGTAATTTTTCTTATTATTAGTTTTGTTTCTAGAATCAATTTGGAACTGTCGAAACAATTTCAAACTGTCAAACTTAATTATAAGTAGGTTACAAGGCTAATAAAAACCGTGATTTGTATTACTGATCTACCCAATTGAAAAATATAATTATAAATTAATTATATCTATAGTATTATTGAAAAATAAAGAAAACCGTCACCTGAAATTGTTTGTCAAGTGTGTCATTTTTAATACAAATACTGATAGTGACTTTCTATGGATAGAAACTGCTTCTAAAAAGTTACAGAATACAAACCAAAGTTGCTTTATTCTGAATTTCAACTAATTATGTTGTTTCTTTTGAGGAAAAGTTTTTATCTAATTTAATAAAGTTTTCGTAAATTATTTAAAAGGCAACAACATAAACAACTAATAATTATTAATAGTTCAACTATTGTAACTATAACAATAAATCGTTAATTTCAATATAATTAAATTAACTATTTATCGAATAGTAATTGAATATTTAATTAGAATTTACATGCTATGATTAATATCGATTGTTTATTAGGATTTTAGATGACCAGAGGCTTGTGGTACAAGATTAATTATACTATAAGTGAAATATTCTAATTAGGAAGCGATTTTGGTGTACCAATTGTACCACTTTAGATAAATTTTTCTAGAATTTTGAAGAGGATCTTAGCAAAAGAACGATTTTAAGGGAAGACAGGTAAAGTTAAAAGCAAATTTTGAACATGTAGTAATTTGCAAGGGCCTTTTTCGAACGAAAAATATAAACCTAATGTAAAACTACAAGTGAGGATGGATGGTGCAACATTGAAAAATCACAGTCGCTTCCTGCTTATTATCAATTCTTTAGCGTTAGAAATATTGAATTGTTCCATTAGTTTGTTTTCATTCTTTTTCTACTCATTTATTTGATTCAATTGGCTTGCATAAATTGTCAGGCTAGGAAGAGATAAATAACTGAGGAGGCGAAGGACTGGGACCTTTCAATTTTTTTCGTTTTTCTACTATTCTGTGAACAAAAGCGCAAATAACGAGTATTTTCGACGTGTACCTAAATCATTTTATATATGCATTTGGTTTGTGAAAGTCCTAATTTTCGAAAAAGTACCGATTTTTAAATAAGCTATGTGGTCTAAAATAAATCTCTTGTAATTACGACTAGAAAAGATTTAATGAAAACGTTGTTATAAAGATCAATTTAAAATATTCCATCTATACTCAAGTATTTATGGGTGGAAAAAATCAAGAGTATTTGAGCTTTACAATGATACTTTTAGTTAATTTTTAATTAAAAAATCTACTCTCTTTCAACTAAAGTAGAAAAATTATACTTGTTCTACTTCTACAACCCTCTAGACCTCGATATTTGCTTAAACTTTTCAATAAATATGAACCTTATAAGTTTTTTAAGCTTCTCTTAACTTTAAATAAGCTACAAGTGTTCTCTTACTGTGCAAATATTGCGTGTAACTTTTTCTAAAAGTCTTTCAAATTCTTGTACAAATTCAGTACAAATAAAATAAAGTCACATTAATGTCTTTTGAGTATAATAAAGCAACTTTTTCCCATCTGCTATTTTTTTTGAATTTAAAATCAATATACAGATACTTTTCAAAGGATAATTACGACTATTTAATGAATTATTCATTATTTAAACTTAAATTTTACAAATTTGTAAACATTAAACATCATTTACATTTAATTTCATGTAAATTAATTTTCATAACAGCACCTTTAATAAAATATTTATAATTTACTTGTTTATTTGATAATATTGAATTGTTCTTAATTTGATTTTATACCCAGTTTAATTAATCTTAGTCAACTTGTCTTGAATTAACTATAAGTGTCCGTTTGACGCTCAAATACTGAAAGTCAGGTTGAAATAACTCTAGTATAATTATCTGACAGGTTATTAATTGTGCTAACAAATTCATACTAACATCAATCATGAAATGTTGTTTATTGGTATTTTTTTTTAATAAGTGTTATGAGAGTATTATCGCTTGTATCATTTTATCGTTAACGGTATGAATTTTTCAGATGGTATTCGTGTTGAAACAGTGTTGGAATTTTAAAGTTGCTTCTTCAAATTCAATTATTTCAGTGCTTGTATCTGTATTTTTAATATAGAAATTCGTAAATTTACGCCTCGAATAAGTGGTAATATTTGAATAATAAAAGATATAGTTGATCATAAAATACGAATCCCATCAGCAAGTTGGGATTATATGTATATGATTTATGGTTAAACTTAATGGTGATTAAATTCGGTCTGTTGTTTTTTTTTTCAGTACAGTCATATCCGGTAAATGAGTAGGGTTCTGTTTATACCATTTTAATTAGATCTGTAGTTTGTCTTAATGGAGATCAAGATAAAGATGATTGCTTATATAGAATAGTTTTTATATAAATGTGACACATCTTCTATTTATTTTAATTTAAATTTAAAATAGTTAGATAAGTTGACATAATTAAATTGACAGAAACACTTATAGCTAAGTGGAATAATGAAGAAAATTTTAGGTAGTTACTTGCGTTTACTAGACACTTAATGGCTTGATTTGAGTTTAGAAGTTTGAAATCCGACAATTTAGGTCAATTGTTTTGTAGATTTTACAATGTTAATTGTACTAATTTTATTACAAACTAAATTTGAATTTTCAAACGTATTTATAAAATTCTCATGTATATTATATGAAGAGAACTTATTCAAAAATCCACAATATAAGACCGTCTAACATAATAAACGTCGAACAAAATAAGAATGGCTTCATATATCAGGGTAAACAGTAAAAAGCTTCATTCAACTACCATACAACGTACTACACATAAAAATGTACTTTATTGAAGGCTGTCGTTAATGTTCACTTTCTACTTGAACGTTTTCATCTTTATAAATATGATATTTTTGATTTATCTATTTTTAAAATAAAATACGATATAAATTAATTTCGATATAACTGTCGAATATTCTAACCTTCTATTAACACAAACACACTAGCAAATTTAGGGATCAAAAATCACTCATACGTGCCCCTTAAGACAGCCACATGTAACACAAGATAATCCACTGATTGTCAATCGATACTCCACTGAAACACATGCACGTACAAGACGTTCCACCGCAACAACCGTTATTTGAAAGCTTACCAAAATGATGTGCCTGACAGTTAATAAATAGAAGCTGACGTAAAAAATTCATAGACTCGAATTGTATAACTTTGACAAATAAAGCTTTCGAAGAAGCTCGCAAAGAATTCTTGAACATATAAAAGAACCATCGCGCAAGTAACAGCGCATCTGTCATCTGTCTTTTTTTTTAAGTTTGAATATCTAATTTTACCAAATAATTATCTGTTCGAAGTTTGAGAAATGCTGTGTTTAATCAAGTCTTATGAGAGGTTTTAGGTTTTTTTTCTCTGTCTTCACTGGTTGGGGTTTAATATTAACATTTATTAAGATTCAAATTTAATCTGACATAAAACATAATAAAATTAACCCCCTTGTTGTACATAATTATATTAATCTTACAATTAGTCTCTTAATAACGTGTAAGTTGTTAATTATTTTAATTTTTTATGACTTACATGTTGTTGGATTAAGATTAATGGTTATTTTTATTATAATCATATTGGATTGATAGAAAAAGTAAACACAAGAATTCAAACTTACTTAAGAATGATTTTTCAACAACAAAATAAAATTACAGACAACAAAATAACGTTTAATTTCCAACAGACTTCTAAAATTCAATTAGTCAGAATAATTTGATATATAAGGCGGAACGAGGATATATTCAACTTAAAATTGACTTTCTACTGCAATTCAGGTAATCCTCAAATGCATTGTAAAGTGCATTTTATTTGAAACCAACTAAAAGCTACAATTAAATGGATAGAATTTCTAATTTTTTTTTTCAATCGAATTTAAATATTTACCATATTTAAAATTGAATTGCGTCTACGCATGTGCGATGTATCGAAACCGGTTTGAATTGTGGTTAGGCACAAACCTATTATTAATTATAACCATAAACTGTATTTATCATCAAATTTGTTTGTCAACTGTAAAATTCGTTCATAATTCATAATTTCGATGAAAGTCGATCGAGAATGGAATTGAAACTGGCTCGAAACAGTAATATTTTATAATCTAATTTTATTCTGATATCAGATTGGAGTTTAATCGAAAATTATGATATATAGTTAGTCTAATCAAACTAGGAATTCTATAAAGATAAAGCAATTTCAAATTAAGTTATTATGATTCAATTTTTTTTTATTGTGTATAACTAGCAGAATTAGTCTGAAATGAGTATGGTTGATAGTGTTGAAAGCAATAATCTTTGTGAAAATGTTTTGCTACTTACAAGTAATTTTGAAAGTGTAATCAGGCGTGTAACCACGTAAAGGAGTTAGTCTTACATTTAAAATTCAACTTGACTTGAACGAAAATCTTATAATGCAAATTATCTTGCATGAAAAGTGTGACTAAGGGGTTAGTTTTTTTTATATTACAATTTTGTAGATGTTTAGTTTTTCAAGAGTTGTGCCATATCACAAGATATGCCACATGCCCCTATACCTTTATCAGCACGTGTAGTTTGTCGCTAAGTACATTTAGTTCTAAATTTAAATACTACTGGCAATGTTTAAAGGGCTGGTAACAGATGTTTAAATCTCATTATAGGTTGGGCTATAACATAACCAAAATTAATTAATGTTTTATTGTTAAACACAAGTAAAAATGATCACTTATTAAGTAGTGTAATAAATTCACCATACTGTGGGTTAGTTCCAATTTATTAACTAAAGTTTTAAGCCTGTTAACTAAGTATTTGATATATACCTGTCGAACATTTATTTAGGCCTGATAATACTGAACTTGCTTTGATTTACATGTAACCATTTTTTGTGGTTTATTTATAATTTTTCAAGCTTTATTCATGGTATATTTTCAATAAGGGAGAATGTTTTTAATAATTCCGAATAATCCGAAAATAATAACACATTTCAACGGTCGAATAATCCCTTGAATCCGTTTGTAATCGCTAATATACGAAACATCTTTTGAAGGGTGGGTTGCAAGCGACTTAAAATCAAATCAATAAATATAGAATCAACAAACATATACAATCAGTATTCGATCAAAATTTTATATTAATGAACAAATGCAAATTTTTTCGTTTGTTTCGATTAATCTCTAAAATTAACGATACTGTTGTTTTTTTGATAGAGATTGTTCATAGCTCAATTTTAAAACAAACAAAAACTTATTTTAAGATTTTGAATTTAATCGGGCGGTACTGGTGCATTAATCAAGTCTGTCAACTAAAAACCATTTGTCAAAGATACCACCAAAACAATACTAGTAAATAGAACAGCCAACAAAATAAAAACAAATCAAATTTATATCGATAACACGTGAGATTCTATAGAATTGTAGAGATTTACATTTATAATTTACGTACAAAACGACATTAACGAAAACTAAGTTTTAACAAATCTTTGAGATTAGAGCTTACGATGAAATTTCGTCAATATTTGTTGTTTTCCCCCTTGAGAATTCTTTAAAATGAAACTCTAAAGTAGATATAAATTTATCAGAATTGAATTAAGTACAGTTTCTACGTCAATATTAACAGCAATTTTGGGGATTACTGCACATAAACTTGTATACAATCAATTGATGTAGTTTTATAGTCATTGCGAACAATCAAATTAAGCAAGTTTAGTGTGTATGCGCCCGAATAGTTCCAAAAAGTAGCCCTCAAAACATTAGTTTTACCGTTTATCTACACTAACTGACAATTTTGGGTATTGTCCCACAAACACTGGCTTGTGTACAATTGATTGATGTAATTTTATAATGATTGTTTAGTGTAAACGCGCCTTAATGGATCCGAAAAGGATCTCTGAAACATCATTTTTACTATTTAGCTTCAGTAACTGACAATTTATTTAGTTTAAATCTGGTTTCAAAGACAAAAGATCAGAACTAACAGATGCTGAAAAACTTAAATTTACAAATACGGTTTATATTATTTAACAAAAACACGCTTTCAAGTGCGAATAAATTACAAAACAAAGATTTGAATTTCAAACAATGTTGTTCGTCGAGAAAGATTTGTTTGTTTAATTGAACAACAATACAGGTCTATTGTTAGAAGTATTCAACTTTATACGAATTGTTTGTTTTTATTTCGTTTTATGATTCTTATGTAAATTCTAGAAGCAAAGAAATTGTTTAAATTTCGACATTTCACTTATCACAAATTAACTCGTATTGTTGTCGATAACAATTACACTTTAGTACATAGCAAGGGTGAAAAGCAGGCAACTAAAAATGAAGAAATTGTTACTATTGAGTTCAAATAAATAAAGCTGGCTAAAAGTTTTACAAATTAGCTACTCCCCGGTATACCAATCAAGCTTAGAAAAGACGTTTCGCAACGCAGATGCGTCAGTTGAATTCAACTAAATTGCTCAATTTACAAGATCCTGCTTTATAAGGCTTGATATTAGAAATTAAGTTTGTCTAATTTATTCGTCCTTTATTTTATTTTTCACTAAAAATTCTTTGAAGAGGAAGAACATAACAAAAAGAAGATGAAGAAGACAAAACGAATGTTTTTTTTTACAAGACTTTTTAATGAATAGAAATTGAAACAAAATTCACATTGAGATTTGAATGTAATTCATGATAATCCGGATTTTAGTGTATTACCAAGTTGGATTTCAGACATTTACAATTTGATTCAATTCGTAACATAAACGGAAGTTAATTATTCATTGAGTTTATAACAAAATATTCCATTTATAATTAGTTAATTTTTTTCCTTCACAATATAAGCAATTGTAAATTACAACTTTTAATATAACCGGAAATTAATGATTCATTCAATTTCAACCGAAATAAAGTGTTTCATTCAATAAGATTCGTTAAAGCTTCACTATAAACAAGGATTGATTTCTGTATAGACTCTATCCCAATATAAAGCTATAAAGATTTGTTTTATGTGTAATAGATACTTATCCAAGCTAGCATACAACAAACATAAGTTGATGAAAATATCGCTTAATCTTTAAAAATACTCGTATATCGGATAAACAAGGAATAATACTCCTACTACACAACTAAAATCGTTGCCAAAGGACTTTGTATTGGATCTGTATCACTAACAGCAAACTAACAATTATCGTACATAATCGTTGTTTTATTATCGATGCTTATTTAAATAACTGCCAGATAAGTTCGAGCTTGTTACAAGTCAATAATAGTTAGTTCACTAGTTTCTAATGCACACATTAAGTCTTTTAACAATATTAAATGCGAACAAGTTTTGATAAATCCCCAGTTCCTCTAGTTGCCAATAACTTCAATATATGACTTTAATATTACAACGAAGAAAGTTTAATGTGTTTGAGGGTTTATTTTGTCGTATTTCTAAGCAGCAAATTTTGCAATAAACTCGTTTAATAATGAAGATGGATATTTTATAAACGAAAAGAAAATGTCGTGTACACGAGCTTTATTCGTTTGTGAAACTCTAAAAGTTGGATAAACATTAGAGTCGACCATGTCTAATGTTAGAATTTATTCAAATTAAACGTGAACTTTTAAAAAATTCCCTCTAAACTATCGATCGTTTCTGTATAAATAATCCTTCAGAATTGTGCTTGTCAGTGTAATGTTAATCGGAAGTTTTAACCACTATGCACTACAACTTTCAACAAAATAAACAAAAATAACTATAGAAACTCGAAGTATATTTAAACTTTTTAGTAATTTCCAAAAAGAAAGCGAAATAAAATTTAAATAATAATAAAAAAGTAATAAATGTCGGAATTATTAGTGTTTAATTTAAAAAACAAAATTCAACGAAATTTATTGAAATTATTTTATTAAATGGTTTGTTATCATCATATTCATAGTTTAATAAATGTTTATTATAAATCATCAGAATATCTTGAACAGGTAATGGATATGTTATTCCTTTATAGCTTCTGGTATGTGGGCGCCGAGACGCATATCTTTGACAGATAATAGCCTGAAACACATCTGTTTAAGTTATGAAATAGAATTATAAGTGCAGTAATGGGCTGCAACGAGGAATGTTAATGCCTTAAAGTTAGGGATGAATCCTATAATTAATGTTCATAAATAAATTATAGTTGAAACAAAACTTTAATAGAATTATCACGATCAAATATAAATTTATAATCATTTTTGTTGTTTGTTACAAAAATTTTATTTAATAATTATATGAAAATTAATTGTCATAACTTTTAAATCCCTTGGAGTTATTTTAAGCAATTCCAACTGTTTTTCTGTTTAATTTACGGTGTTGTATTAAAGTTAAATCTAAAAGTTTATCACTTTGTCCACTCATAAAATTTCAAATAGACTACGTTGCGGATTTTTATTTTTATATGATGGTAGTTTGTATTTATGTCAACAGTTTGAAAATTTTCTGTTAACTAAACATTTGAAAACGATAATTTACTTCTCACCCTCTAATAGATGTTAATTTAACTGTAATTCAAATTGTCTCATTAGATTTTTCATCGGAAATATCACCGATTTACCATATCCGAAACACAAAATTAATATGATTCTAACATAAATAATTTAACAAATTAGTTTCACAGTTGAATTTTGCTCAAATTTAATGAGTATTTAGCAGACAAATCTCGTGTCATAGTTTATTTTTGTTTCTTTTTATTTTAAGTTGAGTATATCAAATTGAGTTGTATCTCGATTTTCTGAAGAGATCGAATAAAAACCATTATCTTCAGTTAGAGCGGGGCAAAACGGGTAGTTGAAGTGAATTCTTGAAAATGAATCTGTAGAAAGAGAGAGATCTCCGGTAATAGTTTTCCGCGTGGGAAAACAAAACATTCTATCGTTTGATTGTTTTCTTTCTTACATAATTGAGTTGTAGTTGATGTTTATTTGAAGAAGAAAAAAACACTCAATGACCTGCTTGTTTAATAATTGATAATTTCATGTAGTATTTGATTGATTTGTTGGCGTTCTTTTCTACCAGTTATTTCATTGTACTATCTTTCAATAAGATTTTGAAAATAAAATTGAAAAGAAAAAATAGGGAATTCAAGAATAGAACATCGAAGATCGTCGCATTAACGCCACATTTCTATACGTGACAAGGAATGTGAACAACAGTTTTGCCAGCTGTATTTTAATAGCACGTTGACTATTTGAGATGGAGGGTTGTTTTTCTTTTTCTATTTAGTTGCTATAACCATCCCCGGAAACTTATTCTAACAATCATTTTCAAAGGGAAAAATATTACGAATTTTCCAATGGTTGACATATGAAAAACACGACAATGGAGGAAAAAACACGTTGGATGCTTCCCATACCTGTGACTCTTCTATTGAAATTTTCTAAACAATGTTGATTGTTAACCGAATCTTTATGTGTAATTAAAATGATACTAGTCCATGTTATAATTTAAAGATGAGAGTAATTAGTAAATAAAACTCCTGGTTGACTGTCAGCCCTCAAATTGGATGCAGTTCTATCAATTGTCCCTTATATAATACTCATAAAGTACGGCTTTAACTTAACTGAAAAACAAATAAAACTAATAGTGTAATAAGAATGAACACTCCCCTATACGACAGTTAATTTCGCAATAAAATGCACAGTTCACGAAAAGCAATGGAAAGACCATATTGTAGATTGGAAAATAGAGACTCAAGGGATAACGAGAATACCGACATCGAAGAATGGATATTCAAACCTGTTATCGATATTTGCTTGTTTTTCCATTAAGAACCTGCAAATAAAATAACTACAGTTCAATTAAGGCTTACTAAAAATTTATAGTCGTGTACATCAATAACAATTGATCAGTATTTCAGAGGTTCCTGAAGTCCTGAAGTAATTTCATTATTTCATCGATAAGAGTTGTTTTCTAATTTCAATTTATTAACAGATTCTTAATTAGTGTTAAACAAGATAATATGTGAGTTTTTGTAGTTTGATAAGTTGATTTCTTTAATTTAAATAAGAAACGTTGATTGCAGTCTTTTAAAAGTTTTACATAACTTTAGAACTTTATTCAAAAGTCCATTTATGTTTAATTGTACCGTTAACATTAATTAACATAACGTGCGTATTTTTTTCTTGTAGATTATAATATTAGAAAACAAACAAAACGGATAATCGCCGTTCAAGTATTGAGTGATTTCGTTCATTGTGATTCAATATTGGGTGAATTTTAATGTGTAACAATTTGAATTTGTAGGTCAATCTAAAATATTACGATTGACCTAATAAAAGAAAGGAAACAATTGACATTTGCTAGGTCGCATTAACGAGCATTTATTCTTAAATTAACGTTGATTTACGGAAATCGTTCGGTTGGTTCTGACTATTGCAAAAATCGAATAAAAACATTGAAATCAATATGGATGTTTGTATGTGTGTCTGTGTCTAAACAAAACGACACCGAACACTCATTCTAATCAATATCAGCATTGGTGTTCTTTGTGATGTAAGAAGTGTAATTATCGGCGCAAAGATTGGGTGGTATAGAAGCGTATTTGTTGTTTCTTTTTCTCGTATTGTTCAATTCAACTAAATAGTTCCCATCAGCCGTTGTTCGGCTCCCTGGAGGCAACCAACATATAAACAACTTATAATACAAAATAAATAAAACAGTGTGTACAAAATTGCTTATTGTCTAATAAAAGCTTTAATATTACAACACCCAATTATAGTCAAAATAATTCATAACATCTGTTGTGTGAACCGAGATATAGGTTCGTTGTTAAACAATTGACTTAAACAAATAAGTTGAAAAATTATATTATAACGGTTAATATTGAAAAAGGAGTCAATGATTTATGTACGAAAACGTTTTTCATTAAGTTACGACTTTGAAATTTATTACAAACACACGATAATTATGTTAAAATTTAAATATTTATGTATAAGAAAAATAAATTGTTTCGTTATAAAAACGAATGTTCAGAAACGTTCTTTTCATCATTATCAAAATCCCTATTCCCAATTTGAAAGAATTGACAAAATTCCTTAAGTGGTTATATTGTCTATTAGGATAGGGCTTTATAATGGAGTTGGCGTTTCGTGGTGCTATTTATTATCCTTTTTAAGGGTCGTTCTTCTTACATTACAAAGCTTTCTTATATGAGAGAAAGGAAACGCTTCCAAGTAAGCTTGTTAGAAGGGTTGTGTATCTGTATGTATATATTGTTGTTTTTTCTTCTCCTTTTCTTTTGTGTAAGAGTTCAGAAACGAAGACTATAGTAAAATCTCTGTTTATATTATTTCATGTTATAACGACAAAACAAAAAAATATATATATAAAGTTACAATTGAACTTTCCTTAGAGAATATATTCACTATTCTAACAGCTCTATTATTACTGTATTTTTATAAATTACGAAGGCAGCTGACGATGAAATGAAATTTCTTCAATTGCATTTCTATACAATCGGTATAGATTTAAATTCTGTTAAATTTAAACGAGTTTTGTACGTGACAGGTTGTCAGAATTTATTAAAATTAAAATATTTGTCCAAAATTTCCAAATATTTTAACAAATAAACCGGTCTTATTCTTTACTATATTGATAAGATAACATTAAAGAAAACCATCAATCAATTGATTATGGATTTAGTTTTGAAACACTCTGATCTCTCGTATAGCCTTTGTTATTTTTACGCTTATTTAAATTGTTTGTTTGTTCGTTGGAATATCTATGTGAAACCGAAAACCAGGAAACTGTCACAATTTCTAACGAAAATATCCATCATCTTGGCTTCTTCTTTCTCTCGCTTTTTTCGGTTCAGTTTTAAAGTCATTTCAACTAATCAGTAGATGTTGCAATATAGATACTGTGTGTTTTTTTATTTTTTCTATTTGGTTTTATTTCTGTTGTATTTAAACGAGAAACACGTGACTGTGTGTTTAGTTTCATAATAAATACATCAATTGCTGTTTGTAATAAATTCAAAGCCGATGAAAACTGTAGTATTACAGCTATTGATGTTCTCAAATTGTCACACATATATACATTAAATATTTGAGTTTTATATTTGAAATTTTTCCTCTCTGTCGAGAAAACTAATTTAAAAATATAAAATATAACCAATTTTCCAGTAACATACTACAACTAATATTCGTATAGCATGGAACATTTATTTCCCGTTTATTAAACATCGGAAGTACATAAAGTGTACATCATAACCGGATATATTTACAAGAAAATTGATGAAAATCAAGAATTTTCAACAGTATCCTTCAATATTGTAAAAATTGATTAATCGGTTTATTTTTTCATACCACCAAAAAGAATGTAATCGAACTGTTTTATTAAATATGAGTCTATCAAAACAGAAAATACTTAAATATTACCCAAAGCTATATGAATAATTTTAAATATTTTTAAACTAATTTATATTTACTTATAAACAAATGTACGTATCAACGTTTATTCACGTGTTCGAATTCATCGAGATTTTATAGCAACGCGTAATTAGACGACTGTGTTATTTTTCAGTAGTCCGTTTGTTCCCCCCACCTTCAAATGATATTCGATCTATTGTCGATATCTTGATCCTAACTTTGAAAAGAAAAGATAAACAATATCCGATTCAAGTTGTGTAATGACTGGATAAGCACAAATGGCGGATGCGCCGGGATATTAGAATTCGTTTACTCCAAAAGGAATACCACACACAATTTAGATAACAACGGATTTTTTTCTTTTATTAGAGGATTTATATCTATCAGTCACAGCATTAGATACAATTACCTGATAATATTCAACCTTAATCTATATACGATGCATGAAAGAAAAGAACTTACAATTTGGAAAATCTGTCGAGTCATTCTCCTTGTTGTTTTCTCTTGTAGCCAATTTATTTTTTGATCCTATATATACACACACATATATGTGTTTATATATATATGTATGTATGTAGAGGTTGTTCTGGAACAAAATAAACAAGAAACACGTCCAGTTGGTAATGATAAGGAGTTGGTTTAATGATTTGCCAGTCAGATGTAAACAGTTATTCGTGTTATCCGTTTGAATAGAACACTAAAATAGACACATAAAATCCCTGATATTTATCGCAATTTCTCTCGAAAAAAAAATTATTTAAGTTCTTGGGTTGATATAGAAAAAAAAAGATCTTGTTATTTAGCTTTCGTATTTTCTAATAAAATATAAAAATAATTCTAGAGATTAAACAACAGATATTCTCGTAATGATCTTGTACTTTAAAAATATCAAAATTTTAACTGTTTACTGTTAGTTTTTTTTTTTAATTTAATGCTTTCATAAATTAAAACACAGACGTGTTGTGCATGTAGACTTGCATCTAGTTACAACTTTATTGAGATTTAGGAAGTAAGTACAAGTCCTCGGTTTTATATTAATATCTGGCAACAGCTGTGGTGTTTTAGGGTGAACCTTTGTAATTAAAGGTTGTGTAGCTGTATGTTAATAAAAACAACAAAATTGACAAGGGTCAGTACCGATATTTTTATAAATAAATTTAACAATAAACGAATATTGTATACGTACTATTTTCAACTAACCACACCAACATAATCAATTTTAATTAACATTATTTAATTAAAATATTTATATATTCAAAACACATACGTATAATAACTACATGGATAACTAATAAAGACAAAGTAATGATTATATAAAGTGCGAAACATTCCTGACGATTCCCCTGTGGTGGCATTAATTCGCTTCACTTGCGTTTAATTTTCAATCTATTTGTAGGAGATTTTTCACACGAAACCAACATCTAAAACAACCAGACATACGAATTTACCGCTAATCAACTTAAGTGACAATATAATTAGAAATACATAACGGACGGCAACTGGGGAGGGCCATTTGTTGTAGAAAAATTGAAAACTTTAAAGGGACAAATTATCGTTAAAACTGTTGTTTCACAATATACTATTGTAAATATGTCTGCATTAAATTGTCTTTAAGGATTCTACCGTTGTAGTCTTTCATTTAAAACATCTATTTTTCATAATTAAATTTTCTGTTGTTCTGACAAAATTATAACCAACTGAACCATTAAAATCGTTTGTTCAATGAAAGACGTTTGAATTTAAAATAATGCAATTATTGTAGACTAATGGGAGGGGTTAGTTTTTTCTCTTTTATCCTGAAAGATTATACATAACCGTCGTAGAGGCGGCAATAAAGTTCTATTGTTTCTGATTGTTCAAGCGCGTTCATCTTGAACTTTGATTGTATATATAGAAAAAAAAAATAATAATGAAAGAAAGATTCATTTAAATTTTCCTTATGAAAATCTCTTCTCTACCATACTGAAATTATAGAATTAATGATTCCAACTGGGGAAAAAAAATCGAGCTAATTACCTTAAGGTGGAATGAATTTTGTTTGAATAATATAAAATGGAAATGATTCGGAATATCATGAGCGTTCTCGTTCGTACTTGTTTAAATTGAAATAATAGCAGTTTGCTGACAAGTTCGAAATGGAACTATTAAGATTTGATGTATTGGTGAAGTTCAATTTTCAACGCACATCATTAATGTAAATTTACGGACATTGATTTGAAAAGTTTTGAAACGCGGAAAGAATTTTAACTTTCGCCTGATATGCCTGTGTCGTTTTTTTTTTCGCATTGATTTTACAGCCTCTTTAATTAATTTAGATTTGTTCAACACAAACTATATTGTGGTTGATTTGATCTTCGACAATGTGCGATAATTGTTGAATATTTTATAATAATAGCTTATCAAATTTAGTTATTTCATTGAATGACAACCAAATAAGGGTCTCTTGAGGAAATCTAACCAAATGAAAATGAATGTCTGTCATCGTATATACATTTTGAATTATCCGATAACAATCACTACTATAAATAGGGGAAAGATGGTTCATTTTCGATATACGGAATAGTCTGATTATCTGACTTGTCGTCACCACTATTTGTTTGAAACTCGGTCGCCAATCTATCTTTGTCACCAAAAAATGTTCTTTTGTTGATCAAATACAGGGTGTCTCTGTTTTTTTAAAGTGTAACAATCATTTTACAATAATTATGCATTATAGAAAAAATCAAACCGATGAAATTCTCGTAAACATGGTGTATAACAACAGAGTTTGATATAATGGTGATAGGCAAAATGAAGGTTCAGAATATTTATTATTATTGCTACCCAAATAGGCTAAATGTAAATCTATAAAAGCTTATACAAGATTGAAAATCTATCCATACGAAAGTAAATGAATTTCACCGCATGAACTGTCAACAACGAAATTATAAGAGAAACATTAAAATTTATGCTTGTTTGCACAAATACTGAATTGTAAAATGACTAGATGGACTTAATGTTAAGTCAATATTAATATCGAATATTTTCGTTATTTTTTATTGTAAATAATTATTCATCGTGTAGGTGTATTTATCATTAAAAAGTGGAGTATTTGAGTACTTTTTTTCTAGAATGTTTATAATTATAATCCTAATGAGGTCTTCCACATGGCTTAAGCCTTGTTATTTTCACGTACTGTATCATGAAACAGTTGTATAGATTTAAATTTTAGTATAATTCCACAAATGCTCTTGCACTAAACATTATTGTTAAGGTCTATTTGTGTAGGTTTAAATGCAAAACGTATGAATGGTTAGATTGGTGGATGAATGGTATTATGGTTTTTCTTGATGAATAATTTAACAGAAATGAAATACTTCAAATACCATAAAGATCACCATTTATTATTTACATTTTTACGACGAAATATTTGTAGATGCGTAATATGCACAAAATAGCCGTACGCACTCTCTATATGGGGTTAAAAATGGTGTTTAAATTAATAAATAAATATACTAAAAGAGAAACAAAGAAAAATTGTTGAATTTTTCTATGTTAAAAACATTTTTATTTTGATAAATTATCATAACATAAAAGCTCTTGGAAATTTGCTTCTTAAATCTACTTTAGATGTATGTTTTCACTTGAACATATCTTAAGGGAGATATTTAAAATTCAACAGAGATTTAGAAAGGATCGATGAGGAGGAGGCGTTGCCTGCAGTGCATTGCACGATATCCCATTGCTGTGCGGCTATCCCATCTGTCATCCTGACGAAAGTGTTTTGCGACGCAACTAAGTAGTGGTGTGTGCGTGAGACGTTGAAAGCTTCCCGATACTAGATGATGATTTTTATTCCTGTTGGTGGTCCATAGTCCATATACTACAACAAAAACTCAACACACTTCCCTTTTTTTTATCTTCTCATTACTATTATTATATTTCAAGGATTTGTAAAACGATCCCTTGAGAACGTTTTAGGTAGCAAAAGTAGAACCTCGTACCTCATTTGTAAGTCGAACAAAAAAAAAAACACGCTCGTTTTTGACAATAACGCGATTATACACAGGAGATCCTTCCAACATTGATTTTTCCAGTTTTTCTCTATTTTATTTTGGAACAGGCCGAAATGTTTCGGTATTTTTAAGAGGGTATTGATGTCATTTTCAGTCGTGTTAGCTGTTCCAAATGAGCTACAAGGTTCTAATTTTGCCCCCTAAAAGTTCCTGAAATATAATCCGATTCGCTCGTCAACTAATAAGATGGACCATATTTAGAACAGACACTCGGCCATAGTCTTTAAAAATTGAGGATTATCAACATATGAGACAGAAACATTGTCTATATGAGAGAACTATCTATCTCACTCCGTACAATTACATTTTACCTACAAATTGAAAAAAGAGAAGTTTAAAACTACTGTCGCAGAGTTTACTGCGCAACTATGTATTTCACTTATCTTGATTACAAGCATCTAAATCTTGTAATGATCTCGTTCCTCTGTAGAAATCAAATGTGAAAAGCGATGAACATGATGCTTAGCAAAGAGAAATAGAATATGATCATCATCCTTAAAGGTTTTCTTTAAGGTATCTGTGAATACAGGCCAGGGTATATTAATTCTGTGGGAAAGTTTGTTTTTGAAAGTTTCACATTTTTTCTGAGTTTCCTTGTTCTGTTTCCTGTTCACAATCGATGATCCTGTTGTTTTCATCACAGATAATCGTACACTTGAGATTTGACTTATAAACTACAACTGTTCTGTTTCGAAAACAGCAACATTTACATTTTTAAAAATAATAATAAAAATAAGATGTGTGTGCAAAAGATAATCAATAAAGCGTTTACCATATATAAATGTTGACAGTATCTGTAGTTGTGACAAACTTGTCTTTGAAATTCTCTACCTCTAGATACTGGAAATCTACTGGAAATGATCAAAACTATTTCTCTAATATATGCACGCTTTCAGTACTCTAACAGATACATGTAACTTGTCTCACAAGGGATTTATTACCACCGTTTTACTGGCATTCTGTTAAAACTCTCAACTGTTCGTATTTGATTTAGAATAAAACTTATATTTTTAGAACAAACAGTATTTGGTCTTTTGATCCTTTTATTTTATTTTTAATTGAATCAAAATTATGTTGTATACAATTTATTAAGAAATAATTCAACAATCTTAATTAGCCAGTTTTATAATTCAATTTGAAATTTCACTGATTAGTATCTAATTTCACATATTTTCTACAATAATTACATACCCGCTGAAATATCCTGTAAGCGTTTCCAAACGTTCCACTAAATCATACTTAATAACTACCCCAAAAAACTATACCTTCATTTATCATTTTGCACTCTACCGGTTTTTATCTGATTTGCAGCTAATTACTTTTAGTAAACATTACCTTTCTACCTGCATGTACTAACCAAAACATAATATTACAATTAAATTAATCTAATTATTCTTTTCTTTCGTGTTTCTATTTTTTATGTGGTGATGGTGGTGGTGTTGGTGGTGGTTTATGTGTCTGGTTTATCCTCACATCAACAGCTTTGTTATCAGGAACTTTAAAAACTTACCAACGAGCCGGTTGTGACGATGAGGTGGTTACATTAAGATGTCCTCCAGGAACGAAAATATCCATTGAATTAGCCCAATATGGCAAGTCTGCTCCGTCCAAATCACTATGCGGCCCTAAAACAACACAATCCGCAATTGCAAAGACATCATACAATTACAACATATCCTGCTTATGGCCGAACTCTTTACAGGTCAGTATTCAACGCAAATTTGTTAACCCCTACAATTTTCTTATTCGTTTTTTTTTTCTGTAGCTTATATTACCAACATACTATAAACAAAACTCGTACAATTGAACGTGACGAACCGAAATTAGACGCCCCAACAAAAAACTGTCTGTTATTTTTTTTTTCATTGTTGTTGTAGTTTGGTTTTCAGTTGCGAAAAAAAAACACCAGGAGAGGGGTAATAAAGTCACGTTTCAATTGTGACGAGCTTAAATGTTAAATAAATTTGAAATAATTATATGACTAACAGATTTAGTGTGCGTTGTTTTTAACACGACACGCCTAAAAAGACTAACATATTTTTTATTGCAGAGTACGCTTTTTTGGTTTTAACAAATATAGTTGACAGTAAATCGTTCGGTGTTTTTTTTTTGTTTTTAGAAAATACTGGTTGTTTCCATTTGAGGGCACAATTGGCAAGTATTCAGAGATTTCTCTATTTAATACTGGTGGAGGCAACAGCAACGTTATTTATTCTAACTCGTTTACAATTCTTTTTTATATATATGTATTATATATAAAAAAAATTGTATTTTCTGTTAATATTGTACGGGATAATCCGCGAGTACAATCGTTGTGTTGAATATTAACTCTATAATATAATAGAGCTGTAGAGATACAAGTAAACATTTCAAAAGCTTAGCTTGTGCTTATTTACAGACAAAGTGGGAGGAACAAGGCACCTGGGGGAGAGTAAGTGATCATTATACATAATAAAATCTATGTATATTCAGTTGTTAGGCACAGCACTGCCATGCTAAGACGGCCCAACGAATTCTGTCTGGCTTATGTTACTTTGCTTTGATTGCTGATTGTGAGCTATTTTTTTTCTCTCGATTTTTTCTTATTGTCTCTTCTATCTATTGATTCGTTTATTCATGTCATTTTATCATATATCAAACACAAATTGACAAGAATTCATTTTGATTTATTTGCTTTATTTTCTAGAAGCAATTTTAAATGCAATGATGTATAAATTAACATGTTTGTAATAACTAACACACTAACATTAAGCATGCAGGTAATGTTCAGATAAAATTTGTTGTATGGCAGCTGCTTTAATAATGGTTTATTTAAACAATCCGTGGGTTATAACAGCCGATCTGACTGACGGTACCTAGTACTCGTTGTTGCAGACTGTTGTGGAAGCTTGTCAAAAGAAGCCTCAATGTAAATTTACAACATCACCGAAAACATTCGGCGGCGATCCATGTCCAGGTGTGCGAAAATACGTTGAAGTTGCTTACAAATGTCGACCATGTATGTTATAATTTATACATAAAAGGATAGATAATGTAAAATTTTGTATTTGTGGATGTAAATTTTAGATGAATTTCGAACTAAAGTGGCTTGCGAAAATGAAAAAATCCAATTGAAATGCAATCCGAATTCGAGAGTTGCTGTTTTCAGTGCTAGTTATGGTAGAACGCAGTATGAGAGCGTTCAATGTCCCCAACCTCAGGGTGTTCCAGAAGAAAGTGAGTTGTTTATATCCTATTGTTTTTCGAATATCAACAAATCGATAAATACGATTTTCAGCATGTTTAGTTAGTTATGCAACTGAAACAGTAATGCAACTCTGTCATGGTAAACGTAGTTGTGAATTAGCAGCTGATATTAGCACATTCGGCAGTCCATGTCGACCAGAATCACGGATGTATTTAAAAGTAGCTTACACTTGTGGTAAATTATTAAATTACAATAATTTTAATTTATTTGTATAAAGAGATTTTATTCAATTTTAGTACCACGAAAAGTGTTAAAAGAACAATACGAAGGGCCTTTAGAGCCAGATGAAATTGAAATTGATCAAGATTTCTCAAATGACGATGAAGATTTCGAACCGTACGATACAGCCGGTAACGAATACATAAGAGAATCGCCAGCATCACCACCAGCTCCTGATAACGATAGTAAAGGGAATAATTTAACGAAAGATTGGACGAATTTAAACAGTAAAAATCCACCACATAAGACAAATGGACTTGATTTTGGTAAGTTTTATTGATTTATATTTATTCGATGATATTATAAATATGTACTTCGACTTGTGTGTATGTGTGTGTGTGCATATCTTCGTAATTAAAATTATGCGCATAAATATTAAACAAAATTACAGGAATACGATGGATAACAACAATAATATTTCTAGTTGTGATGTATTTCAATTAAATTCGCAACTCGTTTGTTTCAATTTCGCATGAACCATTCAATTTCCGGGTTGAGAAATTTGTCAATCTTTTGATATCCATTGGATTTATAACAAATTGAACAAACATCTTTTGGCTTTTATTCAATAAAATTTATAAAGTATAGAATTGAAAATTAAATAAATTTAACGTAATAAATCGAGAATCTTCGCCTTTAATCATACTTCATATATTATTTAATAGAATTTCAACAAAATCTATAAATTATTGAAAGTTATTTTGGTGAATATGTTTCTTCTTAGTAATTTGTGTTGCTTTTCGTAGTTTGTTGTAATTTCAAATTTTGACCTGTTTTTCAAGACATCAATACTTATTTATAATTCACAACAAGTTTTATGCTGTACTGTACATAAATATTACAGCTTTTTTTATTTGTTTAAAAAATTCACAAGTGCAAATAAGAATCAATTTTATTTGACGATTATTATAAATCACACAAATCGATGTATATGTATTTTTTTATATTTGTAAATTTCCGAAATCTCGAACAAAAGACAATTAGAGAAATTCGTTGAAATTATTTCTATGTTACCCCATTGTTACGGTTTCGGTTATGTTTATTGACAGAAAGCACGTCAAAGGCATGGTCAGTTTGCATGTAAGCTTTATTCGCTTGGCTGTTGACCGTATTGCAAAAAAAAAAAATAGTCAAATCAAATCAAATGAAAGAAAAACAAATACTGAGAGTCATCATCGGTGACTCTCTCAACAACTCATCTGATATTTGGTTGCAGCCTCCTTACAGTCTTATACAACAACCCCTAACCTGTTCCGTCATCCATCCCGCGTTCCTGCTGTGCAGAAAACAACTAAAGTTAAGCAGACTATCAACGATATCCCATTGTCAGATACGAATTGTACAATAACTGTGTATGCAGGCGAGAGAACCAGAGTGGTTGGATTTATATCTGAATGGATAAATGCATACACTTTTGTTTCACGTAAGTAAAATAACAATGCCTGTTGTTGTGCTATTGCTCTGCTATCTCAACAAGAATGTATTTAGTTGTTTCTCTTCTTTCTATTATTTATTTATTCTAATATAAATTATTATTATTTTTAAATGTTAATTTAATTTCCAGAAAATCAAGAACGTTTTTATTTGTATTTAATTGTAAGCATTGCTGCTGGTTTATTATTATGTTTAACAATACTGGTTGGTCGTTTATTAATTCAACGGCATCGTGCTAGACGCGAAGCAAAATTTCATGCCACCAATGTGGCTGATCATACATTACCAAACGGTTTCACAGATGATATCAGTGAAGTTGATGCTGATATAGATTTAACAACACCGTTACCAACAGTTGCTGTACATTCATCATCACCAGTAGCTGTATCTGTTGGTAGTATTGCTGAAGTTGTACGATATCCTCATGTACATTCACATACATTAAGGCGACCAATACATGATGATAATGATATACCAAGAAGTTTAAATAATAGTAATAATACACATTATTATTATGGGTGACCAGAATGCCCGGGACGTAGTGGCGGTATACCAACATCACCTACAACGTCCGCGTGCCCGGGCCAACGCACATATTGCTTCTAATGACAATGGTCAGTGCCCCATGTGACCCATGACCAAAGATATAAAACACCTCAAGACTATTCTGTGAATAAAATATTTATAGAAAATCTATACGAATTGTAATTAAAAATTATCGGTTTTTTTTTATAATTTATATTATTTTATTATAACGTTTATAAGTATTATAACGATCGCAGATAGATTGGTGTTTTTGAAAAGACCCTAATTGTGATCCCCTTCTACTTGTATAAAACGAACTGTTATCACCAATCCAGTCTGTTACTATTTTTATTTCTACGTTGTTTTGTAACTATAAGGATAAAAATCTAAATGTAGACGATTCTTATGAAACTCCTGTTAGTTTAGAAAGGTCCTTTGTGGCTATATCAGCAAAATTAGAACCTCTTAGCTAATTTGGCTCGTTTTGGCCAAAAACTAGCTGCCCACATAAAACGACTACGAATGACTCGAAGACACTCCCACCATTGATAATAAGAGAGAACGGTAAAAGAAACAATGTTGAGAGGATCCTCCAGTCGTTTTACGTGTTCAGCTCGTTTTCGAGCATTTTTCGACAGACTTTCAAATGAGCTACGAGGTTCTAATTCCGCTAAGCCCTCCTATGAATCCATTAAATATCGCTCGCCAACTGATAGGAGTTCCATAAAAATCGTCTACATTTAGATTTTCATCCTTGTATAATTGGAAACTTTGTTAAAATAGTTCAAAAGAAAAACAGATAATTTAATTATTATTATTTGTGTTATATAAATAAGATGAACATTTATAAAAGAATACAATTATAGGTATTAAATATGTGTAAACATGTCTATGTTGTTTGTACAATAAAAACAATTAATTCAATATTGATCCAACATATTTGAGTACAATTAAGGATAATAAAACGTAATTGCCAATATGGATGATACCTGATGATTCACATATACCTTTAACGTACAAATCACCGGTATTGCATTGGCATTTGCTGTTGCGACAATAGAAAGTCTCCCCTAAAGATGCTGTACATTCTAAACGATTTGTACAATATGACATGTACTCTAAAAACAAAATAATTTATGTACTAATTATCCCCTTTTTTTAACTAATTAAGTATTATTACCTGTTTTTTCGCCACATCTACCTTTAATTTCTAAATAGTTACTAATACAGCTGCAATCATTTTTTATACATGTTGAATATTTATCGAACTTGGAACATTGTTCTTCGACCTCACAACCGCCGCCAATATTAGAGACTTTAATAATAATATAATTAAGATTTATTGTTTTAATTTTAGTAATTACTTACTTTTATAACATTTTCTGTTATTAGTTGTTTCGGATGCTGTATAATTTGCATCACATTCACAAACTCCAATACTTTGATTACAGTGAGAGTTATCTATAGTACAGGATATTTCGTCATCGCAATCACCTCCAATATCTAAGAAATTACGTGAGGATTTTTCTTGATTTTGCTTTTTTTTTTAATGGACTACTTACTAGGCATACACACGTCGTTTTCACGTCGATAAGTTTCTTTGCACGTACATGTTTCATCAATACAAACGCCATTTTTAAGTGCATCCTGACAATCTAAATCTGTCCGACATAGATTTGGATTATCACGGTGTTTTACACAAATTTCATTTGTTTTATTATAATCAGCAATTTGGCTACATTTACATTTTTCATCTGAATTACAGTAAGAATACGGTCCTAAAGCGTAACACCATTCTAATGATAAACAATTCCAATTATTCTCGCTCATAGCTGGAATAAAATATCAGATAATTACCAAAAATTATTGTTGTTGTTATTTAATCACTTACATTTAATACAATTTTGATTACCGTCTGCGGTGAAATAATAATCACGACAATAACATACACCGTTCAGACATTGTCCTGGTTTAATTTGACAATCACTGTTAGTTTTACAACCGACATTAACGCCAATTTCTGTATTTATAAAATTGAATTATTCGTAAATGTGAAATAGATTTTGATTCAATATTACCTCCAATGCAAGCCGAGCTGTCCGAGTTAAAGAAATAGCCCTTCTTACAAACACAACTACCAATCTTGTTGTAGCATACCGAATTTTCAATGCTTGCACAATCTGCATCGTTAATACAATTATTCGTTTTTCCATAGGAAACTTTATAATGTTTTTTTTTGATATATTTGTTTTTTATCAATTTTTCTTTACTTGTTCTACATTTACCTAAATAGCAAATAGCGTTATCAAACTGACAATCGATGTCTAAAGCACAAAAATCATTGATTTCTGAAAATTCGCCGTTATTATCAATTTTAAATTAAAATAAATTAGAATTACTTGTTGCTTTCTTTCTACAATCGATATTTTCACGGTTATAATAACCATCAGAACAAACGCATTTACCATCCGTACAAGTTAATGATAAAGGATTATAACCATCGTAACAATCTAAAGAATCTGTACAATCTTGACCTAGACCAACATAGCTTCTACAACTACCTTGATACCATCGATAACCATCTTTACACATACAATGATACTCATAACAACCGCTATTTTCACCAAACCATTCGCATTGTTCATCACTATTACATCGGCCAAGGTATGAGGTAACATCTTTTCGTATAATTAAAATTAATTTATAATCAACTCAGAAAATGTAGTAGTTACACTATATATTATTATATTCTACGTACAATTTAAAGTTTCATCCCCGAAACGGCTACGGTTATGCGAAGTTGGATTGTAATTAGCAGTACCTAAAGAATAATTTAATTGTTATCTTATCATAATGGTTTTACACCTGTATTTTGTTACAATATGATTCAAATCTAAACACCTGCGGTCTAGATTAGAATTACACAAAATAGATGAGTAATTTTTACGTTGATTCATTGTGAAAAAATGTCGATGAAATAAATGAAAACGTCCAACTCTATTATTTATTGTATTGCAATTTTAAAAATACTTACAATTTTTTATAATTAAAAACAATGTAATTGTAAATAGAAAGACATCCATGTTGATTCTATCGATAGAGTATTGATACTGAGCGATAAGGACTATAGAACGTTATTAAGTATTGATTGATAAAATTACAAATTTTCGATATAATCAGCTTGTTTATTGCCCAGATGTACAAATAAAGTGCGTAATCTTTGTTGAATTTTCACCATATCAGGACATGGTGGTTTCGTATTTTTGTATAAAATCTCGATGGCTTTTATGAACAATTTCATCGCCTCCCTATTATCACCATTACTGTAGAAATTTTCGGCTCTCGGTAGAATTATCGCTAATTCCTGTAATGATTTTAATTTAGAATTTGCATGGATAAAATAGCGATAAATTAATTACAGAAAGTGCCCGCAAATGCGGCAATACTTTGGTGGTATTGTTACAATAATCACATTGAAAATACGGACAAAAATCGTCTTTATATAAAACAAATTCAAATGGACAATTATCCGTTTGGCAGCCCAATTTAATTTGGTTCGGGTCCATATCATCAAATAACGGCCATTCCTCTTGGCATGGTTTACAATAACAATCGAACCAGTAACGTTCTTTTAAAAAATCACGACGTTCATTTAGATTTGTTACCGTATAAATTGGTCCGTAATTTTCGTAAATTATATCGCCATTTTTAATTGGTTTTATTGTACGCACTACCATTTTATTACCAATATTATAACGTACAATACTTGGATCGCATGAATGATTAAATAGGGCTAATGTTGGGTATAATCCAGCACCGATATATTCATTTTTATAACTGACTTCAACACCGTTTATTATAGTTGGTTTGTTAATATTGCGCATTTCTGATATTTCGTGCGAATTAAATTGTAAAATTTGTAAATTACGCAATATTAAACTGCCAATAAAATTCTCATCTTCAGTTAAACAATCATCATTAGAATTATTACCGAAATAATTGGCAAATTTCAACAATCTCAATAGATATATTGACATTACAGAATAATGTACTAATTCGCCCTTTTTCCTTAAATGTTCGTTTCTACACAAGAAAAACGCTGTTAAATAATCATCTGAACGGTACAATTGGTTTTTGATGGGCAATTTTTTACAACTATCCTTCAAAAAATCCTTCAAAATCTTCTTTTTTTGTGTGAAATACCCCAATGGGTGTTGTGTTATCATTCTTAAAGCCATCGAACAATTTATCGAAGCACCCGAATTAAATACAATCGGTTGTATGCGACATTCATATTTATGATATGTTGAATTTGCTTTTCTTTCACAATTCAAACTACAGAATACAACAGAACTGCATTTCGGGCAAGCTATTGGTTGTTTTGTCGATAAACAACAATATTGGCAATTTGTTAGTGTATTATCGTATGATATAACAGCACAATGTGGCATTTCTTCAACGATAATAGTGCCAGTTTCGATATCATCAGAAGCACGTGCATAACGTCCCAACAATGGATCAAAATCTATATAAACATTCTTATGTGCAGCTATATACTCTGTATTGCCACCTGTAAATCTATCTGAATTCAATACAGGCACTATATCGTTAATTTTCGGTATTTTCTTGATTGTATTACGCGATTTATTGATTTCATCGATCTTCTTAGCCAGACCGTCTTCATCGATTTGTGCATGTTTTAAACTGGAAATAGCCAAATTATAAGCTTCATCGGCGTATTTATTATTTTGTAATGCTTCATAACATTTAGCCTTCCTTAACCAAATTTTATATTGAAGACGTTGTGGATAATTACCAATGGCTAAAATATAATCAATATCGTCGAATACTTTACGATATTGTTGTTGTTCGAAATATGTGGCACTTCGATTCGAAACCAATATCGTCAATAATTCTCTACCTTTCTCTAATGATAATTAAACAGAAAAATTAACAATAAAATAATGTAATTTATTGATAAATACCGGTATCTTGAGGACACTTAATGATGCCATTATTGTAAATTTTGATAGCTTCATCATAATCTTTATTAGCGAATAATTTATTACCTTTGAGTTTCTCTTGTTCGGCAACTTCGTAACTTTTACCATCATTAACCGAATTTATCGGCATTACTTTAGCATAATTATACATAATTTGGATACGTTCATCTTCACGTATTGTTAATTTAAATTTTTCAATATCCTCATCTGTTAATTTCCCAATAGCTTTTTCACAATAATTTTGAAAATAATTCGATTGGTTCATTTTCAGTGAATTTATAATGGAATTAAAACGATTAAAACACACCGGTATTGTAACATAAACGGTACAATATTCGAGTATTTTTAACCCTAGAGCTTTTCTATTTTTACCACAATAATTAGATCAAAACCATCATCAGAGATAGCGTGCACGAATTTTCAGATAATTTCAAAGGTATTTTGCGTGTTCCCCGTAAATTTGGAGAAAAAGACACTCCAAAGATCATAATTTTAATCACAAATCCTAAGAATTTAATAATTTTTATAAAAATTATATATTACGTAAGACTAATTCGTGTTTTGAATTTGGCGCCATATTGGACCGAAATAGAGAGTGTGTTACAGAACTACCATTCGAGCACATTAAGTCGGCGAATCTTAATATTGGCAGCACTGTCCCTATGGAGTGTATATACACTCCATAACTGTCCCATTAGATATTGTATAGAAGTTTGACATTTAACGATCGAGAGTGCTCGAGCCAGTTATTTGTAACGCATCAAATTTTGTTTAGATTCATGATGGCGAACTGTTTAAATTGAAATTTCCCTAATTGTTTTATCAGGTATCAGATAAAATGTTTTTGATTAGATATTTTTTAATACGTGTAAAACATCTAATAACTGGAATTAGTCAGTACGAATTTTTTTTATAAATTTTTTGAAAAATTAGATAATTATTTAATATAATAGAAAATAAAAACCAAAATGAAATTGAGGTTAGTTTTCGGTTAAAATTTTTTCTGTCTTTAAAATTAGCGTTTATTTTATTTACAGGAGACTGAATTTGAATTTTGTACAATGTTTGTAAGAGACCCCAAAGATTCTGTTTTAAAACATCGAAAGTTGGGTGATTCTAATGGCAAGAGAATGAACGAAAAATATTTAGATGTTGTACGTATTCTTCCGGGGTAAGAGTAGAGTTCTTCAATTCCAAAGTTTTTATGAATCATACAAGATACAAGAATAAAATTTTGTGGGTATAATAAGTGAGTCATTAGAAATCTAAAAATCGAAAATTAACCCCTAGGTTCCCCCAAGCGGGGTGATACTTCCCATGGGGAAAGGGGGAGTAATAGCTACATAAAAATGTTACCATCTTGAGCGGAGTATGTTCAAAGGTAATCGCGATTTTTTTCAGATTCTTTGGGCTTTAATTACGCCAAAAATTATGGAACAATTTATTCATATATGTATATCATCCAGCGATATTTAGTCGCTCTCCTAAGACAGTAAAGATATTGGGTTTGCGGTTCCTATCGTCGCGATTTCCATGAAAAATTACACAACGTTTTAGTGGCATAATACAAAACAATCCTGAAAAAAGCAACCACCTATGACGATCAACGGCGGCTAGCATGTTTATAAGAACGCAACTAAAAAATCGCCAGGTGACATTTATACAATAAAAATTTGAAAAAAAAGCGCTCAATATGGTAACATTTTCGTCTGCCCCCATCTAGAGGGTTGAGTTTTCATTTGTGTTATTTCTAATGTTATCCACAAAGTTTTAAACTAAAAAGCGCTACTCTTACCTCTTCCAGTATTGTATCATCGGTATTTTGTAAATTATTTATTGTTATAGTGGGACGAAGACACGGTCTCTGATACTTGTGTTTTATTAAATCGGGACTCTAGTGATACAGAAGTTGTAATACCAGTACAAAAAGAATCATTATGGGCGACAGCAACTCAAATGTTCGTACCGTTCTTATTAGCCGGTTTTGGTATGGTAGCAGCCAGTTTATTATTAGATAAAGTACAACATTGGACTGTATATCAACAAGTATCTGAGGTTTATATATTGGTGCCTGCTTTATTGGGACTTAAAGGCAATTTAGAAATGACATTAGCATCAAGATTATCAACTTATGCTAATTTAGGACATTTAGATACTAAAAGTCAAATGTTGAGTTTAATTATTGGTAATTTAGCCTTAATATTGTGCCAAGCTATTGTTGTTGGTTTTTTAGCATCAATAGCAGCCGTTGTATTCGGTTGGGTACCATCAGGTGTTATCAATATAAATCATGCATTATTATTATGTGCTAGTAGTATTGTAACAGCATTTGGTGCTAGTTTTATATTAGGTTTAGTTATGGTTGGTGTTATATTATCATCACGTTATTTTAATATAAATCCAGATAATGTAGCAACACCAATAGCAGCCAGTTTGGGTGATTTAACAACATTAGCATGTTTATCATGGTTGGCTAGTTTATTTTATGAAAGAATAAATAGCCATCCATGGTTAACTAGTTTAATTATAATAATTGGTTTATTATTTGTACCAATATGGGGTTGGATAGCTAGTCGTAATGAACATACTTATCAAGTTTTGTTTAGCGGTTGGTCACCAGTTATAGCCGCTATGATTATAAGTAGTGTTGGTGGTTTAATACTTGATTTTACAGTATCTAAATATAAGGGTGTAGCAGTATTTCAACTAGTCATCAATGGTGTTGGTGGTAATTTAGTAGCAGTACAAGCTAGTAGAATATCAACACATTTACATAGTTTAGGTCGACCTGGTCAATTACCAAATAATATGCAAGTATGTATAAGTCCATGTTCAGCATTCTGTGATAATAAAGAAACAACACACGCTAGTACAGCACGTATGTTAATGTTAATGGTTATACCAGGACATTTAATATTTTCATATACAATAAGTTATTTAGAAGCTGGACATACATCGTTCACATTTATATTTATGATTGTTTACTTAACAGTTGCCTTATTACAAGTATTCCTATTATTATATATTGCCCAAGTAATGACATTAAGTATGTGGAAACATAATATTGATCCAGATAATTCAGCTATACCATATTTAACTGCATTAGGTGATTTACTTGGTACATTATTACTTGGTATTGCATTTCAAATTCTATTTCTTATTGGTGATCGTGATAGTGATGTTGGTGATTAAATCATACACTTATTGCCATTATTTGGGGAAGATGGGCATTGTGATTTGTTCATTTTTGTTGTTTGTTTTTTCTCTTAATTATAATTAATAGTAAAAATAATCGTCCATTGTTATTGGTACGATTTTATGTTCGTATTATAATTGGTGCTAAAGTATTATTAATAACAATATCATAGTACAATTATCAAATAAATTCATTTTCATAATATATAAACGAATTTAGTTAAATTGATCGTTTTCAGGGCGGTTTGTTACAAAATATGGCGTGTATGTTTGGTTGCATATACATAATTGTATTTGTATAACTGGTTGCTTATGGCAAATTTTAGATTTGTAATTTACGAGGGTTATTCAAAATAATCGCTCTTTTCTTTTAATTTGTGCAACTTCCATAAGATATTTATAATTCTTTATCAATTCTGATTCTTACAAAGTTTGATTATTTTATGTTTCGCTCTGTTTCGATGAATGAAGACATTTATCAATTCTAATTGCAAATTAAGTCGATAATAACAGTATTTTATATATTAAATAGTTAATTATATAAAATAGCCGACGTAAATACATATGAAAATATGTTAAAATGTTGGTCACGTATTTAGCAAAACTTACGGAAGTAAAATGCGGTGAGATCTGTAGATCCGGACTTTAATTGCAAAATAGTAACTCAAGGATATCATTCGTAGCAAATTCATGGACCATTTTCACGCATTTAAACGATGCTGTGAGGGCGTAATAGTATAATGACCATAATAACGTATGGCTATTGCCGGACAATTGCACACATAAAACAGTTTAGAGTAAGACATACAATAGGTGAAATAGAATTTTGTAGAGTTTATTTTCGTTTTCTTTTTTTTTATTAACGCAAAATCAAAAACTGGACTATAAATCTACACGAAAGAAACGGAAATTCTATTGAATCGAACATTTCGATTATCTAACTGGTTTATTTGTCTTACTTTAAACTCAAAATCTCCATTTGAATTAGAGGAAATTTCCTGGTTTTATTTCATTGAATTTCAAGTTGATTAATATTGATCGTTTTGTGATTTGATTGAATTCAATGTGTTGTTATAATAATGATGTGTTTTCAATCCAATATTAATTTAATTAGTAGAGGAATTTCGATAATTAATTGCAGATGACTACAGGGTGAGTTTGTTTGAATTGTTTGTTCTTATAATTATAGGATAAAATTTTGGTTCTGTGTCATAGATTGACTTACTTTTTACTGGAGCACAGGAAATTCGCTATTATATTCAATAAGATTAACCTAGGCAATAGGCGCTTTAAAATTATCCAACACCACCATTTGCCGCCAATCCGTTTTTGAAAACGCTTCCTCAATAACCAATCAACTGGCCTCTTTCGAATCATTCAGCGTCATTTTAGTCGATTTCCTCATTTGAATACAATTTTTAAATGTCGCCAAGTCTTCTATATTATTGAGGCTATTCACAATTCCCTTCGTTATTTTACAAACTCGTGTCAAATGCACCATAATTATATATTGGCTATTTTTCATTGATTAGTCATTACGAGACCGGAAAATGAACCATTAGGGCTACTTTCAAATACGAAACCCTGTAATTTCAAACAACCATAACAACTGCTAAATTTGAAATAAATTCTCGTATTACTGGCGAGGAGTAAGTACTAAAAATACGAATGAAATGTTATTACCCCTATTAGTCTTGACCACATCTTATCAAATAAAATTAGAGATAACAAGCACCGATCGACATCCCTCAAAATTAATGAACGTGCAATTTATTGTCATTTTTGCTGTTATATCACTAATTAATATTTATTACTTATTTTCTAATCATATTGCATAATTTACCGCCAAACTGTTCAACATTGACCTTATATTTTCTAAATTTACATAACGTGCCCTTTTGCGCAAACGTCCTACCCTGTACGATAATCAACTAATTTAAGACTAGACAGAATCGATAACCCCTTAGTCCATTGCACGATGTAGCCGTGTTTATGCCGAATTAAGCCCTCGAGGCGCAGTCTTTTTCAAATCATCTAAGAAGAAGAAACTAACTAGTCATACTAAAAATATAATTGTTTTTAAATTTAATTGAAAAAGAAATTGATAAATATTAAAATTTTAGTGAAGAAAACTATGGATCAGAAGCCATGGCCAGTAGTAATCATGTTCAAATTTCTACGAAATCACCTGAATCATCACCAAGTCCTTCAAGTGCCTTCGATGCTGGTCCTGCAATAGATATGGAAATTACACTTGTCGATACACCGATTGATGATAATGATAATGGTAGATTGCCAGATGTTGTAGTTGAAGCGAAAATTTATGATAACGATCAAAATAATGAAACATATTTTTCAATTGCCATCCAAGTATTTATTCCATTTCTAATAGCCGGATTTGGGATGGTATGCGCTGGTTTAGTACTCGATAAAATACAGGTAATATATTTTTTTTTAAATTAAGGGAAAGTTGCTTGAAAATTTCTAAATAATTGCAGCATTGGCCGGTTTTTGAAGAAATAACAGAACTAGTAATACTCGTACCGGCTCTATTGGGATTAAAAGGCAATCTGGAGATGACTTTAGCTTCCAGACTTTCCACACAAGCCAATCTTGGACATATGGATACGGCTAAACAAAAAATCAGCATCATTGTCGGCAATTTAATACTTATCCAGGTATTTTTTTTTAATAGTTTTAATTTGTATTCATAAAAAAATTGTAATTAAATTCCAGTGTCAGGCTATTGTTGTTGGCTTTTTGGGAGCTGTTGTTGCGGTCGTTATGGGCGGTATAAAAAGCAACGATGTTGAATTGGATCATGCTTATTTATTATGTGCTAGTAGTCTAGTCACTGTATCAATAGCCAGTTTTGTTTTGGGATTAATAACAGCTGGTGTTATTGTTTTTTCTAGACATTGTCATATCAATCCAGATAATGTAGCTACACCTATAGCAGCTAGTTTAGGTGATATAACATCCCTTACACTCCTATCTTGGATATCTACAGTATTATACGATTCTATTGGTACACAAGATTGGTTAGCACCATTAATAATAGCTGGTTATTTATTAGCAATACCATTATGGGTATGGATAGCAAAACGTAATATTTATACTAAAGATGTTCTTTATAATGGTTGGACACCAGTTATGGGTGCTATGATGATTAGTTCAATGGGTGGTTTAATATTGGATTTTATGGTATCCAGATTTGAGGGTATTGCTGTCTTCCAACCTGTTATAAATGGTGTTGGTGGTAATTTAGTTGCTGTACAAGCAAGTAGAATATCAACAGCATTACATAAACAAGCTGAATTAGGTATATTAACATCTGAAAATAATACTGATGAAGATACGGTTATATTCATATCACCAGTTACTAGTTTTTGTGGTAAAGGAATACATTCACGTACAACACGTGTATTAATGTCAATGGTAATACCAGGTCATATTATTTTTATTTACACTATTGATTATATGAAAGATGGTGATACATCACTTAGTTCATTATTTGTTGTTGTTTATTTATGTGCAGCATTAATGCAAGTTGCTGTATTATTATATATTGCATATATTATGATACATTGGATGTGGAAAAAGAAAATCGATCCAGATAATTCGGCAATACCATATCTAACATCTATTGGTGATCTTTTAGGTATTTCATTATTAGCGATTGCATTTCAATTCTTATATCTTGTCGCTGATAATCAAACTGATGAGGGATAATTGTATGAATAATAAATATCTGAATACAATTGGCCACTGTTGATCAGCATGTCTCTCATCAAAAACAAAAATATATATTTTTTGTGATAAAACACAGATGACAATAGATTAGTATTACCTTGTCAAATTGAAATTGTTGTTTAGGGATAAATATTATTTTAATAATTAATTTAGAGCGAAATAAATGTGTATTTTCTTGACTAGAAATAAAAATTCAACATAGCTTATTGTCCTCGGTTATTCTCTTTTAAACAAATTCCTTCCTACTATTATTATTATTATTACATAAGATACCCGTTCCTTCCTTTTATTAATCAATCAATTTAAATGGGAATTAGTGCATTTACATTGAATGTGGCGCAATTTTCATGTTATTACGTAAATACGGGAGTGGATTTTGTTGGAATAACCTGTGTAATTGGAGATAGAAAAAAAACTATTTAATGCAATAGGATAAAGACAATTTAAATAAACAGGATATAGTCGATTCAAAGCGACACAACAAATAGTAAAATTGCAATCTAAATTTAAACGAATGAAGATTTATTGAGAATTGTGGAATATTGTAACCAAATTAACTCGCAATGTATAACTGGTTGCATACACAATAATTTATATTTCTTAAAAAAAATAATCCAATTTTGTGTATTATTCATTTTTGTTATTGTTATAGTATTATTTGATTTTATTCTATGTGAATTTGTGTTTTTTTTGTGTAAATTTTGGGGCGTTTTCTTCGGACCGCCGCTGTTTGTTCTTGTGTTGGCAATGGATGATGTGTCATTAGTCCCCCACCAGCCAGGTCTGTAATCAGTTGATTTCGTGGGACATGTCAGTAATCCACCCGTCTAGTCCACATTATTTAAAGGGTTTTAATTTGTTAGTTGAAGTGGCTGTGTGTATTGTGGATGAATATTGATATAAAACTACAATAATTCCACAAGTGTAATTATTTTCAAGGTAGTACCATTTGAAAATCATAAAGCAAATATCGATTAAAGATGTTTAGTTGGTTAAGTAAAGATAATAATAAACATGAAGTTTACGAAACTGTTATTGAGGGTCTTAAAACAATCTATAGAAACAAATTATTGCCGTTAGAACAACATTATCAATTCCATGATTTTCATTCACCACAATTGGAAGATTCCGATTTCGATGCGAAACCGATGATATTGTTAGTTGGTCAATATTCAACTGGTAAAACTACATTTATTAAATATTTATTAGAACGTGATTTTCCTGGTATACGTATTGGTCCAGAACCGACAACAGATCGTTTTATTGCTGTTATGTACGATGATAAAGAGGGTATAATACCCGGTAATGCTCTAGTTGTCGATCCAAAACGCCAATTCCGCCCATTATCAAAGTTCGGTAATTCATTCCTTAATCGTTTACAATGTTCATTAGTTAATTCACCTGTATTGAAAAATCTATCGATCATCGACACGCCTGGTATATTATCTGGTGAGAAACAACGTGTCGATAGAGGATATGATTTTACAGGTGTATTAGAATGGTTTGCCGAACGTGTTGATCGAATTATATTATTATTTGATGCACATAAATTAGATATATCTGATGAATTTAGACGTTCTATAGAAGCATTACGTGGACACGATGATAAAATACGTATTGTATTAAATAAGGCTGATATGATTGATCATCAACAATTAATGAGAGTTTATGGTGCATTAATGTGGTCATTAGGTAAAGTATTACAAACACCGGAAGTGGCAAGAGTATACATTGGTTCATTTTGGGATCAACCATTACGTTATGACGTTAATCGTCGTTTATTTGAAGATGAAGAACAAGATTTATTTAGAGATTTACAATCATTACCTAGAAATGCCGCATTAAGAAAATTAAATGATTTGATAAAACGCGCCCGTTTAGCTAAAGTACACGCTTATATCATATCAGAATTACGTAAAGAAATGCCATCTGTATTTGGTAAAGATTCAAAAAAGAAAGAATTAATTAAAAGTTTAGGTACAATATATGATCGTTTACAAAAAGAACATCAAATATCACCTGGTGATTTTCCCGATATGAAAAAAATGCAAGAAACATTAGTTAATCAAGATTTCACAAAATTCCATCCATTAAAACCGAAATTATTAGAAATCGTCGATCGTATGTTAGCTACAGATATTGCAAATTTAATGGCACAAATACCATTAGAAGAACAAAATAATATGGAAACAACTAATGTTAAAGGTGGTGCATTTGTAAATGTTGAAGATACAATATCACCATTCGGTTATAAAAGAGGCGAAGGTATTGATGCTGGTTCTGGTGAAATTGATTGGATTGTCAATAGAGAAAAACCAAAATATGATCAATTATTTCAACAATTAGCAACATCAGAAGGAAAAGTCACTGGAATGGGTAAGATGATGATATTCTATTTTATTTACCTACACAATCATATCAATTACTCATATTTTATTGATAATAACTTATCTACATAAACCATATTCGATCTTTTATTTGAACTAAATTACAAATATCGAGAAAATACCAGTTATAGTACAGAATTTTTCCTAAAAATGTAATAAAATTAATATGGTAACCATTAAAATTGAAATTGTTTAACTAACTATTAAAACATTGTTAAATTATACACAATTATCTCAATTTTTTTCTACTAAGAAAATATGACCTGATTACCAAGATTTCTTAGTAAATAGAGCATTTTATCGGTCATTTCATACAGAAACTTTCACCAATAAATTAACAAAAATTCCTCTAATTATTAACATAAACAAACAATAAAAATTAATTTAAAAATCCAATTTCTAATCATTATTACGAAATTTAATTTTTATCAAATATTACACCTTATAACGATGACATAATCGATTAATTAAATAAATACTGATAAGAAATTTGTAATTGCAGTGTTTAACTAAAAAATTTATTGGTATTCTTTTTATTATTTTATAGCTGCTAAAGCTGAAATGGTTAAATCAAAATTACCAAATTCTGTATTGAGTAAAATATGGAAATTAGCCGATGTTGATAAGGATGGTATGTTAGATGAAGAAGAATTTGCATTAGCTATGCATTTGATTAATATTAAAATTGATGGAAATGATTTACCATCTGAATTACCACCGCATCTATTACCGCCATCAAAACGCCAATATGACAAATGAAAATTAAAAATGAACAACATTAAAATAATACAATATAAAATATTCCTATATATTTCTTTTGTTTTTCATATTATTTAAAAGTATTATCACTTGTTATTTGTTTTCTTTATTATAATTTCACTTAGTGTCTTATTTTTATTATTATTATTATTATTATTGTTTGTCACTACCCCACAAGTGCTACAATATTTATTGAATTGAATTTTATCTGAGTGTGCCTCTTATGTCGATAATGTACAAATATCAAGGGACATATTTGCTTTTCTTGACTTCAATACCAAAAGATAAATAAATAAAAAAATATATATTGTTAGTTTTATTAGTTTTTTTCTATCTTTATATTGCAATATTAGATTTGTAATTAAAAAATAATAATAAACTTTTGATAATAATTAAGGCGTGGTCACTATATAACATGAACATGTGATAAAAACATATAAATTGAGTATTGTATATATTTGTATAATATAAAAATAATAGATAAAACGCTTTAAAGTCATTTCATATTTCGTTATATACATCCTCAACAAAAATTCCGAGTTTTCTTGTCATAAATTATTTTTTTGCACTTGTCGGTATAAATTCATATTTTTTTTTTTAAATATTGTATTCCCTCATTTTTTGTATACATCATGAGTTGATTAAAGTTAATTAAAATCAGAACGATTGTTCAATTTTCCTTAAAAACAAGCCTCGCTGGTGTATAATTGGTTGCCTACACTACATAATATAGATATATTTGTAGTCAATTGATGAATTCGCAGAGGACTGCTCGAACGCCTTCTGACGTCATCGTATGCAAGTGTAACACGGTATATCCTCTCGAAGTTAGCTATGGCACAGACACAATTTGTTCCTAAAGAAAATTCAATTTAAAGATGAGAAAATGCAAACAATTTAAAGTGGATGTTTGATTGAATACTATTTTGCTTTAGATTGTACTCTAGTGTTTGAGACTCTGGAGGGTTGATCCCTCAAAAAACCCTTGGTCTTTGGTAACATAGTAAGAGGAAATACTGTGTTAAACTCGGTATACGGACAGTCAGACAGAAGGGTCCATTAATAATCATAGGCTGGTCTGCTTTTCTAAAAGCATTTTTGAAGACTTTTCAGCATACCTACATAACTTTTCAGACCTTCAGATAATTAAATCTAATCTCAATAATATCTATATATGTATACAGCGACATCTAGTCGAAAAGTGCAATTATTTGGGAGACTACTTAGGCGGTTTTACTTGTTTTTTGAGTGGCAATAAAGTTTGTATTTTTAAGAATTGTTCAATTTAGAAAAGCGCCTGATAAATAATAAGAATAATAAAGAAAAACCGCCGGAGAACGTTCAACTGTTGATGCGTGATTGGGAATAAAGTAACGCAGTGACGTCACTACTGTTGGCATTACGGCGCAGACACTTAGCTCTGCTTTCAAAAATTTAATATTGGTACTGAATAGTCCACAATGACCTTGACTTAACACATTTCTCTATACTGTATGCACACATAAAAATAAACAAATACATAAATATATGCAAATTAGAGAAAATCGCAACAGGTATATTGTCAATTTTTAAAATATCACTCAAAATTATACAGTAGAAAAATAATACGATAACGATAACGGAAGGTTTTTTGTGTTAATTAATGAGATATCATTGAAAAAAATTACTGATAGATAAGTGAACAATCATCGATGTCTATTGGATTGTTGATATTCCGAGAAATAGAGAGTGAAATATTAGAAATAATAATCGATCTGATTTGGTCGAAAATACAAAGTCCATCCCTGACTTATCCAGTCTCGGACTGATAAGAGCCGCTGGGCAAATGCCTAGTGGGGCCAATAGATTTAACCAAATCATGAGTAATAGAAAACTTAAAAACGTGTAGATTGAAATGTAATCTTCAATTTAATTGTTACAAGTAGGCCCGATAGGCCAGAGTGTTGCTAATCCGACACTGGACCGTGGAATGTAGGTATACGATTTAATTCGAACCGGATATTATTTAGGTTTTCTCGTTTTAGATTAATTGATATAGTGCCGGCTGTAAATGTCGTCTATCCGTCCCTGATTTAGTCAAAAAAAAAATATACACAAGGAACGAATAGTGGTATAAGTGAATCATTTTTGAAAGACTTGGACCAGAATATAATAGACTGTATTAGTCATCGTTTTTCATATGGAATACGCATGCGTTTATATATATATAATATACTGTTATTTTAACCAATAGAAATGGCGGGATTGCAATGCGGGCATGGACTGAATGGTTTGTATGTATGTGTGTGCATGACTCATTGACTCAAATACAGTCGTCATCGACGAGGATACCACGCATATTCGAGGTTATTTTCGTTATCATTATCAACCGAAAAATACATATTGAGGAATACCTAATAAGCGAGCAAGGGAAAGATATAGGAAGAATTGTTTTTCCGTTATAAAAAACTTATTCATAATGATACCGTTGTCGTCGGTTTAGTGTTTAATCTAGTCTGTGTTGAAAAATTGAATATCGGTGTATTTGTCTTGAAAGAAAATGTATATTTGTGTAAAGTGGCTGAAATTGTGCAGTTCCTGTTTGTAAATAATGTTAACAACAATTATAACAACAACTATTTGAACATATCAATCGATTTGGATTAACATTAATCGTAATTAACACCTGAAATATTAGGTAAAAACTATATCGATCATATGTTATATTTATTTACAATTATTACAATTGTAAATACAAATCTACCCTGTGTTTATTGTAGTTTTCCTTTGAATTTAAATAATTGTCCTGTTGACATTTCCTTGTTTCTAAATTTAGAACTTCAGAACTATGGCCTTTTAAATTCTCTCTCTTTTATATTTATGCTAAACAAACTCTCTCGAAATTCCTCAGTGTGTGATTTCATTACAACAAACTACAATATACAACTACCTAATGCTAGTTTTATAATAAAGAGAAATTTCAAATTTATATTTTTATTTTACAATAAAATTGTGCTTAAAATTTTATGAAATTCCAGTCGGTTTTCTATTTAAAAAAACAAACAAAACAATACGTACGATTAGATAATTTTAATGAAAACCACATTTCCGTCTTTACTGCTGGTCAATTTTATGTGGAATCATTCAAAAAATACACCACCTGTACCTTTATGTAAATTCTAAATATTATAATGGTAGTAAATTTAGATTCGCATGTAAGGGTGGTTTTTTTCATGTTCCGTATACAATCGCATGTTATAAATAAGAAAACTTTATAACTTCTTGTTAATTATTAAAGACAAACTCTAAACTATAAATATTAATGATGTAATCGCTTTTGATTGGTTTTAAGTAGATAACTTGAAAAATAAGTATATTTATCAAAAGTACGACTACTACATACATATGTATACTATATTATTCATTAGATTAGATTAGGGTGTTATTTTTGTTTTTTGTTGATTCGATAATTATAATTTTTTGTTTTGTTGAAATCATACTGAGTGGTCCACTTAAATGTTCCTTACTATCTTTAAGGTACTTAGTCCTTAGAGTACATTTTAGCAAAATTAGGGTCTGTTAGCTCATTTGAAATTTGGACATTGTTACACACTTAAAATGACTCTGAATGATTCGAAGATTCTCCCAACATCGATATTTTTCGTTTTTCTCCAGTTTATTCTGAAAGAAGTGGAAATGTTTCGCATTTTTTTCTCGAATGCAATGGAGAAAAACTAAAAAAATAATAAATATTGGGAGGATCTTCGATTCATTCTTAGTCATTTACGTGTTTAGTTCTTTTTTTAAAACGTCGACATTATTGAAAACGATCATTTTTTGACCGACTTACAAATGAACTACGGAATTTTTAATATTGTTAAAATGTTCTCGATGGGGCACTTTACAAATCCTTATAATATTTTTCTAATCGTTTGCCAAATAGGGTGAGTTGCAATAAAAATTAGGTACATTTAGATGGTCCACCCGGTATATTAACAACAAAAATTGTCGGTAAAACAGATAGTCTGGATAACTTCCATTAATCTTGGCACGTTTTTTTCTCGAACTGTTCCAGATATAGAATTGTGACGTTTAGAATTTAGAGGGACGACACCATCATCGTCATGTCAGTTTGTCTTGAAAGTAGTCGACCGCGGGACGGTCTAAAGTTACCCCTGAATCGTAGTTTTAGTGAACCAGGACCACCGACACCGCAAAATAGTCAATTAACATTAAATCCACCAAAACGTTGCAAACTGGATACGTCAAGTGTTAGTTTACCAACAAGCCCTTGTGCTGAAAGTTCAACACTACAAAGGGCATTAATATTAAAAAAAGTTAAAACTGTTAATCCTGATGATTTAAAATTGAAAATGGAAGCTAGTCGACATGGTCCACGTATGTTTATTGTACTTGATTGTCGACCATTTATATCATATAACGTTAATCATATTAATGGTGCTATCAACATCAACTGTTCAGATCGTTTTAATCGTCGACGTTTACAACAAGGAAAGGCCACACTAGCTGACCTTGCTACGACGAGAGAAGGCAAGGAGATACTTAAGAAAAGAGCCTTCAAGGAGGTCATCGTCTATGATGACAATACTTGTGATAAAGAACGTATTACTGCTGCTCAACCATTGTTGCTGGTTCTATCATCATTAGTTGAGGACAATAAGGAACCAGCCCTACTTATTGGTAAGTTTCTATGCCAACCCCCACCTACCCCCTAAAATAATAAAAATTGCCATCTCATTACTAACATTACACGCCTACAATATTTGCAAATTTGTAAAAGAAAATATTGTTGGTCCATAGCCAGCAGTGCCGCGTTACATTTGTTTATTCATTTGACACTTAGGGCCATGACTAATACACAACATCGCATATATACGTCTTGTTCTGTTCTTAATTTAGATTATTTTACCATCAATTATAATGATGAAAACAAAAATAAAAACACCCACTGCAAGGACGCAACCATATTTATTATTATTATTATTATTATTTCACATATAAAATAATATCAACGAAAGATTTCATCAAGTTCATTCCAAGGAAAAAGCCAAACGTCATCTTGTATTATCATAAATAAATAATGATTACAATTTGCCTACTGTAATCCAATAGAAAAACACATAAAATCTGCAAAGAAATCGGCGATTAGCAAAACTACGCAGTATAAAATTTGGGAAAAATAGCACTTGCAAGTTTTGCTATTTTTTTCTACTACATAGAAGAGAAACATTGACAAAACTTCTCCACCTTCATTATTCGGACGTTAAGGAGAAGGACCTGTTTAAAAAAATCTAGATGGATGCGTGTGGTGGATGATTTAAAAACGAAATTGTGACGTCACTTGTACAAAAATAAAAAAAATCCCCTACATTTTGCACACGATTTGCTCCTTATTTATTTCATTTATTTCCTTTAAAAATAAACGAAAAACTAGAAAAAATTATATTACAGTTTTTGCTATAGGGTTTCTTTAATTATTATTCATCCCTTAATCGATATAATAATTAGATTTTGATAAGGGAGTGATAATTGATTGTTGATTTAAATAATAATTAAAAATATGTCAAAAATGGCGACATTGTCAATTTGACTTTTTGGCATTTTGAAAATTGTTATCTAACAAAAGAATTAGGTTTATCGATTAAATTTGCCACTTAAAATTACTGACGTCAATATTTTTTTATATATCCTCGTTGTTCCCCCCATATTAATGCTGATGATATTGTTTATTTTATATTGTTGTTATTATATATAATTTAATTGTGTTTAAATCATTTGTCAACAATTACAGAATTGTTTATTTTAATTTAATAGTTAATACTTACATTTATAATAATAATTTTGATTTTAAGCAATATTTAATGGAAATAGTTTTGCAATTTTCTATTATTAGAACAATTTCTTAACATTATTATTATTATTATTATTTATAGAAAAATTGATCGATTCGTTCCACTAAAATAAATTATTAATTTCGTACCATGCAGTGGTGGATTCATTGTTTTATAGTAAAAATATAGTAAAACAAATTTGACACAATCAATTTAGTTCTAATGTACCTAAAATAATAACAATGCTGATAACAAAAATTAAACACGATTATTTTTTTCCTACATTTTAATTATTAGAGATTTATTGCCGAATCCTTATCACTTTCAAAAATCTTTTTATCAAATACATATAAATAAGCCAAGTCAATTTTATATGACTATAATTACTAAATATTGATTATTTATAATCAACACAAATTTGACATAAAGCTAAAGTAATTTTAATGCTTTCCGAAACTATTTCTACACGACTTTTATGGATTAATACAATTTAATATACATGACTGACATTGTTTTATTATACAGGGTGTTCGATCTAAATATGGTCAATTCTATAAAACTCCTATTAGTCGACGAGTAATTCGAATTTTTTTTTGAAGGTTTGTAGGAGGGTCCTTAGAGAACATTTCAGCAAAATTAAAACCTCGCAGCTCATCTAAAAGTTGGTCAAAAAATGCTCGTTTCTGACGATTTAGGGATTTTCAAAAACAAACTAAACACGCAAAACGACTATGAATGACTCGTAGTCTTTCCCAACATTGATTTATTTCGTTTTTCTCCATTTTATTCTGGAACAGGTGGAAATATTTTGTATTTTCTCTGGAATACAATGAATAAAAACGAAAAAAATCAATGTTGGGAAGGAGTCATTCATTGAGTGTTTAGTTCGTTTTTGAAAATTGCAACATTGTACAAAACGATCGTTTTTTAACCAACTTCGAAATGAACTACGAGGTTCTAATTTTGCTAAAATGTTCCCTAGGAAGTATCCTACAAAACCTTAAAGTATTTTTCGAATCGCTCGTCCACTAATAGGAGTTTCATGGAACCAACTATATTTAGATCGAACACCCTGTAAACAGGGTCAATTCTTATGAATCTGTTATTAGTTGGTAAACGTTTCGAAAAATATTTCAAGTATTTGTAGGGGAGACGATTTTTGCAAAATTAGGGCCTTGTAGTTCATTTGAAATTTGGCCAAAAAACGCTCATTTTTGTCAATGTCGTCATTTTTTGAAGACAACTAGAAATGATTCATAGACCCTACCAATAGTGATTTTTTCGTCTTTCTGTATTTTTATTCTGGAATAGGTGGAAATGTTTCGCATTTTCTCTAGAATGCGATCGAGAAAAACGAAAAAAAATCATTGTTGGTACTTGGTAGGGTCTATGAGTCATGTGTGTGTTTTGCTCGGTTTTAAAATTGCGACATTGTCTAAAACGATCGTTTTTTGATCAACTTCGAAATTAGCTACGAGGTTCTAATTTTGCTAAAATGTTTCCTAGGAAATATCCTACAAATCCTTGAAGTATTTTTCGAATCGCTCGTCCACTAATAGGAGTTTCATGGAACCAACTATATTTAGATCGAACACCCTGTAAACAGGGTCAATTCTTATGAATCTGTTATTAGTTGGTGAACGTTTCGAGAAATATTTCAAGTATTTGTAGGGGAGACGATTTTTGCAAAATTAGGGCCTTGTAGTTCATTTGAAATTTGGCCAAAAAACGCTCATTTTTGTCAATGTCGTCATTTTTTGAAGACAACTAGAAATGATTCATAGACCCTACCAATAGTGATTTTTTCGTCTTTCTGTATTTTTATTCTGGAATAGGTGGAAATGTTTCGCATTTTCTCTAGAATGCGATCGAGAAAAACGAAAAAAAATCATTGTTGGTACTTGGTAGGGTCTATGAGTTATGTGTGTGTTTTGCTCGGGTTTGAAAATTGCGACATTGTCCAAAACGATCGTTTTTTGATCAACTTCGAAATTAGCTACGAGGTTCTAATTTGGATAAAATGGTCTCCATGAAAAAATTTCGAATCGCTCGTCAACTTATAGGAGTTTGGAGTTGGGTGGGTTGCCTTTTTTGTATTTCTAATTAAGTGCTTGAAATTTAGGAATTTCATAATTGATGTTTCAAGTGTTTTTCTGTATCCGCATGATAAAAACAAATTTAAATTAACAGTTCTCTTATTATTAAATTTATGAGATAAAGAGCGATTACAGCTATAACCGCACTGGATTTACATTTTTAATCAGTACAGCAAGATTTCGATCGACTGTAAATTGTTCATTAAATTTGGCATGCGGCGCAGTGTCGTTCATTTAAAACTCAAATTGTTAAATTTTTATTTTTGTAAATTTAAAATTAAAAAAAGAAATGACAAATTCAAATTTATAAATCACAGGCCAAAAGATCTGTTTAAAACTATTACAAATATACATTAGGTAATTTTTGGCATTCGAAAATGATTGATTAACAAAATTGAAATACACAAAATCAATTTACAGTCAAATTATTGAAAATATTTTTTCGTCAACTCAAACTTGTTACTAACTCAATACAAAACAGAAGTAATAAACATTGTAAACCTGTTGATACAGTGTTCAATTTCAAGATTAAATTTTTTAAATTCCCCGATATCGATTTGGCATTGTTCGAATATGAACGCGAACATGCCGAATTTCCATTGATAAAATGAAAATTTATTCTGTATTTGTGAACTTTTATTTTTCAATAGAAATTTTTCTAATGAATTTTTACATACAACATTAGGTTTTGTTTTAAAAAATAAATTAGCGTTTATAGTCAGGTAAAAAGGTGATTTGTGAATGAGATCATCATGCAGTATCCTGTAAAGGAGTTGAATTATTTTTTTTAATCATCACCGACAAACATGATTTACATTATAAAAATTTATTCGTAATATGTTTTATTGGAATTTGGAAAAAAATACGTAAAATCATTGTAAAAGAATCGATTCGTTTTTGAATAATTTCCCATTTAAAATGCTATTGTTTGCCATTAATAATGAATAGTCAATTATAATAGAACGTCAGTGTTTCAATTATTGGATAATAATTTCGATTTTTTACGTAAATATTCAATGGGCTTTAAATTTTGAATAAATTGCAAAAAAAAATGATTTTTTTTCCAAATAATAAAAATGTCATTTTTGATAATGATAAATAATAAATATTTTAATGATTCATTTCATGTTAACTATACATATATAAATATATGTAGTTCATCAATATTAATATTTATTTTAAAATATGCGATCAATTTCCATTATTCATTTGAATTAATAACAATAAGTTATTTTACATAAGCTTCATCAGCATAATATTTAAGTCACATTGATGAAAATTACATTATATTTTTGTCGTCTTCAAATATGAATGATTCAACAGAATTATCGGGTTTGAATATAATCAATTTATTGATAATTATCGATAGAATCAAGGAAAATCATCGTGTTTTTTTTTGTTTGTTGTAAAATAGGAGAAAGATAATGAAATTTGAGTCATGATCATTATAAAAACAGATCGATGATATTTCCCCTTGTCCCTATAATTTTTAATATCAATAATATAAAGTGTATTATTTATTGATAACAGTTTGTGGTGTATTAGTCAACAATTATTATAGTAATTTAATTACTCATAAAACAATTACAAAAAAAAAACAAAATGTTACATTGTAAACACATATGGGGAAATCGATTTAGTTGAAGAATATAGAAATAACAATACAACACAGACCAAAAATAAATAATTGTTTCTGGAATTGTAAGGGGATTTCGTGTTTATCCTTGATACTCTTTAAAAATGACGCAGAACAAAAACATTAAATGGACATAGATAGAATGACGCATAATCCCCTCTTTGATCTTTAAAAATTATTGTACAAAATATCACATTGATAGATAGTAGTGTCTGGTGTGCGTTCAAGATTCTTATTGAGTTCCGCGTTTTATTTATTTATTTATTTATTATTTATCAACGAAAAATTCTGTGATTATTTTATATTATTACCATATCACAATGAGACTCAATCGACAAAATAATTGTCTGGTATTGAGATTTAATCCTATATCGCAAACATCAAGTGAGTATTGATATTATAATTATATTGCGCCAATACCAAATTAATTAAAATTTCAATAATTTTCGACTATTCAATACAACATGAATCATTGATTATTATTTTGTTTTATTTTATTATTAAATTGCGTATAAATCTATCTTAAATATTGTTGATTATCAATAAAAAAATCACATGATCAGGGTTGAATCCATCTGTTCGAGGGTATATACATATACTGTTTTTAAACAATTGTGTGAGTCATCTTTTGGAAAATCATCGAATAATAAATATCGGGGTTGTTTTCAAATAATCCCTCTCACTATAAAATCTTTGTATTATTATGTAGCTATTATAAAAGAGATTTGTTAGGGTTGAAATTTTATGAATCACTACTCTATTAGAGTGGTATTTAAATAATTTTTGTTCAATTAAATTAGTAATTGTGACATTTTATTTTCGAGTATTCGATTTTTAAAAGAAAACAAATTAATGTAGTAATTCTAAAATTACGTCAATTCTTCATGGTAAAGAATCGTGAAACACACTTAATATGACTCATATTATTTCTATTTTATTATTTATTTATGTTTTTGTTGTTTGATTTTTTTTTACAGGAGGTCATACAGAGTTCCATCGTAAACACAAAGAATTCTGTGAGGATACATTAGTAACTGGTTTAACAACAAAAGGTATACCACCATCAACATCATGTCCAGCATTAACTGATATTGATTCACATCCAGCATCACGTGTATTACCATTTTTATATCTTGGTAATAGTAAAAATGCTGCTGATTTATCATGTTTACAAGATTTAGGTACAACATGTGTATTAAATGTAACACCACAAATTGTTGGTTATCATGAAACTAATGGTATTACATATAAACAAATACCAGCTACAGATTGTGGACATCAAAACCTCAAACAGTATTTTGAAGAAGCTTTTGAATTTATTGGTAAGTCATTATTATTATTATTATTGTTATTGTTATGTATTTTAAATTTAAAGAGAACGATGAATCATTTGACTTTCCAATAAGTTCTTTTTTTGTGAAATTTTCTTAGAAGGTATTGTTTTGATTCAAATTGCGTAAAATCCCAAACAATTGTATTTTCTTTTAATTTTTGAGTAATAATAATAACAATAGTTTCTGTATGAGTCAATCAGGAAATATATGGTCATACCGTTCGTTTATTTTAAAATAATCATCCCTTATCTAAATAGTATTTATCGGAAATGATTCACAATGTTAATCTATTCATCACCGGGACCTTTTTTTTAGGCTCTTTCAATTTATAGATCAACTAGTGGTTGTTAAATGTTGGGAAGTTAACCGGAACTTTGGTATGTTTTTTCCCCTCCGTTTGGATTTGTATGTATATATATATATATATATATATATACATATATGTTTGTGTGTGTCACTATCAATTCATTGTTCCAAAGAGAAAACACAAATATACATACATAGAAAGAGATAGATATAGTTTTTATGAATGATCTCTCGTATTTTAATACATTTGGCGGCGGGGTAACGTCCTTGTCGAATGTTTTGAGTCACACCAATCATTACTCATCCTACTCATTTTCCAAGGGCCGTTGGCCCGATGTTCCCGTGACTCATTCACAATATATCCCGTATTATCAACCATATGTACAATTCTAAACAATAACAACAATAACAAAATGTTGATAACAATTAGAGTGCCCCAAAAAACATGTTTTATATCCCCCATATCCTCTGTGGAAATTATTTCAATTGATAAATATTAACGGTGATCCACGGTATTAGTCATTGTAATAATACGATAATACAACTTTTTTTTGGTATTATGTGCGTAAGTGTGACGATGGTTGATGGAGGGCGAGAGGGTGTTTATTTAACGTATTTATTTATTCATGCAATGTGTCTGTAGTTGAATTTTGTTTCACTATATTTTAATAAAAAACATACTCTTCCGGTTTTGATAAAACGATTGTTTTGCAAAAATATCTAATCAACACAATATTTTTTTTAGATAGTTATTGTTGAAAATATTTAGAAGGTGGATCTCTTTTTTTTAAAATAGACTAGACGAATATAGAACAAATTTTCAAAGAATGACTCATTTTCTAATTCTATTTTAAAATCAAACACCATCCGAATGTGTGTATCTGTATCTTTCTGTATGTGTGAACGTTTTATTTGTTGTTTATTATATTAATGATTGATTAATATGACAAATACAACTAAATATGTATAATTGGTTGCATAATTAATTAATTAAAATTTTCTTTTTATTTATAGAGAAAGCAAGAAACAATGGTTTAAGAGTTTTAGTACATTGCCAAGCTGGTGTATCACGTAGTGCAACAATAGCAATTGCTTATATTATGAAATATAAAAAACTTTCAATGGTTGAAGCATATAAAATGGTAAAAGCTGTACGACCAATCATATCGCCTAACTTGAACTTTATGGGCCAGTTGCTGGAACTAGAACAAAGCTTGCGTGGTAACAATACTAACAATACCAACAACAACAATAACAGTAATAATAACAACAATACCAATATTAATAATAATAATAATAATAACAACAATAATAATCAGTGTCGTTGGACACAACAATCTGGTGATGAAATTACTCAAAGTTGTAGTGTTTAATTTAAACATTTCACTTAAAAAATTTCCAATTGTTATTATTATTATTACTCTTGTGAATAATAGAGACGTTGAGAATCAATTTTTAAATTCAGTCATACGACTCGCCATTATAATTTAATTCTAGTCTTTATTTATAGTGCAACAAAGATTATCTAAAATTCAATACAAGATATTGTAAATAAATATTTTAGTGGTACAAATATAATTTATTATTGCAGTTACTTTATCAATTAGTTATATTAATGCAGGTAAACATTTAGATTTTATTGTGAATTTTTTTTTTAATCAATTGATTGATTATAGTTCATAATGAAGTGGGTGTTATTATAATTTTCAGTAGTTATTAGGTTTGCTTATGGTGGTTTATTTGCAGATTCTTTCTTTTCTTTTAGATAATCAATGATTTGCACTATATTACGAAAATGGCTGTGTACCAATAAAGATATTAGATCAAAAAATGATGTTTAATTAATTAATTAATTTTGTTTTGTTTCTATTTACGGGAACGGTTTAGTTCGTTAAGAAGATAGAAGCAATTGCTTTATTGTGTTTGTAATGAAAATAATTGTGAAAGAGAATGACAAGTCGTGCATTCTTCGATATGTGAAAGAATTTTTTTTTATTTAAGTTACAACCAAATGTCATGTAGTGTTTATATATTAATAATGCGGATTTGAAGCCGGTCTTATCATTATTCTTTCTTTGTGTATAGAATTTATGTTGCCATAGTTAATAATTTTCCTAATGTTTGAAAGTCATTTTTGTTCGTTTTAGTTTATAGTTTGTATGTTAAGATTTTCCATGTTCGCTTTAATTACGAAGTTTTCTGTTTGCTCGGTTTTAAAATAGTTCAAGTATTTTTTATGTAATTATATAAATATTATACATACCTATAAATATAAATATATTTATTTGAAGTTTATAAATGTGATTTTCTCATAGTATTTAAGTCATCATTCGTTTATATTTGTATATATAAATATTGAAAAACAAGTGTAGCTAAATCGACTACCATCTAAATGAAAATTTGACAATGCACTTATTATAATAATGAAAAATTGTATATAATGACACTATCGAATTTGACAATTTTGTGCCTTTAAATGATTTTTGTAACAAACTTATTATTTAATAGAATTCATAAATCAGACTGTATCTTGAATTTAAATCGTTTTATTCAAGATAATTAAATTTAAAAAAAAAACATTTGTGTTTGATTGCTCCTTATCCTTTGATATTAGAGAAATATAATCAAATTTAATAATAAACTTATTAAAATTTATTGTTTCTCTATAAAGACCATTTACAATTCTTCATGATGTGATGGGAATTTCTTCAATATAGCATGATATAAATTATAAAATGCATAAACACTAACTGTTATTATAACAATAAGAGCAACACCGAAAACAACACTTAGAAAACTACCATCGATAACACCGATTTGATTACTACGTCGTGTATCATCAAAATCACCAGTCCGTTGGCGCTCCGCTATTAAACGCTTCATGTTGTTCAATCTTTGGCGTAATTCATCGACGGTGTCTTCGCCGTTTTCTGAAATATTCCAAATTAAAAATTTATATGACTGCATCTAGACAACCAACAATACACTACAATATTTTCTTAGTTGTATAATTTTTATGGCAGAATAGATGAATCGCATCTAAAATTTTGGGGATTCCTACTAAATGTCCGACTAATTATTGCAAGCGTTGGATTTATTTGTTAAAAAAAGCAGAAAATTTGCGTTGTAAAATTTTCAATTTAAATAGAAACTGTGTTTAGAGACGATTCTTATTGAAAACGTTTGGAGATTTTTTTAATTTGATAACGATGGTCTTTAGAACGTAATCGGGCTAAGGAGTTCCTTAGGATGATGTTAATTTGACGGCTGGATCGTACAGGTGTAAATCTATTTTTCTTACCTTCATCCATTGTTGTGTTGACGTCGTCAACAAGGCAACACTGTCATTATTGATTGAAGTCAAATAGAAACTGGACCATGTAACAGGGAAACTGGGAAAAACTGGATGTGAGAAAAGATGAAATACCGATCCACCCCTAAATGATACTAAAATTGTGCGCAAGCCTGTCACATAATAATACAAATCCTGATCATTTTAGCTTGTTACAATATCGTCAATTTGTTTTCTTGTTTCAAGATTTAATCATTTTTGATTTGAATTATGTGTTAATTATATTTAAATTTAATTTAAATTATTGCTGAATTATAGTGGTGCTAAAGCTGATGATTATTTTTTTAACGTAAATTGTGCGAAAAATCTGTTCAAAATTATTCGTGAATTTATAAATAAATTTTGGTGTAAGTTGTTTAAACCAGAAAAAAAAAGCCAAAGAAATTTGTTGTTTTCCTTATTTTTCTGTTGCCATTTAATTTTTGCACTAATCGATGTCGAAATATATGTGACACCTTTTCTCTTCTTCTATATATGACAAATAAAAGAGAATCTATACATTTAGATGATGAGAGGGAGAGAGAGAGAGCGAGAGAATCGACGTTGTATATTAAATGTTGATATTTGTTTAAAGTATGATAAATGGATTATTAAATTAAATGGGTGCTAGAAGAAGTGTTCTATTGGATTTTTAGTTAATTTTAAATGTTAATATATAAGTAGATGTCTTATAAAAGTGCTCGATTGTACTATGTGTTGCTGACAGGTTCTCTTCATATTTTGGTTTTAGTTTATTTTTAATGTTAAAGCTAGAGCTTTTGAAATTGAAAATTAAGCCAAAAAAAAAACTACCTAGACCAAGTGTTACGGGAGCGTTTAAAGGCGCAGCTCTAGACAACCTTAATAATGAAGATGTATTGATTTGGTTGTAATAGGAAAGGCAATTGACAATTAGTGGTTTATATATTGTCATTAAAGCAATAAAACTGGTGATAATAGATTAGATTACAAATAAAAACATAGAAAAAATGCTCCATTATAATAATATGCGATGCAAGTGTTAAATGTATGTAGAAAGGAACAACAAAAGCGTTATTTAATAAATTTTAGAACGCGCGCGAGTGTATTCAGGGTGTCCGGGATGTTATCGATCTCCTTTTATTGGAAAGGATGCTGGGATTATTGGGGCCTAACTACTGCCACGTGTTCTGTGTCCCTCTATTCTTGTAGAATCCTTAAATTATTCCTTATTTTCTCCTATTTGTTGATTTGTATAATGGGATAACGAAGCTGCCCCCATGTTGAAGATTCCCGCACGTTTTAAACAATGTGACCTCAGTGTTTCCCTTGCGTTTGATTATTGTGACTGCATTGTCAACATGGGTACTCGTGCTGCTGCATGTAAGCAACTTTATACCTTCTATGTTGTATATTTCACATTCTGTATTATATTATTGTATATATAAACATTACCTTAAACACACAAATATAGATGTCATACATATTTTATAATAACAAAAATTATTGGTATTGACTAAAATTTTACTAGTCAATGTTAAGAATTTGTCACGATTTACAGAGAAATAAACAGAATTAATATAGAGATAATTTCGATTAGTTACAGCCAAAATACGCAGCTTATATGACTACCAACTGCGTCTTATGCAGGGAGCTATGCCCCCTCCGTCAGGAGTTGACATAGCAAATACCGTCAAATACTTTTCACAAACTCTTCTAAGTATACACAAAATCAAATAAACTAACAAGTCCCAAAATACTGTAAACATCTCCAGTATAAATGGGACTGTATACATGCAATACGAATAGCTAACAAAATTGTTCTTTTTTTTAGCTGTCCTTAAAGATGTACCAGATTCACCGTTCGATTTACTTAAAGATCCAGAAATGGATTCTGTACGTATGGGATTATTTCCAAATTTAGATTATAAAGGATTATACAACTCATTAATACCCCTAATAGAAGTTGCACCATTAATCCAATATGGATTGCATAGTAAATTACGTTTAAATAAAATTTTATATAAATTACAATTTTTGTAAATTTCCAGCCTTTGGTCACGCTACATTGCAATGTCTTGGATGTCTTCTACCTTTCTTAGAACATGACCTGATTGATAATTTATCATATTTAACAGCATCTTCAATAGCAGTCTTACCAAGTAGTCTACATCAAGATATCATCAATACACTATGCTTTTATATTCTACCATTCACAATAAGTATAATTAATTACAATTTAATTGAATTTAAATAAAAATAGAGTAATTTTAGCACGTCATGGCAGTCGAGAACAGGATATTTGTCAATCAGTTGCCGCAATAATAATGATGATATTTCAATATTCGACAAATCCAGCCCATCATTGTCAACTATTAGAATGTTTAATGACATTAAAGCAGAATATATTAAAGGATATGTTAAGTGTTATTGCTTATGGTACATCAACAGCACGAGCATCAGCTGCAAAATTATTATTCTATTATTGGCCTACATTTAATGCTAATTTATTCGATCGCAGGAATTTGATTTGTAAATTCGCCGGTAATACAACGAATTTCGTTCGTTCGTTTAAGTTTAGATTTATTGTAATTTTGTAATCAGATCCACAGCCCTTTGTTTGTCAACGTGATATGTGCCCAAATGCTGGAAACGCTGAAGCTGCTAAAGTTTGTTATGATCATTGCATATCGATAACGTTTGCTAGTGATACACCACCACCGCTATATTTGTGTATTGAATGTGCAAATGAGATACACCGTGAACATCCAAATCAAATGTTCTTTGATATTCTACATCCAATGCAACAAGTCTCTATGGTTTGTGAAAATAAAGTAAACGAATAATTTTTGTTAAAATAACATAATTTTAATAATAACGCTAATATAGAATTGTAGATCAACGGATAAATCGGCAATTTCGATATGTTTCTCAACGGAGTGTGCCAGTTACAACGGGAACCATCCGATACGGTACTGTGAACAGTGCCATAATAATCGACATAATAACAGAAGAGGTGGTGATCATATCGTACATAAAAGTCTACCACCTACATGGAGCATGGATCTTGAAATGCAAAATTATATGGTCGAAGCTATTGCTAGGTAATACAGAATTTATAGCAATTATCACATTTATTGATTCGTATTTAATGCTAGTTTGTTGAAAGAAGCGAAAATTCCAACCGAAACCAATAAAGACAACAAAGATAATAAAGATAATAAGGATAATAAAGATAACAAAGATAATAAAGATAATCAAGATAATCGATCACCAATACCATCTATTGACAATATAACGATCGAAGAACGTCAACTTTTAGGTAGATATGGCGTATGGTTGTTGGTCGGACGATGTACACCAACCGATAATACACCAGTCGAAGTATTAGGACGTTTATTAACGATGCTATTTCATTGGTTCCATATGACTGCATACTCACATGACGGTAGAATACTTATCGGGTAAAAAACCGTTAATTTTCAATGATTCAATCTGATATTGTAGGCCAAGAAGAGACTACTTTGGAGAAATTGAAGACGGAAAGTGTATGTGGTTGGTTGAGAGATATCAGCAAAACGCATTATAAATTATTCATTTCATGCCTTCTACCACATCCACCGGAATATGCCCGAATAGGAGGCCATTGGTAATTGATTAAAAATAATAAAAGCCAAAATTATAATCTATAAATTAATAGGGATACATTAGCGTCAAGAACATCACATCTAAAAGACGGTCTAAATCGTTTATTTTGCTTAGTACCTTACGAAGTGATTACGCAAGATATTTGGGATTATGTTATGCCGCACTGGATGGAAGCTATAGTGAATGATGTTGCCGAAAAAGAATTATCAGAACTTAAGATTATTTTAAGTAAAATATTAGATACCGAAATGAGCCCTTTGGGTTTTGATGCCAAGAAAATGTATCACTTTGTTGCAATACGATTCCAAAAGACTAGTGCAAAAGTTCAAGAACAAGCACTACATTGGCTCCAAGTAAGTAAACATTCACAATTTAACTCGTTATTTTGTGTTTTGATGTTTTAGACATTAACAATGTTGGAGATTATAATTCCGTTACATTTACTTTTCGATATCTTTGAAGATGGTGTTTGTTATATGAAAGGTGGTATTGATGGTGATCCAAATGAGAAATCGATAAAATATCATGATGTACATGTAGAAGACGAATCAGTACCGAACTCAATTTGTAAATGAATAAAAAAAAACTTATTTTTTAATAAGAAAATTTTGTATTTTACGTTGTAGCTCCAGTGATTGAAGATTGCGATTCGGCAAAAACATCATTTTCGGACGATGAAAACCGTAATTCACAACAAACAGAGTTTCAAACAGATGCTGAGCACAATTTATCTTGTTGTATATTGATGTTAGATATTTTATTGAAGCAAATGGAATTACAAGATATCGATAAACACACAGGATTGAATTCGTCGTTATCTAAAGATGTTTGTTGGTTGTTAAAATGTATGATAACAGCAGCATGGATTGGTAAACATTCATGCTCAACAAAAGCTGAATGTAGTTATTGTGAATCTAGTATTATGTGGCATCAATTATCTTTACAATTAATCAAATATCTATCGCCAATTTACCCTGCACATCCTCCCGATGTAAGCATTTTCTTTACATAATAATTATAGTGTTAATTAGCGTATTTATTACAGCCGCCTCTTGAGGAGAATTGGGATGATTTCAGTAGAAAATCGCCACCGGACAACGACAAGAAAGAAACGAAATCCGATGTTGTTCTCAACATGCCAATTCCAGAAGTTCATTCTGTAGGAGGCGTTCTAGTTCATATGCCACACGTGTGTTCTGTACGAAACGTAGTGTTAATTCTCAAACGGAAAACACTAATCAAATTTCCGTTTGGGATTTGAAATACAGTAGTAGCATGTCAAAATTTATCATAAATTTCAACCCTTCAAATCAACTAAATTATATGCATATTGGAAAAATATTTTCTATTATTTGTTGTAGATAATGACAGCAACTGTTGAAACTGTATCCGAACAACTTGATTTAGCCTCAATAATTCCAGCCGAAAATGTCGTTTCAGCTGTTGCTAGAGCCATAACGTTGACTGAATCGGATGTTGGGGCGGCAACTGTACAAGTTGCTAAGCCTCAAGTGATTGGTGAGAATGATGAACCTATCGATACAGAATCTGGTGATGACATGGAGAATTTTTGGCAAACATCTGTTGGGAAATTTAAATTTTCCGTTGATGACTTACCCAAACCGCTGCAATATATTCACCAACTCCTACAAGAATTGCCTAAAGTCGACAAACCTGATATACTCTATTATATGCTACAATGTTTAAACATTTTGATATTACATGGCGATGCTTGTACCAAAGCCTCTAAGGAGCACAGAGGCTTTTTTATTTGGTGCCAAGAAAATCTATTGATCAAAAGGTAAAAATTATCGAATCCTAGATTTTCTCCATATTTAAGAACGATTTTAGTTTATGGGAATTGTGCAATTCTGAACATTCACACATTTGCCAAGAAGTAGTACCGTTACTGCTTCACTGTATCACCTTGCCGGCTGGTTCCGATGTATTTTGGCGTGTTATCCAGGAAGAATTTCATAGTAGTGATTGGGGTGTTAGATTTATTGCAGTTGAAAGAGTTACAGTAATTGCAAGATTTATGGATTCAAGTCCACTAAGAAATTTACCTCATTTACAAGCAGCATTAGCCAATGCTTTCTGTTATTTGATTTCAAGTATTGATGATACCAATATTTATGTTGCACAAAGAGCTACTTTATATCTGGGAACAATCCATGATTCCGCTATAAAAGTATAATAAATTATTTTTAAATTGTTTTATTTGGATTAAATTTACATATTTCTAGTCTTTGATAATGTGTTTGGAAACCCAATTCGATACCGTCATCGTCGATAGGCCGATGGTACTACAATCACTTTATCAACTGCACAATTCGTTAAGTGAAAGGAAAATTTTAACATGGGAATTTTTCCTGAATCGTTTCGATACACTGTTTCTAGAAGCCCAGATTACTTTGGAAAAAACTGGAGATATATCCTGTCTTCGAGGTAATAATAATAATACTAGACTAAAACAAATGGAATATTTATAAAAAATTTCAGATCTACGCAATACTGATTTAAATAGTGAAGCATTTTTGAAAAAATTACATCGTGCACATGAGGCTCTGTCACAATCTGATGCTAGTGCAACCAGTTCGATGAAAACTTTAAGTGCTAGTTTCGGTACTAAGTGGCCTTATAAGCGAACAATGTCAGCACCTGCATCAATCGTACCACGTCATGATAGTAGAAGTAATTATTAGTTTTTCCTTTTTTATTGTTGTTGAATTTGATAATATTCAAATTTTTAGTAATTACAGAAACGAAGGAGAAAATTTACAGTCGCCAATATTCAGCACCAATTCTAAAACGGAAAAGTTCACGCTTTGGACTCGGTCAGTTTATAGGCACTAGTTCCAGGTAGAACCTAGATGTAGTATAATAGCTGCTGCATGAATGTGTGTAAGTTAATATTTAATTCTAACAAGAATTAAACAAATGGAACAATTACGCATGGCTTTATCACTATTTTGTATCTTTAGTTAAATTTATCTTACTCTTATTTCTTTTTCCTGTTATTATTACAGATGGTCACATGCATTCATTGAATATGCCAGATGATTCAAATATTTTAAATTTCTTACAACGTGTCATCGATTTAGAAGAAGCCGATAAAGAAACAATGCATCTTTTAGTCTTTTTATTACTGCAATTTTTATCAAGATCGGACCAAGCATATCCGGCTGAAGAGAGAAATTTATCAAAAATCCAAGGAATTGTATTAAGGCATTTATATTTATTGCTCGGTTACAGTCAGAATGATAGAGGGTTGTATTTACCACCACAAAGATTACGTTCATCGCCTGCTTTTAGCGTATTTTTATCAAATCTACCACAATTGCTTGATCAAAATAATTTGATGGGTCGACTATTATTGCCGACTTGTTTAATTTTATTACAGTACGCACCTTCCCCTTACTACATTTCAAACACTTTAGATTTCCAACAGCCTACTTATAGTTTATGGACGCTAGAGCCTCATTTTAGAAGAAATTGGTTGATGTCCTTAGTTGTATTGCTGTACAAGGTAACAACGTAGTATTTTTGGGCAGTCTGTTTACTGGTTTATAATTTTAATTGTAGTATCAATACAATCAACAACCCCATTGTATGCAATTAACATCTTTAATACGTATTGTTTTAAATACTTTGGACGCCCAGCATCACCATTGTAGAAGAATACCGGCTACGATAATAATGGGAGCGCTGCCTTCACGCTCCCGAGATGTGAGCCAACCATCATTAGGTACAGAAAACGAACATCCAGAAAGGACAACACCACCATTATCGCCTATGTTCTCATCTGATGGTCAATCAGTTCAAGTATCGATCAGTTCAAAAGGCGGTAAAGCTCAAGTTATGTATGCAAAACCATCATCAACAACAAGTATGGAAACACATTGGGAAGAAGCGATACAATGCATTCAACCGGATAAGGCTTGGGATAAAAATTTAAAGAAATTCACTGATTTTAGTACAGATGCTGATGATACTGAATCTGAATTGATAGCAATACCGGAAAGCGATATAAGCGACAGTACATTACATGGGAGCATTCAGGACTCATTCGATGACGGTATGGATGATAATTATTATAATTTACATCATACAATTAGCCATATTAATAAAATTCAAGAAATAGGTGATACTATAGGAGCGAAACCAGCAAAAGAACATATAGGAAAAGCTACAAATAAACGACCAACATGGATTATTGGAAGTGAAGATGAGACTGTTAGTAAAAAATATCAAGAGGCACCCAACAATATTTGTGATCATTCATCGAAAAATTGCGCAAGATTAAATTCAACTTCATCAATTAGCTCAGTAAATGGTTCACAATACATGAAGAATATCAATGAATTCCACCGGCAAGTGACCAGATCGATTGAAGCACAACAAAGTAAACCCACCCCTTTAGGAAAACATAAAAAAGTCATAGAACCTAGTATTACACCGGTTTGTACGCCAGTTTCTGACTTTGATGATTCCTATAAACATAATCATGGATTATTACAAGCTCCGTCTATTGAACGTTTACTGCCAATTGGGGCAATGCGACCATCTGAATCGCTCAAAGACAACGTATTTGCATCGTCATTAGAATCACAATTAGAAATACCCAGTCAAGAACGATTATTACCGATAGGACAACACAGTAAAGACATATCTCAGTTGGTCGATAAAGTTCGACAAGCTTTAGGAATTAATTCACAATTAAATAAACCTGATACGAAAAAAATTGATAAACATCAAACAAATAAAGAGGAATCAATCCAAACGCACAGTCCGCGTAGATTAATCAAACAAGTAGCGTTAGAAAGTCCACCAAATCAACCAGATTTGGAAGATAATGGAGTTTTTTATAAAAATACAAAAACGGACAATCAAAGTACTATATTCGATTGATTATTTTAATTAAAATTATTAATTAACGATTTTAAGGGGACACAGTTTTTAGTCAACGCCAACGTATGCGCAAAGTCGGACCGTTTACAATTGGAACAGCTCACGATCCTCGCCGACCCGGTGCCTGGCTTAGCCCACAATTATCCCCAAAAATAGAGGGTAGCGATATGAAACAAAGCTCATTTCGCATTGGTGATGAATGCGTTAATGAGCGTTGTTCAGAATGCGGTATGGTTAGAGAGGAGTATAGCGATGAAGAAATCGGCTTGTGTATTGTTACATTAGGCACATTTATCCATCGAGAACCAGCATTAGCCGCCCCATTATTACCGGATATCTTAAGCACAGTTTCAAAGTAATTAATTTGTTGATTGTATTTCAAGTATATTTTGATAGAGGAATATTTTAGAATGGCTACAAATGCAATGTACCCGTGGCAGAGTGAAAGTAACATCCATTTACCGGGTGGTGCGATTAGTGTAGCCCATCAATTTTTACGATGTGTCCTCCATCAATTAGCACCGAACGGTATATTTACACAAATGTTTCAAACAAATGCTGCTGGTAAAAAATTAAAATTTTCACAAAATTTTCGTAATAATAATCGATATTTTTCCCTCAGAAAAAATTCGAGTGCAATTTTTTAAAAACGTCATACAAGCTCTTATCGATTTTAATGAACTAAATCCTATAGCACCCTTACAACTGTTACTTGAGGTTCTTCAAATATAGTTTGCATATATATTTTTTTTTATAAATATCATAAAATTTCAGACGTTAAATTCGAAGAAAACATTACCACTTGATAGTCTACCAATAATACTTCAAAATATGGCATGTTATTTGAATTGTTTACCATTAGAAACTGCATTAGGTTCAAATACTCCATTGTGGAGTACTGTTTTACAACAACTTGAAATTTTATATAGACGAATGCAATTTATATTGAATACATTCGATGATATTACGCCATTATTGAAAATTATGATTTCAATTTTCAAAATACCGCTAATTTCCCAGCACAAGGTTGGTATTTTATTCCTAGACACAAGGTGTTGGATCTAAATATGGTTGATACTATGATGAGCGATTCGAAGAATTTGTAGGAAGTTCCCTGGAGACCATTTTAGCAAAATTAGAACCTTGAAGATCATTTGGAAGTTAGTCAAAAAACCATCGTTTTGGACAATATTGCAATTTTCTAAGATGAGCTAAGCACGTAAAACGACTAAGAATGACTCAAACATCCTCTCAATATTGATTTTGTTCGTTTAACTCCATTGCATTCTACGAATAATGAGAAACATTTCCATCTGTTGTAGAGTGCATTGGAGAGAAACAAAAAAAAAAGTGTTAGCAGGACCTTGAGTCACTTTTAGTCATTTTAAGTGTGTAGCAATTTTTAGAAAATCGTGACACATCATAAACGAGCGTTTTTGATTAAATTTGAACTCAGATTCTCTCTAGGGACTCCCCTACAAATCTTTGATGTAGTTTTCGGATCGCTCGTCAACTAATAGTAGTTTCGTATTTACCTCCGACACTCTGTATTATACCTACAGCATGTTTCTTCTTGAAGTAACACTTTATTTACAACTCTTTTAGGGTATTTTGGAGCCATTTTCTAAAGTACTAAGTTTTGCCATTCAAATGAGCATTTTAAGGTACAATTGTTTGGTAGAAATATGTTATTTGTGTAATAGAGCCTTCACCAAGGTAATTCTATTTTAATTATCGAATTTCATGTAAAAAAATCTTTAACTTTTTAGGAAAGAGATAAATTAATTTTGAGCCGTATGGTTGTTTTCGAATTAATTCAAGTATTAAAATTTAAAATAACAATACCAGACTCGAATCTTCTGATGTTGATCAATTTAGTTTTACAAGTATTTTTATAATATAATTTTTCTAACCCACAGATACAGGACTTCGAACCGAAAGTGAACCGAAAACAGAAAAAAAACCGAAATTTTGATTGGAACGAAATCCGGAGCTAAACCGAAAATAAGAACCGTTTCGTATCGGTTCTAGCGTACTGCTTAACACAATCTCCGTCTCTTTTTTTCATCTCTTTTGTCTTCCCCGCTTCGGAACTGAGTCTAAACTCCCGATTTCGATGATTTTGTCGTTCGTGCTCATACTCAAAATTAAGGGAGATATTGGGGGTTGAAAATTCGTTTTTCTTAAATATCTCTGTAAAAGTTCAATATTTTTTAGTAATTTAAAAACTAAATAATATAGATTCGCTAGGGCTATAAAAAGGTGTAAGCCGAGTTTTCATCCCTTGTTGAGGGTAGATGAATTTACTACTTTTTATGTTTTTTTTTTTTGGCAATTGCTACCCCGTGGTAAAACATATCGTTGTGAAAATTGTTCTGCTAATAGAAAATTAGAAAACAAAAGTTACTTGTTCGAGGGTTTTCTGTATTTAAAATATTTACCCTGTAATTTAAAAATTTTAAAATTAATCATTCTACATTGAAACAAAAACAGAAAAAGCCGTTATTTTTTCAGGAACGAAAGCCGAAAGTGAAACAATTATATTGTTTTTTGATAAAGCGGAACGAAAACCGGAACGAAAAAATGAAACGGTTCGAAGCCCTGCACAAAAATGTGGAATGTATTCGTTGTTCTACACTTCCGTGGGACGTTCTGTATATAATTTAATTATTGCCGATTTGTTGTTAGGATGTCGGCGGTTCGATTCCTAATAATGTGGTAATGAAAGATTGTCCATTGTTATCATCAGAGTACGGTCATGGTGTAATAACAGGCATATCAGAATGTATGAAATTACATTTAAACGATATAATAGAATTTTTAACCGATTTTCATACGATATCAAAAATGAAAAGCTATTGTAAAGGCATCAATGTTGGTTTAAATGAGGATACTTTAGGCGGTTTAATAAAATGTAGTGTAGCACAATATTTAGCATTGGAAATAACTAAAGGTAATGGTCGTGATAATAGAGCGGTTATTCGTTATTTCCCTTGGTTGTACAATACATCAACAATACAACAAACGTAAATTTTATCAATTTTTATCGTAATTTTGTTATTATTATTTTTTATTATTTAAATTGTTAGACCAAGAGAATTTGTTGAATGCATCGGTCATGTACGTTTATTATCATGGTTATTATTAGGATCATTAACTTATACAGCATTGCATGGTGTAAGTCAAACACAAAATTCCAGTCAACCGATACCACAGGAGGCTTCATGTCAAATAGCTGATCATATACAAACAATAATGGCCGGATTTGCCGAACAACCGAAAACGTCCGTCCTTCATATGTCTTCCTTATTTCACACATTTATTTTATGTCAATTATGGACAGTTTATTTAGAACAAAGTCTAAACACACACATGCCGATAACTGAATCATATAATGTAACTATGAATATATTATTTGAATTTTGGGGTAAAGTAACACCATGCATACTCCAATTAATACAACAATCAAAAATGGTGAATTAATTAATATTAATCAATTATTAAATAAAAATTATTTAATTTACTTTTTAGTTAAGCGAAATAGTGAGCCTCCACTTTCTAAGTATGTTAGAAGCTTTGTTAGAGTGTCATTCAACATTCGTTGCAAAACTTCTACCACTTTGGACACCGGTACTTTGTTCGAACCAAATTCATGTATGAACACTATTACTTTAATAATAATAATAACAATAATAATAGGGACGCTTCAACGCTTAGGCGAAATTGACGCCCTCCAAATCATATTTCAATAATAATAATAATAATAATAATAAAATTGAATCGTGAACAGGAAGCGATTTAGACAGTCGGTTTGTTTAAAATTTTGAGACTTTTTTGAGGAACTTTACTTGTCCATCTAGCTCTTGATGCGTCCCTGTATAATAACAATAATAGGTAATTATTAACATAATTTATTATTGTAGCTACCTGGACATTTACAAGTACGTTTACAAAGTTGTCGCAATTCCCCACCAACAATCCATTCAGAAATTCTAGCCGATAAAACAAAAGTAAATTTACATAATTCAGTATTATTAAAATGGTTACAAAGATTACAATTTAAAATGGGACAAATCGAATTACAGTCATCAACAGCAACCCAATTCTATTCGTTATAAAAACTAATTGTTATTAAAATTGTGGAAACATTTATACGTGAATAAAGATATACAATTATAATAAAAAAATTTCTTAAATGTTCAAAAATGGTGGATGCGCCTGACTGGCTAGCTCAACGCGGTCCTGTCGGAGATAACGAGTGTCAGACCACAACAAGATTTACAGCCGAAACCAAAACCTAAGCTTCAGCATCGGTCTCAGTTTCGGCCGAAGCCTAAACTTATTTAAACATATGAAAATTTCGATTGTATGCGTTTTGGTACGGCCGAAGTTTCAGCTGATTATTGACCGAAACCGAAACCGAATTCGAATCTTCGGTGAGTCACTAGAAACAAGTTAGCAGAGCCGGCCTTAGCAAGTCTTGCTCTCTCGGCAAAAAAATTTCGAAGCCCCTCCAGAAATAACAATGACGTCAGAGTAATTATTTCGGGGGATGAGCGGTCATAACGATATACATGAAATTTTAACCACAACATAAGGTGTGTTTCACCAACAATTGATCAAATTATGTTGTGTATAGATTGTTCTAATAGAAAGTTCAGAAGTGATAAAATAAATTCCGCTGTGTTTCTATTTCTTCGTCTATATGTAAAGTTAAGTATAATGTTGTAAGAATCTTATCGTTAGTTGCAACAACCCAAGTTATGGGTGATAGTGTACTCTGCACACTTAATTTAAATGCAACGGTGTTTTTTTTTTGATCTTTCTAATAAATCAGAGCGAATTTTAATAATATATTTGTTTATTTTCGAACAATATCTTTCTTCTTTAACTGTTTTTTGTGGCCATCTATTTTTAATTACTCCTCGTACCAATTTTGAGTTTCAATTAGTACTAAATAGATTGCATATCCGCGCAAAATTCTGATATAAATAAAAAAGTACTCACTACTTAGCAGCATCTCTGCTCCTGTCCCACGCTGTTCGAACCTACTGTAATTATGAGAAAAAAAATGGAGTGATTTTGGATTAATAGCTTGGATGTTTCGACTTACCCTTTCGTTGAACCTTCTGTCACCTAATTCCAACGGATGACTAACTCCTTCGTCCATAAAAGCACTAAAACTTCACTATTTATTTATTTAGTTAGTTAGTTAGTTAGTTATTTGCTTATTTAATTATTGATTGATTACTATCACTTCGCTATACCGACTGTCGGATCTAAATATGGCGATTTTCATGAAATTTCTATTATTTGACGAGCGATTCGAGTAATATCTTCAAGATTGTTAGCAGGGTCCCTAGCGACCATTTTAGTAAAATTTGAACCTCGTAGCTCATTTAGAAGTCGGTCAAGAACGCTCGTTTCTGACGATGTCGCGTTTTTCAAAAACTTGCTTCACACATAGAGTAACTTAGAATAACTCGAGGATCCTCCCAAGATTGATATTTTGTCCTTCTCCATTGTATTCAGAAACAGGTAAAATGTTTTGCATTTTTTTCTAGAATGCTATGGAAAAAAGCAAAAAAAATCAATGTTTATGGCGCCAACGAGTCATTTCTAGCCAAGACAATCGTTTTTGATCAACTTACAGATAAGCCACAAGCTTCTAATGCTGTTAAAATGGTCTCCCGGGAGCCCCACACAAATCCTTGAAATATTATTTAAATTGCTCGTCAACTAATAGGAGTTTAATAAAAATCGCTACATGTAGAATTGACACTCGATATTTTAAAAGCATTTATGTAAATTAATTTTTTAATTTTAGATACTGATGTTAACACTACGACGATTAAAACTGAAATGAATAAAGGACAGGTACTGACAAGTCTAGGAAAGAACATTATGTAATTTTTCCTTTGTTGTGGTCTTATCATAACTAAAGATAAGCTTGCCTGTATTTACATGGACAAAAAAAAGTTGAATTAATTTGGATATATTTCGAGATCTCGAAGTTATGCAACAATTAAAAATTGAACAACAATTATACTGTGTAGAATATTTGAAATTTTGGAAATTTACGAAAATTCTCCATTTGTCCAACTATAGAAGACTTGAGACCGACTAATAATAATTAAACAGGTATTTTTTTAAGTGTTAAAAATACTGTAATGATTTTATAGCGAATTTTGTGGTAATTCAATCAAAATCTCTTTTATACAGGATGTTTCTTTAAAAGTGCTCAATTTTTATAAAACTCTCTTATTAGTTACGATGGATTCGAAAAATATTTCAAAGATTTGTAGGGGGGCCTGGACGCCATTTTAACAAAATCAGAACCTCGTAGGTTAATTCAAAGTTGGTTAAAAAAACTCGTTTCTGACACTGTTGAAATTTTCAAAAACGAGCAAAGCACGCAAAGCGACAAAGAATGACTCGTAGAACCTCCCAACAGTGATTTTATTCTTTTTACTCCAATTTATTCTGGAATAGGTGCATAAAGTGTTTCGCATTTTCTCTAGAATGCAATGGTGAAAAGCCAAAATAATAACAATAACTTTTGGAAGGGTCTATGAGTCATTCTTAGTCGTTTTGCGTGCTTTGCTCAATACACTCACGTTTTTTGATCAACTTCCAAATGACTTATGAGGTTCTAATTTTGCTAAATCGGTCTCCATAGCCATAGCCCCCCTACATATCCTTGAAATATTTTTCGAATCGCTCGCCAAATAGTGGGAGTTTCCTATATGGTAAATTGACCGACTTTAAAAAAAATCCTGTATGCCAGATAGACTGCTGCTCATCAAGCTAAGAATAACGTTCTAATAGCCCCGTTACGCCCTCCTTGGTTGCGCCACTGATAAACATAATTTTGATGAAGTAGAACAAGATTACGAATTTACGAAACAATACCGAAAATTTGAGGTTAGGTTTGTTTGTTTCTAACAATTATCAAATAAACGTCTATTATTATTAGTTATGGATTGTAAAGAAATGGGTTTTGTGTTACAAAGTGGCAAAAAAATGCCGTTAATCGGGTGTAAGTATGTTATTGTTATGTCCACAAATAAATTTGACTATTAATCTATTATGTTTTTTCATGTTTGTTCAGTTGGAACATTTCAGATTCGTGGAAGAAAATTAATACGAGACGTTCTTGATTACGCCTTGAGTTCTGGCTATAGACAAATTGGTAAAATATCTGATAGTTATCAAAGAAATAAATTGCAAATATTGTTATAATTTTAGATACAGCTGCTGTTTATGGTAATGAACAAGATATTGGTATGGCTTTGAAAGAATTATTACCCAAATATAAATTGAAACGTGAAGATGTCTTTATAACATCAAAACTTTGTATATACATATATTTGATACTTATTTTGTTTTCTTTATTAACAAAGTGTCAAAAATTTCAGCACCCAGTGATCATGGCGATCGTGCCTTAAAAGCTCTAGAAGAATCGCTCAGAAATTTAGATTGTGATTATTTAGATTTGTACTTAATACATTGGCCTGGTGTTTCTGGTATTCCAGTTAACCATCCAGATAATAAACGACTCCGTTTAACCAGTTGGGCGCATTTAGTTGAAGGTGTTAAAAATAATTTGGTCAGAGATATCGGCGTTTCCAATTATACTATTGAACATTTAAACGAAACACTTCAGAATTGTTGCGGAATCAAACCGTCCGTTAATCAAGTATTTCACTTAATTTTTCAATTAAATATAAAATTTAATTTAAGGCGAATTTTAGGTGGAGTGGCATCCCTATTGCCATCAATCCGATTTGAAGAAATTGTGTCGAAAAGAAGGGATTTTATTGCAAGCATATTCATCGTTAGGCGGTAGTAATAATTCAACGTTAATATCGGATCCGATTGTTTGTAGTATTGCTGAAAAATTGAGAAAAAGCCCTGCACAGGTTCTGTTACGTTGGGCGTTACAACAGAATATCGGTATAATACCGAAAGCTCGCTCAAGAGAACACATCCAGAATAATATCGATTTGAACTTTATTATAAGTGATGAGGATATGAGCGTGTTGAATAGTATCGGTAAAAAAAGGAAATTCGCCTGGGATCCCACAATGGTAGTATAAAAAATGGCAATTTCTAGGCGTAATTATATTTTCATAAATAAATTGAATACAATAGCATACAATTAATAAAAATACTTATTTTTATACTCATTTATAATACTGTAGTTTTTATAGTTTTCAATCATCTGATCGATGTATTCCTAGTTTGAGATCCCGTTCTCGAAATATACCTCAAACTATAACTATTAGTTCTTTGCGTCTTCTGGAATTCAGTAGAACAACACAGCGCCAATATGAAACTCTCGCGAAAACTCTTTGACATAAAACCATAAATTATCGGATTAATACAACTGAAAACCAAAATAATTAATATACTGGGTTATAAGGTAGTCCCTATAGATAATTTTAGCAAAAAGATTATCTCTTAGCTCATTTGAAAGTCGCTCAAAAAACGATCGTTTCTGTCAATGTCGCGATTTTTCTTCAAAGTAGCTGAACACGTGAAACTACTAAGAATAACTGGAGGAGCCTCTCATTGATTTTTTTTGTTTCCCCCCTAGAATGCAATGGAGAAAAACGGGAAAAAATCAATGCCGGGAGGGATTTCGAGTTAGTTTTGGCCGTTTTGAGTATTTATCTGGTTTTTGAAAATCACGACATTGTCCAAAATGATTGTTATTTGATCAAGTTCCAAATGAGCTATGAGGTTCTAAGTTTGCTAACATGGTCCCCAAGGACCTCCCAACGAATCCTTGAAATATTTATTGTATCGCTCGCCAAGAACTAGGTAGTCCCGTAGTCCCGAGTATAGTTCAAATGGCAACTCCCATCATTTGGCGAATATTTCAACAGTAGTCCCTAGAGATCATTCCAGCTAAATTACAACCTTGTATCTGATTTATAAATTGGTCAAAAAACGTTCGTTTCTGAGGATGTTGTGATTTTCAGAAACCTACTTGAGGATCCTCCCAACATTGATTTTTTTCGTTTTTCTACATTTTATTCTGGAACAAGTAAAAGTTCTTGAAAAAAATCAATGCTGGAAGAGTTTTTGATCATTTTTAATCGTTTAGCGTGCTTAAATGTTTCTTGAAAATGGCGATTTTGTCCAAAACGTTCATTTTTGACCGAACTATTAATGAGCCACGAGGTTCTAATTTGGCTAGAATTCTCCCCATGGACTAACCTATAAATCCTTGAAATATTTTTCGAATCGTTCCCCAAATAATGGGAGTTGCTATAAGAACCGTATAGTCCAAAATTCATAACCCGCTATTGGCGAAAAAAAGAGCGGAAATTTATACCTGTTAAAATACGCCATCAAATTGAAAACTGTTGACATATATCTCAACGGGCCGATACGTAAATGCGGCAATAATCCATAAGCCATTAACACATTATCGATAAGTACAGGGGCCCAACAAATTGCAAATAATATAACGACAGCTACCAACATGTATACAACTTGTTTGACTGTGTTGGTTTCATCGCGACCGATCTTTCGGACAGGCTTCTCTGTAACCACTTCGAAATTCAGCATGCTCTTATTTTCATCCACGCGACGTTCACTTGGACTGGATAAATTAGAATTAATTATTGAAAATGGACGCCCACTAGACGTCCAAATATAATTGTATGTTATACAGGATGTCCGGTCTGGGAGTATATTATTTGTCCGTTTCTATCAAAATAATAGAGCAATTTGATTAATATTTTGAGGATTTATAAGGTGGTCCCTGGAGAATATTTTAGCAAAATTAGAACCTTGTAGCTCATTTGGAAGTCAGTCGAGAAACGCTCGTTTCTAACGATGCTGCGATTTTCAAAAATTATGTAAAATGACATAATGACAATAATTTACGTTCATCTTTCCCTATTGTATTTTGCATCAAGTGGAGATGTTTCGCATTTTTTAATGCAGTGGAGAAAAACAAAAAAAAATCAGGAGGGTCTTCGAGTCATTTTACATTTGCAGCTCATTTTTGAAAATTGCGACATTGTCCAAAATGAGCTACTGGATTTTGCTCATATATTCTCCAGGGACCCCCTACACATCCTTGGAATATTATCGAATTTCTCTATTCTGTCTGATGAAAACGGTGAAATTGTATCCTCCCAGACCGGGACACCTGTACAGTCCGATTAAAAAAAAGCGAAAGAAACATTTTAAATGGAACAGCCTGTATAAATGTTTAATTTACGTGTGATTACTGATCATGAATGTGCGTTGTTTCATAACTTTCCATACTTCCCAACAAATTAACGTATAACAGAATGTCATAATACAAAATGGACAAATTAGTATGACGAAAAACATGTATAATTCGTGAAATTGCCATATTAACGCCCAATCCCAATTTTTCACACAATAAAAATATTCGTTCTCTAAACCGACTGGTAGATGTGCCTGAAAATAAATAAACATTGATTCTTTTATTTAATCCCAAAATAATTTAAAATACACCTGAGCAATCAACGTTGGAATTGCTAAAATAAATGATATTATCCAAATACCAAAAATGATCCGTTTCGCTTGACTTATTGTGCAAATATATTTAGCTTTCATCGGATGTATAATTGCATAGTAGCTAAAAATTTTATTAAGAAATTAATGATAACAAATTGCTTACATTTCTCTGATAAATAATTTGTATTAAAATAAATTAATTGATAACAATTTTTGTCGCTACAACATATTTTTTTCTCATTGAGGAACATCTTACCGTTCAATACTGATTGCTGTTAATGTTAATACAGAACAAATAGCGGATACATTTTGCATATAATGTACAGTTTTACATACGAACATCCCCATATCCCAGGTGTATGAGAAAATTTTCGCTACCTAAAATTATCAATAAGAAAAAGAAAAATAACAGTAACATGAAATGTAAAAGCTGTTAAAACATTATTATACGTAATATTAAGTTTAAAGATGAAGTGCCCATTCAGTCATCAATATAAACATTATAGCAATCTATCTAAACATTAATGTATTTAATGTTTATTTTTGGAAAGCTTTTCGACTATTTTTAAACAAATACATTCATATTTTTTATGTTAAAATAAATACAGTAGCCACCATTTAATTCTTGAACATATTTGTTAGTATTGTAATCGATTCGGGGTGATTTGTTGATTATATAAATGGAAGATATAACATTAAATAATAACCAATTTTATATGGTTTATTTTATCTCTAACAAGCCGGAATAGATTTTTGTTAATCAGGCACCGTTTGATTTTGATTAAAAAAATTAATTAAAATAATAGGATTTTCGATTAAAACCCATCGAAATTTGTTTACAAAACTGATTTGACACGGATATAAAGTGGGCTCAAAATGAAAAACAGATGTGTTAAACATTTAACCATTATTATTAATGTAGATAGGAAATGTTCATAGATAATAGATTACAATAATTTATCGACATAGCAACAGAATTTGATTCAATTTGAATAATTTTAACGCATTTTATGGATTACCTTAACCGGTATACAGATGATGATTAATAAGAGATCAGCCGATGCTAAACTGGCTAAAAAGATGTTTGTAATATTTTGCATGCGACGATAACGAAATGTTGTAAATATAATTAAACAATTCCCAGTTAGACCAATTACAAATGTTATACTGTATACAACAAGAGTTGGTATTAATTCATTCCAATAAAATACAGAAAACGGATCCTCATCCCCGTAGCCATAATCAATTGTTGAATAACCATCATAATCAATTTTCTCATCCATTTCCCTCTATTTAGTTATTATTTATTTATTTATTAAAAATTAGTTGATTAACATTTGATTAAATACGTAATTTATAAGAAAATATTATAAAGGGATGATTACACATTTAATATTAAATTTTAAACAAATTATCATCACATTCACTCAAATTTTAGCAAATAATAATGGGAATATTTCAAATATGGCAAATTTCAAATGATCTTGTGACTTTTTTTTCAAACAAAAACACTGTTTACATGTTTTTAATATTCAATTTTCTATTTGTAGAATTTCAAAATGAATATTTGTGTGTTGATTATTTATTATGATGGGTTTTCATATAAATGAAAGAAAATCTTGAAATGTACTGATCGAGAGGCGTCGCGACGCCTCTATTTATTACAGGAACGGTAACTGAAAATATACTGATAGATATGTTGAATTTTTCTATATTATATACATACTATTATATAGATTTAAATTATAATCTCAATACGCCCTTATAACTGTTTTATTATAATTTAGATAATGTACGAACATTGTTTAAACAATATTACGCGTATTTAGAGCGATTATCCCTATGGTATTTTTAGAACTCTTTCTATATAAACTATACAGAGTGTCTTGTTTAAATTAAACACACCACTTTTGCATAATATTTGAATAGAATATGTATTTTCCGACAAACTACCCTTATGCCGGCTCTGACAAATTTTACAATTTTTCATGATCTATTTACGTATTTTACAAGCTAATAATTACAGTTTTATGTTGAGACAAGTGTAATTTGGTCTATAATTGAACGTTGGCAAATTCAAATTGCTCCTCTTGTTGATTTAGAAACGCAATAAACAGAAACTGGACATAATATGCGAAAAATTTCGTGTACTTTACAGGGTAACTAGTTATGTAGATGTAGGGAGGAATTTTTAATTTTTTCATCCACAATTCAGAGCTTCAAACAAGAATTAACTAAAACATATTTGAAATATTTGTGTGTTCCACTAAAATGGGACACTGTGTATGTATTATTTTAATCAATCAACGTGTTATTTGATACAAATATTGTAAACAATCAGGCAATATTAAATTAACTGCGACAATATTTGTTAGATTTTTTTCTAAAATAAATAAATCTTTCTTCAGTAGTACAATGTTAGTAGAAAAAAAGTGTCGTAGTATTTTTGATTTAATGTAAAATTTCGGCAAAAAATACGTAAAAATCGAATTTAATTGCTATCAAAATTGATAATTATATATTTTGCTTAGGTTGTAATTTTTGTATCAATTTTAGAATTGCGAATTAAATTCAACAATTCCCCTGTAATTTTCCTTTAAAATCAAATTTTATCGATCTATGCATTTTTAGTTATCGGTTGATAAATGAGAATTTTGGATTCGTTATTTTGACCTTTAAAAATGCTGACTTATTTTATTCTGAATCCCTATATAAACTCACGAAGGAGCACATCTCGTCACACTTCTGCGACCGGTACAGTGTCGTGTTCAAGATGTGGTCACAATTACTACTTTGCCTTCTTGGTGAGTTTTATTATTATTATTATTTTTATTATTATTCTAACAATTTTCAAGAAGATGAAAACAGGATTTTGTTAATTGTAAAATATTTTTTCCAGTCGGCCTAGCGTTCTCCCAAGATGTTCCTGCATGGCGGAAAAACACCGAGTACTCGTACCATGTTCAAATGAGGACATTGAGTAGTTTACATGATATCTCTGACAAAAATTTGGGTATTTTATTGAGAGCTAAATTAACCATCCTTTCTGGAAATGGTACTGTGCTACAAGGTAAACTGTCCAATGTCGAATATGCTGAAATTGAGGATTCTCTGGAAGATTGGCGTCAACCATTGCCTCTAGCAAAATACCGTCCAATTAATTTCTCAAAATCACCATTCCAAATTTTGATGAAAAGCAGTATCATCAAAGGTTTAGTTGTGGATGATGATTTGAAAACATGGGAATTGAACATAATTAAAGCCATCTTAAGTCAATTCCAATTGGATACAAAGGGTGTAAATTTGATCTCTGATAACATTAACATCCTACCATCAGACGAGCAAAATGCCGGTATTTACAAAACATTAGAAGATACAGTTAGTGGAAGAATGGAAACATTATACGATATCCATCCAACATCTGAGCATATTTTAGAATCAAAACCTTGGTTAGCGCCAAATGGACTTTTGAAACCTAATGATAAATTAATTGAAATTGTTAAAAACAAGAACCACAGCAGAAACTTTGAACCTGTATCTTCTGAATCAGAAAATGCTAAAGATTATTTCCAACCACAAGGCAATCAAATTAGTGACTTTTTATCCCACTCAACTGTAAGTCGGGCTATTGTTACTGGAAGTCTAGAAAAATACATCATCCAAAGCTCAGTTACATATGATGAAATTGTCGTCAGTCCAACATTTGCTAATCAACAGAAAGGTTCGGTCAAGAATATGGTGAATGTAACTCTTGTAGATTTCAAATCACAAAGTGGTGAATACACTGTACGCAGTTCTGTTTACATCAAAGATTTAATATATTTACATAAGCAATCGTCCAAATATCATAACATCGCATACTTATCAGAACAAGACCATTTACAAAGTGATGGTATATACAGGAAGTACGGGCCAAAACAAATGCAATACTCAGCTGATGAACTATTGTTGGATGAGGAACAGGAATATCAACAAGGTAGGATTGCTCCCCCTGAACGACGACATTTTGAGGAATTTTCTAATTCACTTCTTTTACCATATGAAGCTGTCTTCCATGAATTCAACGTCAAAAATTTGAAAGATCACACCGATTTGGTAACACATTTGAGTGTGTATATAGACCGGATGTTAGAAAAACCATTCATGTTCCTAAGAGACAACACATTAAGCGTCTTTGTCAAATTGGTCAACTTAATTCGCGCCATGGATGTCAAACAATTGGAAATAGTATCACATAATTTATTAGGTGACGGTAATGTTAAACTGAGACAATGGCAAATCTACAGAGATGCAGTAGCTCAAGCTGCTACTGGAGAATCTTTGAAATGCATTAGACAATGGATTAAAAATGGTCTAGTCGCTGATGATGAAGCTGCTAAACTCATTTTTGTTCTCGCACGGGCAACTAAGCGACCAGATGAAGAGTACATCAAAAGTTTTGTTAAAATGATCAAAGATTCAGATGTAATGCAACAATCTCAATTAAATGAAACAGTCTTATTATCTTACACAGATCTCATTTATCGAGAATATGTTAAAACAAACACATCTAAAGGTATTCACGAAGATGAAATTATCCGAATTTTAGATGAACTTTTAGATAAGGCTGTTTTGCAAGATGATAAAGAAAAAATCCATACTTACATCATTGCTATTGGTAATCTCGGACATCCGAAAATTTTGAATATCTTCAAAGAATACTTAAATGGCAATAAGCAAGTATCTCAAGTTCAACGACTATTGATGGTTCTTGCTTTAGAAAGATTAATTGAGACCCAACCTTTAGTTGCACAAAATGTTTTATACCGAATCTACCAAAATGCAGCCGAAAATAGTTTAGTTAGATCTGCTGCTGTACATTTACTTGTACGTACACAACCATCTGCTAGTGTTTTACAACGTATGGCTCAATATACCAACGAAGATGACAATGAACAAGTTAATGCTGCTGTACAATCTGTGATCGAAACCGCTGCCAAAGTCGAAGGAAAAGAATATCAGTACTTGTAAGTGTTGACAAATATAATTGCTTTATTTTTTGCTAAATCTTTTATTGTTATTGTTACAGGCGATCAGCTGCTAAATCCGCTTTACCATACCTCACAAAGAAACAATATGGAATTCAAGACTTTAAAGTACATTTACTTGAATTTGTCGGTACAGAATTAGATCAAGGTTTCCAAAAATTAACAACAACCTTTGGTAGTAAAGACAATTTTGTACCAAGTGGTCTCCTATTTAGTTTTGAAGGAAAACGATCTGGTATGAGAAACACATACATGAAAACTCAACATATTGTTTCAAGCATCGAAGATTTGGTAACTGTTTATTTAAAACAAACAAAAGAATATCAAGACCAATTGAAAAACCAAGAACCACAAGAACAAAAATGGTCTAGTAAGCAAATCGCCAAATTATTGAATTTGAAAATACAAGAAAATGAACAACTTGAAGGTGTAGCGTATATGCACTATCCAACATATTTGATGGACTACATCATTTCATTTACCAACCAAACTATTGAAGATTTACCAAAAACTATTCAAAGATTGGAAGAAGAATATCGTAAAGGCAAACTATTTGATAATTTCACAATCTGTAACGACCATGAATACTCCATCGTCTTACCAACAGCAACTGGTTTCCTATTTACCTTCAACCATAACAATCCTATGGTTCATCAATTAAAAGGCAAAATAATAGCTAAAGCAACACCATCAATTTCAACAGGCACACAATTGCAAGATATCCAACAATTAGATTTTGAAATGTCACTCAGTTCCTTAATTTCCGGCAAAGTAGAATCCCGACTTGGTTTTACTGCACCATTCACTTCCAAACACTATGGTTTTGGTTACGATAGAAACTTACATTTCAACATCCCACTTAGAATCAGCGGACAACTTGATAAAGACAATAAACAAGTTCGTTTAGAAATTGAGCCATTAGAAGAAACTAAACAAGACAATTTCTTATGGGTTCACTATAGCTCCTGGCCATATTTGTACGTAGAAAATCGTGTATTATTGAAAGAAAAGAGAATACATTTGCAATTGTGGAAACCACAACAATACAAAACAACATTTGGATTAAACAATACAGGTATTGCAATGCAATTGCAAGTGCAAGCTCATGAATTGCCAAATTTAAAAAAAGTATTATTGAGCTTGAATAAGGGCATCGGTTCCTTCTTCGAACACGTGAACTATTGGACAAACGATAGAGTTCAATATGCAGACGTCAGCCTTAGAGTTGATCAACAACAAACAACAACAGAAAAAGTAAACATTCAGTTTACTTACAATCATACATTTAATAGCCAAAATCGTCTTGAATGGTCCAGAAGTTTACATCTTGCACAAACATTCTCACTATCTAGTAGTGCCGAACAAAGAATTGAAAAATTGGAAAATTACTTACAATCTGACATCCCATTGTCACACACATACACCGTTGATAGTGTTGTTGAATTCACAGGTGACAATACAATCAAATACGTAGCAACTGCTGGTTCATCAATCAGTCATGTTGATGCTAACTCAACATTCGCATTCCACTTGAAGAAAACCAACGTCAACCAACAAAAGAAATGTTTCATTAGTCTATCAGGAGAGGCTCACATTCCAAATACCAATGGACTTGATATGGATTATGCTATTGAATTTGATCCAACATCAAGCTTAGAAATTCACGGTAAATTCGGCGATGATGAACAAAATCCATCTATTATCGATGCACGTGTCATAAGTAAAAAAACAGAAGAACGTAAAGAATACCTCAGAAATACAGAATGGTACAAAGAATGCAAAGAACAAGAATTACGTGGCAACAAACAATTACCAGCATGCGCTCGTATGACATTACAAGCTAATTTCTTAGACAATTTGGACATGTTTGTAACTTACCATAATCTGGAAGAAAAATTAAAAGAGAACATCTACAATGTGTACAGTCTTTCAAGATACTTCTTGAATTCTTACCTCAATGAAAGCATATATGCACCAGAATACCGTCACGACAAACTCTATATGAATGTACAATTCAATCCAAACTTAACCGAAGTCGATGGTTTCTTGAAAATTGGCCGATTGGAAACTGATATCAAGGGTGTTAAATTGAATAATTGGACTAGACAATTACTTGTACCTCATCCCGTTTTTAATGTAAAAACACGAATTGGAGGATCACTCCTTGGCTACGAGAACTATTATCGTAAGTTGAATTATTTTTTTTTATTAATATGATAAATTTAGTTAATTATTTTGATTGATTTTACAGCATACTGTGTTGTGGACCAAACGGCCGTTACCACTTTCAAACAAGTCGTCTATCCAAGTATGTTATTACCACAATGGACAGTTATGATGTTATATGTTCCATCATGGGCGCATGATAAATCAAGTGATCTCATGCAACAATTTGATGAGCAAGTTGCAAATTATGCTGTTCTCGCTAAAGCAACATCCGAAGGTTCCAACAAAAAAGAAATCATGATCACTTTACAAACACCAGAAACTGACGGTAAATACGTTGAGATCCTTTTGAAACCACCAACCACACAAAGACTTCCTGAAGTTATCATTAACGGTACTCCAATCAAACTTTCAAAAAGACAAGCTTTCTCAGACTTCAATGGCTACTTACAAGTCTATCTATTGCCAAACAACGAATTAAAGGTTGAATTGGAAAATGACTTCTACATATTATACGATGGTACACGTGTTAGATTATCAATAATTGATGGTAAATTCCGTGGTGCAGTACGTGGTATTTGTGGAGCATTCGAAGAACCAGCTACAGATTTACAAAATCCACAAGGTTGCATCGCTAGCAGACCTCACCACATGATTATGTCTTACACATATCCTAAAATCCAACATGTAGATGTTGATAAAAAATGCATCCGCAAAAAAGAAAACTATGTTAAGGTCATCAGCGAAGCTGACACTACCAAACAATCATCAAACAGACGCAATGTAGCATGCACGAAACACCAAACTCAATACGTACAAAATGGTAATGAAGTTTGCTTCACATTAAGACCTATACCAGTATGCAGAGAGGGATGCAGTCCTAGCCGCACTGTCACCAAGAAAGTGCCTGTACACTGTGTTAAAGACAGCACTGTCACTGGTTTATTGATGAAACAAATCGACAACGGTCGCAGTCCAGACTTCAGCAACAAAGCTGAAACTGCACAATTGTCATTGAAAATTGCACAAAGTTGTTCTGAGTAATTGTAAAAAAAAAACAACCGACCCATCTTATTTCATCAATATGCAAATTAATTGACGAACATTCCAAAAATGTAAAAAAAATATATAAATAAATGAATGAATAGAAAAAATAAGACTTTTATTGACCAAAAAAAAAAAACAAAAATAAGTATTATAGAATCTGCTTTCAAACTATTTTTATTCTATATATATAAATATATATTAAAGATTATACCACAGCTGCTCAACTTTAAAAGTAAGCATGGTTATGAATTAATTTGAGAAAAACTTCAAATACGCTGAACTACTTAAGACACTGTCGTTGAGTCTATTTTTACACAAACATTTTAAACAATACACAAGGCCTCTTATCACGTTGCAGAACTGTCTTTATATTCCACTTATGATATGTAAATATTGTCATATTTGTAAAGCTATAATCACAATTTTTACCTTTTTTTTTTTGATAGAATAGCGAAAATACAGAATTGGGTGCTCTTTTAAGCAGATAAATTTCTTACTTAATCATAATCATTTAATAATAAATCAGAATTGGTACCAAAATTGATTTTTACATTATTTTTAGTGTAAAGTAAATAGATGAGTGTGTAATTATATTTTTGATTTTTATTATTACACACACATTTACAAAATAAGCTATTTACATAAATAAAATGCGAAAATTCGTTTGATACGCACAAGAATTCGAATCAGTCACTGTATTGTTAATTATTTTTTTTTTTTTAAATTAAATCAAAAAGAACATAATGCGAAATAACTAAATTTCAGAAAACTGTTAGAAAATTCTGGTATGCGTATAGACAATATTTGAACGGACTATACAACATATCACATATTCATTCGTCTATATCGGAATTTAATTTCTCTTTTTTTTGTAAATATAGCACCTATGCAGCCCATGGCACAAATGCATAATAATCTCACAGCCGAATTATACATAAAAAATTTAAATACTGATAATCAAAGAAAAAATTTCAAGAAATAAAGCAAATAAACATTTTACAATTATATGGCCATTATAGGTGCTACATAGGAAGTACAAAATTAAAGTTTTTTTTTTCTTCTCATAATATATACAAATATTAATACAATCTGCCAAATTTACAATATCAATTTGTACAAGTAATTTTTCAATTTCTTGTCAAAATATGTTGAATATCAGTTGAGAAATTTTCGACATTTTTTCGTTCCACACGTACACGGTATTTTATCTTCTTCAATTGGAAATTTATAATCGTAAGTTAATTCCTCACCACAAATAATACGCCTTAATGCAAATATTATAATATGTTTATGTCCTAATATTTCAACCACTTTTGAATAACAATTAGGCTAAAACAAACACGGCATCCCCATTACATTTTTTTTTTAAGTTACAAATTTTAATACTTACATCACAGGAATGATTTATAAAACGAGCAGCATTACCTTTCATTGTAGCATCAACTACAAGATTGTCATCAATGCGAAACATATAACATCCTATACCTTTAGAATTGTAATATTTCTCACGTTTATCAGTTAAAACGGAACGTATTACCTACAAATGACGAGTTAATTAATTAATTTTTTATAATTGTTTTTATCTATCATAATTACCTCGCCGGAGTATTCGATGACCATTTCACCAGCTTCGAAATCTCTTAAACAAAACAATCCTCTGCGATGTATTTTTGAACGATATACACCGACTGAATATTTGCTAGTTGATTTTAATTGTCGGAATCTCATAGCCATTGGAAGATTATTAATGGAACTTCTTCTAAAATGAATTATATTCAAATTATATCAATTAATTTATATTTGTATTTTTTTTAAATAAATTACCTAGGAACTAAATCAGTACAATTTAAATTTGGTTCTGGTCGTCTATGTCTAGATGCTAACCATCCAAACATATCGTAATTATTATTATTCGGTTTTATATGTGGTAGACATCTAACACAACCATAATTATGTCCAACTGGTTCATCATCAATATCATTTAATTTTAATGCGAAATTATATGTTGGTTTATATTTTGTACATTTATTAACACCCGGTAATTGTTCAATTAAATACTTTAAACTTGGTGATTTTAAACCTAATAATTTTATATTATTATTAACATTATTGTTATAATATGACGGTAATGGTGGCATATTATTTGCAATTCTAGCATTTTGTACAGTTTCAAATAATTTCGCCCACATATCAGCCACTGATGTTGATGAATATTTAAAACCATCCTGTGTTTCGATTGTATACAAAATTGTCGGTGAATTTTCATCTTTTTTATCCTGTTGTTGTTGTGGTTGTTTCTGTTGTTTTTTTGATAAAATATCAACTTTTTTATCAATAATATTATCAGCAGATGAACAATTTTGTAATTTATCACCCAATGGTAATATCGGTGATGTATAATTAGATTTGATTGGTTTTAATGGTGCTACAGGTGAATTTTTTGTAAAATTTGATAATTTAAACGTATTTTCTGGACTATTACAATTAACATTATTTATATTATTATTATTGTTATTATTATTACTATTATTAGTAACAGTAGTAGTTGTAGTGGTAATAGTTGTAATAGGGGTACAATTACTATTATCATTTAATTTTGTAACGATATTATCAAATTTTCCATCATCAATTATATTTGTTTTATCAAATAAATTACTAATTTTATATGTACCATCTTCTGTTTGTTTATGAAATATCATTTTTATTGGTTCACTTTTTGTATTATTATCATCATCATCAATTAACATTTGTTTATCATCATTTAATATAATTTTCTCTTCATTATCATCAATTTTATCAATAGTTCTAATTTCAATTTCAACAGTTTTAATATCTTTAATTAAATTATTTGCTAGATCTGTTTTATCATTATTAATATTTTTACTAATATCATCATTATTATTGTTATTATTATCATCATCAACTTGATGTTGATTATTATTATTATTAATGTTATTATTATTATTGTTATAATTATTATTGGCATTATTTTTGCTGCCAATATTAATACTGTTAGTTTCTTTAATATTTTGCATCGGTAATACACGACTCATTGGACGATTCTGATTTGTGTTATTATTACTAATATTATTATTATTGTTATTATTATTATTATTATTACTATTGTTGTTATTGTTATTATTAACAATATGATGCAGTTTAGGGGTTGGTGTAACTATATTTGTTGGTATACCAAGTTCGGATATAAACGGTGATGTTGGTAATGTTATATTAGTATTATTATTACTATTATTATTGTTATTAGTATATGATTGTGTTGTTTGTTTTTCAGATTTTTGTAAAATGATTTTGTTATTATTAATTATACTATTATTAATGTTATTATTATTATTTGCATTACTATACTTAACAGGACATGATGTTAGTCTTGTTGTTGTTGTTGTAGTCGTCGCTGTTGTTGTTGATGTTGTAATAATTGTTGTTGGTATTGTTGGTACCATTGTAGCTGTTGTTGTTATTGTATTTTTATTTTGTATAATATTATTTAAATTATTATTAATTTGTGGTTGTTGATAATGTTGTGTTGTATTTTGTGATACTTGAATTGATTGATTCATCAATTGTCCAGGATTTAATAACACGAAATTATTTGTAGAAACATCAGCTATAACAGGTTCTAATTTACTTGTTTGAAATACTTGTGTTGTTGTTGAATAACTACTATTTGCTGTTAATACACCTGGTACAGTTGTTGGTAGAAATTGTTGTGATTGCATTATTGTATTTTGTACAATTGTTTCAAAACCATAATATATTGGTTGTGTTATTTGTTGTGGTGCCCAACTTAATGAACCATTACTATCTAATACAAGTTGATTTTCTAATATACGTGCCGGTTGTTGTTGTATTATCATTGTTGTTGGTTGCATACCAGGTAATAAACTAATTATATTATTATCTGTTTGTAATTGTACTAAAGGTTGTGAATTTATTTGTGGTGTTGTTATTGTTGTTAAATATTGTAAATTTTGATTATTTTGATGATGTGGAAATGTATCAACAAATGTTGGTATAAAATTAGTTGTTGATGGTAAATGTTGTACAATCATTGTTGGTTGAGATGTTGTTGATGATGATGATGGTGATTGTGCTGATGATGATATTGGTGTTATAGATGATGGTGTTGATGTTAATGTTAATGATGCTGTTGTTGGTATTATTATTGTATTATCATTATTATCAATTTGACGTTTTGCAATAATAGTACGTCCTTTCGGATTTTTTATTTTTTGTTGTGATTTTGTAAATACTGCCGGTTTACCTACAGGTTTCGTCCAACGATTTGACTGACTCATATTTATTGTTGTATTATTAATATTAATACCTTGTTTTACAAATGAATTACTAGTTATTAATTTATTATTTGTAAAATTAATTTGATTTTGTGGTGCGACATTAATGATCGGTTGTAAATTATTTGAATAACATACCGGTTGTATTGTAACAGATGGTTGATATTCTAATTGTGTTTGATTTAATATTTGATTATTTTGATTTATGATTGGTGAATTAACTGATACTGTTGAATTAGTTTGTAATGATAATGATGTTGGATTTACACATATCGGTACTGTTGTTTGATTTAAACAAAACTGATTATTTTGTATTGGTACTGATTCATTTACTGATAATGTTGGACAACGATTTATAGTTGTAAATCCATCATTCTGTTGTTGTTGTTGATGATTTGAATCAACAGATGTTTGTGTTATTGGTGTAATGAAAACATTACTATTACTATTACTAGCTGAAGTAATACTATTAGTATTATTATTATTAGTAATATTATTATTACATTGTGGTACAGTTGTAATCAATTCTGCTGATTTGGAACTGACGAATGTTTGATGTGTATTCAAGACAGCAGTATGGATTTCATTTTGATACGATTCAAATGATGATGTCAATACAACTGGTTGTTGTGTTGTTTCATTTATAACAACAGTAGAACATTTTTCCATAATATTTAAATGTGAATTTTGTAATGTTGTATCAATATTAATACAATTATCTTGTTCTTGATTTAATTCAGAATCACTTTCACTTGAACATATTAATTCACATGAATCTAAATGCCTTTTATAACTAGCTTTTGTACGATATGTGCAATGACACCGTTCACAAGTTACAGGTTCATCAATATTATGATTATTATTCCATATATTTGTTACTGTTGGTGTTGTTGTTGTTAATATTGTATCATCAATATTATCAGTTGGTGATTCACAATCACTAGAACCACTATCATCAAATGCACCATCAACTTGTAATAATTGAAAAAATAAATTATTTTCTCTAGGTGGTGCAATTTTACGTTTCTTTATAGCTGGTGAAAATGTATTATCTAATTTACAACTTAATGTTAAACTACATGATCTTTGTTGGTTTTTATTATCATTAAAATCATTAAAATTCTCAGTATTATCAGTAATATCATTATTACTATTATCAATTAATTTATTACTAGTATCATTTGTAACGAAATCCTCATAATTTGTCATTAATTTTGGGAATATATCTTGTACAGATATACCATCAAGTAATTCATGTGGTAATTCTTCAAAAATAGCATCTGTTATTTCTGGTGATAATAAATCAGCAGAACCATTTTGTGGTTCATCATCATCATCGAAATCATTAATTATGTCTGTACGTTTTCTATCTATATCTTTTTGCCATAAATAGATTTCTTTTAATTTACGTTCAACAACTGAACGTGATAATGTATGATCAACTGTAAAATTACGTTCAATATGTGAATTATTTGTATTACAATTTATAACAGATGTTGTTATTTTATAATTAACTAATTTCCATGGTTCGACTGTTGACCAATATAAACGTGTACATACATAACCGGTTGGTATTAATACATCAACATTATCGGATACTAATGGATTAATTTTACCAAGATTGATTACACGTAATGAACCAATCATAACATTTACTTTATCAATTGGATAATATTTTTCTTTATTATTATTTCTTAATTCAACAAATATAGTACGACTTAATTGAAAATTTGTTATTTGGTTATTTGTTTTAAATAATTGTAAATGATATAAGCAATAGATCTTTTTATCATTCATAAATGTACAATTTGAATTTTTTGCACAAATAAAATGATAAATTTCAATACAATTCTTATAACAACAACTCAATGTTGCACCTTTTTGTTTACAATATGTACAACTTGTTATACGTCCTCTATTTATAGCATCATAAACATTTTGTAATGAACCGTCAATTTCTTCATAAACTTCATCTGACCATAATGCACAATTTGCATGTACCCATTCATTTTGTCCACAATATAATAAACGTGATTCTGAATAACCATCACCTAAATTTCTACATAACTGACAATAACGTGTATCGATAATATTATTATCAATTTGTGTACAATTATTATCAAACGTCATAACTGGATCAGTTAATATGTGTTGTTTTTGTATTGGAAATTTACTCTCTAATACACTCTTTGATTGTCTATTATACCATGGAAATATTGAACTCAATATTGATCTATAAATTTTAATCAAATCTATCGAATTTATTTTATTGAGAACCTCTTCCATATCACCATCAAATTCTTTCAACGAACTGTACTGGTTCGAATTCAATTTATTTCGAATATTTTGTACTGTTAATACATTATTATTAATATTCTCAACATCATAATTGCACTGTATTTGAGAATTCTTATTATTATTGTCATTATTAATATTATTTTCTAAATTAGCAATACCATCTCCAATATCATCGATTGCATCAATACTATCAATATCATTATTATCATCGCAATTTAATGTTTTTATTTTCTTTTGTTTATTAATCGGATTCAATTTTAATATATTTCTGGCTATTTTATTTTTAATTAATAAACGTATTACTTGATTAAAATTGAAATTTAATTCAGCATCAACCAATTTCCGCCAATATGGTGTTATTTCTTTACTACATAAACGACATATATACCTTAATTTTTCAGGAAGCAAAGTTAATATTTGATAATACTCTTCTGATAAACCTTCACATTTTACATGGACCCATTTATGACAATTCGTACACTCCATTATCTAATAAATTTTAATTATAAGAATTTTTGATTTAATAATTAAATTAAATTTATAATTACCAATTCATCTACATCTTCTTTAAATATATTTAAGCATAACGTGCAAATATTGCTCTCTTTTCTTATTTTAAGGCAAGCAGAACAGAACGGTAGATTCCCATTCAGATTTGTTATCTGATTTTTACAATTTTTACATGTTAAACATTCAAAACATACCTGAAACAAAATAAAAAATTAAATTTAAGTCATTTTTTTTTAATGCAAAATTACATTAGGTCGATGATTGTTTCCGTTGCGTTTAGTATCTAAACATTCAGGATGGTATGTTTTTGAACACATTTGACAATCAATTTTTTGTCTATCCGACTGATTACATAATGTGCATTTTGTACATTTAGGACACAGCCACAATTGTCGATTATTATTATTTTTATTATTATTATTATTATTAATTAATGGTAATTGCTCTAAACAGTATGGATGATATGGTTCACAGCATAATGAGCAATATAATAATGTTTCACGACCACCACTGCCACATAAGAAACAAACACCATTTACAGGAAACTGTTGAGTTGATATTAAACAAAAACCATTATGATTTATGTCGTCCAGTTCGAAATTTTCATAATAATCAAAACAAACCATATTCGATTGAATTTCGGGCCGTATTTGTTTCTTTTCAATTTGAATTTTATTCTGGAAAATTTTAAAAGAAATTATTTCAAATTTAAATAAAATTAATTCAAACTTACATCTATGAATTTCAATTTATCTCTTTTAAAACTGATGACATTATCATTAATTATATCTTGTAATTTTGTTGAATTCTTATCGGAGTCAGATAGATCATTTTCACTGGAAATTTGTTCAATTTTATTAATTTTTATTGATGTTTTAATCTCTTCAGATGAATTATTTGATTTTGCTTCGATCTTTTGTCTTTTATTATCAATTTGCTCTTTATTATCAATTTTATTTTTTTCGATTTCTATTGGAAATGTAGCTTGTGGTTGGCCCAATACAATTGACGCACTACGGCATACATGTTTAACTCTAGGTCCTTTTAAATCAATTTTTTGTCTTTTTATATCATTACTAATTTGTAATGATTGTAATGCTGTTGATTTTGTTGTTGTTGATGATGATGTATTATTTTTAAGACGTACAGGTCGTTGTTTTATATTATCATTATGATTATTTTTAATATTATCATTTGTTATTGGATTATTTAAATTTTTATTCGACATCTGCCATAATAATGGTAATGAATTACTAAACATAACATCAGATCCTTGCATATATTTTGGTAATAATTGTGCTAAACTATGTTTTAAAGATAATGGCATTTGAAATGAACGAAGGCACATTTTCAACCAACAAGCCGGACAGCGTGCCTTATATCCACATCTATAAATAATTAAAATTATTTTTTTAAAAAATTAATAAATGATATAAAATTATACAACCTGACAACTTTCATTTGTTGATTACGAACAACTGGTGGCACATGGCACATACCTTGGCCTTCATGACAAACTAAAACATTACTGGACGTATTTTTACCACAATTTTGACGTTTTATCATTTTTGATATAAATTTACGACATGATTCACAACTGTAAATATTAAATTTTCTTGCTTGTTTAACAAAACGATAAAAACGTACAGCACCGCATACACCACATGTTACAGTACCAGGTGGTGAATTATTTGTTATATTACTAGAAAATGGTCCATCTGAATTACTTATTGTTGTTTGTGTATGCAATTTAAGTCTAGCTTGACGTAGTACAATACGACCATTCTGTAAAGGTTTTGTTTGAGATGTTGTTGTTGTATTTGTTGTAGTATTACTAAAATTGCTAGTACTACTACTGGTACTTGGTATAACCGTAGCAACATTGATGGTATTTTTAGTAGTAATTATAGAATTTGTGGTTGTTGTTGTTGTTGATGATGGTGATGTTTTATCACTAATACTGTTAATTTTATTATCACTGGATGGTTGTTTATTTTCATCATCATCACCTTTTCCACAACTTTTTTTATTATTAACAGGTTTCTTTTTAAATGGTAATGTATCATTTAAATCAACGTTTATAAAACGTTTGTTTGGTTTTATCACACGCGATGAATGTACACTTCTTGTTGGTAATACAAATTTACCTACAATACTATTATTTGTTTCTTTGGGTGCAGTATTTTTATTTTTACGTTGTTGTTTATTTATAGTTTTCATTGAATAGCCATGTAATGATTTTCTATTTAAATTTGTTTGTCGACTTGGTTTGTTATTAATTGTTCGATTATTTGTTTTATTACATATCTTTGATATTAGATTTCTTTTGGAAGAACTCGTATTTAATACATTTTTTGAATTTTGCAGTTTCCTATTTAGCCTTTTCCTCAATGACACCTTCGATATATTCACTGTATTATTTAAACTTTCATCATCATTCTCCACACATTCCGATAATTCCTAGAAAAATATCGAAACAATAAATTAGTTATCAGAAAATGAAACAATAACAATAAAATTTTCAACAAAACAACAATAATGTTTACCTGTTTGTTTTCTGCTATAGTTTCAACTGTCAACGATTGACTACATTCAATAATCGTATCACTTGTAGCCGGAAGAACATTTATTCGTTTTCTGTTAACATGTTTTGAAGGCTTTCCCGGAAATTTTGAACGGCCCATTTTACAAAATTTCTATTTCAATTAATTACATTTTAAAAAATCACAAAATTTCGCACTGGACGCATCACGCACTTTTCACTATAGCTAAACGTTGCCGGCTCTATCGATAATACAGAAATCTCAAACCATCACACATACACTGAATTAAATAATAATTTATCATATATTCAATTAAATTAAAACATAAAAATCAATTAATATAACAACAATATCAAACTAACTACACCGGAACAATTCGATAGGACACGTTATCAGAAAATTATCAGTAATAAACTTAACGACGACATCTCTTAACAACGATACCAAGTAAAACTTGTATTTAACGCCCTCTTTGCATATACAATCGAAAACAATAAGTGAGGGAATTTTGAAAAATACAATCAAATGGCAGTTGAATAACTCTAAATTGAGATGAAGAAGTCAATGATTCATACTCAATCAATCTAAAAATCAAGAAATTTAAAATATATAAATCAATTGATTATTTATTATAATATACATACACATTTTTAATGGATGTGCTTAAGTCGACTACCAATCGATAGATGACGGCACAATATTATTTATTTTTAGCGGTTTATTTAAAATAAATTTCGTGATAACGGTTGATTATCTTGTATCGTTTTAATTACAATAATTGTAAATACTATGTCCATCGAGAAATTGAGTTAATATGAGACGAATCAAATTCATATAACTGCTTTCTATTTTGTGTTTAATTTGTTTGAATTAAAAAAAAAGTAGGTAGTTACGTTTTTATTGCATCCAGAAATAATTGGAGATAAATTGAGAATTTACTTTGTTTTTAAAATGGTCAGAAACTTACAATGGAATTCTAAATTATTAAAATTTCGTAGATTTGTCACAGAAAATAGTTTCAATTGTTTCTCGTTCTTACTAATTAATCAAAAAGATATGAACACAACGCTGTTGAGGCGTAAATCAACAACAATAGGCAATAAACGTTTTATTTTAGAAACAATAAAATTGATAAAAAAATCATTTTCTATCAAGATACTATTAGAATTTGTCTAAAATACTCGATATTGTATTAGAAGAATATGAACTTGTAGGAAGTATTGGGAGCTCAGTAATAGAGGTGCGAAATGCGATTCGTAAACTATCTTCTATATCTATTTCATTCTAATTCTACTACATGTCAAAACTATAACGGAAGTGCGCCAATTACAAATGTATCAAATGTTTCCATGGTTTCCATATTCTCTTTTAGTAAAAAACTTAATCGATAGATGCCAGAACCAAGTTTTTACTTGTAAACAAAACCATTTGACAACATACGGAAACATAAATCAATAAGATCAGGCGCCCACATGCAATTTTCACTTTTCCAAATGTTTAATCGCAAAAAGTGCTTTTCCGCGCTCACTATGCAAATGAACGATTCAACGACAAAATAGCTCTTTATAAAACAATAATGCGATCAATTTATTGCAATTAATTTTTAACAAAAACACAAACTGTTTGTTTAAAATTACATGTGAGCGCGGTTTTATTTAATTTGCAAAAAAAAAATCGGTTGCGGTCAAAATAAACTGTGAGAGTTACTGAAAAGTTTAACTATGTATTAGGAGAATATGAACGAATACGAATAGTGGGATACCGAAACCACGATTATCCTCAAGGTAAGCAACCAATTAACTTTATTTCTTATTCTTTCTATTTTATATAAACTATAGAGTTTGTCTTTTTTATATATAAATGACGGTATATCGTTGACTGATACTCATTTCAAGGTACATTAGCACCGGTCATTGGGTGGGGCCAGTCAACTATCCTTGTTTTTATCAGGTATTTTCACCTTAACATATATTACGTCATAGCCAATTGTATCATATTCACCTTTCTTCCAGTGAGGTACATATGGTTAACTCACAACTTTAAAAGAGTAATAAACTAATTGAATTTCGTAAGTAATCACAACTTTACAATTCTGTCAATCAAAACACGTAGAAGACCCTTTTGTTCAGGACCATTTTTGGTCAAAATCTTGTCTTAAGCAGCCAGTCCAGTAATTGAATTGCAGGTGCTAAAATAAACAGAAATTTTTAAATTGCCACTACTTAATGCTGCCATTGCAGGTGTTCTTTGTTAGCAAAATTTTATTACTAGGTACTCTCTATAAGTTGCGAGTCGACTATACCTATGAAACATATTCTACGATAATCTAGATAAATAGACTAAAATAGTTAGGAAGCATAAGAAGTTCTAATTGATGAAATTTGGTATAAAGCACATTTTACACCTGACCTACCTTTGGAAAATATTTTCCTTGTTATTTTAAATAGAATGCCATATTTTTATTGCATTTTCAATTTTTTTTTTGATAAATCGAAGGCTCGAAGGGGACATTGTCATATGACCATAGTCTAGCGCTTAACGGAGAAGCTGCCTCAAGATAGACCTGTGGTTATTACGCTTCTCAAACGTTAAATAACGCTTATATCTATATTTTCATCCATATTTACAGATTACTTTATTTTCTTACGGAGCAATTTGGTGGAATTTATAAATTAAAATTTGAAAATGCTTTTTTTGAGGAAAAAATTGATTTTAACGCTAAATAATTTCGTTTATATCAATTTTCATCGCTGATTCTATACCGCACACTTGGTTTCAAGCGTATATTAACATTGAGTACGCTTAATTCGTTATTTCGTCTTTTTCATTTTTTTTTGTGTGAATACTAATCGTTTAAAGTCAACCAAATAAATACAGAAGCTAAATAGAACTTTATTAGATGTGGTAAAGAAAGTTTAAACAAAATCTGGTGTAAGGTTTCTGAGATAAATAAAATAGTGTGAAAACCATGGTTTTTTCACTTTTTTTCGAAAACTCTACCAGATTTTGTTTAAACTTGGTATAAGTGAAGTTTAGTCAAATTTTTAGTTATGGTAACTTTTTGAAAGTTTTTGAACACAGTTCGTTTTTATCCAGTAGCGTTCAACCTTAATTTTGCAGTGTTTCGTTGAAAAATTCATATCTTTGGAATTATTGCAATTGAATGGTAAAATTTAGAATCTAAATAGTAAAAATAATGTACTTTTCATCAAATCTTATAAGTAGTTTTCAATTATCTTTCAGCGTTTAGCTAAAATAAATTTTTTCTTCAGTCAATTTTCAAACCATAATATGTATGATCTTGCTTATTTTAAATGAGGCACCATACAGTACGTTGCAAGTCGGCTAGGAACATTAGAGAAACTTTGGCCACGCCCATATCCCATCTTTGTCAAAATCACATGTTTCATGAATAACAGACAGAAATACCAAATCCACAAACCAGATCTGGTTATTGTTGTCTTTTAAAATAGAAAGTTTTCAAGGTTCTTTCGTACAAAAGAAATTGCTGTGTTTGGTCAGAGGACTAAGGGTTGGCAATAATTTCCGCCATCATTTTTAATTTATAGACAACCCAAAGTCTCTCTGTCTCTTTCTAACTAATATGTAAGTAGTTTAAATAGGCGTGGCCAAAGTTTCTCTAATGTTCCTAGCCGACTTGCAACGTACTGTATGTCTCTTTATATGGTTGGATAGAGAGGAAAACTAATAAGGTGTCGTGGGACACCTGGCAGAAGCGAAGCTATTTACAATTTTTTTTCTTTTACAAAAAGTTCGAACCGCCACGTATTTCACATTCAGATGAATTGTCATTTGAACTATCCATACCTAAATTCCTATTTTATTATACGGGGTGCCGGTTCTTAATGTGGTCGTGTTATTGTGCAGGTTAAAACTCACTTTTAGCGTAGCTAAACAATTGGTAATTTTGCTACTATCAGACTATGAATTTCTAAGGACACAGTCACCCTTAACTCTCTGATGATTTAAAAATGATTTTAACTTTAATTTAAAACGAAAATTGAAGTACTTTAATGATATTTAATAAATTGAAAATTGAACGAAAAATACAAAAGTAATAATACAAAGAAAAATTACAAAGAAAAATTATATCAAGCGGGATTTTTTCAACAGTCAGAAAACAATGTAAAAAGAATTAAAATAAAATCACTTATCTTATATCTGGGTCGATCTTTCCACCTATATCCGATTAATCTCTTGACTCAACCCTAAGAATTTTCACCCGAATATTTCTAATCACCAATTAATTTCTAAATTTTCTTTACACAAAACAAACAATTACTTTAATTTACAATACAGAAGTGGAACTAATTCACAAAAACAAAAACTCTAACTAATTATTAACAATTAACTGACAAAACTAAACTTTTGGAGATCAAAGTATCACATAAAAAGTCTATGAAAGACTGTCTGTTTCTCTGTGTTACCCCCATTATACATTTTATGAAAATGACGTAAAAATTAGTCATTTTCGTATGTTCCCACGGTTGAATCAAGGAAGTTTTACCCGTAGCTTAATTCTCAAGTTGTTTAGTCTATAAGATTATTTTATTTACATTATCAAAATGCATCTTCAAGATTAATCATAATGGAAACTTTTCGAAATCACGGATGGCAAGAACTAGCCGGTGGCGTATCTAAAGAGGTTTATTACAGTCGATTCTAATGGAAGTCCTATTAGTATTTCAAGGATTTGTAGAGTAATTCCTGTAGATCATTTTAACAAAATTAGAACTTTGCAGCTCATTTGGAACGCTTATTTCTCACGATGTTACGATTTTCAAAAACTTGCTACATACTTAAAATGACTCGAGGATTCCCCCTTATTCATTTTTTCTGTTTTCCCCCATTATATACTCTGGAATAGGTGGAAATGTTTCGTATTTAATGTAGAATATTACGGAGAAAAACGAAAAAAATCGATGTTGAGAGGGTTTTTCAATTATTCTTTGTCATTTTACGTGTTGGACTCATCTGTGAAAACCGCGACACTGTCCAATACAATAGTTATTAACCAACTTCCAAATCAGTTACAAGGCTGTAATTTTGCTAAAATATCAGTGGCGGACTTAGGGGCGGTTTAGGGGGCTTAGCCCCCCAAGCTTTAAATTAGCCCCCTAAAAATAAATCAGTTACTACTTGCTGAGTTAGCGGTAATATATCTTTCTAAAGTCGACTTTCCACTGTGGGCAACAAAATTTGTGCGAGTTTTATTACTAATCTGAGAATTTGACTGCTAAAGGTATTTGTCTTTTAATACTTTACCAAGACTATGTCCGATTAGCTAACAAGATTAGGATTATGCGGTAGCCCCCATAGGTCATAGCCTAAGTCCGACCCTGTAAGATATCCGTGAACTGATAGAAGCTTAATAAATTCCTAAGAATCGGTTCGTGTAACTGAATTTATTTTAACCAATCTTTAAATGAATTGCTAATTCCGGAACTCACAGCTGGAATTCGGGACTAATATCCCCCAAAAACCGGGGCGAATGGTCACCCTAGTTAACAATAAAAAAATTGATAAATAAATATAAATATTACAAATACCCGCCAACGCTGGTTTCGGAATTTCATTATCTTTGTAAACAAGTGGGATATCGATAATTGGATATTGACATTTTTTCGGACAGCGCATCAAGAGTTGATTACTGTGGACCCTTTCTATATCGAACTGTATCAACATTGTTAGTTATTCAAAACATTCAATTTCGTTTAATTTTCCCCCTTGAAAGGAAATGTAATTCGCCTAGTGGCCTATGCCAAATTTTATGTTCATTGTGACAATTGAATTGAAAGTTGTTTTCCCTTATGTATTTCATTTTATTTCAGGAGAGATAATTAGACGAAATCGAAAATTTTGAATAACTAAAAAAATCGGAGATAGTTATAGAAAATCTAAGCATAAATTTTTTTTCATGGATATGTATTATCGTCCACTTCTTTGTGATCAATAATAAATTTTTTTTGTCTGTCCGACTGTGAAAATATGGTGTTTTATTTAAAATAAGTAAGATATTACAGTTTGAAAATTGCCTGAAAGAAAAACTTATTACAGCTAAACAGCGAAAGATAATTGAAAACTCTGAAACTTGATACAAAGTACATTATTTGTGTTGTTTGTGTTCCAAATATCAAGCTGCTAAATTTAAAATTGCACTAAAAATGTAAATATCTGAAAAACCAAAGAATTGAAAAACACAATAAAAAATATAACATTAGGTACATTTAAAATAAGAGAATACGGTGCGCTACTTCATTTAAAGGGGGTTGCTATAACAACGAACACATTTTCCAAAGGTAGTTCAGATGTAAAAACGATTGTATATTGAATTTCAGAAACTTCTTTCAATTAGAATTTCTTATACTTTTAATTAGCCATCCTCTTGACTCATCGTGTATAGTGTTAGGTAAATCCAGACACTTCACCCGGAGGGATTTGATTTTAATAAATTTCATGATATGACTAATTATTATTAATTTGAATTCAATAAATTAACAAGCAATACATAATAAATTACTCATCGTATTTTATCACCTACTGTGAAGCTTGTTAAAAGTAGGCAATAATAAATATTCTTTGTAATTCACCCGGGAGTGAATTTCAAATTTCCATGGAGAATCCCCCACACCTGATCGCCCCTCTAGAATCAACACTGATCCTGCATACAAAAAGGGAATAATATAGTCGCAATTATCTGTAAGTAGGGACAAATACTTACATGTTTGAACGCGCAACACGATTTTCCACACATCTGAAAGCTCTTTTGAAAAATCTCGAATCTTCTTACCCCACACAACACCTCCTAGGACAGGGTGTAAAAGGCACACAACCGTGCAAACATTTACATAGAGGTGTATCAGAAATAAATTGCGCTATAACAGTAGGACCACGATGAAAATTTACGCTTTTTCAAATTTTTATTTTGTTTTTAAAATCATAATCATAATGAAAATCAATTTGATTGTTTGAAATGTTTTATTCAATGGCGAACTTAGGGGGGTTTAGCCCCTCAAGCTTTTAATTAGCCACCTAAAAATAAATCAGTTACTACTTGAGTTACCAGTAAGGTCTCTTTTTAAAGTTGAGTTTCCACTATCGGCAACAAAATTTGTGCAAGTTTTATTGCTAATTGTAGAGTCTGACTAGTAAAGCTATTTGTTTTTCAATACTTTTCCAAGAAAAGGTCATAGCCTAAGTCCGCCCCTGGTTTTATTTCAAATAATCTTTGAAGAGGGTCCTTGTGTTTATATGCTTAATACGCCACTGAGCATCAATTAATAATTGTAATATAAGTTATTAAAAATCAAAAAAGGTAATAGTGAATTAATAATAAACTACATCAAAATGAGTGCGTTTCTCATACGCCATAAGTTAAGACCTATCCAATTTATTGGGAATAAATAGTCTTGGGGTCTACTCGGAGCGCACTTCTAACAATAAGAGGACAGATATAAAATAAAACGTTACGGTCCTTCCTGCATAAAAGGGAGCCATGGTTAGTAAATAAGGTTCATTGAAATTCTAACTAGGACTTTTAATAGTGGGGCAAAAAATTATCATGTTTCGGCGCCCCTGTGCGGTGCATAACTTGCACAACCGGTTGTGGCGGCCCTGACTTTAATAGTAGACAAACAAATAATTTTTAGTATAGACGTTTTTAATATTCAGGAAATACCCTAAATCTATAACTTGTTTCGCGGTTAAGATAACAAAATAATTTTAAAAATTACGAAGAAAAACTGCGACATCTTTGGGTAAGAGTATCAACTAACAGAAACGTATTCTTTCAGACTAATGAAGGGGGATTTTCAAAATACACACTTTGATAAAAATTATATTTTCAAAAAAAAAAATCGAAGACATACATAATTTTGCATTGAAATAAAACAATTTAAATATTAAAGTATTTTGATAGTTGTATATGAATATAGACAATGTTTTCTTTAAATTCTAATTACAATTCAAGCTGATGCATAATCGATATGTAAGTAATAAAAAATACAAATTCATAACAACAGCACAGTATTTTTTATTATTATTCCTTTTTTTATTATAATATAAATACTTAATTAGATATTTATAAGACGGTTAGTGGCGAATAAGTTTAAAAAAATAATAAAGAAAAATGTACAGCAAAACAAGAGCATTTTATACAACAAAACAAGCATTTTCCCCACTGTTTTTCTTTCGCTTTCCCCATCTTTTTTAAAAAATCATCAACAGCTGTAAAAATACAACTAACTATCGTTATCATTATCAAGAAATTCTACGTGAGTGAATGGGAAATAACCAATTTTACCATTCAATTCACCTTCCCATTGACCATTAATATTTGTTTTAGTAACTGTAATTATATCACCAACTTCTAATTTTAATGCTGTTTTATCGTAAGCATTCGGTACTCTGTGTTGTTTAACTCTAGCCCTTGCTGGTAATTTTCGCTGCAAAATCTGAATAAATAAGATACGTGTTTTTTAAATTTTTTCTTCAATTAATAATTCAACTTACTTGCATTTGACTTTTTTTAACGGCTGTTTCATTTTGTTGTTGTTGCTGTTGTTGCTGCTGCTGTTGTTGTTGTTGTTGCACTGAAGTACTAACTGGCCCACCGGAATTCGGTCTATTCAATTCAACAATACTCCCTTCTTCATACTGTAAATTATGATTAATTAATAATATTTTGGAGGTTTTTGTTTGTGCTTCTTGTATACTTTTTGTACATAAGGTACAGGGATTGATCCTTTAACACCAGCACTATTTTTGGCTGTCCACCACTGTTCCTCATCTTTAGCAATGATTGTCAATATTTCACCTTTTTTGAACACTAAATCATCAGGATCTTGACCTTCAAAATCAAATTTAGCTATAACTTTTTCAATTTTCTTTGATGCTGGCCTAATTAATGGTGTTGTATCAAGATAATGTAATTTATAAAATTGTAATAAACTAGGTATATCGGGGAATATTTGATCACCAATTCTATATTTAATTTGATCATTTTGTTGCATTTTATTTATTATATAATGACTTACTTTACTATCTTCTCTAGAAATAGAAATCAATCGATTTAGTTGATTATAATAATAAAAAAAAATAATAAACATACTTTACACATAATACAAAATCACCTACACAAGTTGAACTGTCCCGTACGAGGAAAACACCACCACCTTTTTCGGCCATTAATAAATCATTAGCTTCTTGTCGGCTAATTGAACCAAAATACCAACTAAACAAATATTTATTTTAATTATTAGTAAGTTTATTATTGACGAAATTAATTGATAACTCACCTTGACTTATCTTCGTGATCGAATGTACTTGCCATTGTATTGTTTATTTATATTTGACTATAAAATAAATAAATTATAACTATCCAAATTTCAATTGGAACTTTGAAACGGAGCAATTCTAAGCATCTTTAACAATTTATAACTTAATATATATTTAATTATTATTAGTGATGATAATGTAAACAGTTTTAATTGATGCTCTTGATTGAAAGTGTTTTAGCCCACATTTTCATGCCAAAACCACACATAACGATGAATTAAACAATGGATAAAATTAAAAATCAAATCAATACATCCAATTGCCCGTTAATTTTCGATAATATTGTTGTTTTAATTGGTAAAAAATTGATGAATTTCGTTGATGTCAAATAAAAGATAGAGACAAACTTCACTCGTTCCAATGAGATCAAATCAAGATATACAATTTATAAATTAATTTCATCATTAATTCATCATTGTTTTTATAAATTTATTACATCACTATATTTTTATATCGTTTAATTATATTTAATTAATGTGAATTTATATAAATTATGTTTTAATTTAAAAAAATTAATATGGAAAAATTTTTGTAAAATATTTTTCACGATTCACCATTCGTTCATCTACCAATTTTGGTAAATCGGGTTCTATACTATCACTTCGGCATATTTCGGCTTTCATCTCGTATAACCATGGTGATAGAAATCTAAAGCTGTCCATACACGAACACGATTGTCGTAAAATATAATTTGTACCGGTATGTGTAAAAGCCCACTTAAAACTCAGCCTCAAAATAGCTAAAACACAACCTTGAGTCCAATTAACGGTCGGTGCTTGAGGCTGGTTTAAAAACACAAACGGGTCGCGTACTCAAGGGTCCTACACACTCAGTTACAAGCTTGCATAAAAGTTTATGTCGAGTTACATGCTCAAGCTGTTCGCACGAACTGGCTTGCGCAAGTAAATCGTTGTATGTAAACACAAGTATGAAGTTTGCGCAAAGCAAAAGCTTGGCTTTGTAAAGTCTGTCTCGACAGAAAATCTGCTTGAAGTTGTGATGTTTTGTGCATGAGCGCTTAAACGATGCTCAAGTCTCAGCTCCAATTTAGGCCATGCGCACCTGTGAAAACCATAACCATCTGTTCTCTTCAACCTTATATCAATTGGCAGTATTGAATATACTAATCAGTTTTTTATTTAGACACCAAAATTGCACAAGCCAAACTGACCATGTGAACGTAAAAAATTCATTGGCTATCGCAAGTCTGCTTTACAAATAGCTTGAGCGTGTAAACGGGTTTTTACGTTTTGCTTACTCACGCGTGCTTTTTTAAGCATGCATAATTGCACAGCATTCAACCCTCAAGCCGCTTGCATAAGCCTAATGATTGCGCAAGTTCAAGTTTGTCTAAACAAAATGATTGTGCAAGCTTGCAGCTGTGTGCGCTCAAGGATAGAACGGTGTTTATAAACCAACCTCAAACTAGGCTCGTCATCTTGCTTGAGCAAGGTGAGCTTCAACCTCAAGTACGAGCTCTGTTTTATAATTCGTATATCGGGGACTCTCGTCGGAAGTTGGAATTGAGCATATGAAAGGTAGAGCACTATGGGAATTCTGGTTACTTTTGTCGGTATCACGTTTTTTTCTGGCGCAAACGAGCAAATACAATGTCAAACGATAGCGAGTACTCAAGCACGCCTCAAGGTAGCTAAAGCACAACTTTAAGGCCAAGCATAGATTGGTGCTTGAGGTTGATTTAAACTCAAGCACCGGCAGCTCCTCAAGTACGGTTTATGGATACGGGCATTAGTTCTACACCTAAAGTACAGCTAGTGCCATCTAGAAACTTGTGTCCTCAACGCAATGTAAACTCAGCTTTAGTTGCAAATATAATAGATTTTGCTTATCCTATCTAAATTTAAAGTTCAAATAACTGTTGATGTCAATTAGACTTTGAGAGTGTGAAGAACAACCGGCCTACATTGAAGGTTCTGAAATAAAATAAAATTTGTACTTTTATAACCCATTATTTATTTATAACAATAAAACATTACAAAATATATTAAATCATGTATAAAGAAATTAACAATAATTAAAATTTTACATAAATGAACACTGTTTCTAATGATTTCTCATTTTAAATTTGATTTCTCATTCGGAAAATAATAAAAAGCGTAGCTATAACAACAGAGATTCATTATTTTTCTTTTCGTTTAATTTTAATGAACCAATTATAAAATTACAAAAATTCTAGTTCTGCAAAAAACTACATTGCATTTTACAATATTTTATATAATTTTTATTTTAAAAAAATGGTCATTTACAACTGTATATATATGTATATATATATAAATTAGAATATATTATATGTATATACATTTTAATTCTAATTGTTCTACGCCATATTTAACATCGCAGATTTTTTGCAGAATAAGGTATAATACTAGCTTGTTATCATTTTGGATAAACTACATTTTCTTAAACTTTAATTCCATCGATGTTTTGGTATTAAATTAATTAATTTAATTTAATTTCTAATTACGGAAATACACAATGTGAATACTTGTTTTACAAGTGGAATGTTGATGATAGTTCCATGTGTTTTTCAATCTTCAATTTATGTTTGAAGATTATAATAGAGTACAACAAATCCCTAACTGTATTTATAACATCACAGTATTAAAAAACTGAAATATTAAAATAAAAAATATAATTAATTTACATTGAATAGTTTCAATTTTACATTCGACATAATTTTAAGAAAATATATATGGATTGCTCCAGGAATGTTATGTTCATATTTATAATAATGTGCAATAGACACCACATCTCTAACGATATACATTGAAATCTAATTCGTTCTTTTTTTTATACAATATACACCTCATTTGGAAATAAATTAGAAACAAAACGACATGAAATATATTACATATCACATGTTGTGAGTTAAGACAATGATAATTAACGAAAATTAAGTATTTTATTTATATCATGTTCAATAGTACAAGGCCAATTTTATATAAATCGCAAAAAAAATCAACATTAAGGACGGATATAATTTCATTTTTGGTATTCGAAAATAGGCTATAACATAGGCCTTACAATTGCACATCAAACAATTTCAACAAACAAAAATAATACCGATTCAAAATAATTTTTTTACATAAACATAGAATTGATTTGAACATGATATAACATTCGATTTAAATCAGTATCATAAAGATAATATTGATAACAATACAATAGAAAACAAAACGTTCACTTTAAGCAAGCATTTAGTTGTTTGTTTTTAAATATCTGTTTTATAAAGGTAGTTATGTATAGTCTTAGTATTCATTAATACTACTGCATTAACTAACATTTAATATTGCTTGAGACAACAACAGAAACAGTATAAATAATTTGCCCACATTTCAACAATGAATCATCTTTATTATTAAAAATTTTTTTTCAATCATTGTAAACTTGAATAAATATTAATTTCTACTATATAGAAACCATAAATGCCAGATATATGTATATTAGTAATAACATCTGCGTGCTATAGTATATTACTATTATTATTTCACATACCTTTCAGATATTTCAACACATGATTTTTTAAATATTTATAGTAGTGTTTAACATTTTTTTATTAATAAAATAAATAAACCTAAATAATTATAAATTCTTTGTGCATGTGTAATATAAACTAATGATAATCTAGAGAAGAGAGCATGATTTTTTATTTTTGGTTTGAAAAAACTAATAAGAGGAAATAAATTAGATCATTAAATACGTTTTGTGCACCTAAGAGAATATTGAAATGAATATTAAGAAATTCTCTATTTTTATAACAACAACAACGGATATGCAATTACTATTTTCTTTCCTCTTCTTTTTTTATACACTGTTACGTTTGTATTACATTATATACATCACATCATTGTTTGGAAGTCTTTAATAATTAAGTGAGCTTATATAGTCTCTAATACGAACAAAAAATTGAAACAAAATCCTTTTTTTTTCATTTTCAAATTATTTAATTTTATTGTGTGTAAATATTGAAAAAGCTATCTTTCCTCTCTAAATATAAACGATTAAAGATATCTGTTTCGTTTTACTTATCTTGGGCACCATTTAAACTTCCGCATGGTTCACCACTATTAGAGATGCTACGTTGCGATACTGGACTACGTCCAGAACTACCGCCACCACTACTACCTAAAGCCATTCGTTGCATTTGTCGTATTACTGTAGTAGCATGATATGCTTGCTATATGAAATATTTATAATTTATAATTTAATTAAAAATATTAATAATAAAACGCACCTTCCAGCGTGATTTTGCAAAATTCTTTTTGAGTTGTTCAGACACAGTACCATGAATATTCTTATTGCTAGCTGCATTACCTGATATCCTTTAAAATAATGTTAATTTAAATATTGTTAAATAAAATATAAATTATATACCAAGGATGGGCCAATGCTTGACGACAGGTATACCGTTTCTCAACATTAACACACATCAATTGTCTAATAAAATCTTTGGCTGAATCACTTATCTCATCCCAATATGGTGAATCAAATTCAAATTCACCTAGATTCAATCAATTATCTTTAAAAAAAAATTATAAATAATTTCAAAATTTATTACCTTTAAGTATTTGGGCAAATAAATTTGCATCATTTTCGTCATAAAATGGTGGATAACCACATAATAAAATATATGATATTACACCTATACTCCATACATCAACAGCTTTACCATAAGGTTTTTGAGCTAATACTTCTGGTGCAACATAACCAGGTGTACCACAAGCAGTTGCCATAATACCGGAATCTTCCATTTTTGATAAACCAAAATCACTTATCATTATTTTACTATCTTCATCGGGACTATAATAGAGTAAATTTTCAGGCTAAAATTTTTATTATTAATGATCTAATATTTTAATATCAAAATAATTTAATATTACTTTTAAATCACGATGTACAACACCTTGTTCGTGCATATAATCAACAGCCTCTAATACTTGTCTAATTAAATCAGCAGCATCTTTTTCTGTATATGAACCTTTTTCAACAATTCTATCAAATAATTCACCACCTGTTACTCTAAAAATATACAAACAAAACAACTATTTTCAATATTTTATATAAGATACAACTTACAATTCCATTATTAAATAAACTTTTGACTTATCTTCGAATGTTTCTAAAAGTTGTACTATATTAGGATGAGTTAATCTGAAATCAAAATAAAAATTTACATAAAACTTAAATATAAGACATTTTAAAATTTTTAATTAAGAAAACTTTGAACTGATTTATTCATCACATACATATTTAAATAGAAGTTGTAAATGTTTAGTGGATCAAGACGAAATTTCTTTGGCCAAATTAACAAAAGTTAAACAGAGATGGAATTAACACGATTTTCCGTAATGTTAATCGCGGGATTGATGACAAAACTACTAAATATTTGCGTGAGGCCGGTTCCACACATAGGCCCAATTGTATACACCAATAGTGTTGGCGTATAGTTTGGTTGGCGTAAATTGATCCGCCAGCCACGGTATTGTGATGTTGGTCGTTAGATTTGAGTAGCCGGTTGTTTACTTCGGCACTCTCTCTAGTCAAATTGTTTACACAAACAGTGTTTATGCAATGATTTATCGGCGTAACTCGATGTGCCCCAAAGGGTATCTGGATTGTTGGTTTGTAGGCCGTTTCTAAGCGGTTTTTTAACCAAAGATCAAAGCACTTCACGATAACGTATTGACTAGCCACCCACACACTGACACTCAATCGAGGTCCCCCAACCCGACTCCACCGATTTCAACCATTCTGTGATATGTTGGAGTACTCGAAAAAATAAGAGACATGTATTTTTTTTTGTGCTGACATCCACTTTAACTAGATGTGTTCGGACCCAATGGGATACAACCTTTTTTTTGTATTTTAAAAAAATTGGATTTTTTTTTTTTTCTATAAGAACCCTTGACATAGAATACATTAAAAACAAGTGACGTGCCTTGGATTTAACTGTTTACGTATCTAAACTCCGCCGATTACGAACGTGACTTATCTCAACTGATCTTTAATTCTGATTCGCACTTGGTTCCAATGTTTGAACGCTTTAAAAAAAAAAATAACTACTTCAAGTTCAGCCAATGTTTGCCAACATGCCTGGGCCTATGTGTGGAACCGGGGTGATAGTCTACGTACCATTTCAGGATGTTCAATCCCAACACACCTAAAGGTACGTTAACTACAGAGCTGTGATACTAAATAATAGTAATAATGACAGAACAAAAAGTAGAGAATAAGCAATGGCTGGTGTGCACAACGGAGCTGTGATAGTCGTCTGACCGTGTTTGTTCTTTTTTGTTTTTGTTTTTGATAGAAAGCGCAACATTTCAGTTAGAATATACCGGGGGATCCACCTGAAACGAAACGTTCTTATGTGGCAACTCTCATTATTTGGCGAGTGATTCGAAAAATATTTCAAAGATTTGTGGGGAGGTCCCCAGAGAACATTTTATACTTATATTTATTTTATATTTATAGGAGGATGTCTAGAGATCATTTCAGCAAAATTAGAACCTTGTAGGTCATTTGGAAGTTGGTCAAAAACGCCCATTTTGAATAAGGTCGCGATTTTCAAAAACGAGCTAAAGACGAAAAACGACACGGAGATTCTTCCAACATTGATTTTTTTCGTTTTGCTATACTTATTGTATTATAGAAAAAATGCGAATATTTTTCATCTGTTCCAAAATGAAATTAAGAAAAATGAAAAAATCAATGTTTGGAGGATCCTAGAGTCATTCTAACAACAAGTCGTTTTGCGTATTTAGTTCTAATTTTGCTGAAATTTCCTCTAGGGGGACCCTCTTATAAATCCTTGAAATATTTTTCGAATCTCTTGCAAATGGGAGTTGCCATAAGAACTTTCCGTTTTAGGTGAATCACCCGGTATAAATTGCATCCCATAAATAAAAAACAATAAAAACAAGGAGAATTTCGCCACTTGTGAAAAGACATCCGCATCGTTTTCATGAATATTTACAAATGGAGCCCCTCACCTTCAATTATACCGGACTGAAATTTTAAATGAGACTAATCTTGTAAGACTCCTATTAGTTGGCAAGCGATTCGAATAATATTGAATGGAAGCATAGAAAGATCCCTATCGAACATTTTAGAAAAATTTAAACCTCTTAGCTCATTTGCAAGTTGGTTTAAAACGCACGTTTTAAAGAAGGCTGTGTTTTTAGCGAATTTTTTTTAAAAAAAATTATTAGCGAATTTTTTTTAAAAAAAATTAGCTTATGACGAGATCTCATTTTATATATTTATATATGTATACCCACGATAACAAAATATTAGGTATGTATCCTACTGATACATACCTAATATTTTGTTTTTGCTAGAATTTTAACTTCTTCTGAATTAACATTCGAAAAGAGAATTTTTTTCTCTATCCAATGATGTATAAATCCAATATGGCGGCCATAAGAAAAACAAAAGTTGATCATTATTGCTCAAAATTCAGAAGCTCTAGAGAAATTCCGCAAACGTAGTTCAATTGACAGTAATCAATAATATCCCCATACCTAGTTTCATCAAATTACCATGAATGGTATGGTAGATATTCCCCTCAAAAGAAAATTGGAATTTTCAGTTTTTTCACAATAATTCAGGAACGGATAAAGATATTTAACTTTTCTTGACGGAAAATTTTAGAGCTAAACATAGCACAACTTTTATGTCATTTAAGCGTTTCTGTAACCCTTATAGTTTCGGAGATACCAATGGTGGGCATCGAAATTTTCACCACCCTGTATATGTATATCCACGATAACTACCGTAAAAATAGTCCAATCTTAATGAAATTTGGTACAAAAATCAGTCTTTGCTATAGCTTGGATGAGTTCGTTGGCCAGACCTATAAGGCCAACACTTTTGGAATAAGAGCTGAAGAAATGTTAAAAAAAATCATTTTTAATATTACATTTGCTTAGATTTTGATGAAAATTAAAATAACAGTAGAGCCGTCGATCCTTTATGACCCAGAAAAAAATCATCAAAATCGGGTCATTGGATCGCAAGAAAAATGCACAAATCTCTTTTTTGAGTATTAACAGTAAAATAGCACATCTCAGATGGCTATATGTTCTGACAATTGATATTAGAAAAAAAATTGAAAATCGCAGAGGGCAACTAATTTTGACAGTTTATATTAGACGCAATAAGGCCTGCTAGATAATTTCGCTTGAAAAAATCAAGCAGGCCTTGATTAGACAAACAACAAACTTCAAACGAGTGAAATTGAAATTTTATTAGTGTTTCTTATTGTTTGTGGATTAAAAGTATTTTTCAATAAAAATCATAAATATTAAAATAACATCGGGAAATGAATTTATTAGTTGATTCAATGTTATTAAAATATATTAATTGTCAGTATCATAAGAATGTTTTGCATTTAATATTTCAGCATGTAGATACATAAAAAAATTCGCTATATAAGGTACTTGCTGCCTTTGGAGATCTTTTTTTTAATAACGAGCTAAACACGCAAAACGCCTAAGAATGACCCGAAGACTGTGCCTACCATAAAGGCGTAAGATATTAAAATAGATTTTAATTATAATTTTTAAGTTAGGAAAGATAAAATTTTAATTTTTAACGATTACTTTTGTACATAGATGAAAATCTAAATGTACACGATTCGTGTGAAAGTCCCATTTGGCAAGAGATTTAAAAAATACTTCAAGGATTTATAGGAGAGTCTCTTCTAGAGAACGTTTTAGCAAATTTAGAACCTCGTAGCTCATTTGAAAGTTTGTCAAAGAACGCTCGTTTTAGATAAGGTCACGTGCTGAAGATGCAAAACGACTAAGAATGACGCAGAATCCTCCCAACATTGATTTTTTTTCGTTTCTCTCCATTGCATCCTAGAAAAAATGCGAGACATTTTCTCCCGATCCTGAATAAAATGGAGCAAAACAAAAAAAAAAACAATGTTAGGAAGACCTGGGGGGAGTCATTCTAACAATAAGTTGTTTAACGTGTATAACTCGTTTTTGAAAATCGTCAGAAACGAGCGTTTTTTGACCATGTTCTAAATGAGGTTCGAGGTTCTAATTTTGCTAAAATGATCTCTAGACAGCGTCCTATACATCCTTGAAAAATTTTTAGAATCACTCTCCAACTAACAGGAGTTTCACACGAATCTTATACATTTAGATTTTCATCCCTGCATTTGTAATTTGTTCTATTTAATAAATTTTTGCAAGCAAGCAGTTAATTTCGTTATGAGGGCGCGAAATATTCTCAAGCCGACACTGCTTGGAGTCGCCTCGAACATTGATTTTTTTTTTGATTGTCTCCACTACATTCTAGAAAAATTACAAAACATTCCCACGTGTTCCAGAAAGAAATGGATAAAAACGAAAAAAATCAATGCTGGGAAAACATTTTGAATCGTTTCACGTGTTTAACACGTTTTTTAAAATCGTCACATTGTCAGAAACGAGCGTTTTTTGACCAACTTTAAAATACTATAAGAGATTCTAATTTTGTTAAAATATTCTCTAGGGACTTACCTAGAAATATTCTTTGACTTGCTGGCTAATACTAAGAGAGGTTTCATAAGATTCAACACATTTATGTTTTGAACTAGGTTTTTAAGAAATTCCAACCAAAACAAGCTAAAAATTGGGAAGACTGTCATAATAATTATATTTTTTGAGCTATAAACAAGTATAGCCAGGCTAAGCCAGCTTCATACATTTTTCATTCCTTGCTTCGATGGCACGCTTGCATTGGAAAGTATACCAGGTGTTTCTTTTAAATATGATCAATTCTTATGAAACTCTTATTAGTTGGCGAATGATTCCAAAAATATTTCAAGGATATGTAGGGGACCTATTTTATTAAAATTAAAGCGTTTTACTCATTTGAAAGAGGCCCAAAAACGAGCTAGATATGCAAAACGACCAAGAATGACTCAAAGAGTCTTTCAACACATTTTTTTCGTTTTTCTCCATTGAATTCTAGAGAAAATTCGAAACATTTCCATCTGTTCCAGAATAAAATTGAGAAAAATAAAAAAAATCAATTGTGAGACAATTCTTGACTCATTCTATGTCATTTGTCATTTCAAGTCTTTGACTCGTTTTTGCAAATTTTGACATCGTCAGAAACGAGCGTTTTTCAACCAACTTCCAAATAAGCGACGAGGTTGTTATTTTGCTGAAATGGTTTCCAAGGGCCCCCAGACAAATCTTTGTAATATTTTTATATTTTCGCCAACTAATAGGAGTTTTATAAGATTCACTACATTCAAATTTTCAGCCTTGTATTAGAAAAACAAAAAGCAAAACTACTTAAAAATTAGGACTGTCATAATTATCATAATTTTGAATAAATTTCTGCATGCAGCTATGACGCAGCTCGCAGAATAAAAGTGAATTATATTCTGCGAGGTATAAGCGAGTATACTTTTTTCATTCATTGTTTCAATGGGCATGCTTGTATTTGAAAGTATACCGGGTGTTTTTTATGAGGTCAATTTTTATAAAACTCCTATTAGTTGGTGAACGATTCTAAAATTTAGGGTGGCCCCCTGGAGAATATTTTAGCAAAACTAAAGCCACATAGCTCATTTGGAAGTTGCTCAAAAAATGATCGTCAAAAAGTCTCCTAACATTGTTCTTTTCTAGTTTTTCTCCATTTAATTCTAGAGAAAATGCGAAAAATCTCCACCTGTTCCAGAATAAAATAAAGCAAAACGAAAAAATCAATGTTGGAACGATCCTCGAGTCATTTCAAGTCTTTGTCTACGTTTGAAAGTCAGAAATGGGTGTTTTTTAATCAACTTCCGAATGAACTACGAGATTCAAATTTTGCTAAAATAATCTCTAGGGACTACTCTTTAAATTCTTGAAATATTTTTTGAATCCTAATAGGAGTTTCATAAGAATTGATCACATTAAAGAAAAAACACACTGTTTACAAAACATTCCTATCAAAGCTGTTGCGATACAGTTGTCATCTAGTATCACAGCTCATAATGCATGTACCCTGACAGAACGTATTAAGAATTGCGTGAAAATCGTAGTAGAGTTGTTTTTCACACGAACCTATTCGTGTGCGTGTCTGAATCTGCTGATGTTATTTATTTGGATGGATGGATGGAAGTTTTACGATTTAGTTGTCTCCATTCACGGTCTATTTATCACCGATTTAAGAATAAAGCAACAAATGAATTCAAGCAATGTTTACCCACATTTACTCTATATTAATTAACGCGATTATTTTAGAATTATAGGAACTCAAAAATTAATGTTCATGATTTTAGAGGCCTTTGTTACAATAACAGCACTTCGAAACTTTGATGATGTTCTAATGACATCTAAAAGGCTTTATTATTAATTATTCTCATAAATTAACATTAGTACTACTACAAAATAATATTAAACAATTCACTAGAAATAAGCTGTCATTTATAATTTACAATAGTATTGCTATAATTATCAGGATATCGGGGTTTATTATTATTATTATTATTTAATTTTTTACAGTAACCTTGACTTGTATAATCAAATTCAATAAAAATATGTATATAATTTTATCAATTTTTTGAATTATTATCCCAGAAAACTATGTAGAGAAAAAAATGATTCTAGAAACAGAGTATTTCAAAATAAGCTTTTAGAAAAATATTGCACGCTATCTTATATTATCGATTTGTATAATTTAATCAAGTAATTATCCATCTTAAAATGATTAAATTTCGGGAAAACGAGAATTATTGCATATTTTCGATGTTTATACCAAAAATAGCACATTTTCCCCACTACTAATTGACTTGTCAATATAATATCAAGGTTGATTTGTCCATTCTGGCGTGTTGAAAATTAATTTTAAAAAACTTAGGAACATTTGCAATCTTGATCGTGAATATTTAGTCATTTTAGAAAAAAAATGATGCGTCATATTGTTTATATTCAAAATGAATAAAAAAGAATTAAAGATAAAATATTATCAATCGAAGTTGATGTTCAATTCGTTTCTTTTAACAAATCGTCCGTATCTTTGGCGTATTCACATACATATCCGGCTAATAGAAGTAGTAACATAAACAATGCCATATATTTCAATTATTGAATTCGGTCTTCGTAATTGACAAATTTTGGCAACAGTAAATTTATTTGGTGCCTATATGTCGAAACAAAAAGAATTCCAAACACGCATTTGCGATATAACCAATTAACTAATTGGTTTTGGCTGCCAATTATGGTGAAAATGCAATATTTACATATATGGCCAAAGGGTTAAATTCGGTGGAAAATACCACCAGCTAAATAATAAATAATAAATATTAAAAGGAGAATAACTCACCTTCTTAGCACCTTTATCTCATTCTCCAATGAATCTTCTTTACCTTTTAAAGCTTTTTTATCAATTATTTTAACAGCATACAACTGACCTGGACGTTCTTTACTTTCAGCTAATCGTACAACTGAGAATGCACCACTGAAATTTGGATATAATACAATGTTCATTAAAATTTTATAATTAAAATCAATAATAACTTACGTTCCTAATAATTCTTTTAAATAATATTTATCGTCAATAGACGGTTGTTTATCCATATCTTTGCCATCTTTTTTTGTTTTTTTCTCTTTACCAAACAGTGGCATTTTTGTTTTATTTTCTTCTTGTTTCTATTATTATTATTATTATTGGTAATAAATTTCTAATACGATTCTATCAAACGTGACAATTAGCACATACAAGGTCTCAATACAACATTAGAGCACTTATTACAAATCAATTTTTTTTATTATTATTACTATTATTATTTTTATTACGATTATTAGAGTTATTATTATTATATTTTTATTTTACCTATAATATGCGCCACTTCACATTAATGTTGAACTGATATTATCTAGTAGCACATTAATAATAAAACACTAAATATAACTCAATTTACGTTTAACTAACATTATTTCATCAATTTTATATAATAAATACAATTTATATAAAAAGTTTATTATGTTCATATAATTAAGTAAATCGCTTATCAGCCAGTGATTGCAAAACTAATGGTTTTGCCAGTTTTATTGGCCTACCACCCGTCAAATTTACGCAAACACTTTTCAATTACCAACAAAAATTAAAATTACTCAATTAATTAATTATAAACTTCCATTATCATTTTATTATTTATTTCTCACATACATAGAAATAAATAAATTATATATCAAACATTTTCGCTTGTTTTATCATATATAAATAAGGAAATATTCCTTTAAAATTCATATTCAGAATACTAACAGTTGGCAACAATGATTTTTAACAGGACCGGACTTAAATCGTTACAATCCAACGTGTGAACAGCTTTCTAGGCGTGCATTTTAGCGATTTGATCAATTTACATGCGATAAAATGTAACCAGTATTTAACAGCAAACATTGAAAAAATGGAAAATGAAGCTCTAAATTCGAGAAAAAAGTCCCTATAATGTAATCTCTACAGGTTTTAATAGCAATATCTTGAAAACCATATTAAAAAGTCCAAAAATCATCCCGAAAATAATTTGAATCGGTGTCAAATCTTTAATCATCGATATCTTGCTTATCTTCTGAGATATTTAAATTCCGTTACTAGCGTTGAATCGAAAATTTCACGGTGCATACGAGATTGTTTTCGATTTGGAGAATTTTGAGAAAATTCTGAAACACAGAGGAAAATCTTAGAGCACATCAAAAATTATACACTCCTTGATGTTTTTGTACAATTTCAAGGATAAAAAATCGTAGGATACCCTATTTGAAAGGTTATCCATGGGGAGAAGTCATGACCAATCCAGTTTTAGAAAAATTAAAAAAATATTGAGGAAAGTAAGGGAAAATTTCTACCTTTTTGAATTTGTTTTAAAATCGGATATTTCACAACCGTCATGACTTCTCTCCAACAATGTGAACAAGGTATTATACGATTTTTTATTATTAAAATTCTTAAAACGTCAAGGAGTAAGATTTTTGACATGCTCTAAGATTTTTCTTTGAAATTGTTAATTTCCTCAAAATTTTCCAAAACGGATGCACCGTGAACGCTGTTACTGAATTTTGATATCTCAGAAAACAAGTGAGATGTCGATGGCTTTTTTTCGGACACTGAATGAAAGAGTGCTAATCTTCTTTTGTAGACGATTCATTAGCAAAATTTGACAAAAATCTGCCAATTTATGACAATAATCTGTCAAGACAGATGAAGCCTCTTGTTGAAAGCCCGGCAATTTCATTGCGGCCTTAGAATGTTTTCATAAAATTGTCGAATGCGGTTCTGGAAATTGCATAATAAAGTTTGAAAACAAATTGTCGGTAATGAATTTTAATTACATGATTGTGTTAAAACTGAATACAAATCGATCAACTTTCCTTTTATAGAATAATTAAATCAATAACGACAAGTGAAATTACCAATATTTTTTATTAATAAACGTAATATGTATTAAATCATACAAAGATCATATTTGAGTACTACAGCACAAATACGAAGAAAAACAATTATCACAATATTCTTTTTCAAAATAAAGAACGAAAGAAAATAAGAAAACGAAAAACAACCATAATTCAAATTAAATTGTATTAACCTATCCTGCCATCAAACTGAGAAAAATCTTAATAAGTACATTTTACTTCCATTTAATTTTAATTTTTAAATATTTCAACTGATAGGCCTCAGCCTAGATTCTGATTTATCTTTAACTCGGCATTTTCATAAAGTTTGATAAATCACAATAACACATTCTAATTCAAATCAAAATCTCAACTTATAAATTAAAATTAAATCAACTCCATAATGCAACATAAATATTGTATATTAATTATCACACCCCTAAACTTTTCTATTCACTTAATAACAAAACTATACGTATATATGATTAGTAGTTAAATAGTTGAGGAATGTGATAAAACTCAAATACGTATAAAGCAAAAATTAAGTCTTAACATAATAAACTAAATTAATCAAATTCGTAGCTTAGACAAAATTAGGCTTGTTTAATTAATAAGATAATTAAACGAAAAAGGCTATCCTTTTTAAGTAATAAGGATAAACTTTCTTCCTTTAATCATATTAAACAAATTAATCAAATTACGAATTTTGTCTATAACGATTTCTCTCTTTTTTTAATAGTTCCATCAAGCATGCACGTAAATATTATACATATACATATATATATATATATATATATATATATATATATATATATATATATATATATATATTTATATAAGACACAAAAATAAAGAAATTAAATCAGACCTATTCTTTCTACTATTGGCAATTACTGTACTGTTATAATCACCAACTTGGCTATTTTAAGTAGAAACACCAGAGAAATATTCGACAATACTTTTGTTTAAGAAATAAAGATTTAATAGTATACTGTTCCGATGCTTCAAATTTCATTAGCCAAGCATGTATATACTTATAAAGGTGCAGGACTTTTCACCAGGGAACTACCTAGTTCTTATTGCTACTTCTATTAATCGACAATTCGAAAAATACACCAAGGATTTGTAGTATAGTACATGGAGCATATTTTAGCAAAATTAGAACCTCGTAGCTCATTTGGAAGTCGGTTAAAATTCGCTTATTTTGGACGAAGTCGCAATTTTAGAAAACTAACTGATCATGTAAAATTACTAAGAATATATCAAAGATCCTCCCAATACTGATTCTTTTCGTTTTACGAAACATCACGTTTCAAAAAAAAAAAACCGGAAAATAAATCAATGTTGGGAGGATCCTAGTTAATTTACAAATGAGTTACGAGGATCTAATTTCGCTAAAAAGTTCTCCAGGGCCGCTTTACAAATCCTTGAAATATTTTGCGAATCCCTTAACAATTAAGAGAAGTTGCCATAAGAACTAGTTTAGGATGAAAAGTTCTGTAGACATAAAGATTAATTATCAACCGTAAAATTAAGAATTTTAAATAAAATGCATAAAGTAAATATTTATAATTAGATATTTTTATGACTATGATGAAGTTGATGGTCCCGGAGATCCATGGCGTTTATATTTATGTTTTAATTCATCTAAATAAGTTTTTTGTGATTCAGCAAGAACTTGTGCCATTATTTCCTGATCAAAATCTTCAAATCCTACAAATATAAAATTGATTAATTTTAATTAATTCGTTAAAATAATTAAAATACAATAATTACTATTAGTGTCTTCATGTGAAGGTCCTGGTTGATCGAAAAATGTTTTATATTCATCAGCAAAACTCTTTAAATTTTCTGAATTTTGTTCAGCTAGTCTCGGTGATTGATTTTTATTAAATTGTGTTGTATCATCATCATTACATGTTGTAGGCACAGTTTCACTATCAGTAATTGTTGTCGTTGTTGTTGATGTTCCAAATGAATTTCTAGGACTCGCTAAAAAAAATTTATAATTTTTTTAAATTTTTTTTTAGTTATAATAATTACCTAAAGGTGATGAATATGATGTTTTTGGTGATGATGATCCTTTTGGTGATTGTGAACCGCGCCTTGAACATCTTGGACTTGATAACATTGATGATGTTATTGTTGAACTACTACCACTAGCACAATGCCCTTGATTTTTAAGTCGACGTTCTGAATCACGAAAATATTGTATATATGATTCACGTGCTACTTGTTCTTCAATTGCTTCATTTGTTGCTTCCCAATCTGTTGCTTTTAATTTATCTTCTAGCATAGTCTTAAAAGAAAAAAAATCACAAATTTGAAAATATTTAATTTTTCATTAAAATACTAACCTGTTCAATTAATAATTCATCACTTGCACGTACAGCATCATTGAAACGTCTACGATCAATATCCATTGTATGATAATTAGGTAAGCCTAAGCCTACACCAACTGATGGTTTATTTGGATTACTTATTGAATTATAATGACACATTCTGTGATATGATAAACGTATCGGTTCATATGAATTTATTAAACGTGAACCATTAAATATATTGATGGGTGCTGAAATTCTATAATAATCACAAAAATACAACAATAAAAAAAATAACAAACTTACTTATTTGATAACAATATACTTCGATTGTCCTGCTATACATTTCACTCATCGCTTGGATTTCTAAATGATTACCATGCACATTCCATCTACGTTTTCTAGCGACATATTTATCGAAATCCTCAGTCACATATGGCTCAAAATAGTCGCGATTTTGTACCTTTTATTGAAACAAAATCATTATCGCTATCAATATTGATAAATATTAAATAACTTACAATGTAATTCATGCAATCCTGTCTGACTTGATAGTGAAATTCTTGATCACCATACACTTGATCAGCAATCGAACGAAATAAACAAGCACCATCTTCATTCATTTGTTTGATTTCAAAACCAAGCGTCGACATACCACGTGAAAAATAATCATCTCTCTATTAAAATTAAAATTTAATTAATAATAAAATCAACAAATATTCATATACCTTTTGCCATTCTTCATCCGGTAAATTGCGATCCTTTAACAATGGACAATCATATTCATCTTCACTATTAAAACCAGTACAATCTTCTTTAGCAACAACTTCTAATTCATTATTATTACAAACTGGTTCATTATCAACATTATCATTATTGGATGGTTTTTGATTTGTTTCATGTAATGGTTCATTTGATATATCTCTTTTAGCAATACCACGTTCACGTTTTTGTTCCCTTCTAACTTCTCGTTTTTGATCACGTTCACGTTCACGATCTCGTACACGATCTGGTTCTTTATATCGTTTTCTAAATCGATCTTTACGTTCAGTTGAATTTTTAACACTGTACATACATTTAAACATGCCTTAATACAAAAAAAATAAAGATTTCTACATAAAAACTACTTACAAAGGAAATGGGGTGCGCCTATTTGTTGCATTTGTATCATTTAAATTATTTATATCGTCTCTTCGTCGAACATTTCGATCGTTATTTCCCTAAAATCAAACACGTCACAATTAGAATCAATATAAATGAGCATTTATTAAAACGATAATATAGTTGTTTTGTTCAATCAATTCAACAACAATAAGCTATAAAGAATTTATTATGGAGGTGGTATCACCTTAAAACGATCAAAAAACGACCATATTTTATACGCAATTATCAACTTACATTTTGTGTATTATTATCACTTTTTTCTTCAGTACTTGTTGATGGTCGTTTTGCTGGTAATATAGTCATGATTTTATTTATTTATTTAAACAATTAAAATAAATAGTAATTTTGTAAATTTTGTTAATTTCTTTGACAACTGTATAACAAAAGCCTGTCAATTACAACAATCATACTTGCCAAATGTTAACCATAACCATTATCACCAACTTGATAAAAGTGATCTCACTAAAAAAAGCAAAATATCCCCAAATTATCAGGGATATTTGGCGTTTTAAAACTAAAAATACGAAATGTTTTTAGTTGTAATTTATTTTTAAAATAACAAAAATCCTAACCTTGCTTTTTGATATATTTAAATAATTTAATTGTTTTCGAATCAAATGTTCAAATTAAGCAAAAATTTTTAATCATTCGAACCCACAATTTTTTTAATATATAAATTATATATTTGGTAATCATAAACAATTTCAATTTCAATCTATATATTAATTCCCGATCCCTTCCACTATTTTCAAACTTTTGAGAGGGCGTGGCCTATTACGAACAATTTAGTCTTTATGCTCTCTACACATAAGACTGTTTGTCTGTCCAGCCGACCGCTTCAGTTTTCAATCAAAATAAGCAAATTAGAAAAGCATCATTTATGTTGATTGTTGGAAAAGACTCGACGTCTCGCGGTTGACTCATATAAGACTTAGCTCTTGCGGTGGGTGGATGGTTTCATACTAATATACAAAACGAATTATCACACGCGGCGAAGCCGCGTAGGTACGAGGCGAAGCCGAGTGTGCTAATTTTTTTTTCTAAGAGGATAGAAAAATTTTATTCACGTAAGCCATAGTAACTTTTTCAGTGAAAAGCTAATAAAAAGAAATTGCATTTTTTTTTAACGTTACAGCGTGGAGCGTAGCCCACTGGTCCACCTAGTATTCTGTTAATTACAGGTAATTTTATAAAAGTTCCTAATTAATCAATTTGTCTGTTTTTAGGATACTTCAGGGAATTATCATATATTTTAAGTAAATTATGGAAAATTAAGAGATATTACGACATCATTATGGAACTACATCGTCTTAACTTTCTAAATTTCCAAGTTGTATCTCTGATAAACTTTGAGATATAAACTTGTTAAATGGACGCTTCATGGCTTAAAATTTGACTACAAATGAAGATATGTTAAACTTTTGAGTTTAAGTATTGGATTGAATGAAAAGTAGCAGTTTCGAGCTGTGATACACCCCGTATAATGGTTAGTGATGCATAATATCCTGGACAAAGGACCTCTGTTCTATATCGTCACATTGTTACATCATGAAATGAGGCCCTAAAATCTACTCTGCTTAAGGCCCTCAAATTACTTAACGTGTCAGTTATAATGGTACTTTCAGGCTATACTACGGTATTTATTCTCGTAGTTGGCTGTGCCTTTGGTGACATAGTAACGTAACTTGATTCACACTTAACACTTGTTAGTGTAATTTCCAAATGGCCGAATTAAACTACGATGCTACGTAACTAAAAGCACAGCCAACTGCGAGAATGAATACCGTGGTACACTCGGTATAGTCAACTATATTTTCCACACAAATTTGATGATAATGAAGTTTTAACATATTTAAAACATACAAAAGGTAAAATTTAAATACATTTATTGATACATTGTGTGGTTTTCAAAATATTCTAAATTAAGCAAAGTGCGCGCTGTTATTGCGCGAAGTAAAAGCTCGATGTAATTAATCAACATTAATGCTTAGCAGCATTTTTTTGATAAAATATACATTGAAGATGTTCATGAAGTAGATACTTTTTGGAAAACTTAAATATTTATTGTTCTTATATACTGAAAAAAAAGTTTCAATTTTGTATTAGCAATGAGAATATCAGTGATCTACAAAAACTCATTATTTGCTAGCGCATGTGCTGGAGAATATGTAGCTTAGAACCACCAAATACCGTGGTCGCCGTTTACTAATACGAAATGTAGCAAAATTATTTTATTTATAAAGTATTATAAATAAAATAATTGATCAAAGTAATAATATTTTGATTTACTTTCTCCTGGTCCATGAATATGTGATGTTTCTTACGTCGAAATTGCATATATTTTTCTTATGTCTGAAATTTGAAACATGAAGATAATTGCAATTTTACAAGAGAAATTTATCTAATTTTACACTTAATTTTACTGAAAGCAGTGAAAGCGCGGTTTTTCAAATGATTTTACGTTTCCTTTTAATTTATACCGTTGCGCCATCTGTTCGCCAAACGTCAAAGTTAGCGGTAGAAGTCTGACTTATCGACCGATGAACGAATTATTGGTGATTTCTAAATCTTATTTAATAATTCTAGCTCGGAAATTTTGACAAAATATCTTGTCTTTTTGTTTTCTTCAGTTTATTTTAATGTATAATAATTGCTTATGTATCGTAAACCAAGCGCCATCTATTTTTCAAGAATTAACTAAAATCTTTCGGTAAGCCATTGGAACTATGGGAAGACGGCCAGCGGCCATTTGTAAGACTTAAGTTGTAGTGACTGCTAACTGTGAAAACGAATTTTTGGTCAAACTGATTTTTTTTAATCAGTTTCCACTAAAAAATTGGATCGAAATTGGCAATCGTATTTAGTACATTCCTTGTGGTAATTTGCAGGTAAAAATGTTATTCAAATTTTTGAAGTTTTTTACCACCTCCATTTTGACGCTGATGCGTGACGCAATCTACCCATCGTGCCTTGTAACCGACGCTTAGTAAAAACGTTTTGTTGTTATCGTTAAGTTATCAGTTTATATTATTGTTGGTACGTTTATTTTTTTATTAATTAACCAGAATTAAAAAATCTGGTAATTTAAAATATTAACAGTTGTAATTAATTTTGTTTTTCGTGTGAATTTTTCGTGTTTTACAAATTAAAATACTGCGCGTAACCGCCATCTTGGGTGTGGCCATTTATTTTGTTTTCACTAGTTGCTACACAATATTTCATAATTTTCGTTAGGTAAAATATTTTTCAAATTTTTAACGTTTTTACCACCTCCATTTTGTCGATGATGCGTGACGTACAATCTACCCATCGTGCCTTGCAACCGACGCTCAGTAAAGTCGTTTCGTCGTTATCGTCAAGTTATTAGTTTATATAATTGATGGTACGTTAATTTTATTATTAATTAACCTGAATTCAAAAATCTAGTCGTTTAAAAAATCAACAGTTGTAGTTAATCTTGTTTTTCTTGTGAAAATTTCGTGTTTTATAAATTGAAATACTGCGCGTAACCGCCTTCTTGGGTGTGGTCATTCATTTTGTTTTCACTAGTTGCTAAGTAAAGTCGGTGTTTTATTTGAAAAATTCTAATTAACTTCTAATTGGATTTTGTAGAAAACTATAACTAATAAATTAATACAGGTTTATTCACGTCGGACGAAAAGCTCTTATGGCAACTCTTACTATACTTTATTATAACTCTGGAGATGATTTTAGCAAAATTAGAACGTAGTACCTCATTTGGAAGTTGCTCAGAAAACGTTCCGTTTCAAAAATGAACTAAACAAAACGATTTAGAATGACTCGACGATCCATTTTTTTTTTCGTTTTTCTGCATTTTATTCTGAAACAGGTAGGAATGTTTCTCATTTTATCTAAAATGCAATGGAGTATAATGAAAAAATCAATGTTGGGAGGGTCTTTGTGTCATTCCTACAAAGCTGTTTTGTGTATTTGGTTCGTTTTTGAGAATTGCGTCATAATCGAGCGTTCTTTGACTGACTTCTAAATGATCTATGAAGTTGTAATTTTGATTAAACAATCTCCAGGTAGCCCCCTAAAGATCCTTAAATATATTTTTTTTTTGAATCGCCAAATAATGGGAGTTACCATAAGAACTTCTCGTCCGACGTGAATAATCCTGTGTTATAAGATTAATTTCCATTCTGGCTAGGCGACGGTCGCTGTACAGATAGTTTAATTTAAGTTAAGAATATCGTATTGTATTTGTTAATAATTTCCCATTGTTTTAATGTTAAGCAATAATTTATTAATTATTGTACAAAAAATCTTAAAGTTGAAAATCACCGATATTTTGTCGCCTAATTCAATCTCGTTTTATATTAGTGTTTTACCGGTGAGCGAATAAAAGCCTGGTTAACCTCAAATTTTATATTTGTAAAGATTTTATTTTCATCGATGATTTTTGAATATTTTTATTTAATTTTATTTCCTTAACATTAATTTACAATTAATTTATTTGATTAGTAAAATTATTTAAATATTGGACGGTTAAATTTAAAAAAGGTGTGAAATATTTTGGTTTTTATAAAACCATGTAGAAGCAAAGAGGTTAACTTTGTAATTATAATTGAATAATTAATTTTCAGTTAAAATGGATAAGGATAATAACAATATTAAACAAGTTTTAGTAAATAGTTTCATTAAATTTTTAAATGGGAATAGAAATAATTTTTCGGAAGACCAACGCGAAACTATTGATGTGGCTGTCCAATGTTTGGATGCTGTATTCAATATAACTGATAGAGAAGAAGAATTACCGGTAATAGATCTTCTAGAGTTAATCTCAAATAGAGAAAATGAAGTGAGTATCAACAACGATTAAAGAATTTTGAATAAAATTAATCCAATTTACAGGCGGCCATTGATCCAGTTGTTGCAGAACAACATAAAATAAGCGGAAACAACGCGATGCAGCGTGCCGCATATGAAACAGCTTTATACGAATACACTTTGTAAATTATTATTACTGATATTTTTATTACTAATTAATATTTCTAAATATTTTAGAGCCATTCAACATAATCCAAACAACGCGGTTTACCACTGTAATCGAGCTGCTGCTTTTACCCGGTTAAACCGTAATGAAGATGCAATACGTGATTGCAAAAATGCAATTAGATTGGATCCACATTACGGCAAAGCCTATGGCCGCTTAGGCATTGCATATTCTAACTTGGCCATGTATGCGGAAGCTTGTGAGGCCTATCAACAGGCGATACAAGCCGAGCCCAACAATCAGGTATATCATCAGAATTTAATGATAGCACAACAACAACTAGCCCAACAACAGCAGCAGCCACAGCAACAGCAGCCACAACAACAACAACAGCAGGAACAACCACAACAGGGTAAATTTTCGCTGTCAAATTTAATCGCATATATATACATGTAAATAGTAAAATTTTATAGCTGCAGGCGCTGCTGGTTCAGCTAATGGTGGTCCGAACAGATTTTCCGGATTATTCAATAATGAAAATCTGCTTCAAGTGTTTTCACAGGCAATGAATTCCCCAGAATTCGCCAACATGTAAGATTTATTCAAAATTTACCACAATTACGATTAAGTAATAATCTTTTGTTTTCAAGGATGGTCGATTTAGCTAATGAGCCCGGCGCTCCTAGTTTGGACGTCTTATTGCAGTTGTAAGTTGAATTAAACTTAGAAAAAAATAATAAATTCTAATTTTTTTACAGAGGTTCTGTGTTGGCAAATCAATTACAACAGTCAAATCCCGGTTTGGCTAATAACATTCGTTCACGATTTACTATATCAGATGCCACTATAACAAGCCGTCCAGAACCTAGACCAGTGGGTGATGGAAATCCAGAAGAGGAAGATAATGGGGACGATGATGAAGACGAAGATGATGATAATCAAAATTAATGAATTGATTAATGCACTTTTCCATTAAGTTTCTTATTCGTTTCATATTTATGTTCCTGTGTTAAAATTAGTTTTATGTAAAATTTCACAATTATTATCTATCAAATGAAAACGTGAGGTGTAGCTTGATATATGTTTTTAGATAAATTGATAGTAATAATAACATGTTATAATTTTATTATCAAGCAATTTCTTACGTTACACTTCGATATTTTTGATTACTCATATTCATTTCAGGTTCAACCTGTAGTTATTATTATTATTAATATTATTAATGTATTGTTCTTGAAATTGAATTAAATATTTTGACTGTATTATTAAAATTTTGTTACCGTGTTTCAATAAAAAAATTCGTAAAAACAAATTTTTCATTGACTAAATTCAAACTTGTTAAAATCTATAATTTACAGATTTAGAAATTCGAGCTTTTCAGTCAGTAAAAACTACAAGAAAATGCTGAGGAATTTCGTTTTATGTTAGATTTGATGATTTCCAATAGTTCAACGACAGTAAAGGTAATTAAAAATTCTATTTAATAACACGTTTTATTAATCATTTATAGCGACATCTATGGGGGAGTTTTGAACCAAAAAAACTGTAGATAACTGTCTTCGACTTATGAATCACAAGGGACGATGGATTTGTTTATTATTATTATTATATCAACAAGGTAATTCTAACATAAAAATTAAATTTGTCGAGAATTCGATTACTTCCTTATCAAATTTAGGACAATTTAAAATCGGGTTCATTTCAATAAAACATCATCTAAGGGTCAATATTTTTTTGTATATGCAAGTTTTGAGGCTTCTTATTTTATTGTCAAAACCATAGGGATGATGGTGATTTTTGGAAATTCAGGGTGGAATTTTAACGTACACTCACGAGCAGATAAAAGAGACCAACTCTTGAGTGAGGAATATCATGTTTTTCGGTTCGTGTGCGTTAGGCTCCTTCTCTCGTCAGCGGAAGAAGGTGTAGAGGTAGGAAGTGCTGTAGCCAGTTTCCGCCATAGCAAATTGTGTAGAACCATCCTCTTTAGAGAAAGTTATAATTTACAAGCTGTTACTTGCCCGCTTTGCTATTCTATTTGCTGTCGAAATTTCGTAAATATGGAGAAGTGACAATAACTCCATCCACCCCTTGTTCCGATTGGACAACTCTCTTCCCAAATTCTGACCAGTTAAAATTGAGACGACTGCTCTCAAAAGCTGGTTTTACACAGTCGCACAAAAAGTGGTCTCTTTTATGTGCTCGTGAGTGTACAATAATTATTCAATAAATCGACAGATTTATTGTGTGATTATTTAACTATTGTTGGTATTGCATTGCTATCAAATATTTAGTATTTTCTCCACAGTTAAGTAACTTAATTTTATTCCAATGTAAATTTTCTGATATTTTTTTAAAAATGGAAAATTTCAAAATTTTCGAAAATCTGTGTTACATTACGGTTTGTTTTCATTTTTCTAAAATATTAAAAAGAAAATAACGAGTGCAAAATAAACGTAAACGAATCGCTCAAATTGGATACTGTTTTGATTTCAACACAAATATTATTAATAACTTCATATATAAAAATAACAAAAATATTTAACTGGTCCAGTTTTAGTAGCCAATATGTGAAAGCATTTTCGGGAATAATATTGCAATAAATAGAAAATTTGTAATTAAATAATCCTAAATAATCGTTGAAAATCGTTGGTTTTTCGTGTTTTATTTTGTGTCCTATATAAATTTATTTTCAGAAAATGAATTGCTCTAGAAAATATTTCAAAGTTAAATGTCGTAACTGTTAAGAAAAAAAAACAGAAATGAGTTTACCAATCCAACATATCCACATTTGTCCTAATTCAACGTAAACTATCAATGATCATCATCGAATTAATTGATAATAAATCGGATAATGATGATGATTATGGTCTGATAATTGTTATGATGTGTCGACAAAACTCTATATGATTAAGTTGAAAAAGATTATTTACCAACGATATGTTGCCAAAGTCTTTTGCAAATTTCTAATACACTGGCCAGGTTAAATATAGAGTGTGTGCTAATTTGAGGAACATACATATCGTCCTACTGAAATATCTTAAACAACACGCCCTCTTATACATTTTTATCTGTGTTATCCCCAAATCGACCGCATTTCATCAGCGTTTAATAAAACAAAACACGGCCAGTGTCAACAAATTAAATCACAAACAGTATGAGTCAATTATAATTGAATTTATTTGGATATATTCAAACTTTGTTTGGCAATAATAATCGGTTTTTGATGATTCGATTTTAAAGGAAGTTATAGCTAATGAAAAGTCAGATGTTTTGTTGCAATCGTCAATTTATATTTAACTTTGCATGAATAATAAAGTCGACAAGGATATTTATTTATATTAGGTTGATTGTTATCAATTTACTAATGTGTAGGTATTTGATTAGAATAATTTAGAGAAAAATTGAAAAGAAATTGAGATATAAGATGAATTGATAACTCGCCAAAATAACAAAAATGTTCATATAGTTGGAAACTTATAAAATTGGGGGAACGATGAGAGGGAAAAAAACACAGAGAAAAATTAAAAATATAGGCGAATTTTGGCAAGCATTATAAATAAATTTATAGTTACTAGCTAGATGTATTAGACATAGAAAAACTAGACAAATACGTGACACCAATAATAACAATAATCATCATGTGATAAACCTGATAAGTATTTGTTCTAGAACACAACTAGCAAAATCCGAATTTGAATCAGGAAAGATTCTAGAATTCCAAGTAAAGCATTATTTGTATTGAATTCCAAGAATTGAACTGCATTCAGTTTTCTATAACAATTAGAATCTATAATAATTCTTGGTATGCATGCTTGTAATATACCGAAAAATCAGCGAAACGTGTTCGGCCACACGTATTAAAAAGGTTTATAAAATGTAACACAAATTGGGCTTGTGAAAAGTTCAACGATCTAAAACTGTTAACTTTACGCTGAATTCTTGAATGAATACAAGAACTTGTTAATTTTTTGTAGAAAAAACTGAAGTACATTTCGGGCAGCATTTTTTGCTTTAAGTTCAGGTTTTAAGTGATTCTTGGTATTGAATCGTCAAAAGGGAGAGCCCACACTCCTTTAACCCTTAAAATTGAAAGAAAAGTCTTTATTTTGTGGACAATCAGTTTAATTACTGGAGATGAAAGTCAGAGCTTATCAACTGAAAACAATCAAAATAAATCATCTCTGTTGAATTGTTGACTGGGGTGGTGTTGGTGAAAAATATTCAAACGTTCTATTTTCGTATGTAAACGTTCGAATCTGTTTTGTTTGCTTATCAACAACAGTATTTGATTGATTTTCTGTAAAATACGGCTTTCAAATACGAATTTTCGCTTGAATCACGCGTGAAGTTAATCGAATTTCGCAGCAACTATCTGATACGTGGTAAAAATAGTATTTTAAATAAATAAATAAGTAGCACGCCTCCTAACAGATAAGTTGAGGTAATATTTTAAATTCAACAAATTTCTGTGCTAGTAAAAATATACAAAAAAGAATTGTCGAGAAAATTTTATTAAAATTAAAGAATAACTTGTAAGAAAAATGGTGGATGCGCCGGACAATATTTTAATACTGTTGTAATTTTCATTGGAAATAAAACCTTTCTAATTTTGTCACTGTCATAAATTACAAATATTTTTAGTAATGCTATAAGAAATTTTATTTTAGAAGTAGGAAATAACATTTTTTATTTATGAATATTTGATTGATCATAAATTGATTGTTTGTTTTTAAACTAATTGGTTGAAATGTTTTAGTGAAAATTCATTAGAATTATATTGTTTGTTGATCGTTAGAAGAATTCGAATGTTTAATTTAGATTTTTTTCATGTTGAAAATGGATGTCTGGTCTTCTATTTAGTTTATCTCGGTTTCTATCGATCTTAAACGATCAAAGATTATCTTTAACTTATAGATATCTATTAAAAATATTGTTTATATTAAGACTAATATTTTGTTTATTTGCAGGCGCATCTTAATTCTATATAAATGTAGGTTTCTAAGACGTTAACATACTATTAATGTAAACAGTGTTGATTGTGGTCAATTAAGCTGGACGTCAATAGAGCGCTAGTATCGTGTTATACTTAGTAATATTATTGTTTTAGTATTAGATGCGTCGTCGGTAGCGTTGTTTTATTGCCAGGCGTCTTTTTGAATAAGTTGGGTCGTCGCAACGAACGTCTACTGTCGTTTATATTCGAGCCGTGCCGCCCTATATGGCTTGGCATGGCTCACGTCTATGTATAAGATTACATTTCTTTTTCTTTGCTCTCTTCTAAAAATACTTGAGCCTACGGTTATTTCGAGAGAATTGTATACATGTTTTATTATAACGAGAATCCTGTGTCATTCTAGATTTTCACCCAATTTACATCAAACAAACAAAATCACATTAAAAAATGAACAATTACCTATTATAATTAGCAGTATCATTATTATTCACTTATTTAGGCATTTGAAATCATAAACGATATTTGATTCTAATTTGATTCTGTATTCGTTATTAATTCTAGGATATTATCGCATACGATGTACTACTGATTTTCAGTCATCATCAAGTGGGGAATGATTAGAAAAATTTGATCTTTTAATACTTACAGGTATTCTTGTTTGAAGGTTGAATTGGTGGGTGGATGAAGAGCGTCGAAGGAACAGATCATCGCGACGCCAAGTAGTGGGGGAGTGGTAATGTGTTGGCGGGGGATAGGATCATATGCTGGTTTACATTCGGGATACACAATTTGTTCCTTTAGTCAGTATTTTGGAGGCCACAAAGTTACCTCTAGAACGGACGAACGACGACGACGACGCGTTTGTGCGACCGGACGACCCAAGTGTACCTTAGCGATAAAGCGATTGTTCATTTAATTATTCTTATTATTATTATTATTGAAATATATACAAATAAATATATGTGTATTGGGACGTTTAGTGAAGTGGTAATCATATAGATTGGCTATTCTACTTTGAAGAAGTAAGTTCGATAATTCAAAAAAATATAGTGCGCGCCTGTTAGTGTAGTGTACAGGTGCTCCAGGATACGCATCAATTAAATTCAATTTCACAAAACAATCCCAAATCCAAATGGGAACCATCGATACTCAAACACACCAGTGTTTATATTCGTAACTGGGATCTAGGTTACAACTAGGAGCTCCCAAAATTGAACTGGCGCTTACACCTAAATTCGTTAAATTAAACATTGTCTAGCATTTGGCCACGTGACACTATACTCTTTTCAAATTAAACTAGTTGGAAACAATTTTATGATAGCATCATTTCTTTTTCTTTTTCTTTTATAGGGCCAAGTTAATGTTCTCGTTTATAGAATAACCTAAAATTATTGAAAGCATGGGAGTGGCTGAAGACTTCGCTCCCAGCTTTACACAAAAGCCGCAATTACGACAGGAGGATGATGGCAATAAACTTATCTTCGAATGTCAATTATTATCAAATCCAAAACCGGATATCCAATGGTTTAGGAGCGATGTGTTATTATCAGAGGATGCTAGAACAAAATTCAAAATACAATCGATAGGCTCTAATAAATTTTTGGTTGTTTTGGAACTTGACGATGTTATCGAAACAGATGCTGGTTTATATAAAGTTAAAGCCAAAAACAAAATGGGAGAAGTGGCTGCATCAATTAATCTCAATTTTAGTCGTAAGTTGAAGTTTATCGATCTTATGAAATTTTTATAATTCTAATGATTTTTTTCTCTATCATTTTATAGCAATGGATGAACCGAAAGAAAAGTAAGTAATGATATGTTTTAAAATAAAATATTTTTGAGATGATTCTTCCTACGCATGAAATAATACACTTTTGCCAAAATTTGACTATACAATTACTCATCTGTCTAAGACGCGTAATCTTTACGTCATCAGTCATGTTTTGGCCTGAAATTTTGGCAATAATACGAAAATAAATTTTATTCATTGCTGAAAAACAACTTTTTTTTTTTAAAAAAAAAGTAAACAATTATTATGTATGTTTTTAATTTCTATAGGCAAATCGATGGACTTGCACCGACTTTTGCAAAGAAACCGGCTATACGTCAAGAGGAAGATGGTAAAAGGCTATTGTTTGAATGTCGAATACAAGCAGATCCACGGCCGGTCGTCAGTTGGTTCCACAATGCTAATCCCGTTAAAGAATCACCACGTCATAAAGTATGTGTATTATTAAATAATATTTGAGTATTTGCATCTTTGAACCGTGACATAATTTCCAAACAATTTTCGATAAAATCAACTATTTTCATAGCCGATTTATGTGTTCTATTTTGGCAACATGTGTGCTCTATTTTTGTAATATCCCTACATACAAATAACATTTGATATTTTCCAAAGTACGAAAACAACAACCTATTGTTTCGTTCTACCACTAAAATAATTTCAAGGCAGTGGTTTTTGAAACAAACCTCCACTTAATTAATAATTTCTATAACTAATAAATTGTAAATTAATTAAATAAATGTATTTAAATTTGAATTTTAGTTGAGGATAGATAAAGACGGCCACTCGTACTTTGCAACCCTTGAAATAAAAAACGTAACGGTTGAGGATGCTGGTAAATACAAGGTAACTGCAAAGAATGAGTTGGGTGAAAGTAACGCAACAATCAGCCTTAATTTTGACAGTAAGTTGATTATTATTTTTGTTTTAATTTTTCGTTTTTAAACAAACATGTGACTAGGAAGCAAAAGCTTTACATGAAGTTTTATATAAATTAGATGAGTGATTAATCCAAGCTTGATTTTTTTTGGCTTATTTATTGTAACCGTGCAAAAGCGTCGTTGGTTAGGGCTTTTGCGAAATTCTAAGATTTCAATGTAGCTGCCCATCCATAATTACCCCCCGCCCCGCCCCTAAATTACAATAAAATTAGCAATAAAATACGGTGAAAGACTCGTGTGTATTTTAATAAAATAGCAGCCGTTAAGGCTAAATTAAAGTCATCACTCGTGCACAATACAATGGACTAACTGAAGCCTAATCTCAGCTCAGCTTTTAATGCAAATTTTCTTAACCCTCCCAGTTCTAATACGTGTACAGGGATTTTTTGTGTGATTTTATAAAAAAGAGCTTAGAATATAGGATCGTTTCCCATATAAAAATCACCCCATCATTCCCATTTCGTTTCTGTATAATTTATTATCGTTTAGATAATAATAATAATAATGATTGATGGCCATGTTCTTGCAAAATATAAAAATCTATCGATATTATCAATGAGAAAATCAGACTTTTATTAAAAGCTGAGCTCTATTCGGTGATCATTGTAATTGCGCGAGTGTTGCTGGCTGTCCTCTATTTATGACAGCCAGTTTAGAAGAGTTTCTGCATTAGGCGATGAAGCACCAGTTCCTGAGGATGGTATTAAGCCCACATTCACTGAACGTCCAGTTATACGACAGACAGATGATGGTACCAAAATAACATTCGAATGTAGATGTGTGGGAGATCCGAAACCTGTAATTCAATGGTGTGTATTTGACGGGAATGAAAACGAAACAAAAAGAAAATAAATTATTATTTTTTTTTATTCGGAAAATTATCGGAAAATTTTAGGTACCATGGACAGGAAGAAATTAGAGAAAGTTCCAGATATATAACTACAATGGAACAAGATCAAAAACTTTATTATTTAGCGCGTTTAGAGATAATTAATGTTAAAAATAGTGATAAAGGCGAATATCGAGCAATCGCTAAAAATAGATATGGACAAGGTGTAGCTACAATTAATTTAAATTTCGAAGGTTCTGGAAAACCAAAGTAAGAAATTAACTGATAAAATAATAAACAAATTATTCATATTGGGAGATATCTATAGGATTCCAGATGGTAAAGCGCCCAGATTCCCAAAAAAACCGACAATCAGACAAGACGGTGATGTTCTTGTTATGGAATGTGTGTTAGAAGCAAATCCTGATCCTGATATTACTTGGTATCAAGGTGATAAAAGTATTGCAGACAGTCCAAGAGTACGAATGTTCCGTAAAACAACAGGAAAAGATACATATTTATTAACATTAGAAATATCGAATCCCACACGACAAGATGGTGGCAATTATCGTTGCAATGCTTTCAATGTTTATGGTGAAAGCAATGCTAATATTGCACTGAACTTCCAAGGTATGCTGAAACTGGCTGAAACTCTTCCATGTCGTTTTTGTTGTTATCGTATTGTCCGCCAAAAAAAATAATAACGTTTTAGTATCTGTTTCAGCTGAAAAACTATCGATTATCAATTTGAATTTATCTAAATTTTCGACAATATCTTGCATGAGCATGGCCTTTATTTAAAAGCCTTGTCTCTAGCTAGATGTAATTTTTGAATAAATCATTTCAGGTGGCGATAGTGCTGATGGTTTTGCACCATCATTTATCGAAAAACCCAAAATTATACCAAATGAGAGTGGTACACTTATTACGATGAAATGTAAATGTAAAGCTAAACCAAAACCGGAAGTTACATGGTTCAGGGGAACCAATGTCGTTAAAGAATCGTCCAAAATCAAAATTAAAATTGTCGACGTTGAGGAGGATATCTACGAATTATCTCTAGAAATTAAAGTACTTTTTATACATTAATTTTAGAAAAGTTGAATATTAAAAAAATTGGTTTTGCAGGATCCATCTGCTCCAGATGGTGGTACTTACAGATGTCACGTTAAAAACGAATACGGCGAGAGTAACGCTAATTTGAATTTGAATATTGAAGCTGAACCAGAACCAGAAGGTGACGGACCGACTTTTGTCGAAAAACCCAGAATTACATCACACCAAGGTGGAAAACTTGTCATCATGGATTGTAAAGTACGTGCAAATCCAAAACCGGATATTGTTTGGTATAGAGAAGGCAAGGTTGTGACTGAATCGACAAAGATTAAAATTAGCTACGAAAAAATTGAAGAGGATATTTACTACATTAAACTAGAATTGAAAGATCCAGGAACTGAAGATTCTGGATTATACAAATGCAACATTAAAAATACACTTGGTGAACTTAACGCGAATCTTACTTTGAACATCGAAATCATCCCTGTTATTAAAGAAAAACCGAAGGTTATTAAAATTGTCAAAAAACGAACTGTTGTTGTTGAATGCAAAGTTCTTAGTAAATTTGCTCCAGATTGCACATGGTTTAAAGAATCAAACGCAGTCAAACAAGATGACCGCCACAAAGTTTACGTTGAACAAGTCAAAGACGTAATTAATTATCAATAAAATTGCAATTATAAAAGTCTAATTATTGTGATTTTAGGGTGAATTCGCTGTTAAACTAGAAATTTCAGAAGTCAACAAAACAGATAAAGGCATGTACAAACTAGTGGCGAAGAACGAAAAAGGTGAAGCTACCTCTCAGACTGTTGAAGTCACCGAATTGCCACCAGAAGAGAAACCTAAAGGTGAAAAACCGAAATTGACCTCACTCACAAATATCGTAAGTAACAATAGAAGTTCATTGAAAAATTCTCGATAATTCCCTTATCGTTTCCATTTAGACAATCGAAGAAGGAAAATCAGCCGATTTTATTTCATCGCTCAAAATTACCGATAAAACTGTTATTATTACATGGTACAAGAATTCAACTATTATAAGAGAATCATCAGATATCAAAATGACGTTTGATGGTACAACGGCTCATCTCAGTATTAGTAAATGTAAAGTAACGCATTCAGCAACTTATAAAGTTGTTGCGAAGAATGAATGGGGTGAAGATGAATCTTCAGCAGTGCTTACTGTTATAGAAAAGAAAGAAGAGAAGGTAAGTCGTATTTTTTAAATTTCATTCATACACACAAACACATAAAATACACTACACTGACACTATAGAAAAAGAAGAAAGAAAAAGAAGAAGAAGAAGAGGTTATTGCAAGTAGTAGCGGTGAAGAAATTGAAGATGAAGAAGCGGAAATACAGGTATGACACAAATAGACACTTTATACAGACTGTACACTTTACATTAAATCACTTTTAACAGGAAATAATTGACACTAAACCAAAATCACAAGTTAAAAAGGTAATTTACACACAAAAATCCACTGCTTAGAATTATTAATGCAAAAATTTTGCAATTCTTTTTCTAGCAAGAGGAAGAGAAAGAGAAGAAGGAGAAGAAAGTTGAAAAGAAAGTCGAAAAGAAAGAGGAGAAAAAAGAAGAGAAGAAGGAAGAAATCATTGTCAAGGTAGGTTTTTAAATTGCGTCTATTTGTAACCTTATTTGTTATAATTTCCCATAATCAATTTAACAACAGGATGAAAAGAAAGTTAACGATATTGATAAAAATGATGTTACTCCGAAAATTGAGGTAAGTAAATCATTACGATTGAAACAATTAAATGTTAATGTGAAAATCCAGGAAACTAAACCATTGGCAAAGAAAACCGAACGAAAAGCATCAATACAGAAGGTAATATCGTTGAATATATGTGATGTATTTGTCTTATAATCGTTGTGTTTGATTAGATTGAAGAATTTAAAAGCGAATCTCGCCGCAGTTCTATATCGAAAACTGAAGAGAAGGTAAGACGGTAAACTAGTGATCGGATCATTTATTAACAATCGAGATATTTCAGATTGTTCAAGACGGTAAAGTCGGTAGTCGTAGATCTTCTACTGTACAGGTAGTTTTATTCGAATTGTCAATGATTGAATAGCCTTTAAATTGTTGATTCTGTAGGTTGATGAGGAAACTAAAACGGAGTCTAGGCGGTCTTCTATTGTTGAAGAAAAGAAAAAGGTACTTTTCTTCATTCGATTACGATTCTATCTGTTTTTCGATCAAATTCATTATGTTATTGTCTCTCTATTTTCTATTAGGTGACTGAAGATAAAAAGGCGAAGAAATTAGAACCAACACCAGAAGCGGTAAGTTTGTTTAAAATCTGTTTCTGTATTGTTAATTGTTATATTTATACCTTATACAGTTGACACCAACATCACCAACAAATAAATTCGATGAAACACCATTTGACACTAAAAAACCAACAGAAACTAAAAAATCAGAACCTGAAAAGAAACCTGAAACTACTAAACCAGAAATTAAAAAAACTGAAACAAAAACACCCGAAATTATCGTACCTGAAGAAACAGACAAAAAACGAACACCTACAAAGGTACACAATCATTTTTAATTACAATTTACACAAAATTAACAATAATTAATAAATCCAATGTGTAATTGTTTTGTTATTTGTTGTTTTGTGTACAGGTTGAGGAGAAGCCCGAGGGAAAAGCAGCATTAAAAGTGAGTATCTAGTGTAATTATATTAGAATCTGTATCATCATTTAGTTGTTGAAATTTGAACGATTATTAATATCGAAAATTTGTGTAGCCAAAAAGAATTATTCCCCCTAAACGAGAGGTGACTACTGATAATTTTATGAAAATACAATTAAAACCTGTTGTAAAAGAGGCTAAAGAACCAGAACAAGCTAAATTAGAAGATCCAAATTTGAAGGTAAAATGGAAGACGACGGCAACTCGCTATTATATCATCTTCTATTACTGTTGCTTTTCTATATATCTCACAATCAATGATAATCTTCGAATTTCTTTTTAATCAACTTGTTTATATGTCGTCTTTTATTCTTATGCTTCTGTTCTTCTGCTCTATATTCTCTTATATCTTTAGCTTTTATCTCTTGTGTCTGTTAATTATAATCTATTTTGAATCGTCGAATTATTCTCTAAACATACATTTATGAATTTTATTAGAAAACTGAAAAGGACAAAACGAAAACCACAACTACAAAGAAAGTGGCCAAGGATAAAAAGAGTGATTATGAAGAATGGGAGAATATTCCCGATTATGAACGTCCTGTATTGGAAAAATATGAGCCAAGCGAACCGCCAGAGTATGCCGGTCGTGACAAGACGAAATTATCAAAGGTGTGATATTTTGTATTGGCTTAGTTTTTATATTAATGAGCAAATGCCTACGCAATTTAATATAAAATATGCTATATCAAATGCAAAGAATGCGACAATATAAATTAGTGCCGACATCCATATTTTTGGCAATCGCAAGATCCATCTGCCGATAAAGCATTTTGTAATAAACAACATATAAAAGGATCCTCAGTTATATTCTGGCTCGCTTTCACAAAAATTATTTTTCATTTATTAATATTGAAACGCTTGGTCAGCTTTATAATTTAATTCTTTAAATGTAACAGTGTTTGTTTGATAGTTTGTCAAATATGTTACGTGTTTGTGTATAGGAACGACCGAGTTTACCACAAATTAAAACACCTGAAGCGCCTAAAATTGCTGTTGTTAAAGAAAAAACACCAGAACCTAGGAAAGCGTCACTGGAGCCTACATCGGGGCAAACCAGTAGACGTGGATCACTTATACCACCAGAGGCTATGGGCCGTAGGGCCAGTCTCATCATATCAGACGAGGTAACAACAACAAAATTAACTTACAATTATTTTCTTTTAATTCACTTTTATGTTTAATTTAATTTGTTGACAATTTTATTAAATCAATTTTAACCAGGTCCAGTGTTTGTTAATTTTAAAATACATTTTAAAAAAGAACAAATTTTGTATTAGTTTTGTTAATTGTTTGTTTACTTAGGAACATAGAAAACTACGACCTGGAGAAGTTGTTGAAGAGAAAAAGGTAACAATTCTGCTGCAGTCGTACAGTGTTGTACGCCTAGCGTTTTTTTTTTTTAATTCGATCGTCTATCGTCAGCTGGCCGAATTTTTGTACGCTTTTGTTGTACTGTCCAACGATATTTTTTGTGATAAAGCTACCCAAAACAAATTATTTTTTTTTTAAGGAATTTGTTAACGGGATGCTATTTATTTTAATTATTAGATTGATATGATGAATCTGCATGCTGTTTATCACATGTGTAATAGCAGTGTCAGCGCACCAGCTACAAGGCAAATTACGCCAATATCTTCGAGTATGTGCCAATATTTCCGCCCTTCAATACCCCAGGATATACCAATATTTTATCATTTTATTATTTATATAAATATATAATTCGTAATTAAATTCAAGTTAATATCGTTATATTATTCCAACAGGGTGGAAAATTGCGTCCCGGTGAAGTTTTAGATCCAAAGGTGAGATTTGTGTTGGGAAAAGGAAACACAAAACTGACCTATTGGGTTTGACATATGAAAACAGTGTCAAACGTAAATTTAACCAGCGTTTTGTTTTAATTTGTTTGATTATTTATGCTTGATTTAGTTGGTTTTTAATCCTTTTTTATTATTTTTTTTTTTTTTAAGTCTAAAGGCAAACGTCCGGGAGAATTGCAAGATCCTCTCGAGAAACAGGTTAGCGCGGTTGTATTAGAAATTCTTAGATCAAAATGTTCGAAATATATGTCTGTGATTAACTATCATTTTAGATTCTTCGTCAGTAGAAGTTCCTTTACGTGTCGAATTTTTCAAACAAAAAAATCAAACCAAAAAAAAACCGTTGTAATTAATTTATGTTTAGATTAGATATGTGTCTAATGAATCGTAAAGTTTAGAAAACCTCCCTGATTCCGTTTATAAATCTCGTTTATTTTTATATTTATTTATTTTCGTTTCCCAGGAAGACTGCAATACACAGTCCATATTTACCTTACTTTGTGTATCTAACGTGTTTTCCATTTTCTTTTTGTTTAATTGCTAATGATAGAGGATATACTTTAGAGAGTACAGATAGTGTACATACTCGCCGCTAAGCTAAAATTAACCCCGCTCAAAGCTCTCTGTAAAAATCGCTTTAAATGTTTTTTCTTTCTTTTTTTCTTAAACATGTTGATTTGTATTTACGCAAAATATATTAAGACGCTTTAGATATTTTTCAAAATTTCTAATAATTTATTTCCAAATGTAGCGTCGTCGCCCAAGTTCCGACGTTCGTCGACCTAGTGTCGCTGAAATGGAGGACTTGATCAACAAACCTTCAACACCACTAAAACCGATCGGTCCAGCTGGACCACCACAAATCGTAGATGTACAAGAAAGCTATTCGGCCGTTGAAGGTTTCACAAATCGAAAATCGCAAAATGATATTTTTATTAAAATAACAAAATTTCAGACCAAATCGGTTATCTTACTGTACAAGTCGAGGGTGATCCACCACCGACATTCAAATTCTATAAAGGAATGACCGAAATTATCGAAGGTGGTCGATTCAAATTCCTAACAGACGGTGAATTAAACTTAATCACACTTTGTATACGTAAAGTAAAACCAAACGATGAAGGACAATATCGTATTGTTGTTTCAAATATTCACGGTGAAGACTCAGCTGATATGCAGCTATACGTTTCCGGTAATTATCATTAATTTGCGGCAATTATCGTATATTAAATAAGAAACAAATATAAATAATAACAGATGCTAGCGGTATGGACTTCCGTGCAATGTTGAAGAAGAGAAAATATGAAAAATGGGGCCAGAACAAAGAGGACCCAGATTGGGGCGATTTGAAGGAAGTCGAAAAACCGTTACCACAACTCAAGAAAGTTGAAAAGGTTGGGCTAATAACGACATTATATAAATCTATTCTCTCAAAAGTACTCCTCTAATTTTTCGATACAGATTTTTTACAGACATAACATCCATTCCAGATTTTTGTGTTTTGTTGGTGTTTATGTTTTTGACATATTTTTCCAGTTTTGGTCATCCAGAGGAGTAATGTTTTATAAATTTTGTACTGTTTTTTTTCCCATAATTTTTTGTAATGTTTTGTTAAAAGAGTGAATGTGTACCCTTTGCATTATCCTTGCTTTTTATTTTCACAGAGCGCTATTTTAAGCAAATGCACCATCAAACGATTTTCTTTGGCTACATACGTACCTGATTGGCCACAGCTCAAAAAAACTAAGGTTTATCAGCATGATTCGTATATTTATTTATTTGTTTATTTATATATTACCGTCAATTTTCTATATTTTATTACACGCTTTATTTCATAATTTCAATGTGGATCTATTTGAGCAAATTCGAAAGTATTTTTGTAATTAAAGCACGCATGACTTAGCCCTGAACCGCTTAACGTTGGCACTTAATATTTTTTTATCTTGAATCTAATGCCAATGCTTATAGTCATCAATAAGTCACTGTTTTTGGCAGATATACATTACGTTTAAAAATAAATATACTTTTCTAAATATATAAAATCATAAAGCATTACTAAACACAAAAATATTTCGCATGCTTTCTCAATTATTGGCTCTATTTATTCTATTTATTTATTTTTTATTTGGAATGATTGGGAATTGGAGTGATTGTGATTGTTGTTATCAATTTTATGTTTAGGTATAAACTTGTGAATTTTTCTTTATAGAATTCTGCATGTTCACGAAGGCCATCATTGGCTGAGTTAATACCAGACTGGCCAATTTTACATCATTTTGAGAAAAAGGAGGTTGGATGACTGCAACAAAATAATTTATATGTATTGTAATTGTTTCTGCACGTTGTACAGATACGATTTCTCAATTTTAAAACAATTACCAAAATTCCTCCACCTATCCCATAATTTAACATTAATATTTTCAAAACTAGAATTTCCAAATTGGATGTTGTTTGCATCCTGGGAGACTTTAATACTTTGTATATATGATTTTTCTACAATTTTTTTGATGTAAATACGATATGTTTTTTAAAATATTTTTTACAGTTTTTGAGGCGACTACATTAATTGATCGATGTTTGATTTAAATAAATTTCAATGATTTTCTAATTAATTATTCATCATTTATTATAGAAACAAGAAAGCTTCTTGAAGCCTTTGGTCGACAAATATGCCAAAGAAGGTAAAGATAAGAAGGTCGTATTTGAAGCAAACTTCTCTAAGCCCAATTGTAAGCCGAAATGGTTGTTCAGAAAAGATGTACGTGTCGCTTCTTCCTTCTATTCTAGAAATTTTTAATGATTTTTAATTATTATAGGAACTCTTCCAAGGGGCTAAATATAAATTCAAAAATGAGAACGATACATATCAGTTGATAATTATGAATCCTAAAGTAGAGGATACAGGAAAGTATACAATAGAAATTGGTGGTGTTTCCTGTACAGCTTTCTTGAATGTCGACGAACCAGATCCAAGTTATTCATTCACAAAACAATTGAAAAAGAAATATGAAGGCTATACGAAACATGAAGTACTACTTGAATGTACCGTTAGCAACAGTCTTGCTATCGTTGGTTGGTATAAAGGAACAACAAAACTAGAGGATGGCGATAAATACGGAATATCAAAAGATATTAATGGCGTATGCCGTTTGGCTATCAAAAATGCCGATTTTGAAGATGCCGGTGAATATTCGTGTAAATTAGAGAAACAAACAGAGAAAACAACAACAACAGTGACAATTGTTGAATATCCATACAAATTCGTTAAAGTACTAAAACATCAACAGCATGTCGAAAAAGAAAACATCACGTTTGTGTGCGAATTAGATGATGCCGGTGGTGATGTTAAATGGTTCAAAGGTGAACAAGAAATTAAAGCTGATAAACGTATACAAATTACAAAAGATGGACGTAAACGTAAATTAATTATAAAAGATGCAAAAGTTACCGATGCTGGAATGTATTCGTGTGTTAGTAATGCTGATAAAACTGAAGCTGAATTAGTTGTTAATTATTTGAATCGTTTCAATAAGAAACTTAAAGATACTGAAGCTGTTGAAAGAGAAAAATTAGTACTTGATATTGAATTACAAGATCAAACAGCACCGGCTGTATGGACATTTAATGGTAAACCAATTGAACCATCTGAACGTATTGAAATCAAAAATCTTGGCGGTGGTAAACATCAACTTGTATTTAATAGACTTGAAATGGAAGACGATGGTGAAATTATGTGTGAATCTGGTCAATTACAATCATCAATGAAATTGACTGTTAAGAAAGGTGAAAGTAAACCCGAAATTGATTTCCCATCGACATTTGAAGCACCTGCTAGTAAGCCTATTGTACTCGAAGTGCCATATAAAAGTAAGTATAATTATCTGTATACACACAGAAGATTGTTTATTAAAAAAAAAAACATCTTCTGGGTGTTTACTTCAGACAGCCAACCTATAGAAACATTTACTGATTCGATTTTTGACGTAATTCCAGTTAGTGGAACACGACAGACACCTATAGAGGCTAAACTAGTTAAAGACGGTAAAGTCTTGCCTCTTAAAGAAGTTGAAGTTATTGTCAGTGACAATAAAGTGGTATTCAAAATCAAGAAACCATCCAGAGATCAATCTGGAGTATATCAAATCAAATTATCAAACGGTCAAGGTGAAGATGTTAAAGATTGCAATATTATAATGCAAGATGTCCCATCAGCACCACAGGATGTAACTGTAACCGATGTATTCCAAACATCCTGTCAAGTATCCTGGAAACAATCAAAAGACGATGGTGGATCACCGATACTCCATTACGTTGTCGAACGTCAAGATATCAGTCTGAAAGCTGGATGGGATAATGTTGGACAAGTATCACCAAATGAGAAACCGACATTTAAAGTAGAAGGTTTAACACCTAAAAAAGAATACAAATTTAGAATACGTGCTGTTAACAAATTGGGCAGTAGTGAGCCTGGATATTTCGCTAAACCAGTCCTTGCTAAAGATCCATGGGATGAACCTAGTAAGCCTAAAGATGTTGAACTTGTTGATTGGGATAAAGATCATGCTGATCTGAAATGGTCAGCACCAGATAATGATGGTGGTGCACCAATTACTGGTTATGTTATTGAATATAAAGAGAAATTCGGCAAAGATTGGGTTAAAGGTATAGAAGTACCAGGTGATCAATTTTCTGGTACTGTGCCTGGATTAAAAGAAAATGCCACATATGAATTCAGAATTAGAGCTATTAACAAAGCTGGACCTGGTGAACCTAGCGATAGTACAAAACCAATAATTGCTAAATGTCGCTTTGTTAAACCATTTATTATTGGAAACGATTTGAATCCGATAATTGTTAAAAAAGGACAGACTGTCAAATATGATATTAAATATGGTGGTGAACCAGAACCAGAAGTCCAATGGTTCTTGGATAAAAATGAAATAAAACAAGACTCAGAAGAAAGGATTACGATCGATAAATATGAAAGAAATACAGTTATAACAGTACGTAGAACCACAAGGGTTGATAGTGGAAAATATCGTTTAGTTTTAACGAACAGTTCGGGTGTATGTGAAGGTTCAGCAGAAGTTATCGTGTTAGATAAACCAACACCGCCAAAAGGTCCACTTAAAATCGAAGAAATCCGTGCTGATCACGTTAAAATTGCTTGGCAACGACCAGAAGATAGTGGTGGTACTGAAATTACCGGATATATACTTGAAAAAATGGACATGGACACAGGCAGATGGATACCAGCCGGTGAAGTTGGTCCTGATGAGAATTCATTCACATTTAAAGGTCTTACACCTAAGAAAAAATACAAATTCAGAGTACGCGCTAAAAATAAAGAAGGTGAATCTGAACCACTTGAAACTGACGAAGCTATTCTTGCTAAAAATCCTTATGATGAACCCGGTGCACCTGGTAAACCTGAAATTATCGATTATGACAATAAGAGTGTTACACTTAAATGGGCTAAACCTGATAATGATGGTGGACGTCCAATTACTCATTATACAATAGAAATGAAAGATAAATTTAGTCCTGAATGGACAGAAGTTGCGAAAACTGAAGATGCTAATCCTGAGGGTAAAGTTGAAGGATTGAAAGAGAAAATGGTTTATCAATTCCGGGTACGAGCTCACAATAAAGCCGGTCCTGGTGTTCCATCTGAAGCTACAGATAATCACCTTTGCAAACACAGGAATCGTACGTATTTAAATAATTTATGTTACAACAAATCAGTAAACGATTTATTTATTTTATAGTTAAACCAAGAATTGATCGTGAAACATTCAAAGCAGTTACTATTAAAGCTGGTAGAACACACAAATGGGCTGTTGATGTGACCGGTGAACCACCACCGGAATTGAAATGGATATGGCGTGATAATATACCTTTAACAAATACAGAAAGGATCAAAATCGAAAACGTTGATTATCACACAGATTTTACAATTGTGAATGTAGCACGACGTGATACAGGAAAATACACTTTAATTGCTGAAAATGCATCTGGAAAAGACACAGAAACTGTAGATCTTACAGTACTCGGTAAACCAAGTTCGCCCGAAGGACCGTTGGAAGTTACAGATGTTACAGCGACAAAAGCAAAAGTCGTTTGGAAAAAACCAGAAGATGACGGTGGTAGTCCAATTAAAGAATACGAAATCGAAAAAATGGATATGGCTACAGGTAAATGGGTACGTGTCGGACGTGTACCTGGTGACAAGATCCGTCCTGACGGTAAATTAGAATTCGATGTGACTGGTCTTAATCCTGGATCTGAATATAAATTCAGAGTTACTGCTGTGAATAACGAAGGCGACTCAGAACCACTCGTATCTGAACGGGCAATTTTAGCCAAAAATCCATTCGGTAATTTTGATTTAATTTCAATAATTACAAATTTTTAATAATTTCAATTTAAATTTAGATGAACCTGGCAAACCTGGTACTCCAGAAATTACCGATTATGACAATAAAGGTGTGAATCTTAAATGGACAAAACCAACCAATGACGGTGGTGCTCCTATTGAGAAATACATCATTGAAAAGAAAGACAAATACAAACCGGATTGGGAAAAAGCATGTGAAGTACCTGCTGATGTTCTAGAAGCACGTGTTGAAGATTTAAAAGAACGTGGTGAATATCAATTCCGTATTATTGCCGTTAATAAGGCAGGTCCTGGTGAACCTTCAGATGCTTCTAAATTGCAAATTATCAAACACAGAGCCCGTAAGATTACACTTTAATCTTAATTTAAATCGATCTATAATTTTATTGTATTTCAGTTAAACCGAGAATTGATCGTACTAATCTTAAACCAATTATTGTACGTGCTGGAAAACCGATCAAGTACGATATTGATGTTAAAGGTGAACCAGCACCTGAGTGCACTTGGTTCCAAAACGATAAAGAAGTTAAATCTGTTGAAAATGTTGAAATTGTCAATATCGAATATAACACGAAATTAACAATTACAAATTCTGTACGTAAAAATACCGGCATCTATAAAATCAAGGCTGTTAACGAACACGGCCAAGATGAAGCAGAAGTTGAAGTGACAGTGTTGTGTAAGTTATCAACTTCAACTGATAATTAAATCTTTCTTATATGATTTTTCTTGAATTTAGCGTCACCATCTAAACCAAAAGGACCGTTACAAGTAACTGACGTAGTGAAGAACGGCTGCAAATTGAAATGGGACAAACCAGAAGATGATGGTGGTAAACCAATAACTGGATATGTTGTTGAAAAATTAGATAAACAGACTGGCCGTTGGGTACCAGTTGGACGTACTAATGACACAGAAATGGACATTAAAGGACTCCAAGAAGGTCATGAATATGATTTCAGAGTTAGAGCCGTCAATGATGAAGGTGAATCTGAACCACTTGAAACAGATAAATCAATTGTTGCCAAAAATCCATTCGAGATACCTGGAAAACCAGGAACACCAGAGATTACTGATTGGGATGCGGATCGTGTCGATCTCAAATGGAGTGCTCCGAAAAATAACGGAGGCGCCCCAATTACTGGATATGTTATTGAAAAGAAAGAGAAATTCTCAACATCATGGGATGAAATTCTAACTACATATACACCGGATTGTGAAGCTACAGTTCCTGGATTAAAAGAAGGCAATACTTATCAATTTAGAGTACGTGCTGTTAATAAAGCCGGACCTGGTGAACCATCTGACGGTACTAAACCTCATGTTGCTAAAGCTAGACATCGTAAGTTTCTACTTTTACAAATTCGTTGTATGAAGTCTAATTTTGATATTTTATTCTTATAGTTCGACCATACATCAATCGTGAGAAATTACACACAGTTAAAGTTAGAGCTGGTCAACTTGTCAAATTCGATGTTGATGTAAAAGGTGAACCACCACCGACAATAACATGGAGTTTCGCCCATAAACCATTAGAAAATGGACCAAATGTTAAAATCGAAAACGAGGACTACAATACGAAATTGACATTAACTGATACAAGAAGAAAACACACCGGCACTTACACAATTAGAGCCGAAAATGAATCAGGCTTTGATGAGGCACCAGTAGAAGTTATAATCTTAGACAAACCTGGTAAACCTGAGGGACCACTTGATGTGACCGAAGTTCATAAAGAAGGATGTAAACTTAAATGGAATAAGCCTAAAGATGATGGAGGCCTTCCGATTACCGGTTATGTTGTTGAGAAACAGGACGTCTCAACTGGCCGTTGGGTACCTGCTGGATTTATTGATGCAGACAAAACAGAACATGAAATAACTGGATTAGAACCGAATAAGAAATACAATTTCCGTGTAAAAGCTGTCAATGAAGAAGGTGAATCTGAACCTTTAGAAACAGATGCAGCAATACTTGCCAAAAATCCGTATGATATACCATCACCGCCTGGTTTACCAGAAATTGTCGATTATGATGAACATTCAGTTAAACTCAAATGGGAACCACCTGTCAGAGATGGCGGCTCACCGATTTCCGGTTATATTATTGAGGCTATGGATAAATTTAGCGGACAATTCGTTAAAGTCGCCGAAGTTGGGCCTCAATGTAGTGGATCTGTATCAAAACTTGAAGAAGGAAATCAATATAAATTCAGAGTAAGAGCTGTAAATAAAGCTGGTCCATCTGATCCGTCAGAACAAACCAACTGGCATACAGCTAAACCACGATTCTTGAAACCATTGATCGACCGTACCAACTTGAAGCCGTTGACTATCAAATCTGGACTTTCAATAAATCTGGATGTAAATGTTGCTGGTGAACCTCCACCGAAAGTGACTTGGTATTTTGAAGGCAAAGAAATTGCCTCATCTGAAGAAATTCGTATTGATAACATTGATTATAATACGAAATTCTTTGTGTTGAAAGCTAAACGAGCACAATCTGGTAAATACACAATTGTGGCGAAAAATGAGGTCGGTGAAGATACAGCTGATATAGAAATTTCTGTACTTGGCAAACCAGCAGCACCAAAAGGTCCTCTTGAAGTATCTGATGTGACAAAACACGGATGTAAATTAAAATGGAAGAAACCAGACGATGATGGTGGTTCTCCAATTGATCATTATGAAATTGAAAAATTAGATCCACTTACCGGACAATGGATCCCATGTGGACGCAGCACTGAACCAGAAGCTAACATAACTGGACTACAAGAAGGCAAACCATATAAATTCAGAGTTAGAGCAGTTAATAAAGAGGGTGAATCAGAACCATTAGAAACAGAAAAAACTATTATTGCCAAAAATCCATATGATGAACCCAGTAAGCCTGGACGTCCTGACGTTAAAGATTGGGATAAAGACTTTGTTGAATTGGCATGGTCTCCACCGAAAGATGATGGTGGTGCTCCTATTGAAAAATACATTATCCAAATGCACGACAAAGCTGGACGAGGTTGGATGGACGTTGCTACAGTTCCTGGTGATCGAAATAAAGGAAGAGTTGATAATGTTGAAGAAGGACATGAATATGAATTTAGAATTGTTGCTGTTAATAAAGCAGGACCTAGTGAACCTAGTGATCCATCTAAACCGGTTATTGCTAAGCCCCGATTCTGTAATTTAATTTATTATCATTGTTAAATTTTTATCTAATTCGTTTTTATTTCAGTGGCACCTCGTATTGACCGTAAAAATTTACAAAAGAAAGTGTTACGTCCTGGACAATTGTTGCGTTTGGAAGCTGATGTTAAAGGAGAACCAGCTCCTCAAGTTACATGGACATTGAAAGAGCAAACGCTTAAAAATACAGACAGACTTAAAATTGAAAATGAAGACTACCATACTACTTTCATTTTACAAAAAGTTCAACGTTCTGATACTGGAGTCTATACGGTAACAGCTAAAAACGACTCTGGTGTAGACAGTGTCGATGTTGAAATCCAAGTAGTGACCAAACCATCGAAACCTAAAGGCCCACTTGAGGTATCCGATGTTAAAGCTGACGGTTGTAAGCTAAAATGGAACGCACCGGAAGATGATGGTGGTGAACCAATTACAGGTTATGTAGTTGAACGTATGGATGTTGAATCTGGTAGATGGATACCTGTTACAACAACCAAAACACCAGAAGCAGATGTGACTGGCTTGAATGAAGGCAAAGACTATTTATTCAGAGTCAAAGCTATTAATGCAGAAGGTGAATCAGAACCACTAGTAACAGAAATACCAATCACAGCCAAAAACCCATATACAGAACCAGACACACCTGGTAAACCAGAACTTAAAGATTGGTCCAAGAATCATGCCGACCTTAAATGGACTCCACCTAAGAATGATGGTGGAGCACCAATTGAGAAATATATAATTGAAAAGAAGGATCCATTCACAGGAAAATGGCAAAAAGCCGTTGAAGTTCCAGGCAATAAAACAGAAGCCAAAGTACCTGACTTGCAAGAAGGACAAAAATATCAGTTTAGAGTTAAAGCTGTCAATAAGGGTGGTGAAAGTAAACCTTCGCCGCCATCAGAAACAATCACTGCTAAAGACAGATTTGTACCACCTAAAATCGATCGTAGTACACTCAGGGATCTTACAGTTAAAGCTGGTCAACATATTCGTTTAGATGTTAAAATTTCCGGTGAACCACCACCGACCAAGACATGGTTCTTGAATAAGGCCCGTGTAGAAAATCGTTCTGATATCAATGTTGATCTTGAAGATTACCGAACTAAATTAGTTATTAGCGTAGCTGAACGTAAACACACGGGTACATTGACAATTAAAGCTGAGAATAGCTCAGGACGTGATGAGGCTAGCATTGAAATAAAAGTACTTGATAAACCAAGCAAGCCTGAAGGGCCACTTAGAGTTAGCGATGTTCACAAAGAAGGATGTACGCTCAAATGGAATCCACCACAGGATGATGGCGGTGTACCAATTGAGTATTACCAAGTTGAAAAACTGGATACTGCCACAGGTCGCTGGGTACCAGCAGGACGCGCTAAAGAAACCAAAATCGAATTGAATAATTTAGAACCTGGACAAGAATATAAATTTAGAGTTTCAGCTGTAAATGCTGAAGGTGACTCTGAACCACTCGAAACTGAACAAACTATTGTCGCTAAGAATCCATTTGGTATAATTTTGTTAAATTCATATAAACTAACGGAATATTAACTTTAAATTTTATATTCTAGACGAGCCAGGAGCTCCAGGAACTCCTGAAGTTACCGACTGGGATAAAGACCATGTTGACTTACGATGGACTCCACCAACTAATGATGGTGGATCTCCAATCACTGGATATATTATTGAGAAACGGGAGAAGGGATCACCGAAATGGACAAAAGCCGGTGAAGTTGGTCCACACGATACTAAAGGAACTGTTAGTAATTTGGATGAAGGTGTTGAATATGAATTCAGGGTTAAGGCTGTTAATGCAGCAGGCCCTGGAGAGCCTAGTCAAGCATCGAAATCTGTTATTACAAAGCCTAGAAGATGTAAATTTCTATTATTTTACAGATTAATATTTATAATAAATTGTTATTTTCAATTTTAGTGGCTCCTAAGATTGATCGCCGAAACTTATACAACATAACAGTGAAAGAAGGTGAACCAATATATATTGATGTTAAAATTAGCGGTGAACCTGCTCCTGATGTCGCATGGTATCAAGATAATAAAACTTACACACAAACAGCGCATCGTCGTATCGAAAACATACCCTATAATTCCAAGTTCTTCAACGATAAACCCGAACGAAAGGACACTGGAGTTTATAAAATTGTCGCTTCTAACAGATACGGTCAAGATACGGCAGAAATTGAGATCACCGTTGTCTGTAAGTTTAACACAAAGTTTTTTTTTCTTCATTTTTTTAATAAATCATTGTTTTGGTTATGTTCAGCTAAACCTGGACAGCCTGAAGGTCCACTTGAAGTATCTGATGTACACAAAGACGGTTGTACATTGAAATGGAAAAGACCAAAAGATGACGGTGGTGAACCACTGGAAGGATATGTTGTGGAAAAACTAGATCCAGAAACTGGTATTTGGTTACCGGTTGGTAAAACAACTGGTGATGTACCAGAAATGAAAGTAGAAGGCCTCATTCCTGGACATGAATACAAATTTAGAGTGAAAGCTGTAAATAAGGAAGGTGAATCAGAACCTCTTGAAACAGCTGGAACAATCACAGCTAAAGATCCATTCTGTAAGTTCTACTCTATTATTGTTTTAAATTTTTGCTTATTTACAATTATCTTGTAGCTACTCCAAGCAAACCTGGTGCTCCTGAGCCTGTAGACTGGACCGCTAATCATGTTGAATTAAAATGGGCAGAACCTCCATCAGATGGTGGATCCCCAATTACCGGCTATATCATCGAAATAAAAGATAAATACAGCCCATTGTGGGAGAAAGCTCTAGAAACAACGACACCAAGTCCCACTGCTGTGGTTCATGGTTTGATTGAAGGCAACGAATACCAATTTCGAGTGATTGCAGTAAATAAGGCTGGTCAAAGTCCTGCATCAGACTCCAGCAAAACATTCACCGCTAAACCGAGATTCCGTAAGATATTAACCAAATCAATCTGGAAAAAATTAATAAAAATTATTTTTCTTTCACAGTGGCTCCAAAGATTGATAGAAGACACCTACATGATGTAACTTTATCAGCTGGATCACCGCTCAAATTCGATGCTAATATCATCGGTGAACCTCCACCGACAGTCGAATGGCGTTATAATGGTGTTCTATTAAAGAACGATAATCGTATACTCATTGAGAATGTAGATTATAATACCAAAATCGCTATAAGACCAGTTCGTCGTGACGACACTGGTGAATATACAGTGACGGCAACGAATTCATCTGGAAAAGACACTCATACAATTAATGTGACAGTTACTGATAAACCAGCAAGTCCTGAAGGACCTCTTCAAATATCAGACGTTAATAAGCACGGCTGCAAACTTAAATGGAAACGTCCTAAAGATGATGGTGGTACCCCTATCGAATACTATCAAGTCGAAAAAATGGATACTGAAACTGGTGTCTGGGTTCCAGCTGGACGATCTACAGAACCGAGTATATTCGAGAATTAAACTTAAATTAATAAAAAATACTAAAATTAATCCCTTTTTTCAGATTTGGAAGTAAACAATTTAACACCTGGAAAAGAATACAAATTCCGTGTATCTGCCGTTAACTCTGAAGGTGAATCAAAACCATTAGAAGGAGAACAAGCTATTGTTGCCAAAAATCCATTTGATGAACCGGGTCCACCTGGCCATCTTAAAGCAACCGATTGGGATAAAGATCATGTTGATTTGGCATGGACTCCTCCTAAAGATGATGGTGGTTCACCGATAACTGGATATGTAATTGAAAAGAAAGATAAATTCGGCGATTGGGAAAAGGCATTGGAAGTGCCAGCCGATCAATTGAAAGCCACAGTTCCGGATTTAATTGAAGGACAACCGTACCAATTTAGAGTGCGTGCTATTAATGCCGCTGGTCCTGGTGATGCTAGCAATGAAACACCAACAATCATTGCCAAAACCAGAAATATGGCACCGAAAATTGATCGAACTAATCTTATTGAAATAAAAATTAGAGCCGGGCAGCCGTTTAGTTTTGATGTTAAAGTTTCTGGCGAACCAATGCCTGAAACTAAATGGTTAATGAAAGGTAAAGAAATAAAATCAACCGATAGAACTAAAGTGCAACATTCAGATTACAATACGAAATTGTCTGTACGAAATGCTACAAGAGCCGAATCCGGAACTTATACCGTAACAGCTGAAAATGTTAACGGTAAAGATATTGCTGAAGTTGAAGTAACTGTCTTGGACGTACCCAGTCCACCTGGAGGACCATTGAAAGTGTCCGATGTTCACGCCAATGGTTGTAAACTTAGCTGGAGGCCGCCAGCTGATGATGGTGGTCAACCAATAGAAAACTATGTCGTTGAAAAAATGGACGAGACAACTGGACGCTGGGTACCAGCTGGAGAAACCATCGGTCCTGAGACATCGCTTAATGTTGAAGGTCTAGTACCTGGTAAAAAATACAAATTTAGAGTACGAGCTGTCAATAAACAAGGCAAATCAGAACCACTAACAACTGCTCAAGCTATTGAAGCTAAAAATCCATTCGACGAGCCTGGTAAAACTGGCACACCTGAAATTATTGATTATGATAAGGACTTTGTTCAACTAAAATGGGAGAGACCTGAAAGTGATGGTGGTTCACCAATTACTGGATATATTATTGAAAAACGAGACAAATTCAATCCGAATTGGGAGAAGTGTGCTGAAGTCGATGGAGATGTCACTACTGGAAAAGTCAATGATTTAATTGAAGGCACACCATACGAATTTAGAATAAGAGCTGTTAACAAAGCAGGGCCTGGAGAGCCGTCTGATGCCTCCAAGATTCATGTTGCTAGAGCTAAAAACTGTAAGTATATTAAATCAAAAAAAATTATTGAATGTATACAATGAAATATTGAATTTTAGTACCACCTAAAATCGACCGAAATGCTCTATTGGATATCAAAGTTCGTGTTGGCCAAAATATTGAACTTACTGTTCCAATCAGTGGAGAACCACCACCGTCCAAGGAATGGGAAGTCAAAGGCAATATAGTCCTTAATACAGACAGATTCAAAGTTATTAATGAAGATTATAAGACTACCATACGAATAACTGATGCTAAACGAATAGATACCGGTGTTTATCAAATAACAGCCAAGAATATCAATGGCAGAGATGTTGCTACTGTCAATATTACGGTACTTGATGTACCTACACCGCCTGAAGGTCCTCTTAAAGCCGAAAATGTAACCAAGAACTCCTTAACTTTACGCTGGAGACCACCTAAAGATAATGGTGGCTCAGAAATTACTCATTATACTGTAGAAAAACAAGACACAGAAAATATGCGATGGGTGCCATGTGGCGAAGCTCTTGGCACTTCATTACGCGTTGATCATCTTACAGAAGGCCACGATTATAACTTCCGTGTACGTGCTGTAAATAAATTAGGTGAATCAGCACCATTGGCAACAAGTGAAAGTATCACTGCCAAAGATCCATTTACTAAACCTGACCGACCCGGAGCACCAACACCGACTGACTGGGATAAAGATCATGTTGATCTTGAATGGACACCACCAAAGAAAGACGGTGGTTCACCAATTACTGGATACATTATTGAAAAACGACCTAAACACGGAATTTGGGAACGAGCTGTTGAAGTTCCTGGCAATGTGACTAAAGCAACGGTACCAAATTTGACCGAAGGTGAAGAATATGAATTCAGAGTGATTGCAGTCAACAAAGGTGGGAATAGTGAACCTAGTGAAGCCTCCATGCCTGTTATTGCCAAACCAAGATTCCAAGCGCCTATTTTCGACAAAAAGCTCCTCGAGGATATTACCGTCAAAGTTGGACAACGTTTCGGATGGACAATTCCAATCGAAGCATCACCAAAACCAACAGTTAAATGGAGTGTTAATGGAAAAGAAATCAAAGCAAACGATCGTATTGATATTGCATTATTTAATAATAAAGTATCGTTTGATGTTTCCTCATCTTTACGTTCAGATGCCGGACGTTATACACTGACATTATCGAATGATTTAGGTACATTTACAGCTTCAGCTAATGTTACAGTTTTAGATAAACCGGGACCACCTCAGCCACCGTTAGACGTTAGCAGTGTCACTAAAGAGAGTGCAAGAATATCATGGAAAGCACCACTTGATGATGGAGGCTCACCAATTCTCCACTACATCGTTGAAAAAATGGATGTATCACGTGGAACTTGGTCTGATGCTGGAATGGCCACAATTACATGTCACGATATAACCAGACTCATTCATCGTAAAGAATACTTCTTTAGGGTGAAAGCTGTCAATGCAATTGGGGAATCTGAACCACTCGAGACACCCAGAAGTATCATAGCTAAAAACGAATTCGGTATATAAATATAATATTTTCACTTTTTTCTCAATAATAATAATATCAATTTTTATAAAATAGACGAACCTAGTGCACCTGGTAAACCAGAAGTTACAGATTGGGATAAAGATCATGTCGATCTGGAATGGACTTCACCTAAAAGTGATGGTGGTACTCCTATTACCGGATACATTATCCAAAAGAAAGAGAAAGGCAGTCCATATTGGACCAATGCTGCTCATGTACCAGCGAATAAAACAAGAGCTACAGTACCTGATTTGACAGAAGGACAAGAATACGAATTTAGGGTAATTGCAACAAATGGAGCTGGTCAAAGTGAACCATCTGAACCATCAGATCTTGTCACAGCTAAAGCCAGATTCTGTAAGATAAATAATAATCATATTATCATTTTAATTGATTGTATTTTTCAAAATTAGTGGCACCTAAAATTAAGACACCACTTAACGATATTAGAATCAAAGCCGGACTTATTCTACACGTTGACGTTGATTTCATTGGTGAACCATGTCCTGAGGTCAACTGGTCTGTTGGTAGTAAACCGCTAGCAGCAGATGAACGTACCACAGTAACATCTATTGGTTACCATACAGTGATTCATACAGTCAACGCTAAGCGTTCTGATAGTGGTGTTTACAGTTTAATATTGAAAAATAGTTCTGGAGTTGACGAAGGCTCCTTCCAAGTCATTGTTTTAGGTAAATTATTCTCATTTAAGATCAGAATTTCGATTAATTGATGTTTTTTAGATCGTCCCGGACCTCCAGAAGGACCTTTAGAATACGAAGAAGTAACAGCACAAAGTGTCACATTATCTTGGAAACCACCAAAAGATAACGGTGGCAGCGAAATAACGTAAGTCTTAAAATATACCCACAAATCTTATTGATTAATTTAACAATATTAAAATCGAAATAGTGGCTATGTTATTGAGAAGAGAGATTTGACCCATGGTGGTGGTTGGGTACCAGCTGTTAATTACGTCAATCCGAAATATACCCATGCTGTTGTACCACGTTTATTGGAAGGTACTAAATATGAATTCCGAGTATTCGCTGAAAATCTACAAGGAAGATCTGATCCACTCGATACCCACAAACCTGTCGTTGCTAAAAATCAATACGATGTTCCTGGTAAACCTGGTAAACCTGAATTGATCGACAGTGATAAAGATCATATTAAGATCAAATGGAGTGCACCGATTAGTAACGGTGGTTCACCAATTATCGGTTATGATGTTGAACGTAGAGATCGTGCTACTGGACGATGGGTGAAATTAAATAAAGAACCAGTTCGCACTTTAGAATATTATGATGATAAAGTACAAGAAGGACATGAATATGAGTATAGAGTTTCGGCTGTTAATGCTGCTGGTGCTGGTAAACCTAGTGATACATCCAACATCTTCAGAGCTAAACCAATGAAAGAGAAGCCGAAATTATGGTTGGATGGTATTATTGGTCGTAAAATTAAAGTTAGAGCTGGAGAACCTATTAATGTCGACATACCTTTATCTGGTGCACCGACGCCTAAAGTTGAATGGTCCAAACACGGTAGTGTCATACCTGAAACCAACAGAGTTTATGTAAGAATAAATATTTTCATTAATTTATTAAAAATAACGTATATTGTTTTAGACTGAAACTACTAGCGAACATACTCGATTAAGAGTAGAAGTCTCGAACCGTGATGATTCTGGTAAATACACAGTCCGTGCCAAGAATGAGTACGGCTCCGATGAAGCTGATATTGAAGTTATTGTTGTGGATAAACCTGGAATACCAAGGGGACCGTTACAATATACAGAAACCACACAAGATACTGTTTCATTATCATGGAATCCACCGGCTGACGATGGTGGTGGTGAAATAACCGGTTATATAGTTGAAGTTAGTGAATTTGGTACAGATAGTTGGCGTCCATGTCCTGGTTTCTGTCCAAGAACATCATTTACAGTTAGAGGTTTAACAGAAGGCAAAAAATACGTATTCCGCGTACGTGCAGAAAACATTTATGGTGTTTCTGAACCGTTAGAAGGCAAACCAGTCGTAGCTAAAAGTCCATTTGATCCACCAGATGCACCAAGTCAACCAGAAGTAACTGGTTATACACCATCATCATGTTCATTAAAATGGAATCCACCTACATCAACTGGTGGCAAACCAATTACTGGTTATTATGTTGAAAAAAGAGAACGTGGTGGTGAATGGATAAAAGTCAATAATTATCCAACACCGAATACACAATATACTGTTCAAGATTTGAGAGAAGGTAATAAATACGAGTTTAGAGTAATTGCAGTTAATGAAGCTGGACCAGGTAAACCTAGCAAACCAACAGAACCGATCACAGCTCAACATCAAAGATGTAAGTATCATGAAAAAGATAAAGGCAAATAATTAATTTTGCATTCATTACAGTCAAACCTGATGCACCTGAACCGCCTAAAGCTGATCGTATCACTAAAGATAGTGTTACATTATCATGGAGACCTCCACGTAATGACGGCGGATGTAAAATTAAAGGTTACATACTCCAAAAGAAGGCTAAAGATGATTCCGATTGGAGTGACGTTAATACCATACTAATACCCGAAAATGTCTACACTGTGCCTAAATTGAAAGAAGGAGATGAATATCAATTTAGAGTAATTGCTGTTAATGATGTTGGTAACTCTGAACCAAGCCGACCAAGTGCACCTATTTTGATTGAAGAACAACCAAACAAACCATGCATGGATTTGGGTGGTGTTAGGGATATTACTGTAAGGGCTGGTGAAGATTTCAGCATCCATGTACCATATGTTGGTTTCCCTAAACCTACTGCAAGCTGGTTTGCAAATGATAAAATACTTGACGAATCAGATAGCAGAATATTCCCGAAACTTGCTGACGATTACGCCAGCATTATCGTTAAGAATTCAAAACGCAGTGACAGTGGTCAATATCGATTACAATTGAAGAATCCATCAGGTTTTGATACAGCCACAATAAATGTCCGTGTCTTGGATAGACCAGGCAAGCCAGAGAATCTCCGTGCTGATGAATTTGCTGGAGATGCTTTAACATTATACTGGCAACCACCTAAAGATGATGGTGGAGCACCTATTACAAACTATGTTGTAGAAAAGAAAGAAGCTAGATCACCAACATGGTCTAAAGTTAGCAGTTATATTACAGTACCATTTATCAGAATTCGTAATTTGACTCTTGGTAAAGAATACGATTTTAGAGTTATGGCTGAAAATCAATACGGACAATCTGAACCGGCTACAACAGCTGAACCAATACGTGCTAGACATCCATTTGATCCACCAGGTGCACCAGGAGCACCACGTGGTATTGAAACAACAGAAGATTCAATCACAATCCAATGGACTAAACCTAGACATGATGGTGGATCACCAATTACCGGTTATGTTATTGAGAAACGATTAATATCTGAAGATAAATGGACTAAAGCATCTCACGCTTTAATTCCTGATCTATCGCATAAAGTAATCAATTTAATTGAAAATCATGAATATGAATTTAGAGTTGCTGCTGTTAATGCAGCCGGTCAAGGACCATGGAGTTCATCATCTGATGCAATTACAGCACGAGCAGCACCATCAGCACCAAAGATAACATCAGATTTGAGCATTAGAGATATGATTGTGATTGCTGGTGAAGAATTTAAAGTGATTGTACCGTATGTTGCTACACCGAAACCGACAGCATCATGGACAATAAATGGTGATGAAGTCATAATTGATAAAAGAATTAAATTTGAAACAACTGATACTGCAGCAATATTAACAAATAAATGTGCAAAACGTTCAGATAGTGGTAGTTACACGATAAAATTGACAAATAGTGTTGGATCTGATTCAGCATCTTGTCGTGTTTTGGTCGTTGATAAACCTCAACCACCTCAAGGACCTTTAGATATATCTGATATCACACCAGATAATTGTTCATTGGCTTGGAGACCACCACTTGATGATGGTGGTTCACCAATTACAAACTATATCGTTGAGAAACTTGATCAAAATGGTATTTGGGTGAAAGTTAGTAGTTTCGTAAGAAACACACATTACGACGTTATGGGATTAGAACCGAATCGTAAATACAGTTTCAGAATTAGAGCTGAAAATCAATACGGTATTAGCGAACCATTAGAAAGCACCGAACCGATTACAGCTAAATATCCATTCACAGTACCAGATGCTCCTGGTGCTCCACGTGTCACAGACTGGGATACTACCACAATCTATCTACATTGGGACAGACCCACTAATGATGGTGGATCAAGGATACAAGGTTACAAACTTGAATATCGAGATGTTGCCCATGATACACACTGGCAGCCGGCTAGTGATTACCTTATCAAAGAGACACACTTCGATCTTTACAATATGACAAGTGGACACGAATATGAATTTAGAGTACGCGCTAAGAATGCTGCAGGTTTCAGTAAACCATCAGCATCATCAGCTAAATTCAAACTTAAAGGCAAATTTAATGTACCATCACCACCACAAAATCCAAAAGTCGTTAAAGTCGGCAAGAGTTATATTGATCTTACATGGGAACCACCAACTAGTGATGGTGGTTCTAAAATTACTGGTTATATTATTGAAAAACGTGAAATTGGTAGTCCAATATGGGTGAAATGTAATGAATATAATGTCACCGATGTTAATTATACAGCATTGAATTTGATCGAACGTTCTGATTACGAATTTAGAATTTATGCGGTTAATGCTGCTGGTAGAAGTGAACCGAGCGCTTGTACAACACCAGTTAAAGTATGTGAAGTACTTGGTGGTGAAAAACCGGAATGGATACGACCGCTTTCAAATCAATCAGCACCACTTGGAAAATCGGCAAAATTAGAATGTGAAGCTTCTGGTAAACCACAACCAACATTCCGTTGGTTGAAGAATGGACGTGAAATCAATACAGGTGGTCGATTTAGAACAGAAACAAAAGGTGGTACCGCTTGGTTACACATCTCTGATCTGCTTGATATTGATGATGGTGATTACACTTGCGAAGCTAGTAATACATTGGGATCCGTCCATACTACAGCCAGACTTAAAATTGGATGTAAGTTTAATTTTTTTATAATCAATACAATTTTTAAATATGATTTATTACAGCTCCGCCACGAATTGAGCGTCTTCCTGGTGATTTATATTTGCCAGAGAACGATAATACGAAGATTAAGATTTATTATTCTGGCGATCAACCGCTTGATGTAACCTTAACCAAAAATGGAACGAAGATTGAGGAATCGGCTCATATTAAATACACAATCTTTGATGATTATATTATCATCTTTATAAAAGGAATAACGAAAAATGATGCAGGAATTTATAATTTAACAGTAAAGAATGATAGTGGAAGTGCCTCTGGTAGTTTCACAGTTTATATAACTGGTCTACCAGGACCACCAACTGGACCACTTGATGTATCCGATATTACAAAACACACTTGCACTTTAAGTTGGAAACCACCAAGCTATGATGGTGGTCTTCGTATAACACACTATGTTGTTGAAAGAAAAGACGTTACCGGATTGCACTGGATAACAGTATCGAGTTCATGTCGTGACACAACATTCACCTGTCAAGGCTTAACTGAAGGACAAGAATACATGTTTAGAGTGATGGCAGTTAATGACAATGGTATGGGACCACCGCTAGATGGTTTGAATCCAATTAAAGCTAAAGCACCGTTCGATCCACCATCACCGCCTGGTATACCGAAAGTAACCCAAGTTGGTGGCGATTTCGTTAATTTAGAATGGGATAAACCACAAAGCGATGGTGGTTCAAGAATACAAGGCTATTGGATAGATAAACGTGAAGTTGGTAGTAATACATGGCAACGTGTTAATGTATCTATATGCCTACCAACACAGATAAATATATCGAATTTAATTGAAGGACGCCAATATGAATTTAGAGTGTTTGCACAAAATATTGCCGGATTATCTGAACCATCATCAGCTTCAACATCTGTAGTTATTAAAGATCCATTAGCGGCAACACCACCAGAAATAATCAAACCATTGAAGAATGCTAATTGTATACAAAACCATAATGCTGAATTCCAATGCACGATCACCGGTGTACCTAAACCGACAATTACATGGTATAAAGGTGCTAGAGAAATTGTTAATGGTTCAAGATATCATATCTATAGTGAAGGAGAAGTACATCATTTAGTAATCAAAGACGTATTCGGTGAAGATGCCGACGAGTATGTTTGTAGAGCTGTTAATAAAGCCGGAATAAAATCAACTAGAGCCGAACTAATTATAATGAGTAAGTCTGCTTATTTCATCATTATAAAAATAAATAATTATTTATTATTTTAGCTGCTCCAAAATTGAACATTCCACCACGATTCCGGGACACCGCATATTTCGACAAGGGTGAAAATGTTGTTATTAAAATACCATTTACTGGCCATCCAAGACCGAAAATTACTTGGGTGCGTGAAGGTGAAACTATCGAATCTGGTGGTCATTATCATGTTGAAGTTAAAGATAGACATGCTATATTAACAATACGTGATGGTAGTAAACTTGATAGTGGACCATATAGGATAACAGCAGAAAATGATTTGGGACAAGATTCGGCTATTATTAAAATACAAATTAGTGATCGTCCAGATCCACCTAGATTCCCAGTATGTGATAATATCGGTACAGATTCATTGGCATTATCATGGAAGGCACCATTATGGGATGGTGGTAGTAATATAACGAATTATCTTGTCGAAAAACGTGAACATCCTCTATCAACATGGATTAGAGTTGGTAATACACGTTTAACAACAATGGCAATAAGTGGATTAGCACCAGGACATCAATACGAATTCCGTGTTTATGCTGAGAATATTTATGGACGATCTGATGCATCTGAAGTCACTACATTGATAACAACTAAAGATTCATCAAAGAAACCTACACAAAAACGTAAATATGAAGTTGATGAAAATGGTAAGAAGATAAGACAATCGCATAAAGAACCAATCAAAGATTACGATCAATATGTATTTGATATTTATTCGAAATATGTACCACAACCAGTTGATATTAAAACAAAGAGTGTCTATGATGATTACGATATTTTAGAAGAGATTGGTACTGGAGCATTCGGTGTTGTGCATCGTTGTCGTGAACGCAAAACTGGCAATATATTCGCTGCTAAATTCATACCAGTATCACATGCAATGGAAAAGGAATTAATTAGAAAAGAAATTGATATAATGAATCAATTACACCATCCGAAATTGATTAATTTACATGATGCATTTGAAGACGATGATGAAATGGTCCTTATATACGAATTTTTATCAGGCGGTGAATTATTCGAACGTATCACTGCTGAAGGATATCAAATGTCTGAAGCTGAAGTTATTAATTATATGCGACAAATTTGTGAAGGAATCAAACATATGCACGAACGTAATATTATACATCTTGATATAAAACCAGAGAATATAATGTGCCAAACACGTAAAGGAACAAATATAAAATTAATCGATTTTGGTTTAGCAACTAGACTTGATCCAAATGAAGTTGTTAAAATATCAACAGGTACTGCTGAATTTGCTGCACCGGAAATTGTAGAACGTGAACCAGTCGGTTTCTATACAGATATGTGGGCTGTTGGTGTTCTAGCTTATGTGCTGTAAGATGAACTGAATGTTATTATTTAAATAATTCGTCTAATCTAAGTTGTTGCAGATTGAGCGGTTTATCACCGTTTGCCGGCGAGAATGATATTGAAACATTAAAGAATGTTAAAGCCTGCGATTGGGACTTTGATGAAGAAGCATTCGTTAATGTATCAGAAGAAGGCAAAGATTTTATTCGACGATTACTTGTTAAAAATAAAGAGTAAAGAATTTTAATCAATTTTTTTCAAACATATTAATTATAATTAATTATAGGAAACGTATGACTGCTGAAGAATGCTTACTCCATTCATGGCTCAGTGGTGATCACAGCCATAGAACCAAAGTTATCGAACAATCTCGTTATCTCAGAATTCGCGATAAAATCAGATCTAAATATGATAATTGGGATTCATACATTTTACCAATTGGACGTCTATCTGAGTATTCATCTCTGCGTAAATTGTTGATTGAAAAATACAAGATCCACGACGCATACTTCGGTGAGTATTCTTATTTTTTTTAGTTATTATAATTGATTGTAATATCTTTAATATTTTTTAGATCGACGACAAGCTGCCCCAAGATTCGTTATAAAACCACAAAGTGCTTTCTGTTACGAAGGCCAGAGTGTTAAATTCTATTGCAGAGTTATTGGCTGTGCTACACCAACACTCAGTTGGTATCACAATAATGTTGAATTAAGACAGAGTGTTAAATTTATGAAGCGTTACGTCGGTGATGATTACTATTTCATTATTAATAGAGCTAAATTAGAGGATCGTGGTGAATACATAATTAGAGCTGAAAATCATTACGGTTCCCGGGAAGAGATTGTTTTCCTTAATGTTCAACCTTTACCGAAGGTCGTTTCTGAATACAAACCTGAAACACAACCGATCCGTCGTCGTGCACCATTACCATATACATTCTGGGCGGAAGAACAAGAATGTGCACCAAGCTTTACATTCTTACTTCGGCCTCGTGTTATGCAAGAACGTGACACTTGTAAATTATTATGTTGTCTTAGTGGTAGACCATTCCCAACAGTTAAATGGTATAAAGATAAACGTGAACTTAGCAAATATGAATATTCAATGTCATCATCTGATGGTGTTGTTACAATGGAAATTGTCGGTTGTCGTCCATCCGATTCTGGAAAATATTCTTGTGTTGCTACAAATTGTCACGGACAAGATGAGACATCTTGTGTGGTTATTGTTGAAGGTGACACAAGTACAGAAGAACAAAGTTTTATAGCACAAAAGATTTTACATTCAGGCGATAGAAAATATATTGAACAACCAATTAAACCAGCACCAATACCTGTAACAATCAGAAAACAAGTTACACAACCACCACCATCAACAGCTAGAATACCATCTAGTACAGGTTTAAATCATTCATCATCCACATTAAGTGTCGGTGATGATAAACGAACAACAAGAAAATATGGTCGACTTGATTCAACTGGAAGTCCAAATAGATCCAGAAGTGCTACAAAAGAATTAGCGTGTAAGTTATAATAATTAAAATATTTATTTTTTTATTACGCATTTATTTTTTAGTACCTCCCGATGATGCCTCCATGTACGCCCCGAAATTCACCAAAAATCTATCAGATTTAATAGTAAATGATGGTGAAAGTTTAACGTTAGTAGCTCACGTACAAGGTGATCCAGAACCGCAAATTGTCTGGCTGAAAAACAACAAACAATTGAGTTCATCCGAAGTTGTTGATTTGAAATATAAGAATGGCATTGCGAAATTACACATTAATGAAGTTTATCCAGAAGATGAAGGCGAGTACGTCTGTAAAGCCAGTAATTCTATCGGAACATCTGAAACAAAATGTCGTCTCACAATTAAACGTAAATATATTGTTATAATGTAATTAATTATATATGAAATTATTTTGTTTGTTTACAGTAATGACAAATGGTACTGTTGAAAAGAAATTAGATGATAAACCACCAAGAATAGTGAGCCATCTACAGTCCGGTTTTGTGAAAGATGGTGAACCTGTTACATTATCATGTCGTATAATTGGTGCAAATAAATTCGACGTTATATGGTTGCATAATAATAAAGAAATAAAACCAAGCAAAGATTTCCAATATACAAACGAGGCAAATATATATAAATTAATAATAGCAGAAATATTCCCAGAAGATGCTGGTGCATATACATGTGAAGCATTCAATGATGCTGGTGAAAGTTTTAGTAGTTGTACATTGAATGTAATTGTACCAGGTGAACAACCAAAAAGTCCAGTTTTTAAAACATTCCCAGTATCAGCAACAATATCAGAAGGTGAAACAGTTACATTTGAAGCAGAAACTGAAGATGATGTATTACAAATAAATTGGTTGAAAGATGGTAAACCAATTAAAGAGTCTGGTGTTAAATATAAATTTACAGCTGATGGTAAACGTTATACATTACAAATTGTATCCTGTGATTCAAACGATATTGGTCAATATCAAGCTAAAGCTATTGGAAAGAAAGGTGAAACATTTGCTGCCTTCTCACTTAATGTTGTACCACCCGGTGAAATGTAAATCACAAATTATTTATCAATTTAAAATAATAACGAACGAATTGCTTTGAGAGATTTTTGTATTTATTGTAAAATATTTATGTAAAATAATCTATTTATAGTAATGTTCAAATAATCAATAATTAATTCAGGTGGTATTTTTAAAGAATCAAACAGCATCCTCAACCATTAAATCAACAACATCTTTGATTCTTTATTTATATTTGCTTGAATTTAATCATAATATAACGACTCTCGAGCATTATCGCATCAGCGTATTTTTTTCTTCTTTTCTCTTATTCTTCTAATTTATGTTTTTATTTTCTTTTATGTTTCATTTTATTTCGCAAATGGAAATTAGATATATATAACGAATTATTTAAAATAACAAATCGAAAAATAGATTATTTTATTTAGTGTGAAAGTGCTTTTTGCCATTTTTGTTCACTGTGCCATCGTTGTTCATTATTTAAATTTTCATATAATGCATTATCGCTTTCGCAAGCCGTACCAAAATTGTATCATATAATGTATAATAAAATTATAATTTTTAAACGTATTTCATTCAGTTATCTAAAATTAAGGTGACCAATCGTCCTTGTTTATGAACAACAGTCCTGCTTTTATAAGTTCCATCCTCAATGGAAGACTGTCCTTCTACATGTCCTTCTTTTCAATTTTCCACGACTAATACTTAAATGTTCGTAATTCATCGATACCGAGCCGTTATGTGTGATTTGCTGTATTTGTAATTGATATCACGCGTTTTCGGAAGCCGTTGTTTTTATCAAAAAAAAATACAGGGTGATTTACGTCGGACTAAAAGTTATTACGGAAACTCACATTATTTGGCGAGCAATTCGAAAAATATTTCCAGGATTTATAGGAGGGTAGCTGAAGATCATTTTAACAAAATTAGAACCTTGTATCTTATTTTGAAGTTGGTCGCGATTTTCAAAAGCGAACTAAACACGCTAAACGACTAATAATGACTCTAGGATTCTTAATTTTTTCGTTTTTCTCCATTTTATTCTGGAACAGGTAGGAATTTCTCCCATTTTTTCTAGAATGTAATGGAAAAAACAATGTTGGAAGGATCTCTGAGTCATTCTTAGTCGTCTTGCGTCTTTAATTCGTTTCTTAAAATAGCGACCTTGTTCAAAACTAAGGTTTTTTGACCAACTTCTAAATGAGCTAAATATTTTACAAATCGCTCGCCAAATAATTGGAGTTGCCATGAGAACTTTTCGTTTCAGGTGAATCACCCAGTATAGTCCCTATAGTTGGCAAGGGATTTTAAAAATACCTGAAGAATCCCTGGAGAACATTTTACCAAAAGCAAAACCCTGTCGCTTATTGATAAATCAGTGAAGAAACGATTTTTTTCCTGGCAATGTCGCGATTTTTACCAATTAGCTGCACGCATGAAATGACTTAGAATGACTCAAAGACCCTTTAACATTACTCTTTTTTCATTTTTCCCCATTGCATTCAGAAACAAGAGAAAATGTTTCACATTGTTTCTAGAATGCAATAGAGAAAAGTAAATAAAAAATCAAAGGTCTTTGAGTTATTTTAAATATTTAGCTTGTTTTTGAAAATCACATCTTCCGAAACGAGCGTTTTTTGATCGACTTCCAAATGAGCTACGAGGTTCTAATTTTGTTAAAATATCCTCCAAATCCTTGATATATTTTTCAAATTGCTGTAAGAACTACATAGTATTACGTGAACAAACCTGTAAGCTCAGTAGTTTTACAATAAGTAATTGTTTGTTTTGTAGGATTGTTACAAAATTTAGATTTTTCTCTTAAATATGTCTTTTTGTAAAAAAAGTTGGTATTCTTACTAAAATGTAATAATCACATTTTAGGTCATATAAACTCAAATATCCCCTACTAGATTTTATTCCAATTGAACATACAGATATTTAGACAACTTGCTTGGAGTCTAGCAAACATGATGTACGGTGACTCTGCTATCCATCACTGTAGTCCAATATTTAGCCATTTTCTCCATAAATTGGAACACTAAGCGATTATACTCAACATCTAAGCTCATAATAAAGCCACCATATCGACCACGAATACTAAACTCGAATTCTAAATTCAACTTGATGCCATTTCTACTTGTCGTTGTTGAGAATCACTCTTGGTTTCTTCATTTTGAATCAAAGCTTCAGCTTCTTTAGTGCGTTTCAAGACAATCTCATTTTGTGATCTAACAAAATTCATCATTAATTTATTATTAAATCTAATAAATTTCAATGCACATCTATCAATACAATCATTTTCATATTGTGTTACTTCACGACTATTGAATTGTTCAATACAACGTGCAAAACAACGTTCCGTCATCTGATTGTACAATTGCAGGAAATCTTTGAACTGTAAACAATAAAAAATTAATAGATTATTCTAATTTATAATTCAAACTAGTACATTACGTATATTTGGATCCATTATAACGTAAATTAAGCTTGCATTTATTTTAACAACAGTTGAATCTCAACTAAATTGACCCACATGCAAACAGGAATATCTATAGCAGGAAATCGGGTTTGCAGGAACACGACGGCGCGACATAAACTCAAAAATGTACATTCAAATTTTACCGCTCTAATATTCCTGCTACAATAACACGACTTCATAATTGAATCTTATCAATAATCAAGTAAATTATTCAAAATTTTTCACTGAAAAGACGACCAATTCGCTGAATTTTCTCGTTTAAAACACCCCAATATCATTGTTTTCTCGATTTTACAATATTATTACCTTTGTTTGGATTTATTGTAGAAATTCAAGTCACCATTTGTTTCATAATTATTAATTCCACCCATTTGTTTCATAAATCCAATAAGTTTGCCTTAAAAAATATTTTTAAAACAATTTAACAAAGTAAAAAGTTAGGTTATGTCTGTCAAAAATTCTGTTCGAGCGCTCAAATTCTAACCTTGGTCCAAAAATGCAACGTTGCCATATTCACCAATTTATTCCGTAGAAAAAAGAAAATAACCATATTTTTCTAATTACACGTATAAGATGATATATATTCAGTCCTAATAGTCAATTAATTGAGTCTTGAATAGGCGTGTATCCAGAAAGAAGGGTAATTGCTCGCCAGAATTTCACGGTCATTATTACTAATTACTCATTAGGCAATTTTTTTTATTTTTAAAATTTCATAATGGAATTTCAAGCTCCATTGATCACCAAAACACAGTATACAAACTAATCAAGTATAAATTTTGGTGATTTGCCACAAGGGCCACAAGGCGTGATAAAAAAGCTCAAAAGCTCTACCGAACGTGCTCTAATGTAAGTCAACACTATCTCTTAATTGTATACGCAAAATTCTTGGTGATTTTATGGATAATTCTCCATTTTTCTGAGCTAATTTCTTCCTCGAAAATAAATAAGATAAATAGTTTCGTTTACTTAGAATCAATTAGAAATTCCGCTAAATTTCCGTATTTTACAACTAAATCTGGCAACGTTAAAATCTCAATCACTTTTATACAGATTGTTTTGCAGTGTTGCCGCATATGGTGATTTATCGTTAAATTAACAGGTTTGAAAATGTTTATTACAATAAAACCGAAAAGTATCAATAAAAATTGATTTTTTATTAATTATAATTCATATTTTTCTTATAAATTTATTGAAGAATATTTAGAATTGTTGAATTAGTCTTAATTGATTGGAATTATTTAGAGGGCTAGAGAATTTGACAACCATGGTTGTTAGTTTGTAAATGTCAAGATGGTGTTTACTTGTTTACACAAATAGCAATTTAATTATCTGCTTATTAATTATACTAATTGTAAGTTGTTTTTTTATTCGTGTCTTTTGTCACACATTTTCTAGATTTTTATGATATAATTAATTTTGTAGTTTATTATTCTATCAGTAGATGGCAGCTATTATATTAAAACTTTTGAAATAATAACCAAAGAATCACTACATATCTACAAAATAATAACAAATAAATAGCTTTTCGAAAAAAATACTGTTTGTTATATCGTGCATACGATATTATCACAGAAATTATAGATAAGAGAATTATTGATTATCACTCCTAGAAATATCAACATCCAATGCAATATTTTCGGTAGTTTGAATGAACGTTTTAATATTTAAAAATACAAATTTTTTAGTTTGTTTTATATGAGAATATCCAAATGTATCTAATGAATATACACAGTTTCTAGCTGAAAATACAGTTTCATCATTATCATATAATTTAACATGCATATCATAATCTTTTGATAATTGTCGACAACCTAAAAACCAAGTCCAGAGTAGAACATTTTCTAATTTATTCCTAAAATAAAAGAAAAAAAAAATACAAATGCAATGTGAATATTATTAAATTTATAGAATTTACTCGTCTAATTCAACTTTTAAGAAAAATATATTCCCATCGAATTGAATAACATAGGAGAGTCTCCTATGTTTAAGGATCTTTTTCAATTTTATTCTGATATAAGGTTTGAAGATCTGTACCAGAAAATCATCGTGACTCGTTTGAAAATGTTCAATTACATTATTACCTAAAAAAAGCACACGACTTATTAAATTTTAAATTTATTTTGATGATTTACTTTCAATCCTTGTGGAGCAATCTTTTGAAAACGGACAATAATACAAAATTTCATCGTTATCAGTTTTATTGAATAGGGAAAAATCGTTTTTTCTTTGTAACGATTCAAATGATCCATGACAGGATGCTGAACGATTTGAATTTAGTGTTAGATATTTATTTTTATCATTACGGCTCAATTTCGTTACAGATGATGAACGTGATACAGACGGACTTTCATCTTGAAATATTTCATTTGTTGAAAGTGATTTAATTTTTAATTGACCATTAAATTCGCTCTGATTTACTAATTTAGTATTATCTAAATTATCAGCGGATGTTGATTTGCCAGTTAATTTTGCTAAAAATTTATTCGTATGCGATTGTGTTATCTTTATCTCTGGTATATTTTGATTTTGATGATTTTTATTTGTTTTTAATTTAAATATTTGTTGCATTCTTCTGTTGCGTATATCGTTAGTTTCATTTTTCAATTCGAATGTATCAATTAATGTATTATAGATTTGATCTGATAATAATGAACGTCCACGTGTGAAACGTAAACGACATACAGGACATTTTTCTGATTTGGTCCGACAACGTATACATATTAAATGACCATTATCACATTGATAAGTCGGCGGTGGTATCGTATCTAAACATATTGGACATTCCAAATATGTTAAAATTGTCGACATACAGGCGGAAAGACGCTGAAAATTCATCGGCATCGGACCGCAGCAGATTGACTAAAAAAAAAAAAATAATAATAAACCATGCACTTTAATCTTGGAATGGTAGCTATCAAAAATTGCCATAGTAAGGCCCGCATTCTGTAGCTTTTTATAAACAGCCTCTATCCATTTCCAGGGCTGGCTTTAGATAGGCTGAGCTCCGCTCCAGTTCCGAAATCATTGTTTTTCAAACCGAGGCTCTAGCTCCAGCTCCAGTACTATTACAATAAACGTTTTTGCACATAAATGCAATTTTGTAGTTCAAATTATGAGTTGGCTACAACTTGGCAGTAATGCAACTGTAATTGCGTTATGAACAAAAGAAGAAAAAATATTTTTACAAAGAGTTGCTCAGAGTATTTTCTGACATTTGGCGCTCAATGTGACCATGAAAGCGCAATGTAGAACCCTATAGTGTTTTGGAGAGTTTGAGCGTTTTACACAGGGTGTTTGGTCTAATTGTAAGTATGGTGAGTTCTAAGAAACACCCATTAGTCGACGAGCAATTCGAAAAATACTTTGAGGATTTGTAGAAGAGTTCCTACGGAACATTTTAGCAAAATTAGAACCTCGTAGATGTAGATCATTTCACAGTTGGTCAGAACGATCGTTTTGGACAATGTCGCAATTTTAAAAAACGAACAAAACACACAGAACGACTAAAAATGACTCAGAGACCTTCCCAACATTGATTTTTTTCGTTTTCCTCGATTGGTTTCCAGAGAAAATACGAAATATTTCCACCTGTTCCAGAATAAAATGGAGAAAAACGAAAAAGTCAATTTTGGGAGGATCCTAAAGTCATTCGAAGTCGTTTTGCGTGTTTAGTTCGTTTTTGAAAATCACTACATCGTCAGAAATAAGTGTTTTTTGACCAACTTTCAAATGAGCTAGGAGGCTCTAATTTTGCTGACATGTTCTTTAAGGACCCTCCTACAAATCCTTAAAATATTTTTCGAATCGCTCGTCGACTATTAGGAGTTTCTTAGAACTCACCATACTTAGACCAAACACTCTGTATATAGTAGAATTTACCAGCTAAGAGATTGACTAAAGTAATCAAATTAGTTTACAATAGTTTCGGGGACAATAGAGTTGATGGGTTGGTGAAATGTTGACACTGCCATAAATATTCAAAATTTGCCACGACTATGAAGAAACCAGATGTTTTGTAAAATTTGTTGGAGGGATTCACTTGCTTTGAAAGCAGGTAGTTTCTTCACTGAAATCATTTAAATTATTTGAAATAAATATACTATTGAATTAATACTTATTGTGAGATGAAATTTATATTTTATATAATGAATACCGTTACGTACTTATGAACAATAAAAAAAATTTTCAAAAATTGATAACCATTTGATGCACAGTAAATACCCATAGTCAGTCTTTTTATTTATAATCACTCGAATCATTCGAAGATGTAATCAAAATACAATAATTATTCAATCTGCATATGAAATTTTATATTAAAAATATAGTAAATTAAGAGATAGATAATTATTCACTTTCACAATAGATTAATCAGTCTCGATAATGTTATTTCAATAATTTTAAACAGTTTTATTTGAAAAATTACCTGTTTTCCAAGAAGGACGATCTCTTCAACAAATTTTAGGAAACATCTGGTGTCTTCATAGTCATGGCAAATTTTGAATATTTATGGCAGTGTCAATATTTCACCAACCCATCAACTCTATTGTCACCGAAACTATTGTATACTAATTTTATTACTTTAGTCAATCTCTTAGTTGGTAAATTTCACTATACAAAAATTTGTATTTTAAATTACATTGAACCAGAATTGCAATTTCTATTGTTATTTGATAATATAAAATCCGATTAAAAATAATGAAATTCCTCAATAATTTCTACCAACAATATCGCTTTACATCAAGTCTATTGACCGGTTTATGTATTGTATTATTATTATTATCATTATTATCGCAGTCAAACATACCTGTTGGAAACTTATTATGGTATGTATGCAAATCTAATCCGGCATTTCTGGCAGAATAAAACCGGCTAGTGGATCGAATTTCAATCGATAATTGTAAATACAAAAGAAGAGAAATTAAACTTTGTTAGGCAAGTTATTATCGATCAACTATAAATTGTAAATTTTCCTTTAGTCACGCTATATATTCAATAAACCTATTTGTGAAACAAAAACAATTATCCGTTTAATCAAACAACAATAGGACGTAATTAAAACTATTGTTAAATTAAAAATAAATTAGTCGAGTTTTAATAATTAGAACGTGTAATAACTCAATTTGATAAACAGAATTAATTAATATTTTGTTTGTTTGTTCAAACAAAAGAGTCTTATCAATTGAAATTTTTTAAAGTCGATACATACAAGACTAATGAATCAGCGTACCACAACTGACTAACACATGAATTATAATTAAAACATTTATTGTAAATTACAGGGTGTTTTTTAAAAAAGCGGTTAATTCTTATGAAACTCCTATTAGTTGGCGAACGATTCGATAAATATTTAATAGATTTATAGGGTAGTCCTGGTAGTCCATTTCCAAGTTGGTTAAAAAAACGTATTTCTGACAATGTAGATATTTTCAAAAACGAGCAAAGCACGCAAAACCAGGGCATCGAACCGTTATTTTTTTCGTTCCGGTTTTCGTTCCGGTTCAATTTTAAAAAAACTTATCGGTTCAGTTCCGGTTTTCGTTCCTGTGAAAATAACGGTTTTGTTCCGGTTTTCGGTTTTCGGTTCAGTTCCAAGTGACTCATTTTCAAATTTTTAAATATAAACAATTTAGTTTTGCCGTAAATTAGAATAATAATATCAATAACAGTAACAACAACAAACCGTTTCAAAGATCTTTTAAAGGCCTTTAAGATCCATATAATTTTGAATTTGAAAAATGATATACTGGTCAAAATTCACCCCTTAATATACGACCCATATAAGGTGCTTATAGAGTGTTTTAAATGCACTAAAATCTTCGGACAGGTAACTGTTATTTTATAAATTTTCTATCGGCAGAAGAATTTTCATGTTGATATATTTTACCATAGAGAAGAAAATTGGAAAAAATGATGAAAAGGGGCATATAGTCATCTAAAGCTTCAACCCCTAGCATGAAATGATAACGCAGCTTTCATTTTTTGATAGTCCTCGTAAATCTCTATTATCCAGTTTTTGAACTACTAAAAATATTCAGCGGTTCCAGAGATATTTGGAAAGAACTGATTTTTTAGGGGTAACTTCAACCCTCAATACCTCCCTTAACCTTAAGCCGGGATCAGACGACTGGTGTATTTGACAAATATACCAATATTGGTATACTTGGCAAGTATACGCCAGTACGCCATGTTTTCGCTCACACGACGTGTATATATTTTTTTGAAAATACGACAGGGAATTTGTACAACGTTGATGGGGTTGATAATAATTGCGATCCCTTTTCTTGTCCTATTTTTACCGACAGACGATGGGAAACGGACCAGTATTCATACGAATGACAAAACACGCATCCCTTCGAAAAGAATGAACTACCTATATGTATACCGAAAATCATCAAAATCGGGAGTTTCGATTTCGGGTGGTTTACTTCATTTTCTTGGCAACAAAGGAAAGAAGAGATTGAAAGAAAAAAACAAAAAAATCGTGTTAAAGTGGTATGCTTGAACCGAAAAAAAACCGGTTTTTGCTTTCGGTTCAGCTCCGGATTTCGCTCCGACCAAAATTTCGGTTAATTCCGGTTTTCGGTTCAGTTCCGGTTCGATGCCCTGCGCAAAACCACTAAAAATGACTCGTAGAATCTCCCAACAGTGTTTTTTTTTTCGTTTTACTCCATTTTACTCTGGAACAGGTGCATTTTCTTTAGAATGCAATGGAGATTGACGAAAAAATCACCTTTGGGAGCTTTGCTCGTTTTGGGCCAACTTCGAAATTAGCTACGAGGTTCTAATTTCGATAAAATGGTCTTCGGGCCCCTCTACAAATCCTACTACTTTTGCTAGTGATTTTATATTTACATGGTTGGTATCGCACTGTTATTACCACGTGACCATTTGTTATACATAGACAAAATAATTATTAATAAAAATATGTTTTTTATTATTCCGAAAAAAATAATTTGTGGTGGTTATTTGATAATAAAAGAGCTATACCAACGATGTATAAATCAAGTTACTAGTAAAATTTGACGACTTTAATGTCGTTATGTGACTGAATGTAGCAGTTTTTTAAGAATTGACCACTTTAAAAAACACCCTGTATCTTGTATACATAGGTATAGTCGAACACCTTGACTTCGTTTATAAGAAAAAATGTCAAGGGAATTGTTTAAATAAATCGAAAATACTAGTGGGAAATTATTTGAAATTGTCAAGTCGGATTCGGTTCACTATAATTAAAACAATAAATTTCTATTGTTCTGGTTTGTTTGGTTTTAGCCAATTAAAACAAACTGATTGACTTTGGTTGTGTAATAATTTCTGCAATATGTTTAACGATAAATATTATCCACAATGGTAATTAGAATATTATTTTATTTTCTAGTTAAAATGTTTATGTAAGAGGTGATTATTGTTTATCCTTGCATTAATCAAAAATTGCAGGATATATGTGTGATAAGATAAATAACGGATGCTTCATTATTAATGATTAAAAGTACTGGGAAAATCGATGATTTAACAAAACACTATTGTTTTAGTCTTTTTTTCTCGTTTGTTATTGTTGTTATTTTTTCTATGTATTTAATTAAAATTTACCTCGGGATTACATTGTGTATCCGTTCCAGAATTCCATAATAAAAGTGAAATTTGTGTTTTTTTAACTAATTCAGCAATTTCTGTTATACGTAAACCAACAATATCATCACCATTTACTTCTAATAAACAATCACCGATTTTTAAGCCGGCCAATTTGGCCGGTGTACCATCATCAATCGTACATATCCACGGATATGGATCAAATTTACTTCTAGTCAAATGGAAGCCCCAATTCGTTTGTAAATTATTACGTTCAATACTGATTGATCTCACTATTGAATTAAAATGTTCATCAACATCTGTATCACTCAACATTTTCAACAATAATGTCGATCTATACAGCTTTCAAAATCACTATTCATTCGACTTTCTTTTTTTTTCCATAATTTATTTTTTACAATTATTTACATTTTCACCTTTATTACAACATTTCAAGGCTCATTTTATTTCTAATAACACGACCAGTTTACCTTCATCTATGTTTATATTAGTTGAATCCGATATATTTGGGGTCATTTGATAATCGTGTCGATATTCTAGCGAAAAATCCGCACATTTAATGCAAATCAATTATCGCACAAATAATTTAATTGACACCGATATGGGAATATTGCTGATGAGGCTACAATCGGTTTAGAAAGTTGTCGATTTTCCTCCAACTGAAGGAACGATGTTTTCTGGCCCGTATTATGTAATCAGAAAATAAAAATTCTTGCATTTAAACATAATGGGATGATTCATTGAAATTTTCCTGTGATTATAAACGATGGGTAAAGGTAAAGGCTTTTTTATAAAAATTCCACATTTAATTAACATAAACGATGAATTTTTATTATTATCGATAACCTTGATTTGAATAATAAAGATTTCTTTCATCAAGGATCCACAATCAAAACAATTAATAATAATAATAATAATTAAATTTATTTTTATTATGTTTTATTTATTTTTAAATACAACATAATTGGGATTAGGGATTATAATACCCAACATATAAACAAAAACACTGATTTCTAATAAGTCGTATTCTCAACTAAATTAAATCCTAAATAGCTAAATACATGATAAAGTGAAATTCAAGAAAAAATCAACTACGGAATGTATAGTTGCCGCCATTTTGTATCATCGTACGATAGGTATATTTATGTGGATATATTGATATAAAGACGGGCCCTTTTCCCAATTATTTCCATTGATTAGAAATTTGTTTTCTATTAAATCAAAATCAAAAAAATAAAACTCGAACTGATAACAGATGTAATTTGGCGTAGTTCCGCCCGATTAATTGTTGTTTATGTAACACTTGTGGATTTTAAGCGTACTTCCAAGGCCGCAATTTTCCAAAAAAAAAAAAGAAAATGGTAAACAAATGTCTGTCTCAAAAATTTACACATTCACACGATTTTTTCTTATAGTTTTTGCACGATATCAAATTTCTGTTTGAAATCCATTGATTCCTTTTTCGGATCGAATTTCTTTTTCGACGCTAATTTGGCACGTAATTCAGCTGCCGTCATGCTCAAATTTAACGTACCGTTTTCTTGTTGTTGTTGTTGTTGTTGTAGCTGTTGTTGCTGCTGGTGGTTGTGTTCCTTTTTCTCTTGTGTTCCATTTTTGGTCTCTGTTGGTGGTGTTGTGGTTGTACTCGTTGTTATTGGTATGCCATTATTGGCTTCATCGTGTGGATCAATGACTAATAATTTCGTTTCACCCGGTGATGCTTTTATCAATTCAACAACTTGTTTATGGGACTTATTCAATATATTTTCACCATTTACTTCTAATATACGATCACCTTGTCGCAGACCGGCGGCTTCTGCTGGTGAATTTTCGTCAACTTTGCCGATATATTGGCCGGGTTTACCCTTTTCAGCATGCAAATTGAAGCCGTAGCCATCAAAATTGTCCCATTTTTTGATATGACACAAGCGTGCTTTTGGATGGTGATTTTTAATATCAGTCGACATATTTCAAAATTGTTGTAATTCTCTATTATTGTTTTTTTTTTAAATATTTCGTCCAATATAACCACTGGTTTTATTGATAAATAAAAGACAGCATACTAGCAACACTGGCACAGGTGTACACGAAATCGACAGACTGAAAACTAGAATGTGACAGCATTGTGGAAGTGGTAAGGTAAGTATTCACGTCCGCCTCCTCGCCACCGATTTACAGACCGAGTAACCAGCTCGACAACAGTCGAACATGACTCTTAACATCTGCTGCCGAACCTGTGCCAACCCCCCAAAAGAAAAATCTAAATTGGATTCCTATAAACTACCACATAAAAAATGCATAACAATCAAAATTTTCAAATTTCGTTATATTAAAACACGTATGCTAAACAGGAACTCGGCTAGACTAAATCGACCTTATAAATTACCAAAAATCAAAATAACATTAAATAATATTCCGAAAATAATCAGAACCCCACCAAGCCTTTCTAATATGAGAAACTACTGGTGACATTGCAAGGACGCTTTGAGAATCGTGTTTTTTTTACTGAGAATAAAGTGACGGGAGATGCAGGTAAGATTTCCCGTATTACTCATCTTTATCACACGAATTGTATCAAAATAATACGTAATCCATTAATAAAAATCATTCTTATTTTTAGACAGTGAAAGTTATTTTATTACTCGAATAATCTATTTTTAATTTTGGCCATTCTGACGTTAATTATAGAATAATTAGCAAAACCGGATAACCATAATTTATATCAAATGACTTTTTGAACTATCACCATTTTCGATTATCTAAATTGCCATTGATGATTTTGTACTTAATTATATACATGAGTCAAGTTTGGGTCGGTTTTTTAAATTTAAAAATCCCAGAAAAATTCCACACCAAGGCCCTTTGAAATAGATCGATTTTCGGATAAAATACTGGAACTCGTTAGACTAGACTTGTTGAATTTTTGATAAAAACAACCCGACCGATCTAAGTGACGGCCGTCGTATATTGGCAATAGTCGAATTCTATTGAACAAACAAGTTTAAAGTTGAACGTAAATTTATTGATAAACGAAAAAAAAACACAACAAATAATATAACAACACAGCCTTATAAAATCTACAATTTTTTTTAATAACATATATATGTGTGTATAATAATATTTTCTAAATCTACATGAAATAAATGGTATTTTTTTTATATTAAAATTTCAATTACTACCCCTTTGAATTCTTCATTTCCGCTTTAAATTCAGTTAAAGCGGTGTGAATGCGGAAATGTAAACGTGATTCTAGAGAGTATCCAGTATAATTTTTCCTATAATAAAAAATCTAAATATAACAAAACAAAATTGATTTGACTAATTTGGCTTACTTTGCATCTTCTAATGCTAAAATCGATTTTTCTTTATTACCAATTTCCCATTCAATTAATGCTAATTCAACAATAGCATACGGTACTAGATAGTGATCTTCAACAATTTTCTTCTGTAATGATATAACATTTTCTAAACAATCAAGTGCTTGTAATGGACTACCCATTTGTCTTAAACAAGCACCCTGTAATAATAATACTAATGCCCTATTATCAACGTCGTATTTCGTTGATTTTACTGTTGAATTAATATCTTTTAAACCTGTCTCGATTTGTTTATAAACGTGATTTGCAATATCAAAATTTTTTAATGTTTTAAACAAATTCCAAATGTACATTAATTCAATTACTGGCAATAATAAACTATTATTTTGATTGAAATAACGTTCAGCTTTCTTCAGTGCAAATTTCTCTAATGGTAACGATTTTCCAGCGATTCTTTGTTTATATTTTGGTACATCTCTAAAAAAATCTTAATAAATTTTATATAATTTCAATTGAATCATTTATTACTGCATTAAATTATCAATTGTTGCAATATCTGACGACGGAAGTTCATTTTTCATCATCAACATAATTGCAGCTTTTTGGTAACTGTAAATTGTTCTAGACCATCGACTATCTTTCAATAAATACGAACTATAAACTAACGCTTCCTTCCATTCACCTTTAACGCTACAATTTTATTATTTTTCAGTTTTTTTTTTGTAATTAATAGTAAAAAATTGCTACCAATATAGCCATAGCAGCTCCCAGAAACAGATATGATGGAATTGTGGCCATAAATTTTGCGAATGCCATGATTTTTTATAATATTCTATACTTGTATCTAAATTACCTTTCATGAATTCTAAACGTCCTTTGAAAAATAGAAACCAAACACCATCTGGATGTTTTTTTAATTGTTTCTCTAATATCTCATCGCAAATCTTTAAATCACCCCCATTATGACTTAAAACATATAATACAATTAAATTATAACCTAATAATGTCATTACGCAAAGTATTTGACGTAAACCATCCATTTCGTAGCCTTTATGAAGTTCATCGAGACCCAATTTCTGTTCAACAAAATTTTATTCGAATATAGTGTGCAAGAACCTTAACGAATTCTTTCTTAATTATCTAAGGTCATATAGTGCCGCTACGAGTCAAAAGTCGTATACATAGTCGATAAACAAATAAAAATACTATACTATATATAAACAGTTTCATTCACATTATATTTGAGACTTTTTTTTGGTGCATCTTGTCTCGTAGCGGCAATAAAGGTGCGTTCACATCACTTTCTAAATACCTTATTTCCAGAGAAACCGATGAATTCTAACAATTTAATAACACGCGATGGTAGCATTGATATCATTAAATTAAATGCGCCAATACCCATTCGTACACCACTTTCAAAATGTAAAATTGACGAATTTTTACCCCAATTCCTCTTTATTAAAATCTGTTGACAATCTCTGGAATATTTCGCATATTAAAAAATAAAATATTTTAAACAAAAATAAAGATGATTACTTATAAGAATTGTAACACGAACGAATTTTGATGCCAGCTTTAATAAAACTACTCAATGTTTCGTCTTCCATGAATGTTAACAATGATTTTAATAATAAGCATTCAGCATGACATAACTCAGCATGTGCCTCATCCTCACTAAATTGATCGAAATTATTCTTTCTAACCATTTTACCTAATGATTCACCAAATGTGTTCCTTTTACGATAACGATTACATACATTCAATGCTTGTTTTAATTGTTTTGATGCACTTATAATATGTTGCGGTTCGAATGTTAATATTGCTTCAAGGAATTTAAATACAGCAGTACCCAACGAATGATAAATACTAACATTAGCACTATAATTATTGTTATTATCAATATTTTGATAATAAATATAAATAAAAAATTAAAAAAACTTACTATGGTTCTAATAATTTTCTCGCTTCATCAAATTGATTATTAAAAAAATAATCAACAGCACGTTGAGATTCTTCAAGGGCGCGCTCCAATGGCATATCATCAGGGCTAATTACACCCAAACGATTTTAATAAACAAAATAAATAAAATAAATACTAAATACTCACATTGGTAGATCGCTTTCGGCATCCTCGAACTGTAAATAAACAAATCAATTGAGGATTATATCGACTGGCGCATCCACCAATTTACACTACATGTTTTTTCAAAACAACTATTATAAAGTAGATATTTTTTTTATATTTCCTTTCATAACGTTAATTGCAATTATCATTTTAAAATAATTCAAATGTATGTTCATTTATGTTGGGCGAACTTTCACGAAGAATTTCTATTGGAAATTAGTTATAATTGCAAAATAAAAAAAAAACATATTTTTATTAATTCTTAATATCTGAAACTGGATAACCTTGATCGTATGTATCAATGACAAATTACAAAATATAGATAACAATTATCGGTATATATAATAAATAATAATTAATTAAAAAAAAAATGATAAATACCTCATCCCAATCTTGATCTTCGATTTCTTCAGTATCAGAGTATGTTGCCATTATTGTAGTCACACAAAACGCCACTAAAACAGAATAATTGAAAAAAATAATGTTTATTTTAAAAAAATAATTATAATACTTTTGTTTTCTTTGTTGTTAGTAATTTAATTAGAAAAGAGACAGTTTAATTTTTTAAATCTTTTTAGATACACGTACGTTTACGCACTGAAAGATGTTTTATTGGTAAAAGTATGAAAGAAAGTAGTAGGACTAACCTCTATAATAATAATAATGATGTTAATAATAACTCTCACCAATTTCACATATAAAATAAATGCAGAATATAACAACCAGTTGTTTAATAACTAAAGAATAGTTGTAAGAAGATTGTCTTTATATCATCTGGTAAATTGTTTTAAAATAGAAACTTATTTTGTACTTAAAACTTATAATTAATACTAATCTACTTTGATAATTATCGTTTGATTTGATTAGATCCAATGTGAGTTTATTAAGATAATTATGTGACATTCTATTGTTATATTAATTTTTTCTATTCGATTTATACACTCAAGATAATAATTAGAAAAAAAAAAGAAGTACTTACGATTTTATTATAAAGTCCAGACGAAAAATTTCGAGTACTGATCGAATATTGACAATATTAATAAATAAAATTATGGTGTCAATGTCAAAATAATACTAAATTATTCTTACGTTATTCAAAATTTATATTGCAACCTATATTTATCTTTGTAACCTCGCTGTTAATGAGTGAATGATTATTGACGTTGTGAAGGTATTTTATATGGAAATTTGTCTATAAAAACAAGTTATACTTATAGATATTGACATATAGTATATAATATTTATATAATTCAACAATTAACAAGAAAACATACTATAAAATAATCAAAATACAACTGATTGAACAAACAAACCACAGCAGTTTTATATGCGAAAGATTCATCTTGTATTCAATAATTTTTTCTCTATTGAAATGTTATTTAATTTACAGCGGTCGCCGACTAATTTTATGATTAATTCGAAATTTACCGGAAATTATTAAGAATTTATAAATTTTTTTACACGATCATGACCCAATAACCGACTGGCAAACAAACGGAATCGCGTATTATATGATTAATTTTGGGTTACCATCCTTTAAGACAACGTATACTATACACTGTAAGGTTTACATTAAATGGGACAAACGGTATAAATCGGAATATAAAAGAAAATTCGACCATAATGTGAAGATGTGATGATTTTGATTGGCGGTCGCTGTATATTTTTTAATAATTAAAAAAAATATATAAATAATGGATTTTAACGAAAATTGTCGGTAGAACAATAGTTAAAATGATAGTAATTAAATAGTAATTAAGTTATTTAATGATATTTTAATGAAATATTCGATTTTTTATGTTTGTTATAAAATTAAATCTGAAAATGTTTAAATAGAGAGCATATTAAATCGATCGATTCGTACAATAAAAAACTCTTGATTTATATTATATTGTATTTTATATCAACAATAATTTTTTAGTATTATTGTTCAATAATTTTTGATAAGGAATAAACACTGATAATATAAACGATTCTATTCTTTTATTTTAATATAGCAACAATAAAATAACATTAAAATAATGACAATAATGAATGTAATTGACGGAATATTTTACGATTTTTGTCAATTGTAATTATGGGCAGATGTTAGAAAAAAATGTGCAATTAAACAATGAATGAAATGATTATAAAATAAGGAAAAATAATTATGGTTTTAATACCTGTATTTTGATAAAATTTTAATGGAAATGATGTGGCTACTGGAACACCAACACCAACTTCAAGGTCACCATATATTAATTAATTAAATTCTAATAAAAGTTTTAATTTGTAATTGATTGGAACTATTAATTATTTGAAATGGTAAAAATGTTTTCATTTATAAATATATAACAAATTTTTAATATTAACAATCTTCGTGTGACGTAATCTGTTTTGACATTGTCGTATTTGTTGACACAACCTATATTGTAACATAACCTATAGAGAGATTTTTCTTATTTAATAAATTTTAATAAAAATAAATCAATTTAAACGAATTATGGGCGTTTTTTTAATTTATAAATCTAATGAATGATAATGGATAATCAGAAACCACCAGAAAATGATCGAACATCATTTTGGAAGAAGAACAGCAAAACTGTACCTGGGCGGTATTATTATTTTATTTATTGATTAGTGTGAATTTGAATTAAGACATTTTTAGTCCTAGTCCGAAGAGGGATATAAAACCGAATAATAAAACAAAAATGACCAGTACAACGTCATTTCAAGATTTCCAAGCGTCTGTCAGTGATGCCTGGGCGATGGATGATGATGATGATTTTTGTATAATAGCCGGATTAGAAAGTGACTTATTATATTTAATTTTAATGATTTTAATAATTCGAATTTATTGTAGATGCTAAAATATCAAAAAAAATGTCCCAATCAGCAGCTTTAAACGTTCTGAATAGCCATCGTAATAGCACAGAATCTGAATCAACGAATCGTAATGAAATATCGTTATCGTCATCTTCATTATCAACAACAACAATGCCAACAACATCGACAACATTACAAGAAACAGTACGTAATAATCGTATACCGGGACGTCCGCAACAATTACGTTGTTTAAATCCACCACAAGATGAGGATAGTGAATCGAAATTGGAACGTTTTAAAACAATATTAGAAGAATCACCAAGTTTAGAACAATTATGTAAATTAAGTTGGTCAGGTATACCGGTAAAAGTACGTGCAATAACATGGCGTTTATTATCAGGTTATTTACCAATAAATTTAGAACGTCGCGATGGTGTATTAGAACGTAAACGTGACGATTATTGGCGTTTAGTTGATAAATATTATTATGCTGAACATGATGAAACTAATTTAGATATACAACATCAAATTAATATTGATGTGCCAAGAATGAATCCAACAATACCATTATTCCAACAAAAAACCGTACAATTAATGTTTCAAAGAATATTATTTATATGGTCGATAAGACATCCAGCATCTGGTTATGTACAAGGTATAAATGATTTAGTAACACCATTTTATGTTGTATTCTTACAAGAATTTATCCCAGATAATCAATCGTTTGAAACATTTATTGTCGATAAATTAACCGATAATCAATTAAAAATAATAGAAGCGGATTCATTTTGGTGTTTATCAAAATTTCTAGATGGTATCCAAGATAATTATGTATTTGCACAAATTGGTATACAACGTAAAGTACATCAATTAGAAGAATTAATAAAACGTGTTGATGAACAATTACATCGTCATTTAAAACAACATAATGTTAGTTATTTACAATTTTCATTTCGTTGGTTAAATAATTTATTAACTAGAGAATTACCATTACGTTGTACAATACGTTTATGGGATACATATTTAGCTGAAAATGATTGTTTTGCAACATTTCAATTATATGTATGTGCTGCATTTTTATTATATTGGAAAGATGATTTAATGAAACAATATGATTTTCAAGGTTTATTATTATTATTACAAAATTTACCAACACAAACATGGACAAGTTCACAAATTAGTATATTAGTTGCTGAAGCATATAAATTAAAAGTTATGTTTGCTGATGCACCGAATCATCTACAATGTAATAATAAAAATGAAAGCTGATTATGTTCGTTCATAATCATCGTTTTTTAATTTCTGTTACAACTCAAATAATATTATTCCAAATCTTTTAATCGTTATTGTTATTGTAAATACATTTATTAAAATCACTTAATCAAGGCATATTTTTATATATAAATGTATTTAATGAAGAAAAACAAATTAGTGATGATTCTTTATCACTGATGAATTACTCATTTTTATCGATATTTATTTTTATTTGTACGATACGTTCGTTTAGAGAAGTCCAAAAAAATTGATCTAATCGCGTCCGTTTCTTATCCTTTTTGGAATTTATTTTTGTAAAAAAAAATCGGAATTATGTACTTCAGGACAATTGTAAGTTTTAGGATAGAATATGGATATTTACAGGGAGTTTTTTCCTAAAAACAATAAATGAAAACATAATGAATATTTATGTCGTTGAATATTTGTACATTATATAAAATTTTACATTAACCATTAATAAACCATCTATGTGAGTTAAAATCAGATAATTTCACCTATTTTTTTATATTAAACATATTTACAACAATCTATTAAAAATTAAACTTTAGTAATTATGTTAAATTTAAAACATTTAGATAAGAGATTAATGAATAAAAAAACAATCTTGTGATGTGTGCTGAAATAATCGCTCAAAATTGAAGTTTTGAATAAAATAATCTTTACTTAATTTGAAAATCTGAATTGAATCAAAATTTAGATTTATTTGACTAGCAAATTTCGCCAAAATTCCAACATTCATTGCAATTAAGTTGCACAAAGCCTAATTTAAAAAAGTACTGTTTCACCCAATTTCTTCCCAAATTATACGAAAAACAATGCTACTTTCATTATAAAATTGTGCAATTAGAAAAACTTCGCCTTGAATTTAGAATACGGTAGTAACTCATCGGATAATGAGGTGTTTTTATAAAACAATAAAGAAGCCTAAGACTATATGTACATACACGTTAAACTAAAATTGCACCCCCGATTTTAAAATTAATGATATTCACAACCTGACTAAGATTTCGTGTATTTTTGTAAACGTTTATATGTAAGATCGAATAATTTAATTTTTACTTATTTGCGTAATTGGGCGACAAAGTCGACTAAAAAACAATCAGCAGGCGACCAATTTTCTGTTGTATTAAATACTTCGATTTTTTTATTACCATTTTCAATAATACCTAAAACAATGTTTATCAATTGCTTATAAAAAATATTAAATAATTGAATTACTTATAGATTGAAGTCCGTGATATTGTGCAATTGCGTGCAATAATAACCGTTCAAAGTAGGTCGGTGGGAATTGATAATAGATATCTTTTGGTTTGTTTTTAAAGAAATCGATAAGTTCATTTTCCGATTTTTTCACATACTCAAACGGTAGATTTTTACGTACTTTTATCGTACGCCTTATTTTTGGTGAAATTCTCGAAAACGGTTTCTCTTTCACTTCAATCTTTCTATTACTGTTATTATTATTTGAAAATTTCTCGATAATTTTAGTTTGTTCATCTTCTGATTTATTAATGAAAATATTCCAATATTCCAAAGCCTCTTCGTCTTCTAATAATCTTGTTAATGGTGTCTTATTTGATTCCATCAAATGGTCATCATCTTCAACTTCTTCAGCTAGTGTATACAATAAGCATTCTAAAAATTCGCTAATTATAAATGAGAAATCGTTTAGAAGTTAGCGTTAAATTCACTGTTATGGTGTCGCCTTAATTTTCTCTGTCCAGACCATCGTTTCAGTATTGATAAATCATCGAGTTTTTGAGATTTGGGTGATCGAGGCACAAATGGTCTGTTAACCAGATTTGGTTCATTTTGTACTGATTCTGTCTCGCTATTATTAACACTGGCCAAACTAAAAACAAATTAACGTAATCGTACAGTATACTTACTCAATGGATATTATTATTTATAAATGATACAAACTGTAATGATTCTGTATCAGAGTTATTACCAGAAGAACACGGAAATGTGTATACTTTTTTGCCTTTAGTTACCGTCATCCTTGAATAACAACGAGAATGTTGTTTCCAAATAATTAAAATAAATTAGAAATAAAAATTTATAATTGGTGCTTTAAATGATATAACCAAATTTACAAAATGGCGACGAAGTTTTTACTAATTGTAGCTCCACTTAAAATTTACCGTTATCACATCAGAAATTATCGAAATAATTGATATTGGGAGAAATAAAATCAAATTTTAAATTATAGTATTAAAACAATACTATTTTAGAAAACGAGTGGAATCTCATCATTCCTGTCAATTTCATTTAAAAAAAGATGGAGCGACATATAATTTAGACATTAACAGATACTATCCCAGCGTTCGACAGGGTCGTCCTAAGATATTCGACGCCCCTGTCTAAGTAATACAAAATAATTAAATAATAATAATTAGTAATAACAATACGCTATTAAGAATTCACGGCCCCGAAAGGGTTGCGCCTCATTTGGATTTGAGTAAGTTGTTTTATTCAAAGAATTGGTTAATGATACTTTCCACATATGTGCGTGATATACGAAGAATTGGAAACTAACATACAACACACAATATAATTTTGTACAGTAATTGCCTACATTTGCAGTGATATTTATTGGAGCCCAAAAGATTATTTATTTTGTTATGGAGCTCCTATTATTTTAGGAACTGGTAGCTCGATTGGAGCTCGGTCAAAAAATTCTCATTTCTTTAAACAAGCTACTCCATTGTAACCTAGAGAAAATACCAAATATTTCCATTTGTTCCAGAATAAAATGGAAAAAATCGAAAAAATCAGTCCTAAAGTCATTGAAAGTCATTTTATGTATGCGGTAAGTTTTTGACATCGTTAGAAATGAACGTTTTTTGATCGACTTCCAAGTAGACTACGAAGTTCTAATTTTGCTAAAATGTTCTCTGGGAACTCGCCAATTAATGATTTACCATTTGCCATAAAAACTAAGTAGTTCTGGGTGAAAACTGTATAATTCAAGAAGAATTCAAAAAATATATGAAAAAGGAACTAAATATACAATGTACGTATTCCTTAGTACAAAACTTAATCAATAGATGTCAGACTCTGGCCTTGTTAAAATAATATAATTATGTAATAATAATAATAATATTAATGTTAAAACAACAATAAAGAGCCATTTTTATTGCAAAATCGATGAGATTAAATTTGCTGTTGGAATTGTATGCAAACTACAACTTTGTATTAGGAAAATATCAATGTATAGGAGGTATTAGGAGATGATGGTGAAGGCGCGAATACTAACTACGCTTTATTCTAAAGTGAACAACTAATTCCACCTATATTTAATTGTCTATTTCCTTCTATTTAATGTAAACTGTATAGTTGGTTCTTTTTAATTTAATTGACGTATATTGTTGACAATATTGATACGATTTTTAAGCGCCAATTTCAATCATAATTTACTGCGATTATTTCTTCAATATTATATATTTACTTTATTAGTTAGTATCTAAAAAAAAACCTATGTATTTCTGTTTTAACTTGTGTCCAAGGAACAAATATTATAATAAGTTATAAGCTCCTTGAGTTAAATAAACTGAAAACATCAAAATTAAATCAGAAAAACTTTTAATCTCTCTTTTACAGGGGCGTCCTCAAATATTCGAGACCTGTGGGCCACTAAATATAGTGCGCCCTGTATTGCTATAAAAACAAAAATGTATAACACCAGTAAAAATTGCCACCAGTTCTAAAACCTTATAAAGGTGCCTGAATCTCCTTTATTAAACGATTCTATAGAAAAATTCGTCGAAAAACTGGTGATTTATAATCAAAATGTCTTAAAATCTAAAACCAAAGTTGAGAATGTGGCTCAGGATTTAATCAATTTTTTTTTAAATATTCTCACCATGATTTAAAATTGGAGTTTACTCAAAATGATTGATGATTTGAGGACTAGAATTTTAATCGGAAATCAACTTAAAGTAACCTTTTTTTATAATTCAGTAGTAAATTCAATAGCTACGCTGCAATTCTAGTGCATAAACGGGGGCCATATATGTTACAACTCTAGTATAGCTAGCGTGAAAATTGATAAATGGTGGATGCGCCGGGCGATAAATTAAACTTTACATTCTAATAACTTCTGTCTGAATTTAAAGTACTCGATTGTAAAGAACGCATCAAAAATTCATTAAATAAAGCTGATACTCTAGATGCAACTAATGCTCTCTTCTTTCTTCCTCCTCAAATATTCCCTCTAAATATTCTAAACTAATTTCATTCTAACAAGGAGACGTTTCCACGGACCCACTCATCTGAGTGGGACCGTTATTTAACCGACTTCCAACTAAGCTACGAGGTGTAAATTTTTCTAAAATTGTTCTTAGGAACTACCCTTTAGCTTGACATACTTTCCGCATCGCTTGCCGTCTTGTTGAGTTGCCATGAAAATCTAGGAATTCCTAAGTGAACGACCCTGTTTTAAAAATAATAATAAAATACTATTATTGTGTCGTAACTGCTAAAACTATAAATAAATGATTCTTCATCAATTTAAACCAAAACTAATAAAAATATTGATGTTTTCTTATTAAATTTCATTGTCAATGTCAATGTTATCGAAATCAGAGAGGGGCACCTGACAATGTTTCCTTGGATAGTGCGTGTGTAAATAAGTGGAAATAATCCGAAATGAATTTGTTTACACTTCATTGGATTTTCGATTGGACATTGACAAGACAATTAGATAGGCATCCTTGATTGCTCTTCGGCCAGATCCGTACTTAAAAATTTAAAAATTTACCACACCTACTTTAAGACGTTTCTATACCACCGTATACAATTCGAATATGGGTTTGAAATTTCACAATTCGGTCCCCGAAGCCCGAAGCTTGTTGGAATTGCCTGTCTTGTCATAAATTTTACTTTTCATCTTTTTGCGCTTGACACTAGAAGGGAACCGCCTCGGAAAATCCATTTATTTTTGCACGTACGATGAGTTGTCTCCTTCTCAGCTTAATTCTTAGGAAAATTTATTAAGAATCATGATAGTAAGTCGTAATTTTGGCGCCGGTGCGATAACATAAGTCAGTTGCAAAACAAAAACACAAAACTGAAAAATGAAGTATTCAAAAAAATGACTTTATAGATTTGCTATCTTGCGGCCGATCGGGCACTTGCCCGGATGCCCGACGGCACAGTCCACCATAAAATATTTACATTTCCGTTATTTTGTTCGAATTTCAATAATGAAGATTCCGTTTGGGAAATGAACCGCCGGCTTAGCAAAATTTTTACGATTCCTACTGATACCATCAAGCAAATTAAAGTCCAATTTAAATCTCAGTGAATCGTTAATATGCTTTAGGGTTTTGTTCATTATTTTTACCGGATATGAGGATGACAAGCGCAGCATTGTTTGATTAATCAGTGTTGAATTCAAGAGGGTGATCGGGCGGAAAATTTCCGCCCGGAAATTTAAGATTCACCCTCGAACGAATTCCAGTGAATATTTTATGATGGCCTACTTTTAACAAGTTTCATAGTAGGCAATAAAATACAATGAGTAATTTATTTTATTTATACCTGTGTTAATTTAGTGAATTTCAATTAATAATAGATAATTAGACAGATAGAAATTTATTAAAATCAAACCTTGTCTTAGATTATCACTTTTTAACACATTTTTCTATTAATTTGTGAGAATTAGATGATTTAGATTTAGTCAATTTTTGAGCTATATTATTGACTCTTAGTTTAAGTTTAAAAAAATAGTTGTTTTATAATAAATCATTGATTTAGCAAAGCCGCAGATTTAGATAGATTTAGTTGATTTTCAAGCTGAATTTTTAATTCAAGATCAAGGGCGCCGCGACTTCTGATCTTCGCCTCAGGCGCAAACTGCCATGTTACGGCACTGGGAAAAACTTTTTTAATAGACTGTCTACAACATTGATGTCGTGCAAAATTAATAAAACTCCAGTTGAATTTGTCTTCTGCATGTTATGTAAACATATCAATTAGAAGATTATGATTAAATAAACAAAAATATTTACTGGATTGTATGATTAAATTTAGATATTTTTACATCTAAATTATTATGAATGTTGGCTGTATCTATGTAGAAGTGTTATTGTTTTTTATTATCCAAAATTCGAATTGACAACATTAAAAGGATTTCATTTGTTCCATAATAAGCATTAATTTGAACAATACGATTTCATTAATAAGAATTTTGAAAATCGCTACATCGTCAGAAACGAGCGGTTTTTGACCAACTTCCAAGTGAGCTACGAGGTTCTAATTTTGCTGAAATGTTCTTTAACTAATAGGAGTTTCTTAGAACTTACCATACTTAGACCAAACACCCTGTATTTAATCAATTTCCGATAGTAAAAGCGGTTATTGTAGAATACGACTTGAGAGATCCAAGTTAAGTAATAAAATTAGTTCAAAATAGATTCAGTAACAAACAACTTGACAGGGCTACTGAAATTTTGCCACTTGCCACTAATAAATTTTATAACAATAATTTTTCAACAAATATTTTGTACTTGCGATATTTCAGTACCCCTGTCAAGTTGTTACTGATTGTGAATCTGTTGTGAACTAATTTTATTACTTTAGTCAGTCTCTTAAGTCACTTTACAGACTATAATTACACTTATTCTATGTCTTATCAATAGATGAATGATTTTTACACAAACGTTGAAAATACAGCCCCAGATACAATTAAAAATAGTTCGTTTATTAGTGATTGACAATTTTATGATTAACAACAGGAATTATCCAAGAGTACAATAATCGCTATTATAATGGATAGAGCTAGATAATATGGGGATTCGTATATCAAAATTTGATAGCAAATAATTTATTGATAGCTTTGATATATCATTTATCGATAGTTATCAAAATATCAAAGTGTATAAAGGATGTCCGTTCTGCGAGTATACAATTTGGCCGCTTTCATCAAACTAATAGAGTAATTCGAGGAAGAAATTAAGGATTTGTAGAGTAGCCTAGAGTAGGGGAACATTATAGCAATATTAGCTCATTTGTGAGTAAGTCGAGAAAAACTTTTTTAAGGATGTTGTAATTTCCACACATTAAATGATAGAATGACTCGAAGATCCTCCAAACATTGATTTTTTTTGTGTCTTCCTCCATTTATTCTGTAACAAATGGAAATGTTTCATTCTTTTCTAGAATGCAATGGGGAAAAATCAAATTAAGTAATAAATTATTTTTCAAGCATTGATCCGTTTGTCATCCTCATATCCGGTAAAACAAAGGATCAAAATCCTGAAGAACATTAACGATTGACCGTGACTCAAACTTTAGTTTAATTAATAGCTTGAGGGTATTACGTATTCAGAAAACATTGTTAAACTTGACCCTGATTTTCCAAATGGGATGTTTATTTCCTTTATACTGTTTCAACCAATACAGGGTTTTTCACCTGAATATGGTTCATTTCATCATAACTCTTTCATTTGCTTTTATTTTATATTTTTATGTTGCGTCATTTCCAAAATTTAACGTCAATTTCTCTTATTTCCAAAAATTCAATAGGTTAGGTGTTCCCTTTCAAGTTCTTATGCAATTATTTCATTCTATTAGTAAATGATAGACTTATAGAGAGATTATTGCAATGAACCATATTTACACAAAAAGTCCTGTATATCAGTTGTGTAAATAATGATTTATTTTTCAAATATTGCTGTGCTTGGCATCCTTATATCCGGTAAAACAAGAGAACAGTATCCTGAAGAATATTAACGATTGATCTTTATTCAAGCAGGATTTTAATTATTGGCTTGAGGGTATCACGTATCCAGAAAATATTTTTGAATTTGCACCAAACTTTCCAAATAGAAAGTTTATTTTTTATATGCTGTTTCAACAAACAGGTGAGTTGTGTTTGAATAGCATGCAAACTGGCAAACTTTTCCAGTCTGAGCAATCGTAAGGATATGTGTTGTGTCGCCCTTAGACAAACACTTTTATACCACCTTTTTCTCTCTTTTACGCCATCAAAATCCTGTGTCCCTTGTTATTTTAACGAAAATTCTACAACAGAAACAATAAACACGATCATTTTTAGCTTCAATAATTTTTAGTATCAATCCCGCTCGGTGTACATCCCAATTTTTTTTAATGTTCTTACATAGGTAATAAGAGCTATTCCAATGGAATTCGTCCCTCCTTAACAAATCTTTCATCAATAATCGAGGGTCAATAATAAGGATTTCCTAAAACAGGGACCTTCTTTGATATGAAAGTTACTTGAAAAAGTTTCGATTTGCGTTTATTGAATGATTTGTCGATTCAAATATAGAAAATCTTTTTAGATTATGGGAAATTAAGTTCTAAAATCTTAAATATTATATAAAGGTGCGCGAATCTCCTTTATTAAACGATTTTAAGCAAGATTCTTCAAAAGCTGATAGTTTATAATCAAAATATCTAAAACTAATGTTGAGAATGTAATTCAAAATTTAACCAAAAATTTTCTAAATTTTCTCAACACGTTTTAAAATTGGAGTTCACTAAAAATGATTATTTTAAACAAAATATTCTAAAATCTGCATTAGAGGACTAGAATTTAGCTGCAAAATTAACTTAAAGTAACCTCTTTTTAGAATTCAATAACAACGTTGTAATTTTAATGTAAAAACAGGCCAAGGTGGGCAAAGTGTCACAATTTCGCTTTTTTAGATTTAAGAACAAAATTCAATTAAAATTGAAGTTTCCAGTTATAATCCACTGAACTTATCTAAACCTTCTACCTTAAACAATTCGTTAGCAAAATTTATTTAAGATTATACTTTTTTTCCATAATCCATTGGAGAAAGACGGAAAAAGATCAATACTAGGAGGGACGTCATTCATTTTAAGAAGGAAACGTTCCCTGGACTCCCACTCAAATTTCGATGAAATTGTCCAAAACGGCCGTCTTTTAACCGATTTTTAAATGAGCTACGAGGTTTTAATTTTGCTAAAAATGGTCTTGGGGACGGAACCATTCTATAACTTCTTGACATATTTTCCGGATCATTCGCCGATTTGTATGAGTTGCCATGAACATCTAGGTATTCCTTGCCCTGTATTAATAATAATAATAAAGTAGGTACTATTATTGTGTTGTAATTGTTGAACATTTATAAAAAAATATTGATGTTTCCTTCTTAAATTTCAATGAAGAACAATATTGTCAATGCCATTGAAATCAGAGAGAGGCACCTGAAAATGTTTCCTTGGATACTGCGTGTATAAATAAATTGACATAATTCGCAATGACATTATTCACGCTTCACTGGATTGTAAGACAGTTATGTGTTGCTGAAGAATATAAATAGCGAATCTTATAAGAAAATTCAAATTGCTTTATAGCTGTTGTACACAAAGACAGGGTAAATTTTATGAATAACGCAGGGGTAAAACTATCTGCTTTTAGAAAATTGTTGTCCGCTTCTGGTATAAACTGTAAATTATCTACCTCTATTGGTAAAATTTTCAGTGGACAATTTCCTTTAGGTGTCCCAACCAGGGCTACCGAAACATTCAGCGAGCCAGTCCTTATCGTGCAATTCTATAAAAACACACGAAGTGTACTGACAATAAACAATTTGGCTGTTTCAAACAAAATAATATAGCAATTTAGTGGCGCAACCAAGAATATTTTTTGGGGGGAGGGCTGGTCACAACGATAAATAATGTCATTACTTATACATACGGGGTGTTTCACTAGAAACTAATCAAGATTATGTATGTCGAGATATTCTAATAACAAGCTTCATTTAACGAAAATAAATGATGTTGCAGCCGCGTAGCCTCCCTCTGCTTGCGCCACTGGAGCAATTTTAATAATATTTTAAGTATTTCTAGGGTAGTTTCTAGAGAACATTTTAGCAAAATTAATACCGCGTAACTCATTTGGAAGTCGGTCAAAAAACGCTCGTTTTGGACAAAGTCGCAATTTTCAAAAACGATTACGTAAAAGAGACTCGTAGACGTTCTCAACATTAATTTTTTTTCCGCTTTTTTCACCATTGTATTCTAAAACAGGTGAATATGTTACGTATTTTTTCTAGAATATAATGAGGAAAAACAAAAAAAAACAATGTTGTGAGGCTCTTCGAATAATTGTAGTCATTATTGGAATGGTTTTCAACCCCTTCCCTTAAAATTTCATTATATTAACAGGATCTTCATAAGAATTAACCACATTTGAAACAGACGTATTGTATACGTAAAATTGTAAAAAATATATAAAAGAGAACGTTAGCTTACCTACTTATTCTTATTTTCAAACTGGAAACTTTTCGAAGTACCTGAAGTTCAGATGTGTTGAACAAAATTCAAAGAAAACTTGTTCTGGGCTCTTGCAGCAGGCCCCAGAGGAAAATATGCCGATCCTCTCGGCTCTCGTCAGGCCTGGCTTTTCGAACTAATTTTGCGACTTTGAATCAAGATTCGTAAATTTCCTCTTCAAATCATTGTTTTTTTGACAAATTTTGTTGTGGAAACATCGAAATCAGGAGATTTAGAGGCTTAAAATTTGTCTTTAATCCAAAATTCGAATTTTTGCCCCACACGCAAGCGGTGTATGTGTGGTTGCCCTGCACGTTGAATAAATCATTCGTTATTTGGGATAAATTTACGTTGAAGAAATGGAAATTATCGGAGATAGAATTTAGGAGTTTTAAACAACTGATTTATTTCGCACAACAAAGCTAACAGTTACAAAAATACAGTTTATTGTTTATTACACCGATATTCGTGATCTACCGGTAATGAGGCAACATATTCTAAATTAGGCACACACAATTTGGAATGCTTTATCATAATATCGTACCAATTTGTCGGTGATTTATTACAATGAAAATAAGAGCCCCATATTGTGGATGTTAAGAATTGTTGATCAGGATGCCATGCCTGATGACCGTCCATACCTTCAGCTTCTAATTCTTCACAAACAGTAACTGTATCACAATGACAAAATTTATTCGGTGCATAAATATCTTGTACCAAATTATCACCAATATAAAGAAATTTCGGTTCTTTTTTATTGATATGTCTTTTTAAAAATTCTTGTAAATCGTTGAAATTTCCATATGTATAAATACCACCTAATTTTAAATCATCAAAATTAATCGGTCCAATTTCACGGATACCATCTAAACCACGAAAATACCGATTTTCCGTGAAAAAACCTGGTTTCTTTGCGAAACAAACAACAATATCAAAATAATTGCGCCAATTTGGTCCGATTGTATTCGATGCTGTATGTGATACAAAGTCAACATGGGAACCAGTCAATAAAAATAATATTTTATTCAATTCCTTCAACGATTTCAACCAATTCAATAACTTATCACTACAACGGTAATAATATTTTTCTGGATTATTCTTTATTTTTTCAAAATACACGCCTTCATTCGTTTGAAAATGATCACGTTGGAACATATCTTGTAGTGCATCCAATATGTCAGGCCAAATATCATATTTTTTTTGTACTCCACCCTTTTTTTGGTCGACACTATCAACAGCTCTAGCAAATATTAAACTTGCTGCTATATCAAAATAGTCTAACAATGTACGCATTTTCTCTGAATACGGTCCGTTCCATGTTGCCAATGGATCTTTAGCGAACAGATCGGCAGCATCCCAACGACGATTTTTATAATAACTTTCGATTTCTGCATTGTTCAACATTTTCGTACCGTGGGCAGCTTGTAGTATTAAACCATCGGCTCCTATACGCAACAAATTACCATTTTCATCATCGACTATTAGTCCTTTAATAATAAAATTGTGATCAAACGGTTTTAACAGATGTTCGGTTGAATATCCTTTTTTCGTTATTAAAAAATTTGCTATTATATCATATTCCATTTCGATCATAGCACCAACCTTGTATCTGGCTATCGTATTATCTAAATCAAAACCAATACAATCGTAATTTATAAATTTGAAGGTTATGTCCGTTTTTGTAGTCATTTTCCTAGATAATTTACAATTATTTAAAATATTGCTGGTACTCTTAAAAAGACAATGACTTTGATTAAAATTTGTATTTCTTGAATATTTCAAATGATTATCGAATAACTTGCCCCAGCCGATGACGTGGTGATGACGACGATAGTGGTAATAATTGATAAAATGTCGCCTTATTAGCAATGGAATTCCAAACATTCTTATCAGATTTTTCAAATTTCTTTTATATGGATACAAATATTTCTATTGTGATACTAAAATAATCACTTTATCACGTCACTTATTGTTATATAGAATCGATAAAATTTTATGTAATTCATTTGGAAACCTACGATAACATCAAAATTTCGTTTTAGTTCAATTTGAACATCAGCTGACAAGATGACCTCATTATTTATTATTTTGTAACAGTTTATATCACTAATTTTGACAGTTTTTAAAATAATAAGATTTCTAACATCAAATGGAAAATCGGTATTATTTATATTTAATCATTTTATCAATCTTATCAAATTTACATGGCAAAGTTGTTCAAAAATACCGCCAGTAGCGCTCTATACAATTTTGACAGTTGACAGCTACTGTCAAAATTAGCGTTTGTTAGTTCGTTCACCGACCGATAGATAACGCAATCATAAAGTTAAATATACAGTCACTAAATATATACAGTACCGCAATTCTATGGGCCAATGTTTTAGAGAGAGGAAGCATATTTTTTATCCAAAATGGCGGCATTTGTAATAATCTGCCATTCTATTCGCTGTACTCAATAATCTGTCATTGAGTCAAATATCTTGATTTTAAATTTAACTTCTCAATGTCACCAACTTATAGTTTCAAATTCTAATGTCCCCATAAATTTTTATCCAAAATGGCGGATATTGGGGTACTGTATATATTTAGTAACTGTAGTTAAATATTTTGTAATTTTTTATAAATAAATATTCTTATTTATACAGGATGATTTAAGAGTATGGCATTTTAAAAGTTTAAGCCCGGCTCCGCACGTTAGCCCCAACGGTGTTTGTTCAATGTGTGGTCGGGGGAAATGGAGTTGGCGCCGCCGTTGGAAATTGCTGTGTGTTGTCAGTTTTTTAACAAAATATCAAAAAAGTTGGTTGCTATTATATGTGTATCCATTTTCATAGGATTACTTCAATTCTAACGAATTAAATTAATTTCCAATGCTTTGGCGAAATCAAGCGTAGGGCGGACTTACCCCCGTTTAATCAAAGGGTCCCATACAATTCAAATTAAGAATGCAAGAAAAAAATATTAAATGATGTTTAGGTAGTATCTACATTGCAGTCACCAGTCACAGTATACACCCGCGCTCTCCGTCCAACAAAGGGTTAAGGGGCATAGTTAAGGGCTGTCTTGCGTTGAATTAAGTACACCCTCTCTCCAATGCTCTAAAAGAAGATAAATGCACCGACGGCCATAAATAATAGACCACTTCTTGTGCGGCTGTGTAAAACAGCCAAACAGGCGCAGGGCGATTGTCACAATGTACCAAAATCTTAACAGAACCCGGGTAACTGATGCCATTTTGGGTATTTACTTGAATAGACAAATACTTCATACAAATATAGTATGGTGGAAATTCGTTTTAAAATTTCCTATCTACCTACCTTTTTATCCTCACGAGAGAAACAGCCTGACTCACACGAACAAAAAAAACAGGGCGATTCACGTCGGACCATGGAGTATGGGTCTTCAACCGAAAAAGTGTCTATTGAAATGTATAAAATAAGAGTTACATAAATGACCAGAATAGCGCTAGTGTAGCTAGAGAGTAAGCGTTGTGGTTGGTCCATAGAATATAGAGATAAGGACGACTATCTTATATGGACCTTCTCTCTCTAATTTTGTCATCAAGTATTGGCGCGTATTTTCAAATTTTACCATCTAGTCACAGTGGTGCCCTTTTAATTTCATAATTTCATTTTATGGCAACTCCTATCATTTGGCAAGCGATTCGAAAAATATTTCATGATCATTTTAGCAAAATTAGAATCTTTACCTATAACTCATTTGTAAGTTGGTCATTGTGATAGCCACCCTCCTGAGATATTGAAACGTGTCAACGGAAATTTCAGGGCAATTTTTTTGTTGAAGTCATGTGTTATCTTGACCTATTAGAACAGTTTATGGAGCATTTTATGGACTTCCCAATAATATCATTGTCGTTGGGAAATATTTGAAAATTCTTGGTAAATCCCTTCTGAAAGTTTGCAAGGTAGTCTAAGAGATTTATTTAGTATTTATTTTATTTCTAAGAATAACTATTGCTTTCGTTTTTGTTTTTTTCTAACCCAAACTTAGGCAAAGTGGGCAGATCCCAAAACACTATTAGCTCAGCCCTGGTGGAAATTTTCTCGGAAAATTTCTTATTTGCTCTAAAAAATCTTGTTGTCTCTGAACAACTCAGAAAATGGAAATAAATTTAAATTTGTAGTATTTATTTCCACCAGGGAGGGCCCCCAAAGATTACGGTCCGTCTCTGATTGAGCGACTTTATTTAACAATGGAGGTGTTAGGTGTCGTTCAATTCAAGAACGTGAAGAACGTCATTGACGTTCCGGTCAATAATGACCGGAACGTCTTTTATCGAACGAAAAAATTACAACAAAGGCTCGTAAAATGGCTTTGTTAACTTTGTTTACAGGCCATTAATTTTCTTATCAACAATGGCGACGCATAGCAACAGTGCCAAGTGCCAACTATATGTAGTACACCATGTTGTTGTATTTGTGCACCATTACATAAGTTCGTGTACTAGGACACGCCGCCTAGTGTACACTACAGTAATTTCACGGTAGACATTTTGTTTACATACCTACAGTCCGGCCGTTTTACCGAGAGGAGAATTGACGCAGGTAGGCTTGTGTTAACAGTGGGTAGGAGGGTGCCTTTACCAGTCATATCATTTTAAGAAATAGTTATTTACTGCCCACATACTTCTACGCCTATCAGGTAATTCTAGAGGCTGTCCTACCACCCAAATTTTGCTAGTGCGCATCCAGGGCTCTCGTCTCGGTAAAACGGCCGGACTGTATTTTTTTTATATATTATACAGAGTGTTCGGTCTAAGTATGGTTAGTTCTAAGAAACTCCTCTTAGTCGACGAGCGATTCAAAAAATATTTTAAGGATTTTTAGGAGGGTCCTTAAAGAACATTTCAGCAAAATTACAACCTCGTATCTCCTTTGGAAGTTAGTCAAAAACCGCTCTTTTATGCCGATGTAGCGATTTTTAAAAACGAACTAAGTAAACACGCAAAACGACTTTAAGATTCTTCCAAAATTGATTTTTTCGTTTATCTCCATTTTATTCTGGAACAGGTGGAAATATTTCGCATTTTCTCTGGAATACAATGGCGAAAAATGGAAAAAAATCAACGTTATGAAGATCTCTGAGTCATTTTTAGTCGTTCAGCGTGTTTTGTTCGTTTTTTAAAATTGCGACATTGTCCAAAACGATCGTTTTTTGACCAACTTTGAAATGAGCTACGAGGTTCTAATTTAGCTAAAATGTTCCCTAGGGACTATAAATCCTGAAAATATTTTTCGAATCGCTCGTCGACTAATAGGAGTTTCTTAGAACTTAGCACACTTAAATAAACCAAACACCCTGTATAAAATGTCTGAATATAAGCATTATGATGAGGAACATGCACCAATAAAGAAGAAAAAGTACATTTTGAATTAACCCGTTTATTATACTTAATATAAGAATAATAATGTATTAGATATATACACCTAATTCTTTTTTTACACGATCTTAATAACCAATATACTTTCTTGCATAAAGTTCTTTTTACCACGAATCAAAAAAAAAATCTCCAAAGGCAGCAAGTACCTTATATAGCGAATTTTTTTTATGTATCTACATGCTGAAATATTAAATGCAAAACATTCTTATGATACAGACAATTAATATATTTTAATAACATTGAATCAACTAATAAATTCATTTCCCGATGTTATTTTAATATTTATGATTTTTATTGAAAAATACGGTCAAACCGGAAGTGACTCAAGTATTATTAACATCCCATAATCTGCGCAATTGTACAGTTAACCAATCCTCTGAATTTGGAAAAAATGTACCGATAACTAAAAAAGTTGCAGCTTGTAGCCTGTTTTCATTGTCACCCGGTATATATAGGCTGTTTGCTCTCAGTATGGAGAGTTCTAAGAAACTCCTGTTAGTCGACGAGCGATTCGAAAAATATTTTCAGGATTTGTAGAAGAGTCCTTAGGAAACATTTTTGCAAAATTAGAACCTCGTAGCTCATTTCAAAGTTGGTCAAAAAACGATCGTTTTGGATAATGTAGCAATTGTCAAAAACGAACAAAACACGCAGAACGACTAAAAATGACTCAGAGACCTTCCCAACATTGTTTTTTTTTCGTTTTTCTCCATTTTATTCTGTAACAGGTGTAAATATTTCGTATTTTCTCTGGAATACAACGGAGAAACACGAAAAAAATCAATGTTGGGAAGGTCTCTGAGTCATTTTTAGTCGTTTTGCGTATATATATACAGGATGAGTTTAAAGTAACGCATAATCGCAATAACTTTCTTATTTATGAGAATTTTGAAAAACGTCGAGACAGGTAACTTTTTATTTTTAAAATAATTAAGTAGGGCGGAGCCAAAACGGCTCTACCAGTTACCATTGCGAAGAACTGCCATCATCAACAAATTTTTTAAATGGCACCCCCTATTTTTTATTGCATTTTTAGCTAGAGAACTTTTTTCTACATTCAGATAGGTATGTAAAAATAATATGGGGTTACATAAGTGAATTTTTGAGAAAAAAATTCCTAAAGTTTGCACGATGTTCTCTTATCATAATATCCATGCATCAGCATAGTCTACGAAAAACACTACACCTTTGAATAAGCATTGCAAGCATTGATTTATTACTGGATTAAGTAGGCGTATGTTGAATATTTGTCAAAATTATTTTTTAATAATATGTATATGGCGGATGTAGTTGCCAAAAATAAAAATGAAAATCTTAAGGGTGGTTGCTTCTAGGGAGAAAATGGGAAGCAAGGTTGAAGTATGTGCGATTTATTCAACAGTTTTGATGCAGCTAAAATTTCCAATTACATTAAAATTTGCAATTTAATTTTTGACAATTTAATCCGCCATATTTGTCAATAGTTTTGTCAAAATTCTACATACGCCTACTTAATCCAACAATAAATCAATGCTTGCAAAGGTGTTGTGTTTTACGTATACTATGCTGATTCATGGATATTATGATGACAGAAAATCTTGCAAACTTTAATAATTTTTTTCTCGAAAATTTCCTGATGTAACCCCTTACTATTTTCACTTAATTAATTTAAAAATAAAAAGTTACCTGTGTCGGCGTTTTTCAAAATTCTCATAAATAAAAAAGTTATTGCGATTATGCGTTACTTTAAACTCACCCTGTATATAAAAATTTTAACGAACGGTGGATATGGGTTCCTGAGGTCCCAAAACGAACTTCTGTGCAAAAATTTTTCGGAAATTCTAAAGTGAGGATCTCGTCATAAGCTAATTTTTTTTTTAAAAAAAATTCGCTAATTAGGAACGTACCTATGTACCGTGTAAAAAAAGAGTTGGGTGTGCGCAGGTACATGTAGGTATATTGAATATAATATATTTGTAACAATGATGATAATAATATTAGGTCGAGGAAATAACTTTATATAAAATTAATATTTGTTAATTTTAATCATCTTAGTTAGGTAATCACTAGCTAATTTGGAATATTTTCGAACTTTATTAAAAATACCGAAATGTATATTAATCGCAAAAATAATTAAGTAATCCAATCAACGCCGTAAATCTCAAATGTAGCGAATATATAATAAAAAACAAACAAAAAAAATCAAATATATGAATATAATAGTATAATTAATAAACTAAATTATCCATTAATCTCAGATATACAGGAACAATAGAATATTATGAAAAATGCATAAAATGTGATTGCGCAAAAAAAACATGAAGCGACATCGTGTCGGCTTCAAAAATAGTTCGTTGAAACTATTTTATAATCCTGAAAAAAAAATTCGAAAATATGAAAATGTAAAATAGAAAAAATCTTACCTTTAATTTCATCCATTATTTTCAACAGAGCAACGAATTCATTTTTCAAGAATCTTATAAGCTCTGAAGCATCTTTTAGTTGGGCATTTAATATGTGCATTTGTTCGTCCAATTTCTCTTTTGCTTTGGCATGAGGAACAAAAGTGGGACTTTCGAATCTAGTTGTATTTTGTGTAGCATGTAATAATGGAATTAGGTGATATGGCATCAAACCATTTAGATTATGAAATCTGGTATCTTGGGTGCACATTTTATGGAATGCCTTTATACGTTGCATGGTTTCTCCCATTGCGTTCAAATGAAACATAAATTTGCTCTTTACATCTTTAGCCATTTCAATTAAATCTGGTATATTTTCGATACCAAACAATTTGAGCAATGCGTGAACGTGCGACACTAAGTCGTCCACATTTTGTTGACATATTATGCAGATTGTTATCGGATGATACTTCTTCAAAATTAGCCGTTGTCTTACCATATCACATATAAATTCTTCACTAGGCATGGTATCAGAATAACCAGAACTGCCCGATGATGTATCAGCGTTCACCGTTTCCGATTGATGATGTTCATCATGTTGTATTCCAGATGATGTTGATGGAGCGTTATCAGGCACTGTTTGATCTTCTTCTGTTAAATGAAAATTGTAGAAATACTGAATTTTTTTATTGATTTACTACTCACCATCAATATTAATTACATCGATTTCAAATTCCATTGAATCCGATGGTGATGGAAGCGGTGCAGTCACATCCAAATCTTCAGTGTTGTCAAAGAAATCATCTAAATTTATTAATTCGGCGATTTCATCAGCTTCAGAAGATTGAGGTGTATCAATGTGACCTTCATTGGAAGCTTCTACGTCGTCAGTATTCACTAGATAAATTTTAAAATATCGAAAATAACCGTAAAAACTTTAAAATCCTTCAAAAATATAAATTTACTTACTGAGCGCATCCATATCTATATACTCTTCCATTATTATAATAAATAATTGAGCGATTTATAATGACGATTTTTTCCACGCTTACAAATTCTAATATGGAGGTTTTCGGGTAATTTTCGTGAAAAAAATTACGCGACTATAACAATTTCAAATTTGAAAATGGAAGATTCAGACAAATACACAAGCTTTATTACTATCTCTCTTATTATAGTAAACTACTGCGCATCACCAATAAAACGATCTATACTTATGAATGAAACCGTATTACAACAACGATGCTGAATGAATGAATGCAGTGGCGAACTAGCAATGGAAGTTGCTCATGTTGCTATGTTGGCATATTTCTCAATTTGTTCATAAAAATTTCAACGTAACGACACAAATATCCCTAGTCTTGCTACAAATAGAGATGGGCTTCCTGTTATTAGTTGGAAAATCGGCGCTATTTTCAAAAAAAAAAATGGAAAATCTCGATTTTGTTCTAAAAAAGTGGGTCTCCACCAATTTTTTTCACCCTTAAAATTGAAATAAAATATAAAGAAAATTGATTTAGTAAATAAAAGAATACATAATAAAAAAAGGGCAGAGGTACGTTTTTTATTTAATTCGGCGTGCGAAATTTGTCAATCTTCAAACATTGATTACTCGTTTTTTTTTGAGCTATTGTAAAAAAATGTGCGTTGGATAGAGCATTCAAGGTGCATGTCCTGAAGTTCTCTTCTTTTTGGAAAATTGTGATAAAATTCTGAATGACAGAGAAAACTCTTGGACCCTGTTCTTTTTTTGTACATTTTCCTTTATAACTGGCTAAAACTTGGGCAATATTATTGATTTTCAGTATTTATCAGGTAAATTTAGAGAGGAAATTGAAAGAGCTTTCCAAATTTTCAAGAATTTTCTCAATATGTTTATTAGTTTTCCGATAATTGGACCAAATTTAAGAAAATTTGAACAGTGATGCGAATAATTTTAAAGATTTTTAAAAGTTTTCAGAAAGAAAGATAAGGGAAAAGAACATGAAAACCGCTTGAAATGAAAATTTGAGAATTAACTAAGTTACAGGGAAATTGTTAACCTCCCTTTTCCCTTAATTGAGAGTTAGTTAATAAAATTAATTAATTTGCTTCATAATTGATATGAAAATATCGGGAACCGTATCTACTTTCACGACCATATCACTATATTGAAAAATATTTGAAAATCTGTCTGTAGATTCATTTTTAAGTCGACCATGTTTGTGACACTCTACCAGATCTATCGGTCTAATTGTAAGTCACAATAAAAATAACTATAAGTGAATTATTCTAAGTAGACCATTGGTGAGTGGGGGTAGAAAAAAGCACGTGTAAGTAAACGTCAAACAACAAGTTAGAAATTCCAGTGGCGTTTCTTATTATGAAAGATTTTTATTTTTCTAACTATTTTTGTTTAAATTGCTGATTTATTTGATACTTTAGTTATGAATTTATTGTGCTGTATTTGTTATAATGTTTTCTATACATTTATAATGTATGTATAATTGCGACAAGTAAATGTGCCTTGTGCCACCACTGTAAAATTTTTCCATCTAGTCAACGAAAATTGTCGAGCGTACTTCGTAACCTGGGCCGAAAAAATCTTCTTACAATAATTCACTTATAACAACTAACAACACAAACATGGTCGACTTCAAAATGAATTTACAGACGAATTTTCAAATATTTTTATTATTATTTATTATACAGGGTGTTTGCTCTCAGTATGGAGAGTTCTAAGAAACTCCTATTAGTCGACGAGCGATTCGAAAAATATTTTAAGGATTTGTAGAAGAGTCCCTAGGGAACATTTTAGCAAAATTAGAACCTCGTAGCTCATTTCAAAGTTGGTCAAAAATCGCTCGTTTCTGACGACTTAGCGATTTTCAAAAACGAGCAAAACACGCAGAACGACTAAAAATGACTCAGAGACCTTCCCAACATTGATGTTTTTCGTTTCTTTCCATTTTATTCTGTAACAGATGTAAATATTTCGTATTTTCTCTGGAATACAATGGAGAGAAACGAAAAAAATCAATGTTGGGAAGGTCTCTGAGTCATTTTTAGTCGTTCTGCGTGTTTAGCTCATTTTTGAAAATTACGACATTGTCCAAAACGATCGTTTTTTGACCAACTTTGAAATGAGCTACGAGGTTCTTATTTTGCTAAAGTGTTCCCTAGGGACTCTTCTTCAAGTCCTCAAAATATTTTTCGAATCGCTCGTCGACTAATAGGAGTTTCTTAGAACTCTCCATACTGAGAGCAAACACCCTGTATGTGGTTGTAAAAGTAGATAAAATTTCCGATATTTTCATATCAATCAAATTAATTAATTTTAATAGCTGTAAATAACAAGTGAAAATAGGGGTTCAAAATTTCCCTATAACTCACTCAATTTTCAAAATTCCATTTTTAAGCGAGCTTCATGTTCTTTTCCCTTAGATCAGCTTTCTAAAAACAAGAGTATGATTCTCTAACTTAAAAATTAAGTAAGGCATTAGTGTTAGACTTTTTTTAAGTTTGCTCCGGTTATCGTAAAACTAACAAACATATCGGGAAAATTCTTGAAGATTTAGAAAGCTCTCACAAAGTACTACCTAAATAACTTAATAAATATTGAAAATCAATGATATTGCCTAAGTTTTAGCCATTTATAAAGAAAGATCCAAGAGTTTCGTCTGTCATACTGAATTTTATTGGATATTTTCAAAATCGAAAGCTTCAGGACATGCACCCTGAAATGCTCTATCCAAAGCACAATTATTTCTCCAATATTTCAAAAAACAAGCGAGTAATCGATGTTTGAAGGTTGACAATTTTCGCACGCCGAATCGACAAATTACCGAATAGGCCCCTTAAGATATTGCAGGGCGTGCGCCAGTAGCGTAACTTCAAATTTTGGACGCCCCCGCAAGATTTTAGTTTGGGCCCTTGTATATTCTTATAGTTATACTTTTTCTTAAAATAAATAAAAGTTGGGCCCTTAGAGGGTCTGCCCCCCCCGCATTGCGGGCGCGCGTGGGTGCCTCGTTACGCCACTGGCCACGCTCAGCGTATGCCATATGTGGCATAGATAGTGACGGCTAAGTGTGATGGGCTTGTTGCCTTGTTGGGCGACTGCCCAGGGCGTCAAGCACATGAGGGGTAGCATGCAACACATCAGTTTTCAGTCGGAATTTCCTTGAATTGTGTTGAGATCAGAAAAATTGCCAATAATGTCTTGAAGTTCGACGAGTTTCTGTAATAAATTTTTTTCAAACACTACTAAAAATACAGAACATTTTTCGGAAAAGATTCGAAAAGTCGACAATTCTCAAATATGTAAGTCGAACCTTGAGTTATTAATAATAATTATCAATAATTAAACTGTATTTTTAAAGATTAAAGTAGTAATTTTTCTTAAAAAATATTACTAACGAAATCTGATTCTACTTGAAATATTGTCTAACGACGTTAAAACTTCAGGTGAACCGAATTTAAGGCTATAAAAGAGCGAACAAAAGAACGAACTTTTTTTGCAAAAATTCTAATAGATGGAACAGTTTAACAGACTATATTTGACCGCAAATGTGACACCAATATGGGAAGGGGAGGTTTTACTTTTTGAAAAAATAACACAACGAATCTGGATGAATTTACTGAAATTTTGTAAAAACTGGTTACTCTAAACTAAAGCCATAAACAGAAATGACGAGGCGTGCGCCGCGCCGCGCTTGTAGCATATGCCTCTCGATACCGGGTGATTCACTTAAAAGAAAGTTCTTGTGGCAACTCCCACATTTGCCAAGCGACTTGACAAATTTTTTTAGGGTCTGTAAAGAGTACCTAGAGAACATTTTAGCAAAATTAGAAGCTTGTAGCTCATTTAGAAGTTGGCCAAAAACGTTCGTTTTGAACACTGTTAAAACGTAAAGACCCAAAACGACCAAGAATGACTCGGAGACTCTCCCAACATAGATTTTTTTGGTTTTTCTCCATTGAATTCTAGAAAAAAAGCGAAACATTCGACATTCTATGTCGTTTTGTCTGTTTAGTTCGCTTTTGAAAATCTCAACCTTGTTCAAAACGAACGTTTTTTGACCAACTTCCAAATGAGTTACGAGGTTCTAATTTCGCTAAGATGATCTTCAGCTACCTTTTTATAAATTCTCGAAATATTTTTCGAATCTCTCGCTAAATAATGGTCTTACTTGACTCACCCGATATAAACATATTAATATTGATGATTCTTCAAGCAATTACTTTTTTCCTAATTTGATACTTTAATTTTAGGGACAATAACCGACATTTTTGATAACTATCGATAAATGATAGACATGGTACAATATGAGAAGCAAGGTGACCTTCGGCAGGGATGCGCGAAGGCGGGGCTTAAGCAACAGGTCGGCACCGAAGTAGAAAACGCAGTCCTAAAAATATTAGACATTTTTGTCATAAACACGTGTACTTAGCACTCTATGGTGCTAAAAGAATTATGACAATGTTTTTAAATCAGGTAGTAGACATCAACACGATCTCAGATGAGTTCATTTAGACGATCTGCGCACCGAAGGCCACCTTGCTTCTCATTTTGTACCAGGTCTACATCAAATTTATGGACAAGTTTTTTGTTTTAAAATTTTGTCGTGCAGATCTCCATCATATTACCTAGCTCTGATTCTGAGAAATTGGCAATACGGCAATACTGAAGTACTTTAATTGCATGATGAATTTTTAGATGTTTACAATGCTCTCCATAATAGAACTACTAATCTATTTGTTAATTAATATTGAAACCTAAGGAAGTATTTTAATGATTGAAAAATATAACAAATATACGAACGTATATTTTTTATTATCTATTTGTATATAAAATTGGAAAAACATATCCTAAATTAACATGTTTGTTGCTATACAAATGTTGTTGAGCAATAAACAGCAACCAACATGTTAAAAATTAAAATAAATATTAATAAAATTAAAATTGTGATTGTATTCGTTATCAGATAATTTTTAAAAAATAAATAAGAAATGAAAAATTACAAGTCTTATTGTCTTGTGGACTATAGTTGTTTCATTTTTTTATTAACAGTTTTATAGATGGTGCGAGGTGTTGTTATGTCTGTAATAGTTATTACAAAGAAATAAAACAAAATAGAATTTGTATAAATACTGTTTTTATATTTCTTATTTTGAGAGAAGAAAAGAAATTAATAAAAATTGTAATTAATGAAGACAACGAACAATAACTAAAATTTCAAATGTTTCATTAACAGAACAATATAGAAAATAATAGTAATAATAATAATAATAATAATAATAATGAAGAAAATGGATTAAGTTAACCACTATCTTACATATTCCTTATGAATATTAAATGCAAAAAATAATAATTTCAAATAATGATATGTATCGATAATTACTGAATTGAATGAAACAGAAAATCACAAAAAAAGAATTTTTTAATAAATTAATTTATATATCAGATTGTTGAAAATGTACGGAACAAATCCCCAACAAAATTGAACAATTACCATTTCACTCAATTATGTGGAAAATGATGAGTCTTAGGAGAGAAAAAATATCGGCCCTAGCTTTTGTTTATATTGTTTGTTTTTTATATTAATATAACATAACGTTTCAATCTTAACAACAAATATTAATTGGGAATAGTTTAAGAGTGAAACGTATTTTTGTGCTGAAGGCAATATATTGTTTATTTATTTATTTCATTAATTAATTAGTTATTTATTAACTATTATATCAAATTTGATTTGACAATTTAAAAATCTAATTCGAGCATCAAGTCGTTTTTTAGAAATACTTAAAAATAAAATAATGAAATAGAGGAGGATTTCACGTTAATTTTTTTTCCAACTTTAGCCCGTTGCACCAAAATTTTATTTTGTTTATTTTTTATAATTGAGTTATATACATAAATTTATTTAATTTGTTATTAATTAATTGATCAATAGAAAGAATTTACACTTTTGTTTTTTTTAATAATTACACTGAAAGTTACGTTAATAGGTACTACATTAATATTGCATCACTTGATAGATTGTCTGGATCTTTTAAATATAAGTTCACAATTATAGACATTTTTTTAATTTATTTACACAAAGTGCTAGCACGTAGTCTCAAGTACCATACACTTGGTAAGATTAACAGATATAGCACTATTACAAGCTGGCAGAGATTGAGCTTTTGTCGCTGGCCCCTCTGTAGTAGATGTTATAAGATTTGTTGTAGCTGTTATTACTGTTGTTTTATTTTTTTGTCGTATTATATGGGGCGAACTACGTGCACTATTAGATTGACGTTGTTCAGTTTTTGCTAATATATTTGATAGTGCACGTAGAGCTAGATGTGGTGATGGGCAGTATAGAGGCATAGCGGACTTGTTATTCAATACCAAGTCCGCTGCCCCGGGCTAGAGTAATTTTTCTTCAACTGAACTAGATGTACCCGAACTAAATGTACAATCATCACCGCCAAGTATCTGTCAGTTAATCAGTTCAACATTTACAAACTGTTTAAGTCTTTCCAGGTACACATTATATAATTCAACATCGTTATGTCCGGCACCCTGGAACAAACAATCATCAAACAATTCAATTATTAATACACTATCATTATCAATAATGATAGTAGAAATATAAATAAAAGGGATGAGAGTAAATGGTTGATAACAAAAATATTGTTCCATAAAATTCAATTTTAATTTACCTCAACCCATAAAGGTTCAACAGCTCTAGGGCATTTTTCAAAAATCGTAAGTCCATGTGAAAAATCTATAACTTCATCTTCAGTTCCATGTATAACTAATGTTGGCGACATTACTTTTGGTACTTTATCAATACTGAAAAATCAAATATAAACAATAAAGAAATTAAATATTTTCTAAAGTATGGAGATTTTATTACAAAAATAAATCAATACATAAACTTTCTAATAAAATAAATATAAATAAAAACACAATTAAAAATAGCACCAACTATTAAAAATACATTTTAGCTTCGGTATTTCGCACAAAAAAAAACTTATTTCTAAAGATATAAAGATTATTTGTACGTAAATAGCTGAGTGGAATCCTGTCACATTGCAACGTTGTCATGTGTGAAATTCAGAAAGTTAATTTTAATTAAATACGAGAATTCAAGATCATTTACATTAAATTTAATAAATAAATTAACTGATAATTGTTAGGATAACGTACAAATGTTAGTAAAAGAACTGAAGATGAAAAAGAAAAATGATCGTCATAAAATAAGGAAATGTGACAATTTTAATTAAAACAGAAATTCTACTAATTAGAAAGTTTTTGAAATACATTCGTTTTCTATATTTTCTGTCACTGCAATTATCACCTGTATATTTCGCTTTCAAATCAATATTCGTTGTTTGTTACAATATTTGGGGAAAAAAGACAGCCTTCTTTTACAAAAAGGATACAATAATTTTACGTGTAGAATAATAAATGTTTATTTTATTGATTTTTCCCATATTAAAACATTAATGAATCTTGTCAATTACCTTGTTGACCATTGATTGAATGAAATTAATTCCGATAATTCCCTTGATTATAGTCTGGTTATATTTATTTACCCCATATAAATCGTAATTTGGTTAAATAATTGAATAACTAATGTGTATCAATAATTGTTCTAAATATTAATAGATTTTAATTATTAGAGAAAAAATCGTTAAATCCATAGTAGATCGATAAAAGTTGATTATTTTGTAATAAAAAACTAAATCAGAACATCAAATTAATTAAAAAAAAAAACAATAATAACAATAAATATACGGACTGATTAGAGTGTTATCAATAAAAATAAAAATGTTTAACAATAGTAAAATAAACCGTATATCCCATTGAAAGTAGCCAATTTTTCGAAAACTTGATGACTCATTGTATTTATTGATTTATAGCAGAAAACATGACTAAACGTGAAAAGATTTGATTTTACTTGTAACAATCATCTATAAATAGACTTAGAGGTCAATAAATTTTCAATTATTTTGTAAATATTATATTTCGTTTAATTTATCGATTTGTACTGACTCAATGAATTGTTTACTAAGAATTATTACCGGTCTAGTGAATAATATAATATAGATTGAAAAATTCTATAATTCAAACATCTTACTTTCGTTATGTAAAAATGAATTGCTCAAATTTGCAGTAGTTTATACTATGAAGTAGATTCTATTAATTCAACTTTATTGAAATCATTGTATTTTTGTTAAATTGTGTGTAACATTGAAGTCTTTCAAGTGGTACAGTCTGTATAAGCGTTCAAATTGATGTTGAACTTTCTTTTGTTAGGATTGTTGACGCAAAGTAATTATTTTTAAGATGAAAGATAAAACATAAAAATTATACAGGGTATGAAATACTTAAATAATACTTAAAGGATTTTTAGATGGATCCATGGAGAATACTTTAGCAAAGTTAGAACCTTGTAGTAGCTCACTCCAAAGTTTGTCAAAAAAACGATCGTTTTGAAAAATGTCGGAATTTACAAAAACGAGCATAGCACGCAAAACGACTAATAATAACTCGTAAACCCTTAACATTGTTTTCTTTTCTTCATTTTATTCTGGAACAGGTGCAAATGTTTTCTACAATGCAATGGAGAAAAACGAAAAAAATCTTAGTTGTTTTGCGTACTTTGATCGTTTTTGAAAATTTCGACATTGTTCAAAACGATCGTTTTTTGACCAACTTCCCAATGAGCTAGGAGGTTCTAATTTTGGTAAAATATTCTATAGGTATTATCCTAAAAATCTTTAATATATTATTCGAATCACTCGCCAGCTAATAAGAGTTTCATACGAATTTGGCATATTTACAACTCAGCCCTGTATCAAGATAATGTTTGATCATAAATTTTGTTGAAAATAAATGTTGTATACATGCATATTTAAACACATAGTATAAATGATTTTGCTATTGTCGTAAAACTAATGGTATTGTGAAATTTCAATTTTACAACAATTACGTTTACTATTATTATTGCCTGTATTGAGTTCAATAATTGAAAATTGCTGATTATAAATAGATTCTGTTATTATACGGGAAATTTCACCGATTTTGTCAACATTCTACGATTCGATGATGTAATTTCTGCTATAAAAATTTAAATATAAATGCAATAATCGTATTATTCCACTTTTTAATTAAAAAGAAGAAAATAATAATATAACAAGAAACAATTATAAAACTATTTTTATGAATACATATTATTTGGCGTATTTTTATTTATAAATAATGAATAATTCAGTTTTAATTTACCTGGGAAAGGCATCAAAGAACCATGTACGTTTGGTATTGGGAAAGGCCACCCTCATACCGGACATAAGTGGTGAATGTAAAATCACAGCCCCAACTTCATAACGTGCAGCTAAATCAACTGTCGGTACAGTACCGATACTTTGTCCATATAATATAATATTTTCAGGACTAATACCATAACGTGTACGTAATGCTTGCCATGCAGCATCTATATCAGCATATAAATTTTTTTCAGATGGTTTACCAGCACTGACCCCATAACCAGAATAATCATAACTGAATATATTACAATTAATTCGCGAACCAAGTCCCAAATAAAAACTACTCATTTGGCCTAAATCAACTGCATTACCATGTGAAAATAATATTGTAAATCGTGCTGTATTACTACATCTAACAAATAAACAAGCAATACGATTTCCACGATTTGTCCTAGTAAAAAAACCTTCAACATTTTCCTTTTCCCGTTCAGAATATTGCCATTCAGCACGATCTGTTAATGTAAAACTACATTTTCCATTTTCATCTGATATAAATTCGTATGTTGGTTCTGGGGGTAAAAACGCTAATTTTGCTGCTATTCGACTCGGACAAGGTGGACAACAAAATAAACAACACAATTCACTAAAACTTAAACCGTTCATTTTTAATACAATATTCAAATTAATTTCCAACTAAAAACTAAATAAAACTATTAAAAACTAATAGAATAACTGTTTATATTGCAATTAAATTAGAACGAAAACTATGTGCTCATTGTTGATACCGCCATTTTAATGAACTGTTCACAAATGACACACAATATGACAGTTGTTGACAATTTAGTATTGCCAACCTTAAAAAAATTAATAACAAACTTTGAAAAAATATTAAAAAAAAGACAATTAAAATTTTTAAAACAAACCTATTATTATTTATAAGCATTGTTACTTTCACGCAACAACCATTATATTCGGTTGTCTTTCTAATTAATTTAACAATTTGAGATTAAGTGGTTGTGAACGGACCATAAAGCGCGCCAGTTCAAAATCTCCACAATACCAGAATGCGTTACAAGATCAACAACTCGTGTACACATCTCTTGAACAAAATTGAAATCAAACATTTGCCCACCAATCAGTTGAGTTAAAAATGACATTTGGTACAAAGTGTACACGAACAAAGAGTCGTATAACACGCTCTCAATTTATTGGAGTCTCCACAATACAGCATAAAAATTAAACAAAAATTCATGAAAACATTCTCTTTATTAACGTAATGAGGATAATAATATTAGGTTAACACAAACTTAAGGACAACTCTTGTTTTAAACATAAGAAAAAGGAGTAATTTTTTTTAAAAAGAAAGATTATGCTAATTTAACTTTGATCCATCATCATTATAACATCAGTATGTCCGGCTAATGCATCCGATTGGACTGCTTCAAAGATCGGAGCTAATTCGAGAGACGATTTTATTTGATTAACAAATTCGGTCAATTGTTGATTTTTGTCTGTAAAACGAATTTAAAATAAATTTAGATTATTGGTTATTGATAATATATATTACCAGCATCGGGAATTGTTAATAATGCACATACAGCACGTAATGCACTTCTCTTTAACTCGTCTTGTTTCTCGTATTCTTGTTTTACTGAATTAGCTTTCACTTTAGATGTACAAGTGTTACGAAGAGGTTCCACAATGCGATCTAAACCTGGAAAATTACAATTATTTTAGTTGTTCTTACAATTATTAATTTATCTTACTTTGAAGCATAGCACCCGGACAAATAGACGACAATCTAGACACCATTAAATACGTTAACATTTTAATATCGTAATGATCCTTTAGACCACTTTCAATATGATTAATGAATTCGAAAATATCGATACGATCAAGACAAGAATCAAGCAAAGTATACATGCATTCAAATGCTGCTTTACGAACATCTAGACCATCATCAACAGTATGTCTAAATGGACCCATCTCTACTTCTCTAATTAAATCGCGTTTTATCTCTGTTTCGATATATAATTGCGGTAAAATCGAATCCAATAAATCTCTAATTAGAGATGGTTTGTTATGAGCAGCCGAATTAAATGCAACTAATGCAACACGTCGTACATTCATATCTTCATCTTTCAAAGTATTCAAGAATTTTCCAATACATTGACGTAATAACGGATCAATTGGATGTGGCTGTAAATACGCAAGATTGGAAATTATTAAATTAAAAATAAATAATTAAATATTTACCTGATCGGAAATTGTAAATTTAATAGCTGTTACAATAGTGGTCCTCATTAGAACAGAACTTGATGATAATTGTTCTTCTAATTTTGGTAATAAATTAGCCGGATCTATCATTGTTAATTTACCAAGACATTCAGCAACAACATTTCTAGTACCTTCTTCATCGCTTTCACAATGCAAAAATAATTGTGCCCATATTGCCGGTACAAACGGCAAAAGTTGTTGAATACCTTCAGGACTGTTAGACAAACAGGAAATAACCTCCTTTAATGAATGCAATAATAAATATTGTCGTAATAATTCTTTTTCAATTTGTTGTAAAATAAATGGCAAATATAATTGTAAATTTCCAATACACAAACCACCCAAAGCGTAACTAGCAGCTGATTTAACCTCTTCCGATACTGAACTAAAAGCTTGCAATATAACATTCGCTATATTTTGGAATGATGATAAATCCCTAAAATATAAATAAACATTGTTTAGATTTATTTAAATTAGTAAATTAAAACATAACAAAATTACATAGTACGACCAATTTCACCAATAACCAATAACATGAACATTTTCTGAGGATCATGTGGTGCTGATTCAACATCATTTATAAATGTTGGTAGGATACGTACAGTATTACGGCTTGCTACAGTAATAGTAGCAACACATTTTGCCATTGAATTAAATGCCTGTTTATGGATCATATATTCACCAGTACTATAACCAATAGTCATACGTATTGGGTTTATTAAGAAATGCAATAAATCGTCATAAGTTAATCCAGGCAAATCAGCTCTAACTAGAGCACTGAAGAAGTCAAGCATTGCACTTAAAGCAGATCCTATAAAAAACAATAACTAAATTAAAAAAAGAAAATAATAATAAATATATTACCTTGCAATAAAGGCGATTTAACAAGTCCAAGTATTTGTTCGAAAATATTCTTTGTTGGGAGGTCTTGTAGAGCTCGCGGATGATATTCAGCTATTGATTTGAGAACAACTAAACTCCATTGAGCTACATGTAGATCAGATTCATCTAATAATGGTGGAATTTCGGAAATAACATTTTCTAACCAGTTAACAAGCATATAACGATGATAATTTTTGATTAAACAATCTAATAATTTAAGTGCGGCTAATTTAAGACTGCGTTGATTTTTACGCAAAAACAATCCCAAAATTGGTACAGTTTCATCCTGTAAATAACAAAAAATTAAATATATATAAATTATTTATTTTTAATATTTTAGTATTACCAAAATCGATAATTCTAAATGTAACGGTGAACTAGCAATTCTAATTAATGCTTTAACTGTTGTTAAACGGGTAATCTCATTTTTCAATCTATCAAGGAATAAAGGAAGACATGTTGATAATTCGTTGGTTAAATGATCACCCAAATTACATAATATTTGACCCATTGTTGATATTGCCTTCTCTTTAACTTCTTGATCAATATCACCAGCTTGTAATTTAGTTAATGTACATTTATAAATATCGTTTACAAATGGTGTAAAATCAAAATTTAATTCAATATGTAATGGTCTTATAACTTTAACCATTTCTTGTAATACATGCAATGCCTCAGCTGTTATTTTATAAAAACTATCACTAACAGCATTAATAATAGGCGGTAATAGAATTTCAATAAATGGATGAAATACTTCTGGTGCATGTGTTGTTAATAAACATTTAATAAATGATAATGCATCAATCTTCATATTGCTACTACTATTTTTCTCGTTCAATGAATATAAAATACCAGGTATAATATCAGCAATATGGCATGTTAATGCACCTGGTAAAACCATGCATAATTCTTTTAATAGTTGAAAACAGTCTTGTCTTGTACGAATACTTTTTTCACGCATTGGCTCTTGTATGCCTTTAACTATATTTGGTACTTGACTTTGTAACATATGAATTGGTAATTCTTCTTGTTCCATCGAATTTGGATCAAGATTTGTTGTTCCTGTAGGTTTTGTTTGTTTTAATAAAGCTATATATGCACGGAAAATGTCACTTTTTACATTCTCTTCGCGTTCTATAAACATAAAATTATTTTAATAATTAATGTTAATATATTAAAGCAAATTCACCTTTAAAGCGTGCAATAAGAGCTGGTGATAATACACGATAAAAATCACCAATCAACTCAATTCTTGTCCAGATAATCGATTCTAAACATTTTGCAGCAGCTCGACGTACTTTCCAGCTCATATCATCATCATCACTGTAATCATCATTTTCTTCATCGTCCTCTTCATCATCCATATTTTTCTCACCATCAGAACGATCTTCATCTTCTTCATAATTATAATTCGGATCATACGTCATGTAACGTAAACATAAATCAATTATCTGTAAAAACAATGATTAAAATCGATAAATTTCAAAGTTATTTTGTATTACATCTGGTATATTTGGTGTAATCTCTTTTGGACATCTATGGATAAAACTATCGAATGCACAAAGGCATATTTCACGTAATTCATCATCATCGACAGCACTCCAATGGTTAACGATCGGTACAAATTTTTCTATATGTTCGCCAAATTTATGCCCTGAGTGGTGGCTAAAATTAAACAATTATAAAATAATTAATCGAAATCAAATATATAACATACCAAACTGCTGCAATGCATTGTATGTAAGTTCTTATTTGTGAATTATCTGTGTCACTTCTAACGCCATTATAAAGATGATCAATTAATCTTACATATAATTGTTGGTTGCACGACACAACTAAATTGCTTAATGCGGCTATTGTACGTTTACGTACAGCTTGACGTTGAGAACATAATTGCGGTAGTAATGCTGACAATAATGAGCCGTGAAATAATTGCAATACACTACCGAATCGATCTAATAAATCAGTTACAATATCCAATGCTTCTAATTGAACTGACACATCTTCTTGCTACAATTTGAATTAAACATATTTATATTAAATATTATTTTATGTAGAATTAGAATTTACCCTTTCAATAGCTGTAGTTAAACGTCCAGTAATACGTCTACAAATATTACCAGATAGACCGCCAGGTGCTTGTGGTAGTTCAGCTATAACGGTTTTTAAACCAATACTAGATATGTCTCTTAATTGTTCTTTATCTGAAACCATATTGGCACATAAAGCTTCAACAATGGTCTCAACTTGAAACTCCTTGACTTTATTCACTAGAGGACCAAGACTAAAAAATATTAAAAATATTCAAATTAGATATTTGAAATAAATATAAATAATTTTTACCATTTAACAGCGAGATTCTGGACTTCACCATTTTTATCTTCCAATAATCTTAACAGCATACGTACAACTTTACGTTCAGATTCATCGTCTAGTTTGATTGAATCCTTTTGTAATTCAGCCATTAAATCATTAGTGGCCATAAAACGAAAATCTTTATCAGAAGATTGCATCTACAACATTTATGATTGAAGTGATAAAAAAAATTTACATGATTTTTTTAATTACCTTCTCCAAAAGATTGGCAATTTGATAAGATACAGCAGCTGCCATGTCTACTACTCTAATTCTTTGTTCAATAGGATCCGCAAATGGTCTATGTTCTAAGTGATTTATTAATTGTCTCCCGCTGAGTGGTGCTCCCGGTGGTGGTATACCATAATTAATTAAGTCTTGATCAAGATCGTAATACCACGCGCGACCGTCGTCATCAAATGCGCCTTCGTCTGGAGGTTCTGCAGCAGCGTATTCTTCAACGATTTCTTCAACTTCTTCGATCTCGTCGTCGTCTTCACCGAATGCTTCTATGTATTCGTCGGCGTCTCCTTGCCCGATTTCTTGAATAAATTCCTCTTCGTTATCTTCACCGTTATCTTCAACGTCTTCTTCGGCGCCTACTTCAACAACTTCTTGAATGTGTTCTTCGACCTCTAGTTCATCGAATGCTTCAATATATTCAGCGTCTCCTGCACCGATTTCTACAATGAATTGGTAGACGTTATCTTCACCGTTTTCTTCAACTTGTTCTTCGGCGCCTTCTTCGCCGTGCTCTTCGGCGGCTCCTTCACCACCAACTTCTTCAATGTGTTCTTCGGCACCTTCTTCACCGTTTTCTTCAACGTGTTCTTCGGCGCCTCCTTCAGCAACTTCTTCAATGTGATCTTCGCCGTCTAGTTCACCGATTTCTTCAATGTATTGGTAGATGTTATCTTCACCGTGTTCTTCGGCGGCTCCTTCACCGTTTTCTTCAACGTATTCTCCACCAACCTCTTCAACGTGTTCTTCGGCACCTCCTTCACCGTTTTCTTCAACGTGTTCTCTGGCACCTCCTTCACCAACTTCTTCAATGTGGTCTTCTTCTTCTTCTTCTTCAACGTCTTCGTCAGAAAAATTATGTTCTGGCCGATATGCATTTACATACACATTCCGTGGCTTAAAAAATAACCGGATTGTTTTTAGTTTTTTTTGCGCACACACTCATTCGTCTCTAATAATCTTTGAGGGTAGATTTTTTAATACGACTATAATATAGATCAATAATAATACATAAATTTTCGCTAAATGATGACTTAATTAATAAATATATTATTTTATTTAAAATAGAATTAAAGTAAAAGAAATATTTATATAAAACTACAATGCGTACTTTTTTTAATAGATTTCTCTGGATACACACTTGACACACTGTGCAGTTTTTGACAGCTGAAGTGCTGCCAACAGCATTTTATTTTAAAATAATTCGATAAAACAATTAATTAAAATTAATTAAATAACAAAAAATTCAAGGCGGTCTTGATTGACACTTACCAATTTTTTAAACTTAAAATACCTTATTAATAGTCTCATTAAATTATTTGATAACAGACCAAGTGCCAATGGTTGGGAAGCACTGTTTTAAAGATAACGGTTACATGTCCATTATTTACTCTTTCCTTCTATTGTATTGATTACAACAAGGATATCGATAGAAATCAGGACTCTAATAAAAGTGGGAAATTTAAAGGACACAAAAATGGAAAATATATGAATATTTGTTGGGGATGTCCTCCTCCACGAAGCTTATTATTGCCAGTATGAGGGATCATCCACCTAAAATTTATCAAATAAATGTTTTAATTTCCAATAAATATCGTAATTAGATTATTAATAAACGTTTTAGATTAACTGGTCTAGCAGGTTGCATAACTAAACTATAATGCAAATAATTAGCGACATCTTTATGCGAATTTCCAAAGCTTATTAATTCATTGCCATTCTATTAAAGGTGTCGCTAGTATCGATAGGAAAAACAGTACAGGACGCATAGCAAAATGGCGGGAATGCAGTAATTTTCAGGAAATGAAAATTGAGAAAATCCCCCTTGATGGTGTTCTATGGGGTTGATTTTTTTCTATATTTATATTCCACATTATCAATTTAGTATATTGAGAAAATTTTATTCGTGTACGATTTTTAAAATTAGCAAAGCTTGTAATTATTATCGGTTAATGGGTAATAAAATCTTGAAATTGCGATAATATATTCGATAACTTACTTGTTGGTCACCGCCTTCCCACCAATATTCGTTCTCTTCTTCATCGTACTCGCTATCAGACATTTTAAATTAATTTTAATAAAAATTCACGTAAAAATCTGGATCAACTTGTTAAACGCGTACCGAATTTGCGGCTCGACTGAAACAAGCAGCGACTTACGATAACTATCAAATTAGCTCTATTAATTGCTTGCAATAATTATTTACAATTAATTATACACTATAATTTAAACGAAATTATGTTTATTTTTTTAATTAAGATTCTATTATTGATAATTTAATTTGATAATATCCGAAATAAATGCAACATCGGAAGTAATCTCAATTGAATCAAACCACCGACTGAGCCATCTTAAAATAAGTGTTACCAATTTATACGTGGGTGAGGTACTGATTGATCGGAAAGGGGTAAATTAACAACTAATAAAATTTAATCGTTTCTTGTTTCGATAAATTCATTAAAAATACATCAATAGCTTAAAATTAACAATATTTACAATTAATCTCGGTCTAATTTGGCTAAATTAAATAAAAATTTGATTAATTCCAGGATTTGATTTGATTAAAAATTACTTAAAAATGGGGAGAAAAATGGCGGATCGATGACAAAATAATAATAATAATTATTCACTATCACTATAAACAGCCGATTTTACATTCTTCTCCATGTCATGAATATTCTGCATTATAGCGTAATTATAATAATCGTGACGATTTTTTCGTTTTTTAAATATAAATAATAATAAATTCAATAATATTAATACTGCTAATACAACTAGAACAATAAAAATTCGTTTATACCAATTGGTTGCTATTATTGTTGTTATAAAACTATTTGGATAACAATAATTCTCAATATTTGTTACGCTAAATAATGTTGCATCTGTATGACAATCTGTACATTGATAATCAATTGGTCCTGTGCATTTTTTGCACGTATAATGACAGGGTAAACATTTATTTGTGTAATTATCAGACGTAAATTCTTCAGAATTTGGATTTTTTTGTTGATTTATCGAATAATTATAGAAACCTGATGGACATTCAACAATACAATTGCCATTATGTAGATAGAAATCAGTTGAACAACCTAGAAAACCAACAATTAATCATTATTAATGTTAATTAATCGTTAATATTGTTATTGTTAATTTATCATAAGAATTTTCAACAACAACAAAAAACAAATCTGACAACAATTTTAACACAAGAAAACATGCATCTATAGCTAGCTTATCCAACAATAGATAACTTACCTAAAAAAAATATAATCCAAAAACAAGACGGAAATTGCATGAAAACTCATCAACGAACAGGTTAAATAACATTTACTTAATTTATTTATAGCCACAATTTATTATTATCATTATTATATTTTTATTATTATCATCATTATTATTATTATAGTTTACAAACAATTTTACATGTAATTATAACAATATAATTGTAGTTATTAGCGAGTCTGTTGAGATACTTTTGGAAAGAATCATTGATAATCAAATAAATGACGCCAAAGAATTGATAAAGTCTCAACAGATTTGCTAAAGACTAGGCCATCAGGACTAAAGAGTCATGTCAAAATATTCTATTACTAAATTTTAAAAATTACGGTTAAATTACAGGACATTTACTACATACAAACATCATTCATTCATTGAGCTGATACTCCAAAACGGTGGAGTATAAAAAAAATGTTTTTAAAAATTTCTACCAATAAAATTAAGGCAATTAAGTAATCCTCCCACAACTATTACACAAAAAAAACGTACAAATACCTTAGTGAATAATGGTGAACTCGTGTATCAGGAACTACTATCAAGACAACAAAAATATTAACAATATAATAAAATATATCGGGTAATTTATTTAAAATTATATACATAATTAAATTAAAAAAATGATCACAGCAAACATTACCATTGCGTTATATCTTGTAAAACAAAATAAACCACCAGAAAATGATATTTTAAAAAATACAACAAAAACCACCGTTTTTCGATTTTGGTACTTGATTTTTTTCATATTTTTTTTTTGGGTAATTGCACTTATATCTCGAATAATATGGAACATGACTGCAATACCATTTGGGATTTCCTCTCAATTCTCACCAACATCTATTTTGTTTATTTTGGCACATACATCTTAATATTACACGAAATACTTTCGAAAAAAAAAAAATAATTCAAATCGGACTAATAAGTACATAGGTGGGTTTGTTTAATTAGAGTACATCTCAAAGTGCCCCCTCTTCTTAATTTTGGATAAATCGTTTTTGGTATTTTTTGTGAATTTTTGGCTTTACAATTTACCAGAAGAATTACAGAGGCATTCTTAGAGTATAAACTCCTTAAAATTATTAAATAATTTACGTTTTTTCTTTAATCAATTACAAATTCTGTGTGTTTAATTAGATAATTTTTCATATGATGGTAACATGTATATTGATGAACACTTCAGCTTAAAAAATCTATAAAATGTTGAATTATCACAAAATATATCTATTAATCTAAGCGTATTAAATCTAATTAAATAATGATAAATTAATTTTAAATAAGTAGTAAACTGTATATTACTTAAGAAAACATCTTTGAATATATATCGTGTTGTTTTACATCTGTTTTTATGTGTGTCTCTGTGAAAATTGTTGTCAGAGTTTTTATCATTTTTATATTGTTTTATATTTGTATAAATACAGTTGTAACGGTTTCTTATATTAATAAATTTTTTATTATTCATGTATTTTACGAAATTTTTAATATGGCAAGTATTTATCGAAATTTCCATATATAATTTCATTATTAATAATGGCAATAATGTTATTAAATAATAAATAATGTCTTGGCAGTTATATGAAGAAGATGTACAGCACATAATTATAACAATACACAAACCTATACAGAATTGGCCATTCGTTTTAACGCAACCCGATGTACTCTTATCGTTCTCTTCCACTTCTAATGTGTGTTTTTTTATCTGAAATCCAAGAAAAAAACCCATCAAATTGTCTATTTTTTAAACGCTACAACACAACTCCCCTAAATACAACCGAATTAGAAGCAAAACAGTGTTCCACCTCGCTTACTACCCTTTTATGTAGCAATCAATTGAGAATATAAATGGAACATGCTGTATTTTAATCCAATTTTTTTTTTAAACATGTTGCAGTTATGAGAGTCATGATGTTTCAATTAATTGAAACACCTGTGCAGGTGTTGTGTTTTTATGTTAATCTTAATAATAGTAATTAATAATTAATAAATAAAGGGTCGTACCTCAGCACCACCTTTCCAATTCGGTGTATCGTCAATAGTATTATGATCAATATCATCAGAATAAATATTAATAGACGGTTGATTAGTGGTTGATTGTTTTAAATCAATAGCTGGAGGGCTTGCTGTACCATATAAAGTTAAATCCCATGCTTTAACTTCAGCTGAAAAATTATCGAATTAATTATCATTTATGTCAAATTAAAAATCATCAAAATAATAATAATAATCAACTCAAACATATTGACAAACAAAAATTATAATTGAAAACTAAAGGAAAATATGTACAAAAAAAAAACTTAACAATTAGGAAATAAAAAAGAAATACAAAAATCGATAAGCTTTGTTATGTGTGTTAATTACCCAAATGTTTTCCTTTGGGGGTTGTGGTTGTTGTTACGTAAGTCGTTAATTCTGTTGGTTTAGTTGTGAAAACTTTCGGATTACGATTTGAGTTAATATCACGGCTTTTCTCTTTCTGTTTTTGTAATTTTTTAAATGGATCACGTGATTTTTTTATATCCCTAGATGGTATCATTATTGGATAAGTTATTGTTATATTTTTAACGAATTTTAAATATTGTTTAACATTATCCTCGGTACTTTTATATTTATTATTATTATTATTTACTGAATAAAAATATGGGGAGAATTCTGTTGTTGTTTTTGTTATTTTACGATTTTTAATAAAATTTGTTGTTATATTTGTTGGATAATATTTAGGGGTTGTTTTTATTTTCGATTTTAATTGTGATTTTTGTGGTTTAACTGTTGTAGCGATTGTTGTGATTAATTTTTGGGTATTTTTATTTTTCTGTTTTTTCAGATTTTTCTTTTTATTATTAGATTGTTTCGATTTATTAACTTTATTCGTATCAACATTATTGTTAGGTATAGGAGGAACGAAATGTTTAGTCCCATAAAGGACTAACGACCAATTTTGTAATGTAGCACGACCTGAAAATTAATGTTAGTAACATCAATGATTAGTAAATATTATCAATTAAGCAATAATTTGTTTAAAAATTGTTAATTATTATTGTTTCTATAAAGGAAGTATGAAAATTACCTAAAAGTCGGCCATCGTTATGAATTTCTAACTGCCATGTACCAAAAGGTGTTTCCCCCCAGGAATGTACCGACATAAATGGCCAATGCTTGAAACCTTCCCTTGAATTATCATGAGCTCTATGGTCTAATAAAGTTGCCCTAGTGCCCATAGGGGACGTTAGTTGGATATTAAGATCCCCACGTCGTTGTGAATAAATAGTAAGTTTAGCTTGGACGTGCTCTAGTATTTCTACACCTTCACATTCTTTTACTTGTAATTGTAGAACGACTACACTTTTAGCTGGAATTAATCTAGAAATTTTCAAATATAATTTCAAAAATAATTATCCACATTTTTTTTATCGTTGTTACCTTTGCACTTGTGGTGCTGTAATTTCGCATTTATTTTGTTCTGGTACTGTTATCCATATTCTTGATAATTGTACCATTGCATAAGCGTCCATAAGACCATATCCGAAACTATGCGAAACATTACGTCCAGCACCATTCGTTTGCCAATCGAATGCTTTTAAATTTTGCGGTCTAGCCGTACGTACAACGATATGTTGCATATCTCGCCATGTTAAATTCGGATTTGCTTCTAATGCTAATGCACATATACCGGCTGCCAATGGTGCTGAGGCACTTGTTCCTGTATGACTACTTGTGCAAGAGAAACGTAAATCAGTTGTTACAACTTGTTTTTCTCCAACAGCTCCACTACTGTATGTTGTTGCTAATGTTGAACTACAAGCCTCACTATACCATGGTACTTGACCATGTTCTGTGGCACTGGATATTGATAAACTATATATTGAATTCGTATATCCATCACAATTACAATTATCATGGTCTCTACCACCGTTCCCTGATGCCCATACAAATATTGAACCTTTACCGTTACGTCCCTGTTTTATGTGGAAATTCTCCTTAATTAAACAATCATCTTTTAAATAATGATTCTTAATACCTTAGTAACACCTTCAATGAAAGCTCTAGTAGCTAATTCACCAGGACCATCAACAGTTTTACCGTCATCATCCGGACCCCAAGAAGCACTGTATATATCGATATGTTGTGGATTTAAACTTAATGATCTAGCTTCAACAGCATCAGTAACATCACCATCTAACATACGTACACCACCAACTTGTGCACCATGTGCTACACCTAATGCACATACTGAATTGTTGCTAGTCGCTGCTACTTCACCAGCACACCGAGTCCCATGACGATTTGAATCGATCATGTCATAACGTGGACTAGGATCTGAATCATGACTATTTACATCATAGGACGCCATCGGATCCTATTTGTTCACATTTTAATAACAAAAACATAAATATTTGAAAAAATCAAATCGCCAAAATTACTTACATAATTTTGGACGAGATCTGGATGGTCTTTTTCTAGACCATCATCCAGAATTGTAACAACAGCCCCTTTACCTGTTATACCCTCTAACCAAGCCGGTATTACATTCATATCTAAACCATTCCCTCTATTCTAAGTATCACAAATTAAATATTTTAGAATAATTTATATTTATGTAAATTATAAAAATACTTACGAGATACCACATGAAGGGCCATTTTGGATCGGAATCTTGCAGTCTCAAATCTCTTTTGACGCGTTTTTTTACTTTTTGTTGTTGTGCCCATCGTACTCTTGTATCAACTGCCAATTTTGCCTTTTTCTCCGGATCAACACGTATTGATCTTTTCGAAATTCTTGGATGTACGAAAAGATAATAATCTTCGAATATCTGGAATTAAAAATAAAATCAATTTCAATTATGTAATAAATGGCGTTAATGAAGACATTCTTAAATGTTTAATGAATGAATTAAGTGGTAGGTACTCGTGATAAATCAAATGTTTGTCATTTCAAAGATTTTCTTCAACTTTAAATGTAATTAAAATGCTAATACTGTAATTAAAATACTTCAACTTTGGTTCAAATATATTTACAGTTGAAAATAAAAAGTTTTCTTTTTAAATTCTTAGCGACTTTAATAATTACAAATTATTTAACTATTTATTAAAGACAACATTCCAAAATTGTCACAATATATTTAATATTGTGCTTATTCAAGTCTATTGTTCTTGTTATTTCTCTAAAATCACTACTATTCAAATTATTTGTAAAGATTCCTTCCGTCTTAACTGGAAATTCAACTTAATCAAATGAAAACTTTGAACTTTGCCGCTTTTAAGATTCATATTACCAATAAAATGCATATTAAAACTTATTTTAAATATGTGATACGGAAAAAAAATTGATTTTTTTATTATTCTCCAATAACTTTAATCATTTTAATGGAGCCATATACAAACTAAAAAATAAATAAGCATAAGAACACAAGGGTGCTGAAATGAACTATAAATAGTTCATTTGCCAGGATGGTTTGAATTTTATACAAAAATGCTTGAAATACTGTAATTTTCTACACTAGTCAGGGACGCATCAAGAGCTGGATGAGTCCCAAGTGGGTAGAATTTATGAGCCCCCATACATGCATAATAGTAATAATAATAATACTAACTTACGAGTTATTCAATTTCATCAAAGATAATTGAAGATTATAAGTGAGAATTCCATTTGAAAAGATGGTCAAAAAACTGTCTGAAAAATTTCAATGAAATATTTTGTTTTCTATAAACATTTCAGCATTGCTGTGCTTCTTCTTTAGATGCATGCGCTTTTGTTCTGGTAAACTCTAAAAAAGTTCTCTTATTGTTCAGAAATTGATGATTTATGAGGAATATGTCTCAAAAGACTAAATTAAATTTTGAGAGTCGGCCACAATTGACAAATCCCCGAAAATTCAGCCTTAAAATAGATTTTAAGTGTCTAAATTGAGATCTTTTGACGGCTGAAAAGCAATATTTGCCAAAAAACTGATGACTGTTTTGAAACTTTGACGAAATGTGCAAATCTCTGTCTTTTCAGGGTTTGATAATAAAATTTGCTAAAAATTGACGTTTTTGGCATTAGCGTAGAAATTCCGCCAATTTTGATAAAGTATTGTAATTATTGTTTCTTTTTTATACCTTTTACAAAGCTTGTCACGTTTCGATAAAAATTTATTAGTATATGTTGTAAGATAACTGAAAAGGCACTGCTTTGATCTTAAGAGGATTACAGTTTTCCATCATAAAGTATTAAATATAATGAAATGAATTGACAAATAAATGAAAAAACCGCTTCTGATTCTGTTTGAAAATTCATAATATATATTTACAGAATACGAAAAATCAATGAGGCAATAAAATTTCAATTACAAAAAAAATATAAATATATATAAGAAACTGTTGCTAATAAAGGACGTTAGAAACTTTTATTATAGTAGTGGATAATATTTCCATTACATTCTCCAAACTAGTAAAAGCTTTTTCTAATTCTCATGATTCACTTCTATATTGTGTAAAAATTTTATTTACTTTATTTTCTTCAAGACAAATCTAAGAACACGATAAACAATAAACCAACACTATGGTATTGGTTTATTTTTGAAAAATATGATAAATGTCCGTTATAATTACAAAAATAATAAAAATCATCGTGCACTTGTAAATATTTGCAAACACGAATTTTTACCCTGGAAATATTAATAAATTACATTAACAGTTGAGTACTGTATCTTGTTACTAATAGATTTGACGTTGACATATATTTGACTTGATTTTGATGATAAATTTACACGATAATATTTCAACATACCACATATTGTAAATAATTAAAGCCCAAAGCAATTTTACATAATTAACCACTACAATTATTAAATTAACATATAACCTAACTTTTTCCTAAATCTCGATCCGGAAACAATCTCTAATTACTAATTAGTCACCAAATTCGAAACTTGAAATGAGTCATAACTAGAGCGCCACTTCATAATATTCGCAACACTTAAAGTGCCCATACACCGACGTGAAATATTTGTGGTAATTTGTTAACATTAAGTCCAATCAAACAGAAAAATTAAAAAAAAAACTCTGGTAAAAAACTTAGAATGCATTAGAATTATTACTTTCTAAAATTATAATATTTATCATTAGTGCATTATTCTATCAATGATCTGGAACTTTAATAAAAACAAAAATGCATATTAAAGCTAATCCTAATGGTATTTAATGCATTCTAATGCATATTTTTACATCACGACCCAAATGGAAACTATAATAGAAAAAACCCGTTCCATAAATGCATTACTGAGAATCTTTATTAACCCTGCAAGTCCGAGATTTTCGGGCTAAAACCACCGTACTGGCCTACGCTGGATTTACTTTACCGAATTTTATTTGAATGGATGCATTAACGTGTGTGTGTGGCTAGCTTTATAATTGTTTTTATGGCAAATTTTTTGGTGAATGGCGCGGTATTTGAATACAATAACAGTGACTATTGTTGTTCTTCCAGTCAAGCCGCTGATGTTAGATTAGATTGACTATAAGATTAGTCTTGTTGGAAATTATAATTAAAGAAATGGCAGTTGGTAATGCTGATGTAATTACAGCGATTTTACGTGAAACATTCATAAAAAGACGATTTGTAAATGGTTATATCCTGTATATTTATGTGCATATAAACGGAACACGTTAAATTAATGAATTTAGTAAATTGAATTTTCCGGTATTTCCAACAGTAAGATGTTTAAATTTTCCATGATTATTCGTGGCACACAAAGTTCTTGTTACTTTTAACTTAAAGACTAAATAGTTTTATTCACGTTTATGGGAACGTGGTAGAAATGTCACCTCTTTAAAATGTATCCATGTATACAGGATGTTTGGTCTAAGTATCGTGAGTTCTAAGAAACTTCTATTAGTCGGCGAGCGATTCGAAAAATATTTTGAGGATTTGTAGAAAAGTCCCTAGGGAACATTTTAGCAAAATTAGAACTTCGTAGCTCATTTAAAAGTTGGTCGTTTTGGACAATGTCACAATTTTAAAAAATGAACAAAACACGCAGAACGACTAAAAATGACTCAAAGACCTTCCCAACATTGATTTTTTTCGTTTTTTTCGATTGTATTCCAGAGAAAATACGAAATATTTCCACCTGTTCCAGAATTAAATGGAGAAAAACGAAAAAATCAATTTCTGGAGGATCCTAAAGTCATTCAAAGTCGTTTTGCGTGTTTAGTTCGTTTTTGAAAATCACTACATCGTCAGAAACGAGCGGTTTTTGACCAACTTTCAAATGAGCTACGAGGTTCTAATTTTGCTGAAATGTTCTTTAAGGACCCTCCTACAAATCCTTAAAATATTTTTCGACTAATAGGAGTTTCTTAGAACTTACCATACTTATACCAAGCACCCTGTATGACGACGATTACGCCGACATTCATAGCGATGTTTCAACGATATTCTATTCAAAATTATTTAACGATACATGAATGAAATAGACGACTTTATTACAAGTATTATTCATATACTACTTACTACAGCATTAATATACAAATTAATTAAAAGTGACTTGTATATTAAAACTGAATTTTCCACTCTTCAACATTGCATAACAGACATATGCAGCTGAGTTAATCAAATAGTAAGTCCTTTGAATATTTCATTAGAAATGAAATTATTTGTGACTAGTGTATAATTAGATATTTTGTTAATTATTTTGAATTGTTACTGGAATAGTGGAATAGAATAGAATTTATGTACATATGTACAACAAACATTTAATATTACTGACACTATACATTGTTCTATTGATCAATTTCATTACAAATTGTAGTAAGTATTGTTGTTGTTATTTGAGAACTAATTCAAAATTCTATCTCAAATTGATACTTTGTCCATTAAAGCTGAATATACTTAACAAACTGATATTAAATGATGCAAACTTATCTCAACTTTCAACTATAAAGATACCAATTTGCTAAGGGAAACTGCTATTTTTACATTATTACACACATATTTTTTGTGATGTTTGTAAATTAGTACTTAAAGAGCATTGTTAAAATATTTGATAATTCAACAATGTCCTCATTGTTATAAAAGAGACTAATTTAACAACGACTAGTCTTTATAAACTGTACGGATAAATTAAGTTGAGTCGTCGTTAACAGAACCACTAACGTATAAATTTAGTCTTTTTTTTTCTTCTCTCGTTCTTCTATCTCTACTTCTAAGACGCAAAAAACTTTGTTTTTAAATTAATTATTATACCCTAACTGTTAACGAACCTGTGTGCATTAAATTATCTTCCCATTATTTACTAGAAAATATGCAGTCTTAAATCATTTCTCAAATGTCAGTTTTCTTTTGATGTTATACAAATCAGTCAAGCTTAGCAAAATCAACAAACAAAGACACTGGTTAAGAGAAATACAATTATTTCAATTGAAGAATTCAAAATTATGAATTGTCTTTGATTGTTATCTAAAGCATGACTAGTTCAAGTTACGCCTGTTAAGCATATCGTTTGGAATCGACCTATTATAAAAAAAAAATTGAATTTTCGATTTTTCTTGTATGAGCGGCGTCATCTTATAATTATTTTCATAATATCTGGCTGTTAGTTTAATGAGCGGAAATGGTATAATTTTTAAGGAGTTTGGTAGAATAAAATTTTATCTAGATTTCATTTAAGAGAACAGACACGTGCTTTAATGATTGCTATCAAAGACATTTGATCTTCTTCTTTTTTGGAAGATCGCATTCATTCTCTATGTTCGTGAAGAATTTTATAAATTTTATTGTAATAAATAAAATCGGTTATACAACTATTATCATATGTTATTCTTTTATTGTTTAGTTGTTGTCCTAGAACTATACTGCTAGAGCATCGATCGATTTACGTTCAGCTAGATTCTGCAGCAATTATCGAATGAAAAATGTTATTACTTCAAGTTTTAATGTGGAATATTCAATTTTATCGATAGTCATTTAAGTGAGTGGAGATGAACTCGCGGAAAAAAAAACATTAACATTGAATTCATAATGGAAATTGTTACGATAATGTCGATAATTACATTCCAGAACATGATGTAAAATCAATGATGTACGCGATAATCGAGTTGATATTAAATTAATTAAAGTAAGTTGATGTGAAATGTTTGAAATATTGAAAGATACTTGACGGTATACGAGATGCTTTCTGAAAAATTGTCAATATTCGTATATTCAATACAATATATATTGTAAAGATATACATTCACACATTACAACAGATTTAACTAATGTATCTAGGACATCAATTCTAAAATAGTCGCCTGTTTTATGGCCCTATCACTAAATCGATTCGTACAGCATTACTATCAACATAAATTATTATTCAATACATTTTATAACACAAAACTGATTGTGTTTACATACCTGTCTAAAACAGAGAAAGAAAAAGAATGAATGCCACGTTTGATATTTGCCATTAATTTTGGTAATTAAACTCATTAAAAACCGTTAATTTTGTTCGTGTTACAATTCAACGTACAGAATCAATTTTTAATTAAAATTCAATGACAGAAAACAACGATAGACAATTTATAACTTATCAATTTTCAACAGTTATTTTTAGAAATTCACTTTGACTTACGCGACCATATTCTAAAAATTCACCTGAGCCACATTGAATTCAAACAGTCATAATAATCGCAAACAAAACGTTTGAAATACAAGTACAAAAATTTGTACATTTTAAACTAATCTCTACTATTTTATTATTGTTCAATTTTAAATTTGTTGCGACAATTCTGAGTTCATATAAGCCGAGATAAAAGTTTTTAACCATATTAACCTATACTCATTCATATAGGAGGCTGTTTGTTTTTTTCTTATTGTACAGTAGAAAATATTCGTATCACTTTAGTCCCGACATACAATGGAATCCAATTAGCACATTCCACAATATTAAATACTAGAGATTGTTAGAGTGCTACCGGTTTTTTTTCACTAGCAATTTCATTCATTCTTGATTTTATAGCATAGAAACTGGAACATTAGCATTTATTATTTGGTTTTACTTTACACATGGTCGTATTTGTAATAGAATTATTGATATATCGTTGGCTATTATCGGATTTTATGAGGTAAATACAAATGAAAATTTTTGTATTTAGTGTAAGTTTATTGGCGGTTCAAAGTTTTGTGTGCTTATTAATTGGTGGTTACTGTATATGGAAATAAACATAATTTTCTTATCATAGATTCTACTAATCAAATTATGTTAATGATTGGGAGGAAAAATTGTAAAACACTTTCACAACATACTGTATTTTAATGGAATTTCTGGAATGGAATTATAATGAAATTCACGCCAAAATCGTTTTTATACAAATTAACATTAATAGCTTTAAACCTAAAATACAATTAGTGTATAACAACGTTTTAAATTTTAAATAGAAAATTAGCAATGTTGTTTAATGATAATGTCAACTATTTATTGATTTTAATTGCCAATTATATCCATACAAAACAAAATCACCGTTAATAAATTTACAATAATTGAATCAACATTTACAGGAAATTATATTTATTTATTTATTTGTTTTATTTATTAGAGTATTTTCATTTAATAATGACATCATTGACGCACCGAGTCCAGTCTTTTAGATTTGTTGAAGTCGAATGAATCTAATAGAAAGCCATTTTGCCAACAAATTGGCGTTATTTGGACATTATTGATGAGACATCATACAGATAAATCGACCATTATAGAAGAAACGATCGACGATTAAATATATCTTGTAGGGACTAATATAAAATTAAAAACCAAAATGACGAACATACATGTAGTAATGAATATAGTCTAGTCGGATTCTTTTTTTTTTATATTTATATTTTTTTGTTGTTGTTAAATTGATGGAGAAAAAATGCACGAACAATAGAGAGAATTCTCTTGATTGGGATGCAGACGTCGAGGTACACCATTAAATTAATTGCATTTGTAATCGCTAAATGTGCAGCAAACGTACGAATATAAATCTGTAAAGTACCGTTTCGATTTCAAGCTAGATAAAGAAAGAAATATACTACACAGAATAGCAATAAGAGCAAAGAATGAAAAGATTCTAATTATGTTAGTGTAGATGTTGTAGGAACGTTAATGAAACCACTTTACTATGAAGAAAAATGAACGAATTTGTCTATTGTTGAAATTCCATTTCACTGTGCCTATAATTCTGATAATGTGTTGTTGTTAACGTTGCTACGAAACATCAAGGATATAAATTCTATCTGCCTTAAGCATGCTACGTGTAATCGTATATTTGTGTGTATATGTATACATATACATATATAAAACCAACAGGTCACAAATGTCGTTTTACGTTTCTTATGAATATTCACAACAAATAAAAGTTATTTTATTTCGAAAAAAAAAACCGAGCAAAAAGTACAAACATTAACAGTCGTTTCTAGTAATGATAATAAAAAATAAATAAATAACGTTGCAAATTAATCGATTTAATTGTTCATAATAAAAACAAATAAATTACTTTTAATTATACCAGTTTTTGTTAAATAAACATAAATACAAATTCTTTTAATCAACAATACAGATCGACTATCATCAAACACCAACAGTGGATTTACTTTAATCGTTGTTTCTGTAATCATAATAGAGGATTAATCATCGTTATTCGTAGATTTTATTCGAGTTCTAATGGTTAAATACACCTGCAATTAATTTTCTAGATGTTATTGTCGTTGTTACATCCAGTAAACAAAACCTTTTAGTTTTCCGGTCTATTTAATCGACCAACCAAACAACAGAACCCTTATTTTATACATAAATATACAATAAACAACAAGTTTTGTTGCTCTTTTTCCCCATTCCCTACCATATTTCTAACGCGTACATTCTAAATGTTGGTATTTCATCAACAAAACATATCGGTAATGTTTGCGGAAATTGATTGTGATACCCTCATGACAATATTTTATTGCAAAATTGTAGCTATCGTTATTACAACAACAACAACAACAACAACAACATGAATTGCTTTATTTGGACGAGAATAGCCGATCTCAATGGCCTGTTCTCTGGCAAAATAATAGAAACAATGCCCTGCACTATGAGATTCTCATGTTTTATAAGTGAACATGTTGACCCAGTGGAATTAGGTCGAGTGTTTTAAAATGCAACGAATCTCAGTATATGTTGATACTATGTGAGAGTCGCTTAATGAACTTGCCGTGTAATGAAGTCAAAAATACATTACAAAATCGTCATAAATAGAACTCGTCGTATGTTTGTTGGTAAATTGCTTCAATTTTGGTGGATGCGCCGGGTGAATCGGCAAAATACAACAATGTAATTTAACCAAATCCCGTCAGTAGTTCAGATTGTCATTGGATTTTTCGCATCATTTCGTTTAGAAGGACCACAAAGACGATTCATAGGTAGTTTAAAAGATTCAAAATACGTAAAATACGATTTGCTGTTGATAGGAAAGGTGACTTTCAACTGACATATTGGACTTATACAGATAAGAAGATTTTTTATATTTTTTTGCTGTTCGTATATTTTAGAGCCGGAAGTGTTTTCTTTGATATCTTTTATATATAAATAGAGTAGTTGTTTTAGATATTGTGAAACAGAAATTTTGTTATTTTAAAAGACACATAAGACCACCGTACGAAATTACTCAACGGAGCGAGAAACTCACTTTATTCGAGAGAAAGTTTTCAAGTTGAAACTAAATGCAAGTCCACCTACAAAAACTTATCCATTTTCATATCGTACTGGTTTTTCACTCGATGAAATAGTTGAAGGAAAAGATCGTCTATTTGATTCCTGTCTACCAACGCCAGAACACCAACCATAGATATGTTCCACGATATGCAGACTAAATACGATTTTCTTCTAATCATTCTAAATCTTGAACAATCAATCAACGAAAAAATCGTGTGTAATGTGTAATCACAGTAGTCTTAAGTGGCGACCACTGTATTTGTTTCAGTAAAAGTAGATTGGCCTGAATCGAAGTTGAAAACTGGATGTATTCGACAGTTCAATAAGTGTCTTATATGGATTATTTACTTCTTCCAAGTCATTGTTCCGTTCTAAAACTCATCTATTAGATGGGAAATACGTCAAAAGCCATTGGAAATTTAATAATTCTTATAATCTTTTATAATAAGATTCGATTCATGCAAAATATTTATTTTTACAAGAAGAAACAAAGTGTTCCTCACGAATCAATTCCATTGGGAAAAAAACAACAGTCCAATTTCCTTTTTTTCCCCTCTACAATTTCTCGACAGAATACTGTCATTCTGTCCAATTGATTCTATCGTTCTCAATTTGAAAAATGAAGTCTCTGATTTTATTTCGTGTTTTTTTTTAGTTATTATTTGATGAGTCATCAATAAAATTTCATCACGTACAACACACTACCTAAGGGATTTATATTATTAGGTCTCTGTTAATTTGGTGCAGTCGGTGTCAGTTTATAGGAGCATCCGCTAGCCTATTAATTCAGTAGAGACACAGTTATTGTCCAATCACTATCTAATTAGAACCAATTTGGATCTTGAACGTTAATTATAAGGTGTACGGTATGTGTACCTTAAAAGATTACTCGAATTTCAATTGTAAATTCGATTATTCTCGTAGTATTGTTTGAAAAATAAATGTGGTTGATTTTAATTAATAATAAGAATCGGTGAACATAGTGTCAAAATAGTGAAGATACGGCTTGTGTTGACAATAGTTATGTCAGTATTTTAAACTGAATTTAACAGGAAAACACTCTGACAATATAACCCAACATTCACAATGTTTGTGTAAAAATAAAACACGATCGTGAGAGCTATTCAAAAAGATACCCGGATGAATATTTTAGTCATAGGTGTGAATATAAAGTCGGTTACTATTTTTAGACAAAAGCTGTTGAAAAGCTCGACCATAACGGTAGCACGCTTGTAAAGGGAGGATGTAATTGTAATATCTCGAATGGTATATAATCGTAGATACAAATGTAACTTGGGTAAAGCATGAAATAAGAGTGTAGTTGGTTTTTGTTACATGCGTTTTTTCTCGTACTCGATCCTCGTTCGGCGGTTTCTTTTCTATATTCTCCTATGAATGAGGAGGATAAAGGAAAACGGAGTTAAGTCCTACTGTACTGGAGGTTCATCGTCAAGCATTCATACAATCGACGACTTCTTCTTTGTGTGTGATTTTTCTTTTTCGCTGGTAGTTCGGTTCTTTTTTCTTACTTGTTTTCTGACTACATGGCTCATCGCTTAGCAAATAACAATAGGAAAATAGACCCTAAGGACGATATCTAAAGTAATTATCTAACAAAAGAAATAACACGAATAACTCGCAACGCAAATATGGCAGAGACAGTTTTATCCTCATATTCTGGCTCGATATAAATCAACCAATTTGATGATACACACACACACAAATATCGTATGAATATACAGACTTGCTTTCATTTCAATAATTATCTTCAAATGTCCGAATTTAATGACCTACCATAATCCAAATTGAGCCTGAATTTAAATCAAGTCTATTTATATTTTATCGATTCATTATTTATCAGATTAATTTAATTGAAACACTTATCATCTTGTTTTTTAATAACAATATCCTACATGTATACAGGCTGCACTATTATCTATAGATCTCGAGGGGGTGGACTTGGCGCACTTTAAATTGCAGTAATATCGGGACACTCTGTATATAGTTATAAACTTATAGAAGAATTGATTTGTCCTCTATTTATGTGACATCTTGTATACGTCAAACATTTGATCGAACATGCAACATGGCATTTCACCGATTCTTGACATGGAACCGTTTGAAGACTGTTGTTTCGAAATAATAATCGTTCTATATAAATTTTCATAAAATAAAAATAAAAGAAACACGATCTTCTATAATGAAAATGTCACAAACAGAATACCAATAAAACAAATACTTTGGAGTTTATTATTTGTGTTCAGGTGAATGTTGCTATAAAAGGAGTCGTAAACGAACACAAAAAAACAGTACAAACTACATGTCCATTAAGTTGAATGAAATGTGGTAAACAGTCCACAGGGGACAGATTGGCTATGGATTATTTTACATTAAGTTATCGTTAAGAATGTGAACGAATTATTGAATTTCATGCTTGAAATACCAACAATAATATAGCATTGGTGTTTACAAAACAACTAAAAAACCAACAAATCTATTTAGAAAAAAAAAGACGAGGTTCGCATGTGAAAGTTTGAAAAATTTCATAGCATTTTTCATGATTTTGGTTATTGGTTTATAGTAATAACGAAAAATTTCGTGTCATGCTAAAATATCACAAATTTCGCTGATGTTCGCTTAAAAGCTAGATAATTTGAACTTCAATAAAAATTGCAGCTTTTTTGTGAGTAATTCTACGGACAAATTTATGAATTGTTCAGTTGAAACATCTTATATACTGACTGTCTCAAATGACTGAAACAAATAAGATTTCGAATTGAAGAAAAAACAAGTTGTTTCTGAAATATCGTTTATCGATTGAAATTCGACGAATCTACCAATAACAATGCTGACAATCGAAAATAAACTTTGAATTGATTTTCGTATTCTGTACGAAGAATTTTCTACGGTAGAATTGTTCGATTCGATATACATAAAACTTAATCAAGTAGAGGTGGTAAAATGAATAATAATAAACCGAATGAATACGGATTTAAACAACCCTTGGGATTTTTTTTTCATTTTTAAATAAGTACTTCTGTCGCTCAATTTGTTCATTCTTCCCCTCCTAGCTTGATTCTATCTATCTCTTTCTATTTGGTTCCATTCAAAAAAAAACACAAATACATACACGAATAGACGCACGGGGTAGCATTTTTTCGATAACGTTTCACATAAAAATTGATATTTATATCTGTAAGAACGTATGAAATATAGCGATGAGTTTGTGTAATTTAAACCCCATTATATCCCAATGGATTCGTTTCCATTCACAAGTAAAAGGGAGGTGTGATAGAGGGTATATACACCACCATAACGTCGCCACTATACCATCAACTTCAACGGGGCACTACTCAAAATTCTACGCATTCTGTCAAGATACGGAATGAATTTCGATAAAAATGATTTATACTCGTCAAAAATATCCATCAAATACAGATGGAAATATTCACATTTATATCAAAATTTTCATTCTGATCCTGGATGATAATGGAAACGATGATTTTTCTATGGATTATTACTAAAAAAAACTTGCACAAAACCATCTACAACAAAATTATTTGCCAGTTGATGTTTACATAATCTGGTACTGTCCAGAATCCAGATTATTAACTCTATCCAGCTGATTCGTCTGCAATTGTCTAGATTGCGAATTCATTTTATTATTATCAAACAGTAGACTGACTGTGTGAGACGAACTCATGGCAGCGAGCCAATGAAAAATTGACAGTTTCAACTGGATTTAGAGAAAAAATTCCCAATTCAATAACAACGAATAAAATACAGTGGTCTCCATTTAATTTAACTAAAGCCTATAGCAACAAAAATTATGTTGCTTTCATTTTAAGTAACATTAAACTATTATGTAAGGAAGAGAAATAAAGCATTGCATTGATGTTAAATGAATACATACATGATTCGTCTACAATCATAAAAATAAATATTTGAAGAAAGATAACAGTTTTGGCCGTTTTTGAAGGAAACTTTTCAATTTTAACAATATTTGTCTCGTAAATTTCGATCTTATGCAAAAACAAAAACTTGAAATAAAGCTTGAATAAAGGACAAATACAGCGATCGCCTCTCAATGTGATCTGTACCGAATTAGATTTGTTAACAATATTAAACAAATTATAATATTATACCTAAATTTATCTTTATTATTATTCTTGTTTATTAAATTTTCTATCATAAATATACCTATATGTGATGTAATTAATGGTTAAATTTGCAATTTTCTAAGCATCCTCACTGGGGCCTCAGCTGGAATCGATTCAATTAAAATGTACTGGATGTCGTTATAAATTAAATTTCAGCTAGCAAATATATCGGGATATCAATGTGCTTTAAGAGATTTCAATCATCGTCATTGGATTTTCCCCTAGCAATCACTCGTGTCTATTCAAACATTTACGATTTACTTGTAAATAGCAAACATCATCTGTTTATTAATTAGATTTACAACTAGAAAGGGTAAAAAACACGTTTTATTGATACTAATCAGTTGAATTTTGATGAGTCTGTAACGTTATATAAATAAATACTGTCCCATTTCCAGGTCATAAGATATTTATTAGCACTGTGATAATAACTTACATACACCTGTTGTGTTAATTGATTCTACGTAAAATTACGTAAGTGTTAATTTGATTTATTAATATGCTATGAAAAATTAATCATGTCCGTGCGAAATTGTTTTAATTTATCCTAATTTTCATCTCCTTTATAATTTACCATCATATCATCATGGAAATCTGTGCAATTTTATAAGACGAATGATGAAACGTTTAGATGAATGTCTTATCAAAATTTATGGAAATTGTCGGATCACAATGACATTTTATATATATATATATATATATATATATATATATATATATATATATATATATATAGGGAAAAAATATGAAATTTTCTCATCTATTTAACGCCAGAGGCATTTTATATTTTCGGTAAATAGTGTTGTTGAACTACTTAGAAAGGGCAGATGTTCACAAACTAACCCCCTTCAAGAGCAGGTGGTTAGCCTTAAGCTTATCACAAATTGGGCCCTGTTCCACTACTGGCAAATAAACTAGAGGAGAATACGTGTTTTTTAGCCAATCTATAGACATTCTATATATACAGGTCGATCTATGGTCGGTGATTTCAATTAATTTTCATCAAAAAAAGTCTTCCTATGATATCCGTAATAAAACATTGAAATTTAACAATATTGGTATCCTTTAATATTTTCATGTCAAAAAAGCTGTATGAAAATTTCATTAAAAACTCAATTTTAATATTCAATATTTTTTGTATAAATATATTTATCAATAAAAGAGTTTTTCCATCCAATATCATGAATGAAACAAATAAAAGAAAATCGAAGGCTATAGGGCTATAGAACCATTTTCAGATTTTAATTTTTTAGCTATAGTTTATTTAATTTTTTACATTTCAAGAAACCACAACTAGTCTAATACTAAATAAAACACGTTGTCTTGCTTTTTACATCAACGAAGTTTTCAAAAAAAACTCAATCAAATAATCAAAAATAAATCTAGTTTTGTTCTTAAACGTTGTCTGATTTCAATAAAAACTCTAAATGAAACCTGTACGACAACTAAATTTAAAGAATTCCTACTGTTCCTGGTAAATCTAATGTTTGATAAAATCCACCCTCATCCCCTAATCCTAATTGAAATATCGATTCATGCCTTTTCAATACGTCTGAAATACAGACTGTCTCAAATGAAGTACATTCAATTCTTTAATAAAAGACAAGTAAATTAACTAAATGTTGGGGTATACCGTAGGAACGGTGGACATTTTAGTGGGATATAATAAGCCATATAGAAGCTTCCTGTAAGGGTTGTTAATTACACTAACCTCATTACAAATCTGAACTATTTACATTTTACCGATAGCAACTTATTTTATAATCAGATACTAATACGAGTCGTTAATTAAGTTCATTTATTTTAGGGATGTCTTTGTATAAAACAAAGATGGCTTTTTACAACCTCACAATCAGTCAAGGGTTGGGGCATTGTATTATTTAAAAAAAAAATCAATATTTAATAAATTTTGGTATAAGTAAAAAATTGGGGTAATTATAAGTTAATAAATTCAGTAAAATTCTCATGTTTGACGTGATTTAAAACATCGTTTTACTTGAATGAACAATTCTAAAAGGAAAATACGGGCCCGTTTAAGTTAATTATTCCGTCGACGAATTTCGATCAATTCAACCATCACTCTTTAATCTTTACAATTTCAATTCTTAAGCTATTTTCAAGTTTTAAATCAGTGATTTATTTCTATTTATCGTTCGAATGAATGGAAAGAGAACGACTATATTTGTAGGGATAAATGAGAAAAAAAAATAGTGAATGAGAATTTAAGGTTTCCTGTTAGATTATTCGGGAGTTACGTTTAAGAATACTTAATGGAACAAAGTTTGACCTATATACTAAAAAAACGTGTATGCAATTTTTCAGATATCAAGGCATTAACTGTTTTTACATCATAATAAAATAAAAATGTGTAAAGTGGAATAAATCAATTTAACTGACTGAGATTTTTGGATTTTAGTTTCGTATACTTCGCCAACTCATGTAGATTTGTTATAATTGAAACAATTTAGACTGTTTTTAAAGGTTAGCGTAAAAGTCTTGACTTGGTGAAAATTTTTTGGGTGATTAAAGAAAGTTCATTCGTTCGGTTGATTGAAAAACTTCGATTTCTATTGTTTAATAGCGACTTACAAAATATTTGACATTTAAATGTTGTTTGAAACCTTTCATTAGCTGTTATACGTTTACTTTTAAGCGTTTTCCACTTTCGTCATATCGATTGGCTTATTTACGGTTTTTCACAATTTGGTTTAATTCTCGAAATAATCTCCAACTCGAGTGGAATTCTTTTAAAAGTAATTTAGCTCAGAAATCTAGAAGAGAGAATTGTCGGGATTAAAACTATGGTCGATATGTTTAAAGCAAATTGCAAAGATACCGTAAAAATTGTTCATTTTACATAAAAATACGATATAAATTTGTGCTTATTTTTATAACAATATTCTTTTAGTGAGACTTTTTAAAATGTATATAAAATGTTCATGTAGATATCAGAGCGATTTATTAAAAAAAAGTCTATACTATACAATCATGTTGGATTCTTTATTCTTAAAGATAATACATTTTCGCAATCCATAAATCCTCGAAAACATAAACAACTAAACTGAAACTGGCGAAGAACATGTTTCAAGAAAGCTCTCACTACTTTCAAGTCATTTCTCAAATATATTTAGACTATGGATAGATCTATAATGTACATTTTAAAAACCACATCCATTCAGGTTATTTATTATTTTTCGTATTCTATTTTTAATAAATAATACTCTATTGCTGGATATACTCTGTCTATTTTAAGGCGATCAACTCGGTTTCCATTAAATTTGTTGAATTCATCGTACCGAGATACCACGGATTATTGCGTTTATATAACAGATAGACGACAGATAGGTATCGATGTGAATAACAGGAAGATTTATTGTTGAATGAATACATTGTGTAAGTCGAAAATTTTGATTAGTATTGTTTTATGTACTCTTAGTATGTTCATGGTTATAACCGAAAATAGGGTAGATAAAACGACGACGATGGTGATAGGGGAGTATAAGGGGTGGTTATATAGCAACGCGTTCTTTAATCAAATTTCCACAAGCTAGTGGAATCCTAACATAATAAGTTACCACCTTAGGGATTAGTTCCACTAGACAAATTGTGTTCGGGATCCTTATGTTCAACTAGTATACATATCCTGTTATCCTATTTATCCAACAACATATTTTGGGATGACATCGATGATTTCATTCGAAAAAATGAAGTGTTGCCAATAATTTACCTGTAACAAGAAAAAAAATTGTCAAGTACACTTTCAAAATGATTATAATAATTGATATATTTATTCTTAAAATCAATTTATTCATGCATGTTATCGTCGTACTGAAAATAGCCAATTTAAAAATATTTGGTTGATTTCCGGCAAAATTATTGATGCTGAAATAACACCGTTTGGCCCGCAGCTTTTTGCTACTTTCATGAAAGAGCAAAAAAAAAATAACGCACGTATTTTCTTATAGTTAACACCAGTAAAAGCATATTGAAACTACAAGCGGATTTTTCTATACATGTCTTTCAATGTGGAAAACTTTTACAAATACCACACTCAAAATCTACATTAGATTTGTTAGGAGTTTTGCGTCCGCCCAATTTCCTTAGCGACAGACGCAATAGAACAGCAAATAAAGACATCGATCCCAAACAACGTTCAATGCCACCAACAGATAAAAGAATTGATCAAAAAGAATCGAGACGATCTCAACGATATTGCCGGATGCAAAACAATACTAATATATCGAGTCGCCGAAACGCAAATCGATACGTATGATGATAATGTATAATACTTCAACAATTGTTGTGTTCTTTATTTAGAAAATTGCCCTGTTATATTGTATGTTACTTTGTAGAAACCTGTTCGATTGGCAAGCCGTTTCTCCGGATCGCTTCCCTCGGTTTTTTTTTCAATTTTCCTAGACTATAATAAAAGTAAAATGTTGTAAAAGATTTGCAATATTGCACACTTCAGAAACCATCGAACCATTCTTAAATCCTTTACATCATCGTATCGACAGAATTGAAAAAATTATGTTTTATTTTCTTATTTAGAGAAGGTCGACGGTATTATTTTAAGGATGCTTAACCAATATTTTTTTAAAATTGAACCGTCTAACTTGATACATTTCAAGTATCTATATCTAAAAGAAGTGGTAGTTGAGTTAAGATACAACACCTTTTATAGGTATAGTACATACACAGACTATTTCTAGTTTCAACTACACGAACTAATAAACTTCAGTAATTCTCAAATGTACACAACATACGTGTTAGTGTATTAAAGTACTGTTTGTAATACGTGGCTTTTCACATCAACTGACAAGTGAAGAAGCTTACGTTGGAAAATCCACTTTAAAAGTGAATTTCCATGTCTTACTATCTAATGTGTGTTAACACTCTAATGACAATTTAATTGTAATTAACCATTAACAGTTAGTTTTTCCAGGAATCGCTAGTTGAAGAGATACACACACACAACTCTGTATGCGGCTTGAGGACGTGATGTGTGGCTCTTTTTGTTAATTTTCAACTGTCGCTTCACCGTATAAAAATCAGGACTGCTAGTGAAAGGTAAATGTAAACTGTACAATGTAAATTGAAATATTGCCGGGCAAATGTGTATTTTTTGCATGGAGTGTGGAAAGAAGTGCTTGAAATTAATTTGCGCTATTGTTAGTTTATTCGGCAATATCTAACAGACAAATATAAACTTGGATAGAGAGTAGAGTGGACCATAAAATTGTAAATGTACGAATTATTTATCAGTTTGTTCAATTTTTAAAAATTTAATCCCGATAGAGTTCACTGTTGTTTATCTAACAATACAAATTCACAAATATATGGATATGTACAGATGTATATTCATTGATAAACGTCACTTTTTGTCAATTTGATTCAATGGAAACAAGTCTAAATTCACAATTTAGACAATAACTCTGAATTTTGATTTAATAACAAAACCGACTAGTTTTTGCTGATATTTTTGATGATTTTTATTGACTGTTAAATATGGAAATAGTACAACTAACTTAGGTTGAATTCACAGCCTAATCAACTATTTCAGGACTTTATTACGTTAATAGAACGCCCAACTCACAATCAGACACAATTTCGTTGAAATTCCAGTTTTATTATCATTGCCATTTAATTGCCGAATCAAATTCTCTAAGCTCGATGAATATTTGAAAATTTTCCACAGAGCGAGAACGAGGGGTGATATAAGAAAAAAACGACAATCTCTAGCTAAAATTGTTGTAAATCCTTATTAAATCGAGTAAATTGTGACAGTCATCTCAAACGAAATATCGGCAATTATTGTCGACTTTTCTGTGATTTTTTTCGTACAATCATTGTTGTTATAAAGACAAGATTTGGAGGATTTCACGTTGAAAATAGCAATTACATTATAGTAACAAGAAAACAAAACAAAAAAGCGGCGATTGCGTAATAGGGCAATCTAAATTCCTCCTCATGTTTAAGAAATAAATGTGTGTATGTATAGCACGATGCAGATACGGAAATTTAGTAGAGTGGTAAGACGTGGTTAATAAATAGGCTCACAACTATTGGCCTGCATAGCGACCATATCACCCTTATTCTACACGAATTCGCCCCTATATTGAACCCTTAATCAAACAACGTCTTTCCATTTTATTTCACCGTCTTTTGTTTATCTCCTCATAAATTGGATGAAATTATTTCAATCTACATGAAGCAAAAGTAGTTCGTTGGCCTTTTCCATCTTGTTTTGATACGACAAAATTGTAAATTTCCGCGATACTTATAGGATAATCCACAAAAAGCAATAATTTTTTCGTATATATAGTAAAAACAACATGGAATAAGATCAAACAAACAAAAAAATACGAATATATTAAAGAAATATTGCCCGGCGCATCCACCATTTCGCCACCAAGTAAAGTTTATTTAAATGAACTTATCAATTATTGCAGGTGGTTATTAGGATGGATATTCAACAAGTGCCCGAATTCGTGATATTATTAAATATTTAAACATGAACCTATAGCAAATGAGTGTAACACTATGGGTCCCTAGGGTTGTAAACGGATCTTTGGTTGACCTTGCAAAATTTGCATTTTACGAGTTGTGGGATATAATTTTGAATCAAATAATATATTTTTAAATTCATATTAAAATGTCAAGTAATAATAGTAATTACATTAATAATAATAGCAACAAAACATCAAAGTATAGTTGGTGGAGTATGACAATTGGTAACAATATCGGCTGTATTTTTTCGGTGTAATGGTGTGGAACAATGAATGAGAATGGAACAATATCCAACAATTCATTGTAATTTTTCGCTCTAGCTTTTCGCAGTGGTAAATAACACAAAAAAAAATCATGTCAAACGATAACTAAAAACCGCTATTTCTCTTGTTTCTATTTATTTAATTGACAAATAAATTCCATTGGTGGTTCAATTAAAAAAAAAAAACCGATAAAATCTCTGTATATATTAAAGTTTATTTTGTTGAATGTTGGATTAAAGTAACGATATCAAATAAAATGGCTTATTTCATCGATTTAAATAGATTTGCAAACTTTACTACGGCCGAATACTGTCAGATAGAATGATTGATTTGTAAAACCTAACTTATCGTGTTTGAGTTTAAATTTCGTATAAATCAGTTGTTAGATGATTTTAACTTTGATAAAGTAAGTCGTGCAGAACTCTACAATCATCATCTTAACACTAAAATTTGCTAGAATTTTCGTATAAATATTTACACAAATTACAACGACCATGTTGGAACAGATTAAACTAATTAATCGTTAGTTTGAAATTCTCTACGTCTCATTCAATGTTTGTATTATAGTACAGATTATCATTAAATCTATATACTTGTACTATATATAGAAATTTTAGTTATAAAAATGTCTCGCTTGAAATGAATCGAACAATTTACTAAATAATAACGATTTAAATATTGTCTGATCTTCGGGTAGCCATAGCGACCGTCTCTTACTGCCAGTTGAGAACCAGACGATAGACAACTTTTACTTGTGCCAAACTCTGCTTGTCGTCAATCGCCCCTCTGTTATTTCCCGATAAAACTCCCTTTCTCTATTTAAGTTTCTACACCCCTGATGATTTCATAAGAAAACCTAACAATCACATCACGATTGTAGTTTACTTTCAAAAGCCCAAAATGAAGAGGAGTAGAAGAATCTTGAAAATTTTCTCAAACTTATAAGTAAATTTCCGTAGAGATTTCGGTGTTTTATGGTAAATTATAATGGACATCTTCGATAAGGTCATTGTTTAATCCCGATTCTGGAACAGTTTTATAACCACTCTGACAAATATAAGGTTGATGCGGCTCAATATTAGAGTTTATACATCACATGGGGATAATATCTTTGTTCGATTTGCCATCTACAACGTTACAGCCGCCTAAAGGTATATTTCTGTTCAATATTGACGTATTATTTACCAAATACATATAAATATAATTGAAAATTCTTTAAATATAAGAAAAATTGATCGTTATAACAGATAAAGAAAGAATACTTTTGAGTAAATTTAAACGTTATGATTATGATACATTTATTTATATAATATAGTTAATAGAGATATTGAGGGTGGAAAGTTATGAATATTATTGAAGAATGCAAATTTTCAATAAAAATCCAGAAATTGAAAATATAACAATGAAACAGATGAAAATACATAATTAACACAGTTAGTTACATTGATGTTCCCATAACCTTTTCAATTTCGTGTCGTTTTTTCACTCAACATTGAACATACATATTCATAATTGAAACATTTAACGTAGTTTGTTTGCTATAACGAAAAATAAAATGAAGCATCAATTTTACATTTGCTACCGTATAATGGAGCAAATATGTGTGTGATAATCAAAGAGCGAACGAATAGTTGTTAATATTGCCATTTATACTCAATTTACTTTAGTTCGGCCAACTTAACTTCAGTTCACAGTTGTTATTTTCCATATGAGAAAAATATCTATTGCCTGGTTATATTACACTAGAACGAACCAGCTTTTAACTTACTCAAGTTGCAATTTCATGTCTTATTACAAAGTAGCTTATATGTGATGATATCCAACAATATGAAACAATAAAGCTTTAGGTTATGTTGTTATAGAATGGTATCCTCGTCACGTCTAATTTCATAGACGACTGTCCTTAATCTTTTGATATAATGTTAGTGTCAGCAACTGTTATTTCATTTTAGAATTTTTCGTAAATGAAACTGAACAATATCACGAGCTTAAGAAAACCATCGGATAAGATTAGAAGAAATATAATAAGAAGAAACGATTGAAATTGGAAATTTCTACAATAAGCTTGATGTGTATTTAGATTGAAAAAAATAAATAAATGCCGGTACATGGTAGTGACATGAAGGGATTGAAAGTCCCACCTCTATAGTCAACTTCATGCCCGCCCTGTATGTAGGTGACACTGCCCTATTAACAGCTTTTGTCATCATTCACATCACCCTTCAACCGTACGTCTTTTGTTCTGTTTTTGGTTGTCTCCTCTTATACCATATAATACGCTCCTGGATGGGTTTCCTAATTGTATGTTTTCTGCTTTTCATCTCTATACATGAACAAACTCAATTTATCTGGTGGTTTTTCCATTAATTTTATCAATTTTTCAACACAAATTAAATCTGGCGTGTGTTTTTTTCCATCTTCCTTCCTGTTTTAATTTGATTGATAATTTCCAATGAATTAAGTCAAAATTCCGGCAATTTTAATTTATTCCAGTTTAAGTGATATGCAAATTCCTGTAAGATTCTCTTAGATGCATACAAGGATTTTCTTTCTTTGCAAATTGGATACGATGTGCATTTCAACTACCTATAATTGGAGGCTTTAACTTTCTAGATGAGATTCTACTCTAGTTTACCTAAAATAACGAAGATAGTAAAAGAGAAGGAAACAGTGCAAACGAAATGTTTATATTTTACATATTCGAGTAAAACTACAGTTGAAAAATCGTCGCGATTGCTGTCTTCATTCCGAAAAGATTAAGTACACTAATAATAGAACGATTTTTTTTGATTTAAGTCCAACGTTATTTAATTTAATTAGGACACGTTTTGGGGGTGTTTTAGAAAAATAACGAGCCCATAAACAAGCCAAACGCTGGAATGACTGCACATAGCGCACATAAAATTCATCAAATAAAATTTGACGGGGTTTTTGATCCTTAAATTACCCATCTAGACTTTATCGTATTTTTTTTTAAATCCAAATAAAGACCTCGAGATTATCTAATTTATCACAAATGGACGCAGTATTGTTAATGTTGATATTGATCAGAATAAATATAAAAAAGATATAGGGCTAGTAGATAAAAAAATTATTGAACCAAATAAAACATAGATGAATAGCTTCATGGCTAAGTTCATTCCAATACTAGTCCATTTGCATATCAATATCAGTGCCGTCTGTGAATTTCGCTTGCTATTGATTAACTCCGATACAATTTGTATTTTCCACAAATTTACACGGCATGAAAGCGTAGTGGAAAACCATTATTCCATTTTTCAAAAATGTCTAAAGGAAATTTATACAAAAAAAAATACAATAAATGATTCGACGTTTTATTAGCATATTCCAATTGAACGACTAAGACGAGATCAATTTTATGTTGGTCATATCGAAATTCGGTTGTAACCGACATTAAAAGATTGTTATCAATAAGTCGATGACCATTCATTGTCAATTCTTGATGTCTCTCATAAGATGATAGTCAACGGATGGTGGAATATCGCTATTCGCTAGTGTCGGTCGATAATCAGGCGAATGCGTCCCTGCGTGTCGTTGGCTACGTTTCCTATTTTCAATCCAGTCTTTTCACATTGTACGGAAATTGGTTTACGTTACCAACTTCACGAAATTTACAATTTGATTACGTTCATCGGCCTTCTGTTATTATTACTATTATTACTGTTACTGTTATTTTAAGGGGAATTGTTGAATATTCACCGAAAAATTATCGAAAATATTCTCAATTTTAATAAGAACGACAAAAGTAAACATTTGTAAGAAGACGACAATCTTTCAGATGAGTTGCGATTACACTGCCAACAATGTTTAACAACTTGACTTAATTAGTACAAGTCAAACTCTAGATAGGAAAGTAAAATATACCGCAAATCGTCAAAGTTGTTGAAAAAATCAATTTTCCCCCCATTTCGCAAGAATCAATGAATGTTATCACGATAAGGATAATTTTACAGATTCGATTTTACCTCAAAATAATTACAAATTTAAACAGATTATTCAACTGTCTTTAAGTAAGTCATTAATAATTTATTCGATAAGATCTTGTTAGACATGTCGAATTCAAAGAAGGTTCATCATTTCCGCAACTTATCTTGATAACATTCATATTTAGATAATTAAATTTACAAACTTATTACTATGAATTTACAGTTGTAGACTTTATTTATATTTCAAAGAAAGTTTCAACTTTGTGAATCTGATTTTCAGAACAAGAAAAAAGGAAGTGTCTTTGTGGGAAACTTTCTATCATTTTGTGCACAAATTTTGCACTATTGTTTACAAAAATTACGACACTTCTAAAACTTTACTTGTCTCTTCAAACAAAACGGTAAAAAAACACATGTTAATCGACACTTAACAATTAATAAACTCACCACTTGTTGGGAGTTTGATAAATTTATTTATTTTTTTTTAATTTGTTTTTTTTTCTACACATCCTGAAACAGACTGAAGATGGTAATTCTGGCGTTCATAGCTGTGTTTCCATTTGGAATAGAACGCGTTTATTTGACAGAGATAAATTATATATTATTAATAAATTATGTTGTTTACTTTGAGGGCTTATTTTTGAAGATGACAAATCGCTAAATGCTCTGTTATAATTTTAACATTGCCCCAAAGAGGCTTATCAATTTCAAAAGATAAGTATCGTCAAAGTGTCGATATTTTCAAATGATATATTGTGTCATCTTCTTTTTGCTTTAACTTCATACACAGGATTCCAGTTTTCAAAAGTCTTATGTTAAGCCAATATTTTGTCAATGTTTAAAATAATAACGTCGATGAAATAATAAAAAACAATATAGACAATTAATTTGATTTTATTGAATAATTCTAAGGGGAGGATTAGATTTCAAAAGATGACACGATAATGTTTTATTCGTATACTTTTAACCAAATACATTTGCTGTTGTCAAATATAACGTTAAGCAACACAATGTTTTATTCATTTTAGAACTCCACAACGTACTCCTGACTTCATTAAATATTAAGCAGCCATTAGCTAACGACTCTCACGAAAGCATTTGGTATATTTAAACACTTTTCTTTACGACTTGTGTGATTTTATTTTAACAATACTATGTATTAAGGCGCTTCAATTTCGCCAATATTTGCTATTATTCTGTTGTAAATAAACATGAAGGAAATATCATTGTAGTCTTTATAACAAGATGAGTGAATTCATATTAGACTCCGTGTATTTTGATTGGGACAACTTGGATTCAATGCAAGAAAACAATAAATAAACCAATGAACTTGTGTCATTTATTTTTAGTCACTATTGTAAATCATTAGAAATTTTGCCAACAGTAGACAATTAAACTGTCAACCTTTAATAAATTTTGATGAATTACTGGACAATTTTTAAACCAGATGTTCCATTTGTTTGTTGTATAAAATTTACGATTTATTTCAAATAATAAATCACCATTAGTACGCACAATCATCCAAAAAACTGCCAAAACTTTGGAAATTATGTTTCACTTAAGGTATGCTTAATAGTTATAAAATTTCCTCAACTTTTCGTTTAACCATTGTTGGAATTTTAAAAAAGTATTAGAGTTATTTAGTTTGAAAATCGTTAGATAATGTGTGCAAAGAATCAATAGTTTATTCTATATGAAATGTGAATTTATCAAAATTTCTTCGATTTTTATTCAACTGGTTTAGTTCTTTTCGGTTTTGATATAATTTACCGGTCGACAGCGTTAAGCCGACCTTTGTTATCGGTTGTAAGCCTGTCACGCTTCTTGCAAGTGCGAGGTAATGTGGAACCAATAGATCCAGCAAAACTAGTTGATGGTCAACAGAAACAACCTAACATTAATGATTGAACTGAAAATCCTCCCCTATACACATACATACAACATTGAATTATATGGAGAGTTTATTTTCTTGTAACGCTTTAAAATTGTATTTTATTTCACGTTTCTTTTAAACAATTTGAAACGTATTATTCAGTCTGTTGATGGAAAAGGAACAGCAAAAAAATTACGGTAGTTACCTAATGCTTTGTGATTAAACATTGTCGACAACAGTATAAATAATGTACATAAATTTAGGTGTATTGGAGTTTATAGGATGGGCTAATTGGGCCAGAATGTACCCAATTAGTGAAAAACGATATCAAGTTGAATCGTATATACACAACACTAACGAAACAAACGGAGATTTCTAATAAGAACAAAATAAAATATACGAATTTACGAGTAAGTAGATTATGTTGATATAGTAATGAGATGATGGTGGTGATATTTTGCAGTCCGAGTTGCGATTCCTTTTTTTTTAATTAATAAACCGGATTAACATAATAGTAGATCTGGTTAATTGAAGTTTCCTGTTATTTTTCTTTCTGATTAAATTCATTATAATAATTTAATGTTTGTTATAGAACATTATGCGATATCATATAAGGTTAGATGGGGTCTAATACGGTCAGTAGATGGGTACATGAAGGTTTGTCGGCTTGTGGTGTTTGTGTCGTTCTTACCCTTCAGACCTTTGAATCTACATAAATTGTCTATCCCTTAAGCGTCATAATCATTGGTCGACGAGTTAACGATCTCTTTTACACCATCACCTGACTAAAAGCTAATTGTGAGCAACTATCAAACTTTATTATAGTACTTAGTCAAACACAATCTAGTTAGTTAAACATTATTGCAACAAACTGCAAATTTGAGATTCTAAACGGATAATCAAGCCTTTGCATACCGGTTAAATTTTAAATTAATATAAGATAATTATAAGCTAAAATCACAATTCATTGAAAATTTTAAACAAAACACAACATCTCCATTTTAGTAAAACTGACGATCAACGGGAAATTGCAGTGTCATCCAGAAATGTTCACACATCGGTTAAACCTGTCACAGCCCAGTACATAAACAGTTTATTAAATTAACAGCGCTCCATTTATTATCAGGCTCGTTTCACGTATTAGATTGTCCCATTGCCCACGGCTTGTCTATTAAGACCTCTTGAACACCGACCAGAAAATGTCACTACCGATAAAATACAACCAATTTCAAGTTTTAAGGACGGTAGTAACAACAATAAAAACACCGAAAATTGTTTATTTTCAATTTATTTTATTTGTTTGACTAGTCGAGGAGATATAATCGAAATAAACGACAATTATTGTCAATGCGGGCGGGCATTTAAGCTGAGATTTTTGCGATACTGTTGTTTTCGTAAATATAATTATATATAATCTTTTAGTGATTGTTTTTGAAGAAGAATAGACTGACACAGTAGGGGGGCGGATTCTGTTAGAATGTTACATTGTGTATTTCTGATGTAACTAGAAGAAGGTGGACATACGATTATAAAATTTTCAAATTTCAACCAAGTTATTTTCGTAACTACATCCGAAAATTTCGTGTTTCACATTTTGTTTTTCCAATTATAACACTCCCATTTCATTCGTTTTTCTTCCATTCGAAAAGAAAAATATAGTAATATGCGTGAAAGGTGGAAAAAACGACTTTGATATAGTACAAATGTCAAAATTTCAATTGGATCATTTATAAGAATGAATTGTCGAGAGCAATTGTGACCGTAATCAACGACAGTTCGAAAATTGATTTTAAAGTATTACATATACAACGGTCGCCACTTAATTTAATCACCCTGGGACCAGGCCAAATCGTTTACAATAAACCAACGATAACGATGTTTAGATGAAGAAAAAAGCAACGCTTTGAAATTTTTTTTTACATGATTTTAATTTTACAACAACAACGGGCCATTATTCGAATTATATACCTACTAATTTCAGTCTCTCTTCTTATCAATAAGTCAATTCTTGTATTACAAAGGAATTAATTCGGCATTCAATTAAAGCATTTACCCTTAATTATACCTCAAGTAAGCGCTACCAACAAGACCAACGATCCGAATCGGTTCTACTTGAATTATCCAATAATTCACTAGTACTTTTCATTACGAATAACTCCTTTATTGTAGATATGTACCGGTATGTAGTCCTTTAATTAATTCGAAATTAAAATTGAAACGATTTAATAAAAAAGTAACGTGTTTAAGAGGAAAGAGAAGAGGAACAAAAAGAGAACTTGACTCTATTTAAAACGGTTTTAAAATTCATAGAATACAACCAATAAATCATAGTCTGACATGCGTTGGTGGTGATTGGGGCTTTTTCCTCTTCTACTCTCGAGATCCACCGCTTGCCTCCACCTATTACCACCACCGCCGCCGCCGCCGCCACACAACAAAAATCCCTTTCCGTCAAAATCGACCGAAAACGCAATCTGATGAGGAAGTTAAGCTAACAACGAATCGTTTCAAACAACATCCATACTATAAACAAATTATCTCTTATAAATAAAATGTGTTCTCTTGTGATTTCATCCTTTTTCACTTGTAAATTTCACTGTATATTTATTCGTCAATTTACACTTTATTCAAATATGTTTGCTTTTATCATGTTGATTGCTTGAATCCGCAAAGCGTCCTCAACTTTTACAGTTCGATAATAAATTTTCCTACCTTTTAACATTTCGTAAATATTGCATAGTTCATCTGTTCCAATCTGACTTTGGAACTAAAATATACCCCGAATTTTCACCGTTTATCATAAATTTTTTTCGTTGAATTCACTATAATACTATAATGACACATTATATTGATTAGTAAATAGAAAATTGAGCAAAATACGAATCTGGACATTAATCATTGATGGATTTATTGAGACAAATTAATAAAAATGTTTAAATATTGTCATTTCAATTATCCATAGAGCGGATTACGGCAGTATATAATGTTAGTAAGATAAATGAGTTTTATTGTTGAAAGTTTACTGTACTCTAAATTGGATGTGACAAGGATGTTGCACAATTTCTTTTAAGACTTGTAATGTAAATGGATGCCGCAAGAGTTTGTTTATTATTATTGTTATTTTTTTCGCTATAAACATTAATCGTTTATACAAATGTCGGTTAGTTCATTGAACATTTAGCTAAAATAAAACATATGTATGTATGTTATCTGTTAAAATAAATTTACAATATAGAACTAGTTTTAATTATTATTGTACATTTTATAGTTAAGTAAAATTAAAAAAATAACACCGAATAAATAAATCAACTACTGATTGTATCGATTGTAGACTTTTAAATAAACAAAACAATCTAATTAGAGATAATTTACATTTTAATGACAATAATAAACGTAAAAACAGGAAAATTACAACAACAAAGACGAATTATTACAGTCATAAAAATACAGTACATCCCACCTCAGATAGCCGCAATTAAATTTGTTTCGATACATTTTTCAGTGTTTTAAATGAAATCGCCGGACCTGTATAGTTTCTAATGGGCACTACTAGATCGCTAAGGCCACGTTTTCCTTCGCCTCTACTTAAGCCCGCCTTAGCAATACCTTGACTTAAGGCTGACTGTCATAGAAGCGGCGCATCCACCAAAAGACAACCCACTTCTCCCACCTTTCTATGCGAGTTCATGTCTGTCCGTGTTATTTCATTCATAGTTTCGGAAAAATAGATTACTTTGCATACTGGTTATAAAAAAGCAGTAAAGAAAATTGAAAATCGACTCGCGCAATTTTGTAGAGTGAACTTTGCTCGATATTTTTATAACCGCAATTATGAAAATTATCAACTTTTACACATCGATTTGTGTGTTTAACCAAACCACTCGTTTCAGCACGAAAAGTTACTTTTTCCTTATACAGAGAAAATCTTGGCAAATTTTCCAAAATCCACTCGCGCATTTTAGTAGATAATTGTCTTTGGAAACGAAATCAACTATTTCCAGATCGCTATCTGTTACCGTTTAAGACAAATGTGTGTTTAACTGTCTTATGTAAATTACATGTAATTGGTAGCATTCAGTTCTGATGAAACTCAGCCTTAACCGGGAACTATAGATGGACTTTCTGCCACCCAAATGTGTGTAAACCTACCGTTAACCCGATTTAAAACAAGGCATTGCTAAGACAAGCTTAAGTAGAAGAAGGAAAACCGGGCCTAAATGTTTAAGTTTAATGTTTAGAATCTTTTGTTGTTGATATAAAATGTTATGGCTTCTTTAAATTTAAACGAGTGGATGTGGTTTTTGTTGAGCGGAACTTATCAAACATGTTCATATATTGTTTACGTATTCATTGTACATAACATGGTACGATAAATATTTAAAAAAGATGTTTGAAATAATGTAAAAAAACTCGCTTATTTATGCCAAGTGTGTAACAAACTGCATTGTAAACTTCCAAACTGTTTTCTAAATGAACTCGTTATCCTGTTTTCACAACTTATAGACTATTATAAAACCGAGCTAATATTACACACACATACACATTTACATTTATAGTAAGTATATATGAACTAATAATAAGAAAAATTACTAGTTTTACAGTTCCTAATCTAGATACGTAATGTTACTTATCTTAATTTTAATATGACCACTAATTTCAGTTTAGTAGTATAAATAACCTTCTAGATTATTAAATCTAACTGTAGACATAAACTATTACTTACTGCAAATTGGTTTCCTCGAAGGAAATACTCGGAAACTCGACACAACAAACCATTATTCAACCCTCCACCGGAAAGTGCAGGGATTTTTATTTCAAATTTTAAAAAATTAACATTTAAATTAAACATAGGCAACCAGATATACGAATTTATGTGCATTTTTTTTCGAAATTAGATCAAATTGATATCAATAACAAGAAATCTAAAAATAATCATACGATTTCCGCAATTAACCACAAAGAAAAAACAACGAACGTTCATATTGTAATAAGAGATGTAATAGCATATTTGACGTCTACTATAATTATGCAAAAATTGATATTTATTATTGAAATCTACGATGATACCTTGGCGTATTTTTTTGCGTCTTGTAGATGTGTATTAGTGATGAATTCGGGCCTGTACGAGAGTCGGAGCTCGTCTAGATTCCCACAGGATCACCAATTTTAGGGTGGAAGATAGAAAAGAAACGATTTTTATCAAAATTGTGGCGGTGCCTTTTACAACAATCATGTCAAAATAATGGTTCTATTTTCCTCCAAATATAATTAAAATGCATCTAGTACCTGACCGTGGTTTTTGATACAGTGCCAAGTCGTTAATAGTTTTTAAGTTTTAAAATTGTCTCATCCGTTTACGTTACTTTTCTTTCTTTTTATGCTCGTCGTTTTTTCTGATCTTCACCCACTTTGGAAACTTTGCTTTTGTCATTCCGGAAGGCCTGGCTTCCAGCCATCCACTAGGGGATTACGTCAACGAAATTACATTCAAAGTGCCATAAATACACGAGAATTTATAGAAAATTTAGAACGTACACAATCTTCAAATAGTCGCCTATTGTATAAAATTGGAATGGTAGTGGTCGCCAAACGTTTCGGACAAATTTACAAATGGAAAATCACATAATCTGACAGTAATACGAATAAATTATTTCAACAAATAAATGAAATACTACCCTGCCGTATTTATATTTTAATAGTAATTTCAAATTCAAACATATTATTATTATTATTATTATTCGCAAGAATTCAAAGAGCTGCTGCACCCTCTCGACCTTCGCTATTCATCAAACTTTCACTTTCACTACGGTAAATTAAAGCACATTGTTCAATATTTGAATAAACTCGTCGTTGTTTCTCTATTATTATTTTTTCAAATTAATTTATAATCCAGGCGACTTTTTCAACTCGATTTCCAATCGAATTTTCTTTGCTGATCAACAGTGGATTTTTCATTAAATCCAACGAGGATTTGCTGAAGCCAGTCGGTAGACCGAAATAATTTGTTACTGATAATTGTGTTAAATTGTTAATTATTGATCGAGTCTTTAGATTATAATTTTCTAGAAATACAAAGAGAACGCGCTTATAAAGATTGTCCTACAAACCGATCTATACATATAAAAATCGACTTTCACACCGAACAATATATTCAAACACCTCGAAAGTCAACATATAATGAATTTACAGTTTACGAGTATGGCACGTTAAATAATATTACCAATATCAGTAGTTTGGCTCTTGGGAAATTTCTCAGTCAACTACTACAATATAGACGAAATTTTCACCAGTTGATATAATTCAATTTTAACACGAATCGATAATAATGCATAAGAAAATATCAACATGTGATGATAATGATGATGATGATAATAAAGGGGAATATCAGAAAAATTGGTATATTTCGGAGAAATTGTTGAATTTCCTCAAAAACAGATCATTATTTCCGGATTTAATTCGATTATTACGATTGGCATTAGAAGCATCCTCGAAAGGTTCCGATACTTTAACAAATTTCCTCAATGCCGTTACAGTTTTCTCAATGAGGGATGATAACGCTCAATCCCCTTATATATATTTTTTTCCAGCTTCCTCTCTCATTTTATTTGTTATATTTGAAATTGTCGACGAGCAGCAATCTCTTTTACGACAACGAAAGGTTATGGACTTACATTAGACATTTAATGAGACTCCATATATAACCAATCACGAAAACATCGTCATTCCTTTATAGCTGTAAATATCAAACTATATTTATTATAATCGAAATTATTTTTTTAATGTATATTAACTAGAATATTATAAAATTTTAAATGAGCTGTAATTTGGCGTAAAGCAAGAGGGACGCCAATCCTTAAAGATTCAACATGAACTAGACTAGGACCTCTCTAGGGAACATCCTATTTCGTGCTATATATTTTATAGCACAAATTATACTAAAACGCTTAACTAATCTTCTACAATTAACATTTCGCACAAAAGTTACCAATAAGTCATTAAATTAAACGAAATTCCATTTATATAATGATTTTAGAATGATAAAATCAAATATTTTAACAATGATATTCATCAACAATAAAACAGTAGTATTGTTGTAAAGTTTAAAATAAACTCATTATCATTAAATTAATCAACAAAACTGTAAAACATCTGTCTGAAATGTTTCAGAGAATTAAAGAGCCATAAAAATGCAATCAAGAAAAGTCAGTGTAAAATAATGGCGTAGGGTGGAGAATTCGAGCGAATATTGACCCATAAATTATTCTAAATTAGCTATTAGAGACCATTATAATTAATAGGAATACAAATAAGAATGCACGCTAAAATTACTGTTAATTATATACATATGAGTCGAGTTGTTCAAATAGTAATAGACGGAGTATAATTTGTTTTACTGATAGGCCAATAAGGTTAACTATGGTTGTGTGTGCGGATATTGGCAGTCGATTCAATCAGGAAATATTCAAGGGGATTTTCAAATTATTTTGGATAACAGCCAGTTGTTAACTTGTTAGTAAATCTATGTTTATTGTAATAGAAAATTTATTATAAGCATGAAATTATCAATGATTACAAGCAAATCAAAACTAATCTAACACTTATCTCCTCAGATATAGATCGTTGGAATGTTAAAAAATAATACAAATGAAGTTTAAGTCAAATGTTTGTCATATTTGCACGTATGTGCGTGAATTATACATCATCTGTTTTAGTTCAAAAAAATTATAATATTAAAAATTTAGATTATTCAAGAAAGATACATTCTGTAAAAGTTAAATGTATTGTAAATGTCTTGAACAAAGCTTTTGGAGTATTATTAAATGAAAGATTAAATCAACTTCTTGACATTAACTAAACAAAAGAGACGTCGTAATATTGGAAGAAGTTTGAAAATTTAAGATAAAAGTCATCCAACAATAATAACAACAGTAACAATTTTTTTAAAAAAAAATGTGCAAACTTTCTTATTGTTGGTATTATTTAATGAAATAATTAATTAAACTAATAATAGTGTTTATGTTTTAAATAAAACCACGAAACTTAACTTTGTTGAATCGTGTATAAGTTGTTAGTTCACTTCCCTTGCCAGTATTTAAATCCTGCATGATCTACTGAAACTTACACCAATAAATTCGCCATACAAACGAGATAAACAGAATTCCTGCACCATCCACTGGAAGACGATAAACGGGCTATAAACATTCACCAAAAATTTCCACACCAATATTTCATTTCTCTATCTATACAATTATAATCGATTTAAACGTATTCAGTCAACTTGAATATTGAGTCAAGCCGAAATAGACACGTTATAAATGGATTTAATACAGTTGTAGTATAATAATAGAGAATTTCACCCTCTGTGATGATAAATAAAATCAATTATGAAGAATGTAAAAGGGATTGATTCACCTTATTGGAAACGTATAGTATCTACTAGAATGTTCAATATGCTCCAGATGAGTCATAGACATTTATTGAAATCTACGAAAGACGGAAACAAACAAAACTTCTCTCAACTTCCCTCCCTTTTTCACGAACAACATTACTAACATTAACTGACATTATGCGAAATGACTTTGAATCCCTTTTACCAATAGTAATGAAGAAGAAAAAAGAAAAGGGTCGATCCGGAAAAGTAAATTCGTCGAAATTTATTGACAACGGAACGTATTTCCAATTAAAATCGTCTAACAACAATAATATGACATTTATTAAATAAAATAACAATAAAAATAAATAGAAGATTCCATATAAACAATGATCTCATTTTGGAATTTCCATTTAATGGAATCACGTCTTACGACAACGGATATTACAAGAGAATACCATTCCAATCAAATGTGCGCTTAGCTGAAGGAATTTTTTTATTAATATCCAGACGGTTTGTTGGCACACTAATTCAAAAAAATAAAATAATTAACGTTTATTATTTTTAAACGTAAATAAATCTAATTTTAGAAAATATAAATAAAAGAGAAGAACTTGTGGAAAACTTTCAATAGAATCCCAACAATAAAACGTAACAATAGAAACACAAAGGGAAACTATTTAATCTGTAGCATTGTTACAATTAGCTTGGAATATTTCGAATATGGAAAACAAACGGGTAGAGTAATCTCTAAAGTACCATTACACAATTGTATCCCATCTTTTTACTATACTTAATCATAGGATAAAAGATTCTTCAAAATATACTAGCGCAACATCAAAGTGAAAAGCTTACAAACAAAAATCGCAACCAAAAAACCAAATATATATCCGATCTAAACAGATTTGATCAACCGACTCTAATATTGTCTTCAATTTAGTCTGATTCATTTTGGTAGACCAAGTGTATATATTCGTAATTAAATGACATATTTTTTATTTGGCGATAAAATAAAATATTTTTTTTATCGTGTCATTGCCATTTCCCGGTTAACCAAGCCTTGATGATTCTAGACGACCTGGTTTCTATAACAAAATATTATACATAAAAAGTTGTTTCATTATTGTTAATTTAAATTATTTGTTATGTAATTGTTTAAACAAATAAATTATAAACACTGATCCTGTCTTATTTATGATTTATAAATAAATAATATTTCTCTTTGTTTTATATGTAGGTAAATAGGAGAAACAAATTGTTTTTTAAAGATAAATTTATTGTTAACACTAAATTTAGTTGTTATTTATTTTATTTCACCACTCTTGATACCAACCATTAAGTTAAATCACATGTAATCGCACTAATCGCCATCATCATTAAGGGTTCAACCTTCTTGATACGAACCCCGAAAAAATATATAAACAAGAAAGATGACTATTTCCCACAACAACAATAATAAAATAGCCTCATATTCGTTGTGTTATAATTAAAAACTCGTTTCTTTAATGATTTTTTTATTTTCGTTCGAAAATTGTTAACGTTTTTCTTAATACTTTATAAATTAATCAAAAATATGACCACCTAGAGAATCTTTAATTTAAAACAACAAATTTCAATTGTTAATTAAGGTTACCGTATAATTAGGTTTCATGTCAAATTCTCAACTTAATTATTATTCATTTGTGTAGAATTTCGTACTAATTAATTAATTTACATTGAAATTATCAAGAGATTTTGCAAGCGTAGAAAGAAATAATTTTATACTCTGCCGGCCTCAGAACCACCACTTTAAAAATTCAAGTACAGTACAGCGTTTCTCAAACTTTTCAACATTCAACCCAAATAATCTTATAGAAATTGAAGTAGGACTCTAGTCGAGAATCGAGGCAAATTTTTTCTAAAGGCAAAAACAGCATTTTTATATAATTATGGATCGCGATGTATAGTATGAGAGCCGCTGATATAGAACACGATTCTGGTCAAGTTGTTCATTTTAGATTAGATGGATTATAACAGAAGTTTTTATCAATTGAGCAAATTTTTATTTCCACCTCAAACTTGTCTGTTGTGTAAAGTCTCGCATTTAAAATGCACAATGCACTTATAAAAATACTTCAAAACAACTAGGTTTATGTATAAATAATGAGAGTGAAACGTTATGTCTGCATTTTAACTAATTCAATGTTATTTTGACGTTTTTCCATTCAACTATAAATAAAGGAATGAACGAATAAATAAATAAAATGTTATCTTATTATAGAAATAATAATCTCAATTAAAATCCCCAGTTACTAAAACCGTATTTAACATTATTCCCAAATTTTCTAAACCTTAATACATCCAGATAGAGACTCGATCTTTAATCATATAGGCTTAAACAAAAGCCACTGGTAACTAAATTAATCTATCTCATTCTAACACAATATCTAAAGATATAAGTTTAGACAATCTAGAGCTTAATTTCGTATTTAGTTTGTTTATACAACAACAATTCTGTTTTAATAATTAGTCCGGTCCATCCCTTCTATTACAAATCTCCAAACTTTATCGTATCCAACTAATGAATGGAAAAGATAAAAAAAAAGTTTTGAATAAGAGGGTGGTTAATATTATCTTTTCATTTCTTTTTTTTTTATTTTTGACTTCTTGTAATGTCTATTTGAATTAATTCTGCACTGTTGCGTATTTTTAATTAAAAATTTTAATTTATTGTTATCGTTTGGAGTAACACCATTTTACACATGCTATTTTACGAGTTTTTTAACAATCATTTAAAATTACATAAGTCACCATGAAAGTGCTGAAAAGATGTTTAAAAAGCGTATCAATTGCCAATAAAATCCCTTATCAAATCCACCTCGCATATAACTGATTTTTTTCAATTGAAAAAAATTAAAAATTATAAAAATTACACGAAGAAAGTTGCGTGGAGTGAAGATTATAATTTTAAGGCACTATGAACGTGACAGATCAGTGCTAAAACTGAGAATTTTGACATTTTTGGCAAACAAAACAGACAGATAGGGAATTAAGGACCATTTTTAAAAGTGAAAATTTGAAAAAAGTCTTGTTTTAAATTACTATCGCTTGTTCTGTAAATTTCCCTACTCGCTAAATAAAATCTCACTTTCAATACTTGTATCATAAATCACTATATTTGGAATTGATAAACATATTAGAATTCTTTATTGGAATAATCTCAATGTGATTTAAAAATTTGGATAAATATTTATAATAAACACACGAGTGTTAATTAAAGAAATTTATAGCTTTTCTAAAAATCAACTATTAATTAATCTATGTGAGAATTTAATATAAATTATATTATGTACGGAATGACCTTTGTATTAAGGCCAAATAATATCATGATAGTCAATATCCTAGTCAACAATTAACATTAATTACGATAATTAGAGATTTTCGCAATAAATATTGTTCATCAATATTATTGTTGATGAATAAATTTGCATCATTTCTCGGAAAAATTACAATTTTGGATAATAATCAGTTAGAGAATGCATGAAATAACCACCATTTAACGTGCTCAAAATGATTTTACTAAACAATCAAAATATTCAACAACGGTAAACAGAAATGACCTTATGTGTTTATTTATAGAGAATAGAAAATGTTTATATAAAACTAGGGGATGAATCGGCATCTGTCATTTAGACGAAACTAAGATAAACCCTGTATTTGTATGGTATTATGAATGGAATTAGTTGAATTTTTCGTATTCCATCGGCGATTTAAGAGATCAACTATACGAAATATAAAGGGGAACCTCCACCCTAAAGCAATATATCTTCGTATTGGGGGAGAAAATTAGATTTTTGTCATAACAATAATAATAATGATATATTTTTTCGTATATTCTGTCACACCTGTCATAGAATGACGCGTTTCAATGACCTCCCGTTAGTGTCATTACCCCGATAAAATGATGCTACTTCTCCACAACTATACAGCTTTTACACAGCCTACAGTTTGTTGTGTTGAGATAGAAGTCAGTACATAATACACAATAATAACAACAACACTAACAATATCTGGACCTAATCGTTTTTATTTCACGATTTTGTATTTTTCTTTGCTGTTTTTTTCTCTCTTATTGTTGATACAATTTTCAAATAATGTGAAGAACAGTCGAAAAGAACACCATTTTATCGGCTTATCTAGACAATGGATAATCGAACAACTCTTGTGACCATCTGGAAATACAATGAACACCTAAATTAAATTCCCAATAAAATCCAGTAATTTAATAAAAAAAAAGATGAGATCCGAAATAGAACTTTTAAAGGATTGTTTTTACCATATTTATTTACAATTGTTTTGGTTTATTTAAATAACTAAATTCTGACCTTGCCAAACATCTTGTAAATTGCTGTAAATTTACTTATAAATTAATAGATTAATGCGTAGATGGTCATTTTACAAAATATCCCACCTAAATAACGCATTCGACTCTGTAATATGCGCAGTTCTCAAACTTTCTACATTTAAAATTGTTACTTTTATTGAATTGCATTGTTAATAAGGGAAATCAACTTGATGGCAATTAAAGCTCAATTTTTATTCTAGTCAACTTGCATTTTCGTTATAAAGGATCAAGAAATTCATTATAAAAGTTATACAAACTTGTAAATTGAAAAAATTTGTAAAGTATGGAAGAAATTAACTAAAGTAACTTACCAACAATCCAATTTGGCTCTATAATCATATGCTTACGGATCAAAGAACGAGCTGATTTTGTTTTATTTCTTAAAAATTCACAATTAATTACTTTATCATATTGGGAATTTTAGTGTAACTGTAATTTATTATTTATTTTATTGATCATCAATTTAGTCATCAACGTGAGAATTCGCTTATCTCTTAAAATCGATGTCATTATAGCTGAAAGGATTATAATACTTTATTACTTTGTTAGTCATCTAGTCATCTGTAAATTTACCACTAGGTTATTTCTCAATTTCGCCATATTAAATCATCTTGTTAACCAATAAAAGACTATCCTATAACAATGATAAAGGTGATGATTGTAGAAATAGGTGTATAAACAAAATCAAATAACTCCAACCGGTTGAGTAAAGAATCAATTTATGATTGATTTGATTGATTGATTATTAGATTTGAACTAAACACCCATAAATGGGACATTCTGTATAAAACAATAATCTTCAGTTTACGTCATTATCACTGATAGATTACATTATTATTTACATAACAATCTGTAAATTTGTCACCTAAATTTGCTTATTTATGATCATCTTGTATTCAAAAAAAGATTTTCTATTGATGATAAAGATGAAGACAGTAAATAAACAGGTGGACAAACAAAACTGGTCGAGTATAGAATCAGTTTATCATTGATTTGATTGACTTGATTGATTGATTATAAGAAGCTTTAAGCTGGAATTTTCCAAACAATAAAAGTGGGACATTCTGTATAAAACAACAATTTTCACTTTTTCACTCATCAACAATAATCAATCTTCTAGTGATAACGATATGACATTCAACAATATAGACCGAAATATTCAGTAAATATGAACAGGGTTGGGGTTTAAATCAAGTTCAAAATGATATGGTACCATACTGCCATATACACACATATAGACAAATCTACTAACCGCCCACAAACACATACAAAATACACACATACACACACACAATCACAATTTGACAATTTATGTGTGAATTGTGGTAAAGACCTTTTAAACCAGGTACCGTTTATCGATGTGTTCGTTCATGGTAAATTAAACTAAAGTTATAAACCATCTACGGAAATTATTTACAATACATTTACGGCCTTTTTGTTTGTTTTTGTTTCACAATTTCTAATTTAATTTCATCCAATTTATTCAAAAAATGCGACAATAATAACGATAACAACAGAAAAATACAACAAACTTGACCAGATTATCTCGTAGTTTTCTTACTTTATTTACATATTAATTATGAATTAATTATAATCTACTTAATTAAGATATTTAGCGAGAAGAAAGTGTATTTAATCGTGTATTTTTTTACTTTCTTCGCTTTCAACGGATGATAATTGAAAGAGAAATTCAATAAATACGAAAAAAATAGAAATCATTATTATATAACACTTTGTTGCGAGATTGAAAAATCTGTTAGCAATTCGTTATTACATTCTTGATTAAAAAATCGGTAATAAATTATTGTAAGTTATCAGGTGGTAATCGAAATAATAGCAATTATATTTTTTTTTACAAAAAAAATCTAGCGTTCGCATTCAGAGATTATGTGTTGTAACACATTAACAACACCAACATTTAACCAACAACAAACAGTTTCATACCACCATGAAACCACCAACTTTCCACATGTAATATTACTAACAATGAAACAATATTCAACCCCATTACGGTAATACCATCTAAAATTCTAATAAATTACTTATTTATTTAGTTGTATTTGCCAATAAAAACCCATGACGAAAATTGTAAATTCTTAAGAAACTGATAATTCTTATCATAAGTTTGTGTATCATATATTAACCTTGATCTTTCACCGAAATTGATGTTTTATTATAAATTTTATCCAGTGATACGATGCATTAATGTAGTTATTCAATTGTGTATTTACGATACTTCATCCAGTAGCAAAATAGTACGATTAAACTACAGGATAAGACCATTAAATATTGATGCATATAGAATTAATCATAATCGTTTTAGAGCGGGTACAAGGATTATCGGACATTGTTTTCATGTAACTGTGCGTATAGATAGTTGTATTTATTTTATAGGGTGGATTATATTTGAATTAAAAGCTCTACTAAATTGCAATAAATAAAAAACGATAATCTAACTTTATTCATCTACACAGGTACAATGACGAGCAGATAAACAAGACCACTTTTGTGAGGTTGTATAAAATCGGCTTTCCAGGGCGATTATAACAATGTAACAGATCTTTCACAGGTTAAGATTAAACGAGGCTCATGGGGTTATTGGCGCCATTTTGGGTATTTACCTGAATAGAAAAATACTTCCCACATATTTGGCATAGTGTAAACTCGTTCTAACACCTCCTTCTTACCCTTACGAGAGAAGCACCCTGACTCAGACGAATCGAAAAATGTGATATTCCTCAAGTGTCGGTCTCTTTTAAGTGCTCCGCAGTGTAGGTACATCAAAAAAAATCAAGCGTATCGATTTTTTTTTCAACGTGTAGTACGTAAAATTAAATAACAGATGCTGTACGACTATTAATGGATATGAGATGAGATTTGATCGAGTTTTTATGAGGAACAAAAAAAAACACGATATATTTCAAAAGTTTACAACAATTATCTAGCGAATTGATCTTACCGTTTTATATAAATTCGCTTGTTTATAGTGTTTTTTTTGCAATAAAACTCAACAAAACTCGGAAACATCTCCTAACATGGAACCATTAAGTAATGAATTAGAACATCCGCTTTTACCGGACATTAATTTTTTTTGTGTTGCTTTGTAAATCAATTAAAGCACACATAATAATTCTTTACAAATTGATTTATCGTACGTTTTTATTTGTTTTAAATATTTATCTAAAATACAAATATTATGTAGATTTGAGTATATTAAATGGTTATTGATCATTCCAAAATATGAGTAAAACCATTGAATATTTGACTGGTAACGAATTATAGTGTTGTTTCTAGTGTTGGTTGTTGTCTAGTCAACATCAAAAGAAGAAGAAAAAAACACTGGAAACTTGTTCTCTGTGTAGCGGTAAATTAAAGAATATTCAACGAATTTGTTATAAGAAACGTATATTGTCTGGGACTATAAATTAAAGATTGTTTCTCTTTATTTACACCAATGTAAACGATAGAAATCTTAAAGATTCGCAACAATGCGACTTTGTTGCGTGTTGTGTAAAATACTGTTGTTTATCACTACTATAATTTAGTGGAAATCGGACTTAAGCAACTTACAAATAAGTAAATCTATCAAAGTTGAAATAATGGGATTTCAGTTTTAAATAAAAATCTTATACGGTATAACACGCGTCCAATCAATGATGTATGTACAGTGATCAGTATATAAAAGAGACAAAGTCTTGTACGAGGAACATCAAGTTTTTCGGTACGTGTGAGTCTGGCTGTTTCTCTAGTGGATAGGTATAGAAATTGTTATAAATAGTTTCAACCATACCATAGCACCAGTAATCACATCTTCTGATTGAATATTTTGCTTCCCAAAGTCTATGCTGTAAAAATTCTGTTACATTGTCACAACCGCCCTAAAAAGCCTGTTTTACACAGTGCTTTTATATGCTCGTCATTGTACAGCTAGAACTTCACATATTGATAGAATGGAGACAAATGAAGTAACAATTGCGGAAGTCTCTTATTTTGTCTCGGCATAGTTACAGAATACAACCTGTAATGTGAATCCGTTTTATACACGATATTTTAATCGTGAACCCGTCCATATAATGGTGGCTATTGTGGCAATTTCTCCATTATTATTGATTGGTTTTTGTGAATGATTATATTTTAATTCGATCGAAATTTGCATATTGTATTTGGTTAGAATGATTAGATTGATTTACGAAATTTCAACTGAACTGATTAATACCGTGCTCTAAATTGACTGGATGCTTAGTCTACAGTATTATTGTATTTGACGACATGCTAACAACACAGTATTATACTGAAATACATACACACAGAGTAATTTAGTACAACAGTTGAATTGTATCAAATTATAAGTATGCGCATATGTAGATTTTCGTAAATTCAAACGATTTTAAGGGATTAAAATTGAAGAATAAAAATGACTTTTAAACATCGATAACGATTAAAAAATTACACATTTATCAGTCGAATTTCTTAATAAAATTTGTATTATATTCAAATTAGTTTTAAAATCACGAGAATTAGGGGCGAAAAAACGGAATTAAGCCTTAAAAAAAACCACTTATTTAACAATCAATCAGATTTAGTATTTTAGCAAATTAAGCAGACAATCTGGTACAATTAGAAAATAAATCACGACTGGTTAAATTACTGAGAGTTGCCCGATTATATTATAGAAGTTCTAGGTTAGTTGATGATGAATCAGCGTTGGTCCTTCTGAATTCACAATATTCGATAGCTATAAATCAACGATTTTGCTGTTATATCAGAAAAGAAAGTGTGGACATATCAAAAATTGCCAATGCATACATATTCAAATATTCAAATAATCGAAGAAATACTATATTTCCTTATACATATACAGGGTGAGCCAAGAGGATGGCCACCTAAAAGTATAAGAAGTTCTAATTGATGACACTTTATGAAATTTGGTATGTGGCCGTTATAGCACTTGAACTACCTCTGGAAAATATTTTCGTTGTTCTAGCAACCCTCCTTACATGGGGTAGTGCACCCTACTCTCTTATTTTAAATGGAATGATATATTTTTTATTACATTTTTAGATTCTTTGATGAAATCGAAGGGGACTTTGATAATATGACCTATGGTTTAACACTGGAGGTTTTTCAGATATTTTGACTTTTCATGAAATTTTTAATTTTGCAGTGTTTAAATAAAAAATTCATAACATAGAAACTATTGCAGTTAAAAGATTGAAATTTACAATTCTAATAACACAAATAACGTACATTCTATCAAACTGTAGAGCATTTAATTATCTTTCAGCGTTTGGCTGAAATGAATTTTTGTTTCAGGCAATTTTCAAACTATAATAACTTGCTTATTTTAAATGGAACCTCATATTTTTCTTTATATGGTTGGATAGAGAAAAAAATTCTGCATCTAACTGTATTAACATTTCCTATACCTATCTTTGATAATTTTTCAGTTATTCAAAATTTTCGATTTCGTCCAATCACCTCCCTTGAAAGAAAATATAATACGTCTAGTCGCCTAGGCCAAACTAATCCAACTTCAATGAAATGCATAGAAGGCTTAGCAAAAAAACAAAATATCACAAATGACGTTAATATTGAATATTTTACCCGTATTTTTTACAACTTTAGGACATTCTACATACACAATAAGCAAATGCAATAAATATTAATTTAATTAATTATCAATTTCTTCCATTTTATTTCATTAAGATAGTCCAAATTTAATTAATTAATTTCATTTTAATTGTGACAATTAAATTGTAGGTTGTTTTGCTTAGCCTTCTATGCTTTGCATTTTATTTCAGAAAAGAAAATTAGACGAAACTGAAAATTTTGGATAACTGAAAAACCATCAAAGATAGGTATAGGGAATGCTAGTATAGTTCGATGTAGAATTTTTTTCTCTATTTAGCCATATAAAGAAAAATATGGTGTTCCATTTAAAATAAGCAAGATATTATAATTTGAAAAATGCCTGAATTATTTCAGCTAAACTCTGGAAGATAATTCAATTCTGTTTAAATTGGTTAAAAGTGCATCATTTTTACTACTTAAATTCCAAATTTTAACACTTCGACTGCTATAGCTTAAAAAATATGAATTTTTCAACCACACATTGCAAATATTAAAATTGCACTAAAAGCTGAAATATCTGAAAAACCTCCAGTGTTAAACCATAGGTCATATTATCAAAGTCCCCTTCGATTTCATCAAAGAATCTAAAAATGTAATAAAAAATATACCATTCCATTTAAAATAAGAGAATAGGGTGCACTACCCCATATAACGGGGGTTGATAGAACAACGAAAATATTTTACAGAGGTAGTTCAAGTGCCATAACGGCCATATACCAAATTTCATAGAGTTTCGTCAATTAGAACTTCTTATACTTTTGGGTGACCATCCTCTTGGCTCACCCTGTATATCTATATACACCAACACAAATATTTCAGTGGCGTTGTTTTTGTTGATCAAACGTCGATCAAACTATTGGAACAATATATTTTTATATGGAAACGACCCGTGAACCTATAAAACTTATTTTACAGCATGAGTTATGAAACTGTCTTGTAAATATACAGGGTTATTCACGTCGGATGAGAAGTTCTTATGACAACTCCCACTATTTATAAGGAGCGATTTACTTATAATAAATAACGTCTAGGTTGAGACTAGGTCCATTTTACTCCTTTTAGGATCAAAACAGGACCAAATATCCATTTTAGGATCAGAAGAGGGCTAAAATTTCGACTCGGGCACCTAAAATTACTTAGAGTGATTCGAGGATCTTCATAATAACATTGATTTCTCTTGTTTTTCTCTATTTTATTCCGGAATTGGTGGGAATGTTTCGCATTTTTGTAGAATGCAATGGAGAAAAACGAAAAATATCAATGTTGGGAGGGTGTCTGAGTAATTTTGTATGTTTAGCTTGTTTTTGAAAATTACATTTTTTCAAAATGAGCGGTTTTTCGAATTGCTCGTCAATTAATAGAAGTGTGCAAGAAGAACTTTTCGTCCGATGTGAATAACCCTGTATATATGTATAGACAAAGAGGTAATATCTGATGGTTATATTTCTTTACATCACCAAACTCGATCAATGTATATGGATATTATATTTTAAATTAAGACACAAATTTGTATAAATAGCAAGGTGCATTCTATAAATAAACAGGTTATAATCTCAACAGAAAACAACCGTATATTATTTACATTTTATATTAAGGGTCGTTCGTTTTAGTCATTTTTATTAGAGCATAGATGGAATTCCGAAGGTCGGCAACTATAAAACTAAGACTTCATGCAATTCAAATCTTTTATAATAACCCACTCTAATGATCATACCTATTTCATAAAATATAACAACTATATGCGTGTATACAGTTGAATAAGCATGACATGCAAAATGCCGGAAATAACAACATAATCTAACATCAACCGAACTCCCTATACCCAATTTTATCAACTCATTTTTAAAATAATCAAAATTAAACTAATCACCGGTTAATTGAAATAAAACCAATTTGTTGATAGAATAAAAGAAATTTCAATCGACTAGAAACGACCGCATCCTCAACCGATGAGAGTCGAAAACAAAAATTTCTATAACGATAAATCTGAATTAAAGCCTACAAATTCTCTAGAGAATTTCTACAATAGAGACTCGTTTACAATAAAAACATTGTAGACTACTGTTGACATATTGACCCGAAAATCTAACAGACCAAGATTTGTGAATTAAATACAAAACACTAAACACATAAAAAACCAAAAACAGGAAAAGAATACAGGGTCATTTGGATATTATCGTAAATATTCGCTAAACAGATAAAATTGTTGATATTTTCGACAAAATGTAGACCTAAATTTAGACGATACCTACATTCTAAAATCGGTTTATAAACAAATATAGAAACGGCAACAAAATAGGGTAAACTTTATTGCAATTATTTCCTGTTTATTATTTTCATTTATAAACCAGAAATGATCGATTTTAGTACATAAATACTAAGAATAATACAGAAATTTTATTTATGCGACAAAATATTGCACCATTTCCCCTGGTTCCTTATCGAACGTCCTGACAAATAATCGTTCACTTTTTTTCTCAGCAAGAATTTTTCATTAAAATTCATTTCCTCGGCTATAAATTCACCAAAATAATAATAATAAGATGAAAATGAAGAAAATTAAAATATATATTCATTTTAACACAAAATTAATTACATTGATTAGGAGTAATCTTTATTTTTATACCATATAGACGATACATTTTAAAAATATTCCAGTTTATTTATTATTTGTTATTATTACTAGTTTACGACGTTTTTAATTAGATGAAAGAGTGAAATGGAAAAAAAAATTTAAACATCACCCTCAAAACTCCTGTTGCTACTTCTCAAATCTTAACTGTTCTTGTCATTTTCGGTTTTATTTATAATTTTTCGACTCTCCATCTCAAATTAAAAATAAACGAACCGTACTCTAGTACGGTTTTTCAAACTGTCTACAAAACTGTCAGAAAACTATGAATTTTTAAAGAATTCACAAAAAACTGATAAGTCTTCCGCTTCTTTTATAGTCTATCAAATCAATAATAGTAGACTTCATTTTTCAATAATTACAGATAAGCTGAAATATTCTAAATTTGTAAGTGTAAAACAATTAGAACAATTCTTATTGTTTTATTATACAAAAAAATGTTTTTGTTTATAGTCCTTAATTAAGTACTTAATTAAAAATAAACAAAATCTCATGTATTCGAAATACATGAGATTTTGTTTGATTTTAGACGTTCCGTTTCTTTTATCTCTTTTGTTAAGCACAATTGATATTTCAATAATTTCAGATAAGGTAAGGTATTATAAAATTGTGGGTGTAAAACAATTCGAATAATTTTAATTGTTTTTCTTTTAATATTAAATGAGATTCGGTTACGTTTAATTTAATTTTATTTAAATTTTTATTTATTTTTCCTATTGTAAGATGAACGCGTAACAGATAAAAATTAATTAAAATATAACCCCATCCTTTTGTTTATTTTAATTGAATTATATTACAATAAAATAGCAATAATTATTATAATTAAAGATAATAAAAATATATGAAATTATTATTGAGAAATTTTATTATTTAAAATAGTGTAAAATGAAAGTTTCATGAGACGATTGTATGATACTTAAAAAATGTAAATCTTCAGGAAAATCGAAATCTAAAGAATAGGCAGGCAGTGGAAAAAATAATATATATAATACAAACATATCCCTGAGGGAAGTTGTTTTATTTCGAATGATGACACAGAAAAAGAAATGGTGGAGTTTTATTATTTAAACAAAAAAAAAATGGAAAAGTGTCAAATTTGATATTAGCCCTTGAATAAATATTTAATATTTTCGCTACCTTACCTATGGTTTATTGATAGATTCAATAAAGTTTTTGTGGAAAAATATAGAGCAAAAAACTGATCTATAGTCGGTCTATCGTAGATTTACCGGCTACATACCGTTATAAATTTATTAAATTTCCCTAATTTTGATGAGTTTTACAATTAAAACAACAAACTCACAAAATGGACATCTAAATCATAATTAGCCTCATACATCAAGTTCATTGTGCACAAATTGCGGTGGTGTATTTAATAAGAAGTGCGAAAGAACAAATTAGGGTGAACTGGTGTGTTCAACACACGTCCCTACTTGAGATGTTGTCGACAACAGCAAGGGGAACCGGAAAACAATTAGGGTAGCATTTTATTTACCCCTTAGTCTAACGCTATTTTAAACGAAACGTAATTCTTGAATTTTAAATTCAAAGTTAAGTTCGCTGGATGAGAACAGACCGAATGTACAATGATTTAAATGTCATTAAATCAAAACCGTCCATTAACTGTATCAATATTTGTTGTTTAACGGTCCAAGTTTTCCTGTATCAACAAAATAAATCGAGATTATTAATTTACATATGGATGATAAAAAATGTTCACCATTTTGAGTAGTTATTTTATATGAAATTTGTTATGTTTTGAGGTAGTTTCGTTTTCGAATAATACATGTTGTTTGGATGCCGTTGTGAATTTTTGAATGTATAAAGCAGCAAATTAATGTGCAAAATTTAAAGAACTACACAGTTTCTACTTAAGAAAATATGTTGCACAAGGGGAACATTCAATTTCATTTACAAACATTTGCAATAATTTAGTACAATACAGCGTGTCATCAAAATTCCTTCAGGGCTTCAAAGCATAGCTAGGGCCCGAAAAACTGAGACGTTTTCGAGAAAAAGGCATTGAAAATTTAACCAAGTCAATAAGTCTTGTTTAGTTTAATGCAATGAAAATAGGAGATGTGCTATATTGAAACCTGCTTTTTGTCAAGTCTGTATAACTTTTTAGTATTTAACCAGGGACCATCAAAATTCAGGGTTAATCTTTTTGATTCTTCAGAATATGTTGTATGTATACTCTACCCACATTAGTGAGGTTTGCGTAGTTGGAGGAATTTCGATTTCGCCCTGTATTGATTGTGATTTATTCTATGGATTAGTATGCGACAATATATACAGAATGTCCGATCTAAGATGTGTTGGTCTTTTATAAACGTGAGAATATTTGTAATGGATGCCTCAAATAAAACAATAATAGATTTGTTGTGTTGTAAACAAATTAGTAAAATCTGTTGCCAGGTATAATTTGGCTTATTGCCATTTTAAGTTTATTGCGTTTAGGTCCCTTTAAACCACCATTGGGTGGGGCGTTATAACTATGCAATTTTTTTGTTTGAATTATTTATGACTTTAGTCAGTTGCATTGTAAAATGTATAAGTGCCAAAAGACTGGCACACGGATTATAAACTGTAATTCTATACGATATTGTTGTTAATATGACAACAAACATAACATTTTAACGCATAAATAATAATTAAACAACAACCGTAACAATATAACAGTACACTGATTATAGTTTTAACAAAATTTCCGAACAATTCTATTATTAATAAATACGTAATAATGGTGTTTGACAGGAAGAGTTGTACGAGAAGAACGTTGATATTTTTATTCTAAAAGTGGAAACAACATCTGGAATATGGGATTGACGAAACAAAATGATACACCAATCCCCAAAACTGAAGGGCGGAAGAACTATACAAAGACCACACAAGTTATCGAATAAACAAAGTTTAAAACTATATTAAATTTAGAAAAAAAAAACAAATTTAGATATTGGTGATTGATGTTAGAACACAACATTGGAAATTTTACAAAAATTCATCTAGTAGGAGGCGATCAAATTTGCCATCTCCTGACCAGTACGGTCATTTTTCAAGAGACTTTAATAAATTGCCATTTTTAACAACTTTAAAATACACACAAAATATACAGGATGTCCGGCCTGGGAGAGTTCAATTTGGCCGCTTCTACTAAATTAATAAAGGTATTCACATAATATTTTAATGATTCTTAGGGTAGTCCACAAAGAACATTTTAGCAAAAGTTCATTTGAAAGTCGGTCAAAAAAACGCTCGTTTTGGACTATGTCGCAATTTTTAAAAACGAGTCAAACACACAAAACAAAGAACAATGACTCGAAAACTGTCCCAACATTGATTTATTCGATTTTCTCTCTTGCATTCTAGAATAAAATGTAAGACATCTCCATCTATTCTAAAAATGGAGAAAAACCAAAAGAATCAATCATTATAAGTTTTTGAAATGAGCTACGAGGCTCTAATTTTGTTAAAATGATCATCAGGGCTTGTAAAACATTTTCCGAATAGCTCTATTAGTTTGGTGGAACTGGTCTTTTATGCTCTCAGTCAGGGACAGCCTGTATATGAATCGGATTCTTCAATAACCCGATTTCACCGCAATCTATTCTAGTTCTCTGGTTAATATTTCAAATATTATTTATTTTGATAAATTACAATTTTCATACAGTTATTTTATCATGTCAGATTTGGATTTTTTTCAATCTTTAATTATGACTGCAATTCTGAATAGAAATCGAGTTGAATTCTCAAAATTATTCCATACATGTATAATAAAATGAATACGTTAATGTTAAATACCATTGCCAAGGACGAATTAGATATTAATAAATGACTAAAGTCATTACGATTAAAACTGTATGAAATGATTTTTTTTTAAATATATTACAAGAAGATATAAAACGTCCGCAATTACAGTTATGTGACTTAAAGCACGAACGCATGCGTTTTACTTATGAAAGTAGAAAAAAAATTAGCGATTAGCTGATAATGGTGATAATTAATAAGCGATTTTTTTTTCTTGTTGTGTGTTTTGAGGCCAGTTTCGGTCTTCGCCCCTGTTATGCTATATCGAACCGAAATGCCGGTAATTAGGTAAAAATACGGTCCTTTACCTGTCCTTGATTGTCGAAGCCATGATCTCTGGCGACCTCGTCAGCTACCTGGGGCCCACCTTCTATATGCACAGCCCATTGCTGGGTATAATGTGCTTCAGATATATTCACAACAATAACACAAACACATACACAACACAATAATAAATACATTATCTGTTTTTTGACCACTTGAAGGTAAATTCACCACTTTCGTCGTCTTTTATCGAAAACTACCAAACTAAACCGAAATAATAATAAAAGTTTCTTTTGTCAATTACGTAAAATTACGATGAAATCAATTTGGTTTTTAAATGAATGTAACTTGTACAAAACTATATTAATTGTTGTTGGATAATCAGCAATGAAAAAATTCGTTGGAACCTAGAAAGGGAAAGAAAAAATGACAAAAATTACACAAATATATTTTAAAATTTTGCGTGAAATTAGCGTTAGAATAAACTCGAACAAAAAACCCTTTAGATTCTTAGTAGACGCCCAGCCTCACATTTCCAACAATTAAGATTCTCTAATAAGAATCTATTATTGTTGGAATTCTTTTTTCTCTCCAAGTGTGCGTGTTATAAAATGTTACATCCAGGAAATACACAGAACACCAGGTATATAAACGATGGGATTCTATTATATTACTCGACAGGTAGACGGCAATTACAGATTTTTTTTCAAGCATTAATACCCGGCGATCTAGAAAGAATCTTTGGAGTTTTCGAAATTCGATTGATATTATTGAGAATAAATAATTTTAATTAAAATAATAATTAATTTGTTTAAAAGAATAAATCCGGTGTCTTAGATAAATTCCATTATAATTGAATTTTAAAAGCGGAACTTATCAATTGAAAGACTACTTTTTTACAAACTTGCTACTTGAAAACTTTGTGATTTCTTATTTGTCTTCAATATACACGAAATACAGTAAAGACAACATTGATAACTGATTAAAAATCAGCTGAAGATTAAAAAAAAAACGGAACTTTTTAATTAGATTGAAGTTATTTAATTTTTTCAGTTTTAAAATGCTAATGCTATCAAACGACCAAAACTCGATCATACTTACCGATTAATTATCACAACATTAGTCATGTTAATAATTTAATTCGTTTGTGTAAATAACACTTTGTGAAGATGACCACATGTGCGATACGACATTACAAATAACCGCTGCCACAAACCACCGCACCTCCAAGTAAACTGAACTGTTTTGTGGCCCCACCGTTTCTGAATGTTTGCTGTTGGTGAATACATGGAGGAGCTAGCGCCAGCGCACCAAATAACTCCACTAAAATTAAATCATAATCTTGAATAATCTAAACTTTATAGCGAAAAAAATTAATAAGAACAATAATGAGAAACGCGCGTAAAGTAAATTTTAGAAGAATTCATCGTAAATAACACGCTTATAAGAGAAAAGGTGGTACGAAATAAATCCCGCATCATTTCGTGATGGTCCAACAGAAATTCCCCTATTCATTTTTATTGGGAAATCACGATTCATGAAAAATTTGGAAAATCCGTCTATATCTCGAGTGTCCTAAATTAAAAATTTTATTAATTAACAATTAACGATAAAATAGAAACGTAAACAATATCAAAACGTGTACTAATTACAAGGACTTTGTAATACAATATATTTTAAATTTGATGTTGCAAAATAACCGGAATTTATTTTTAAATTGTTTATAAGCGATAATAATAAATTTGAATATATTATTTAGTAAACACATTATGTTGTGGATTCTCTCTTATAGTTCAAAGAATTCCAATGTCCGTTCAGGCATGTAAATAGATAGCTCCATTACAGGCAATATAGCAGTAATAAAAATCAACCCCGTGTACGTACGTGGATGTACGCAGGGGTTGTTATCGTGGCGAACATTGCCAGTGATAGGGGGAGGTGATTAATGGTTATACCATGATCGTTCAATTGCAAATTCTCAACATATAGAAAAAAGCGTCATCATCATCATCATCATTATCAAGAACAAGAATTTCCAATAATTATTACTTACAAAACAAAATATTACAAAATTTGTGGAGTAAAAAATCAAATTTCAAAACTATTCCAGCGATTAACTAACTTCGAAAGAATGTCAAATATAAACTTTGTTTTCCATTAAATTTTAATCGCTGAAAAAAAAAGGTTGACTCCCGATGATTTTCAGAATATTATCATTAAATTTAAGGGTAGTCATGAATTTTCAACCAATACAGAGATAATCGATGGAAGAATTATAGTCACGATTTTAGAATATTCACTTTGATCCGCAGCTTATTGATTTATCGCCCGTTCGCTCTCCATGAATATTGTGTTGTCTACATTCAGGCGTAAGTTGAATTAATTTCATAAAAGTTATATTTACTTCTAATTACTAATTATATTTTTGTAATTCCCCACTAGATAATAAATTTAGCGATAATAAAAATAAAAAATAAACCTTGACTTGTTTTATTTTTATTAAAATTGTTTTCGATAACAGAAAAACAACCAATAACAAAGTGAAATTAAATCATAATTTTTAATAAACGTAATTGGTTGAATTGTTTTCGACTTTGACCGCGATTTTCGGTATCTTTCCACATTATCAATCACGTAATAATAATAATCACTAAAATATGATAATCTTCATTTTAAATAATAGAAAATAAATAGATTCTAAATTATTTTATTCTATTTTGTTGAGTTTATTGTTTCATAATCGGCTATTTTCGAGCTAGAATCTGGGCGTTAATTATCTCGACACCGGCCCTGACTCTGGCTGAAACTTAATTTGTCCAAGATCTGCAATGTTTTCCTTCGATTTTTTCGCCACATAATAGCAAATGAATGTTTTGGAATTGTGCCAAATTTGAAAAAAGATTACAACGCAAAATGTATTGTTGCTGTATCACTACCGGGTTCTAATTTATTTATTATTATTATTTATTTATTTAATAAATAATATTTTTTTCCAAAAGAATTTCCAAAACAAAGAAAAACAAAAAGAAAGTGAAAAGAGACAACTAATTATCGTTAGAATAAGTGAAATAGTAATGACTAATAATTGTAGGCTATCTCTCTTATTTCAGTATGACCAACCGTATACAACCAAATCAGTTCACTAATTCACTAGAAAAGAGTCGGGTGAATAGTTCGGACGTGTTGATTGGTCGATTTTTGAACAAAAAAAAGGCCACTTCACCTAAGGGATTAGGGAGGGAAATTTTACTTGGTGACGTCATTAATTCCACGCTGGCTGTTGTGGCTGTAACATCATCGTGAAAATGTGTAACATCTTAATCAAATATTAGTTTTAATTAATAAATTTTGTCTAATTATTAAATAATAAAGAATTGGTTGTTCGTTTGAACGATTTTAGTGATGTTCAATTGGGATTTACCGCAATTACCGCCTGATGGGCGGTCCGATATGGACAACATGGACATTATGCTCAATTCTGACAACGAACTTATGGTTAGTTGAAAATTCGCTATTATTAAACTGAATTTCTGTATTTTATTAAAGAAAAATTTAGAAATTCTTAATTATCGAAATTCTTAGAGAATAATGTAAACTGAAATCATCTTGATACCGGTTATCATGATACGTTATCTACAAAATACCAAATAAATAATTAGTAAATGCTCTAGATTTTTCTTTAATAGACCAATTAAAATCGATAATTACAAGGATTGTTTAAAAATATTTCAATTATTGTTTGTAGAGTTCTGATTTCTTCGACACCATACGTTCTGTAGAAACCGGTATACAGAACGATTATTTCGACAATAATATGGAGGATTTCAATACATTGAGTGATAATGGTTCATTATTTGATGGAAATTTTTCACCGACAAGCGAAACAAGTGCCGAATCCCAAAATGAATCGTACGTGGCTTTTCTTAAATAAATACACACGTGATAAGCATATGGTTGATGCTTATCTGTTTTCAATATCTCAATTGATTCAAATTATCGTAAATTTAGAAAATTATCAATAGATACTTTTTAGTTGCAACGCCTGTAGATTATACAACCACATATTCGCGGTTTTTTAACAATTTTTGTTTTACGTTATTGTAGGATTTTTCCTGCAAGTACTCCTGATTCATCCGATGATGCATTATTTGATTTTTTGGGTAATCACAACAAAAATGTTTTTGAATTCAAATCAACTCCAGTTAAAGTAAATCAACAGAAAACCAGAAAAATTATTATACAAAACCCAATAAATAAAAAATTTATTGATAAACAATTAATAAATGCAAGTACGTATCGGTTTCTTCAATTAAAAACATTTGTTTAATTATTTAATTATATTTACAGCGCCTATCAATAAGAGTATGGCTAAAAAGATTGTTAAAGTACAACAATTAACAACATCTGATGGTAAACCAGTTATTTTACCTTATGGTTTGAAAAGTATTAAAATTGTTAATGCTAGTGATTTAAAAAATGATAAAATACAAGTAACACCAGTACAAACACAAAAAATACAACTACAGTCACAACTGCCACAAGCTCGAGTCCACCCCCAGCCACGTCAAAAAGGTAGTATTAAAATTATCCAAAAACTAGACGGCATTAATTTGATTAGTTAATTATTTATTTTATTGTAATATTTGTTAATTTATCTTTATTTAGATTTAAACTTGAAACATTTTTACAGCCGAAAAAGATGCAAACGTGCCAAAGCAAGAATTAACCGAAGTGAAATTAACAGCAGAAGAGAAACGTTTATTAGACAAAGAAGGTATACAATTACCAGCATATCATCCATTAACAAAACTAGAAGATCGTGAATTAAAACGTATACGTCGTAAAATAAGAAATAAGATATCAGCTCAAGATTCAAGAAAACGTAAGAAGGAATATGTTGATGGTTTAGAAGAGAGAGTTCGTCGTGGTTCTGAAGAAAATCGTAATTTGATACAACGTATTAAAGAATTACAAAAAACCAACAAAACTTTAATGGCACATATTGATAGATTACAAAGTTTAATATTTAAATCATCATCATCGAAAGCAACACCATCAACATGTCTTATGATCGTAATGTTATCGATATTATTAGTATCTTTGCCAAACTTAAAACTTAATCAAATGGTTAATAATGATTTAGCAGCAAATGATGCAGAACAGATGACAACAAGTAGGTCATTACTGTCAACAAATCCAATGGATGATGATAGTTTTAATATGGAAGAATTTTTCTTACCAAATAAAGATGAGGAAAATACAACAGGTGGATTTTTCAAAAAAACAGACGATACAGAACAAGAATTTGATACACAATTTGATGATTCAAATAATAATATTTTGAATACTTTTTACAGTAAACTAAAGAAATTATTTGAACAAAATACATTGGAAACTGTTTGTTCGGATTATGGTGGATTTATTAATAAAAATGGATTTATTGAACCAGATATTGATGATTATTTACCAGAACAACCGCCGATAAAACGAATGAAATTTGTCGATGAAAATAGTAATTCGCCTATAACAAATAGAATTATTTCTACAACAGTCAATACTAAAAACACAAGTCAGGACAAGTAAAAGTATACTTTCAAAAAAAAAATTCTATAATTTACTGCTTATTTTTTCCTCTTTGTTAATATTATATTATTATTATTATTATTAAGGATCAGTGCCTGGAGCAGTAATTCAGAATTTTATGGTGCTTCTTGTTTGATTCCTTATCTTTACTTCAAGGTGCTGCAAGTATAAATTTTAATATGGTTACAAATACATTGTCCCATTCTAAGTTCAAGGACTTTGTAAAATTTTAATCCGTCCTTATTTAAACAATAAGAATTGGACAATGTATTTGAATTTTTGTAGCAATACTTTATTATATTGTACCAGCAGAAAATATTGGATAGAAACATTACAGAATCATCTCTCTCCTTTCCGCAACCATTTTCTCACATGTGTTAGAAAGAGGTCGAGTAAATTAAAGCGGGGTACTGTTCCACCTTCTAATACTGATTTAACTCCATTGAACAGACGGAGATGAATGTCTACTGTTTCTCTTTAAGTTAAGTTGATGAGACAAGGATAGAAAGTGGAAACATAACCATTTTCCATAAGTTAGACAAGATAAATAAATACATGAGATGAAATGATGAAAGCGGGAGATAGATATACATACATATACTTTACTAATGTTTCTATCCAATTCCGCAGAGCTGTATATTTTGTTAGTATTCAAGTTTTTAATGCAGTAAAGATTCGGAATCGATGTTGGTAAACTGATTCAAATATTAGCATGTTTTTGTCGGAGATTTAAGTGATATATATATTTTTTTTGTAAGAGAAATATAGATTAGTATATTTTTGTTATTTAAATTTTAAAAAAGATGTTTATCGTTTCATACTATAACTGCATTCCAAATACAGTTTTTCACTATTTATGTGCAATTTTTTCTGTCATAATTGCTAGAATTTGTTCGTTTCTCTGTCCTTGAATTTGTATTAATAGATTTGCTAGTTCAAATAACAAATTGTTCTTTGGTCCTATTACTGTTATGTTACAATACAGAAAGTACTTTTTGTAATATCACAATACTAATAAAGATGTAATGGGGATTGTTTGGATTTGTCTTGAGCTACCCTTGAAATTGTACAATTCTAATGTTTATCTTGTTAAGTATCTCCAGATTTCTGTTTACCGATTTCTTAATTCGGAGTCTGTAAACAAAATTAAGATCTTCCGAGATTATATTGAACTTGAATTCAATTCTCGGTTGCTTTACGTTTACGGTTTATACTTCAACATAACGAGTACGTAATCAGCCTGACAATACAGAATCGAAGGTCAATATTGCACAATACGCCCAATTAGTTGACAAAGACCCGGGCTTTCACGCAACACATTTTTATGATTTATTACGGCCGATAAGATTAGTTACGAAACTATTGTAACTTTCCAAAATTAAAATTCAAATTAGGGGTGAACTTATTTCGTATGCACGGGGAGAACGTAAACTGTCCAATACAAAAACTGGATGATTTTTCTCTTTTTTTATTTGATTTCAACAATGTATACATCTTACAATAATTTTTAAAATGGTAGGAAGATAAAAATGGAATTAAATATTTTTACATCCAATAAATTTTTGTTTTTATGTACAAAAAAGTTGAAAATCTTGAGTTTGCCGAGTTTACATCACAAAAAGAAAAATCTTGTTTATATTTAATAGTTTATAACTATTTATAAATAGAAATTTAAAAAAAGAGGTGGAAGGAATAAGAAAACACGATATTCTAACATTATATATTTTCAGGAGGCACAAAAAAATTCTTTTCAAAAAAAAAAATTGACGGGCTGAAGCTATTTCAAATTTCTTTTATATTATAGCAGAAACTTGCACCCAGTTTACTGATTTGTTTTCATTTGAAATTCATATTTGTTGAATTAAAAAGCAGTCGATCAATTTTAATTGAGATCAACAACAAAGCAAATCACAACTTTACGTCGAAATTTCTTTTTTTTTTTAATCAGGTCCCCATATTGAACGTGATTATTCCATATATCCATTTAAAAGCAACAAAAATCAAACTGATTGACTTTAACGTTCAACATGCGAACATTTTTATATACAAAAAAAATTGACAATATTTAATAATCGTAATAATAATAATAATTATATGAACAAAATTAGCGACTATAAAAAAATAGGAATAATTTGGCGTATTTTTTTATAATTGCGTGTTGAAAATTATAATACGGCGAAAGGTGGATATTTACAACTTTTTTTTCATCATTAAATAATGAAATTTATAACCGTTTTTAATGATTTCGAATATTTATTAAATAATAACAGTAATAATAAATGAAGAACTCGGCCCTACTCGTAAAAAATCAACAACTCCTCTTCAATTAAATGATAAAAATAATGTTAAAATCTTGTTCACTAGAACACACACTACACTAGGTCAAAAAATATCCATATAATAATGATAACATTTGGTAAACAATAAATAGTGAAGATAAGATTATAAAATAATACGTAAATTCAAAATAATAATAATAATGATAATAAAAAGTACAGAACCGAGTAAGGCGTTACTATAAAACGTTCACAGATATGGTATGAATTTAAACTTACTTAAATTAAAGGCTAACCTAAATTAGCTATTAGTTAATAGTACAACGTAACAAGATGTTTTTTTTTTTAATTTTATTATAATTTAATATTATTTCCTTATTTTTTATCATTTTAATTTTGCTTATTTCGTTAATTAAGTGTAGCAGCACTGCTATGTCCACATGGTAATAATGTAAGATGTTGGTCTGTTTCGCTATATTGTAGTCATTTAGTACGTACACCTTTCTTCTTCTTTCGTTTAAAGAAACAACAGCACCTAGAACACAAAACCATAAGCCACCTTCACAACAAATTAAATCAATAAATATTTAATAAAATTTAATATTTATTATTAATGAAACTTACTTTGTTTCGTCAAGTAATTCAATTTCCTGAGGTTGTGTTATTGGTGTATTACTATGGCCAGCTGTTGGATCATCAGCATTTAATTCACCATTTGTCGAACTAACAACCTGTACAGAACCGTGACGATCAGCTGGTGTCAAATTACCCAATGTACTCTGTTTTGAAGCTTCAGGCCATGCATTTGCTTTACTAGTTGTCTACAGAAAAAAAAACGTACAGTTTTGTTATTTTGGATTAATTCAAATCAAACCAGTCTTAATAGATTAGTTTAGGGATTTTTTTTTCCTCATAAAAACAACCAAGAATAAAAATTATTACCTTTGTCATATGCCTTTCTCTATTAGGAGACATTACAGATTCATGAGTAGTAGTCTGCAGCGAACCTACAGGGGTACTCTGTAAAATTGATTTCACAAATTATTAACGATTGATAAGTAATAATAATAGTAATAATAAAGTAAAGTAGTGTAAATCTAAGAAGCCGCTAGCATACCGTTTCCGGTTACCTTAGCCGATTTAGTTTTGATAATATTTGATGGTGGTGCATTTCTCAGTTGTTGTAAAACATATAAATTTGGTGGCTGCATGCATTATAATTTAACAATCGAAACAAAAATTAAATTTTAACCAAACGTCGTTAATTTTTTGTTTGAAATTTTTTTTAAAAAAGAAAAACAAAACTCACCATCGTTTTACCAGTCCAGTCGAATTCATCATCATTCGGATAACCTTTGCGTTGATATAAATTTGTAAATAAACTTCTTAAATATTCATAATCTGGTGTTTCAAAAAAATCCAATCTACGAACATATCTAAGATAAGTTGCCATTTCTTCTGGATGTCCTTCACATAAAACTTCAATTGGTGTTGTACGTTTTGTATCACCAATTTTTTGATAACGTTCTTTAAGTGTATCAGCCTTAAGTCCTTGCCATGGTAATGAACCGCGTAAAAAATACATAAACATATGTCCTAATGCTTCTAAATCATCACGACGTGATTGTTCTTTACCCAAATGTGTATTTATTGACATATATCGTGCTGTACCAGTTAACGATTTATGCTCCCTATATGGTATATGTTTGTTTGTTTCCATTTCAACATACTCCTTCGCTAAACCAAAATCTATAAAAGAAAAACAATTTCAATAATAATTTTAATCAATATTATGAAAATTTTACCGATAATGTGAATAATTTTTTCACGTTTTGTACTAGTTCGACCGATGAGGAAGTTTTCGGGTTTAACATCTCGATAAATTAGGTGGCGACTATGTACATATTCAATCCTGTGCAACTGAATTTTTTTTATAAAATTAATTTTTTTCTTAAAAAAATGAGAAAACTTACAAGTTGTATCGCTATTTTTAGAACAGTCTTTAAAGAAAATTTACGATCGCATAAATCAAACAAATCTTCCAAACTAGGACCTAATAATTCCATAACAAGAGCGTTATATTTACCACAAGGACCGAAATAGTATACTTCAGGAATTCCCTCTAAAATAACAAAAATAATTAAAATTAATTTTATATTTTATTAATGAAAATTAATTAAATTTACCATGACTACCAAGAAATTTATAAAATCTATATTCCAAATGTAGCTGTGGTGCTTTTGATTTCATCGGTTCCATTTTAATGGCAACATGTTCATTATTGTATAGATTTTTACCTAACCGTAATTCACCAAAATTACCACAGCCAATTTTTTTACCAACGCGAAAATTTGGACCGACCATTAATACACCAGAACTCGAATTTGGTACATGCCTTGCTGTATGCGTTTCATTAGTACCTAACAAATTTTAATTAAATTAAGCATAATTAATGCAAATATGAAAAATAATAGTAATAATAATAATAACAAAACTGACCATGACGTTTAGAATTTTTCTTTTGATCTTGCTTATCCATGTTGATTCCTATAATAATAAATAATAAAAATTACATATACATACATATTAATTATAACAAACAAGTATGAACAAATCAAATAACATTAACATTATGAAATTAATAATTTCTGTCACGAATATGATAAATGTGAATCTTTTTTTCAACGTGACTATTTATTGATTCGAGTATCGAATTTATTTTTATTACAAATTAATAAAATAAAATTACAAATCTACAATACTTTTTCGATTAAATACGTCACAAATAGCGAATAATTCAATAATAATGTGACGTCATTGTTACGTATTTAAAAGGGTCATTTTCAACATCGACACTCGCCCACATATTCCCCCAACAAGAATTTTCACTTAAAATAGCCACAAAATACAAATAAAAATGAAGGAAAATGAAAACAAAATAAGAAAAAAACAGGCACACGTTTAATTTTAATTTCATCAAAATATTAAATTTTCGCAAATCATCTTGTGTATGTATGTGTGTTTGTTATTATCTTATTATTCAAAATTTTGAGATTTTTCGATAAAATCTTATCAATTCTATACAATTAAAATCAAGTTTTTTCGGGTAGAAGAAAAAAATTAATTTAAGGTTAACACAATATTGATCTAATCAAGCCATGCGAACCGTTTTTACCAAGGTTACAATGTCTAAAATCAGATTTATAGGTAGATTTCATTGGGGGCTTCTTATTGTTGAGGGTTTTTAACAAGGGAAACCTTACTATTTTCCTTTATTGTATTTTTTTTTTCTCCATTATTGTGTTCCTCTGATCTTTCAGTATTCTATTTGTTACAAATAAAATACGTTTATTTGAAAGGTATATTTACCTATGATAAAAGCGAAGGTCGTAAGACTTTTTAATTGAAATAAAGGCATCTTGAATATAATCATCAAATAGACATCAATATCAAACGAAATTAATATAATTTAATCGGTTATTTATCAAAACAAATATGATTAGTTATAAAATAACAATAATAATGAAAATTAGTGATAACATGGATAAACAGTACAAACTATAAATCGATAAGTTTCTGTGGTGGAATCAATTCTTGTAAATAAAATAATAGACAAGTCTCTATTGGTTGGTATAGTCTATAATAAAATATGTACCTAATCATAATATCATAGTTGAAATTATTTTCTATTCGAAATTTACAAAAAAAAAATTAGCCAAAAAGAGAATAATTGATTTATTGTGGTCAAGGTGGTAATTTATAGTTTCTGCGTGTATGCGTATTTAACCCCCATCAAATATAACCAAAACTAATGGTAAATAAACAAGAAATAGGTAAAAAATTGAGAAATATCCAACGAAGGCTAACAATATATTTTTATTTTTATTAATTTTACCAACAATAGAGAAATTAATTGATTTTGTTTTTCGAATTTTATTTTAAATTAAACTGACCCAATTTTCTCTATTTATATAAAAATGTTTAATAATACATTTATAAAGAAATATTGGTAATTTATGCAATTTTTTTCTAAATAAAATCGAAGATTATCCACAAAATTTATTTTGATAAACAATTTGTTTTCTAGTTTAAACAAAGAAATATCCCCTTCTCGACATTTCCTCCATATTAATTAACTATTTGAGGAAAGCAGTTAACGAAAAAAATTATTTATTATTCAATACAATAATACAAATGATTCATTGTTTAAAAGAGTATTAATTAAAAAACCATTGTCGTCCTTGTATATTTACTTGGAAAATCATAAAATTACAGGAAGGAAGAGAATTAATTGTTTCTACTAATAATTTTGTTTTTTATTTTTGTATTTTAAAAGGGGTAGTTTTAGAACTTTTCTTGATGCCAATGACCTCCACCCTATTTGTATAGTTTTATAGAATGTGGAAATGTTATAATCCCCAGTTAATCGATTCCTATTCCCTGTTACGCATCCAGAAACTGAGAGAGTCTTGTCCTACATTTATATTTGATACGCATCTAATTGTTTGTACTTGTATTAAAATCGATCTTTGTTATACATATTTATTTAATTACCCACTATAATTCGATAAATATCGGTTTACTATAAATGTAATACAATGGAAACTAAAAAAAAATCCTCTTCTAATTAAATAACAAATTCTAATATTATCAATTAGTCCGATGACCAAAAATTTTGTATACATTTATAGTTAATAAGTTTCTAAATAGCTTTCTAACTGCATTATTGACTATTTTGCTAAAATAAATAAAAATACTAATAACTCTAAACAATTACTAAAAATAAACATCATAAATTTTTAAGGCGACATAAACTACTAAAAGTATACCCTTTCTATTTTGACTTGAACGGCTTAACTTCACGCACGAAGGAAATAAACAATAAATTTGCGATTAATTTAGCATCTGCCAATATAAACTGTTTATTAATGCTAAATTGAATACACAACTACTCCATAAATTAAGAAAGACTAATTTGACAATGCCATAAACGCAAAATACAATACGCAAATCAATGCAAAAATACAAAGGACCATTATAGATTTTAAGCTACTATATATACCGTCCTGGCAGCTGAAACTGAAAGCACCGGAAAAATACCTGTTTTTTTTTTACTTTGCCGGTATCAATAAAATATACAAAAATTTACATTTGATTCATTTAAATACGTTTAGCCTTATAATGATGGAATAAAATCACACTACTGGAATTTTAAGAGTTCAAAGTTCCGGATGTAGAAGCCGACAACGGTAATTGCAAAAATAACTTTCTTATTCTCTACAGATCGTCTATATGAATTTCAAGGTTATATTTTATAAAAATTAAAGTCTTACAAAATTGCTTACTCATTAATTTTAAATCCTGTTCTGGAACTCAGGTAGTGAACTTTCTATTTCATTGTAAATTTTCGTCTTGTTCCTCACTAAAATTTGATTAATTAACACAAAATTTTTAGCTCAATTATATTATTCAGCTCCAGGTATTGGCTGTAGGAAATTTGAATCAGTTTACTGATTCAAATTTCCTACAGCCTCTACTAGATTTGTAAAATTTGAATAATTACAGACGACTAAAAACTATAAAAGAATCAGAGATCAAATCCTCTAGTCTAGGGTACTAGCTACATTTTATGGTGAATTTTCAAATCTTTGCAACTTTAATAAGTAATTATAACGATCATAAATTGTAATAATAAAACTTAAATTGATTGGTATCGAAAAAGACATTTAATACTCAATGCAGCTATTATGTGACTTAAAATATACACTGTTGCCAATATTAACAATTTTGCAATACAGTTCTACCCGTTTCTAAGTCCATGTTCAACAACCGTATCAAATTTTATATTATTAGTCCAACTGCCATTTATTCCTGAAATAAACCCTAAGACCTTACAATATTCCCCATGCCTGAATTGACTATTTGCCAAATTTGTTGAATTGGGTCAATACATTATAAATATTGAAGAACTGTACCCGAAATTATACAAATTTAGCCAATACACTAAAATTTGTAACGATATGGAAAAAAAAACGATATTGCCGAATTAGCGTTATAATAATAAATTTGCAATTACCGTTGTCCGAACTATACCTTCTCGAATAACTGTAAAATGAATAAATAGCAAAAATATTATTTTACTGGTTCTTATATTTTTTTGTTTGATTAGAAATTAATTATATTATTTGACAATAAATTAAATTTGCATTAATTTAAAATCTATAATAATCCTTTGTTATTCTATAATAAAAACCGATAACCCCAACTAAAATACAAGAAAAACCATTAAATATCACAGTATTATCATTATGTGATTAGTTTTACAGTCGAATAATTATTGTACAACTGAATTAAATGAAATTTGTTTGTGTGGTTAATCGAACAATAATGCACCTATAAATTTGATAATAACGGTAAATTCTGTCTATATTTTAAGCCACATTAGGGTGGTGATATTAGTGGCCGATAAGAAAACGATTAAAGCCCTAAATAAGAATCCCTTAGAATGATTCAGAAGCCTTTTTATTGATAATATTATTACCGATAAGAAAATAATCGGTTTGATTGTAAAGCTTTTATTATTTTTAAATAAAAACGATTAATACAATATAAATATAATTTTATTGCTATATTTTACTAGTTTTTATGTATCACATTTAATATTTGAAAAGCAATTATTGAAAGATAGATATCTGTATTGATAAGCGATTATAGATAGATTTCATGAATAATTCTCAACGTTTATATAACGCGTTCGCTGATTGAAATATTTATTAAAACAAAAAAAAGGTATTCTTTGTTTCTTGTAGGAACTGGTCGAAAACAAGTAATGACAGGTGGGCGCCATTATTGTAAATATGGCCACAAATTTTGTAACATAACCCAACTTTTTTTTCGTTCCTATATACATAGTGTGCACATGAAAATTTCTAATGAACAGATTTTACTATTACTATTCTCAAAAATAGTAAAAACAAAAACAATCTCACCTTGACTGTGTTCTTTTATTGATCAAACGAAAAATAATTAGTACATAAGGTTGTTTTTCCTCTTGTCTTCCTTGTTCCTTTTCCCAATTATCTTCACTGATATTGTTATTGTTGGTTGTAATAATTGATGGTGAAATGCACTATTTTCCTCATAAAATCATTTCAGTCATTTGAGTAAAATTATCACATTATGTTAGTATCACAGTATATTACACAGATGATAAGATTTTTTTTGAGTTTTCAGAGCAAAATTTTTGTTATATTCCTAATTTATAAATTAACAATAATAGACAGGTTCTGGTTGCACAATAACACGTAAATTTATTGCTTTATTGCCGATATCTAATTGATAATCGATGATAAATCGGCTAAATTTATTCCAATAGGGTTGATATTAATCGAAAAATACCATTTCAATTATAACTAGTTAGGTCTGCAAACGGCAAAACGCCATATTACTGACTCAGACCCGGTCAACGTCATTTCGAACTGTCTACTTACAATAAACACTATTATTTAAAACAAAAAACACAAATCTACGGTTATATTAATACAATAAAATATTAATTAATCGATTCCTTAATTAATTCTAATTATCTATAAACTAAGAATTCAACATTTTTCACGCACTCTTCTAATAGATGAAGAGTGTGCCATACCATTGACTTCGGGTCAGTTATTTTGCACGCATGCGTTATTACTGTTTCCGATATGGCAGTAGCGTACATGATATTAATACGAAAATATCAAAATCAAATCAAATCTACACCGTTCTAGGATTAATAAATAATTAAAAATATATAAAATAAACCTAATTTCATTCAAAATATCATCTAAATCATTACCAGATTCTTAATTAAGTAAATTTAAAACATTCCCCACCCTGTTAACGAGGCGTGGTGAATCATATGTTCCATCACCATAGCAACAGACTATGCTGAAATTTTCAAAAATTACCGCCATCACTCTTTGATAATCACAAAATTATTCTAATATTTGTAAAATTATTAACAAAACAATTATAATTAAAATCAATATTCATTACTTGATTATTTCAGATTAATAATGCAAAATTTCTTGAAAAAAATTACAAATTACCACATTTATTATATTGAACATATTGTAATTCCAATATATCTAAACATTTATCAAATTAGTTACCGAATAATCAATTTATTTTATTATTGTGTTTTTTATGAAAAATTGATAAAAATTAGAATTATTAAAATTATTACCACTATTGCCATCTGTTATCGATAATATAAACAAAATCAATTAAATTTGGTATTTATTTGCATAATAACAAATAGTTATTACAAATACTTGATAATAGTACAAATTAATTAAGATTAATTACGAATTAATAAGTTGCAACAATTTCTAATTTTCGAATTTTAATAACAATCAAAAGGTCAAAGACCTCAATGTTATTATAAACACTTGCGACATCTACCTAATTGATACAAAAACTCTTACATAAAGTCTTATAGATTTCTTTCATGAACGAACCAGTTTTATCTATTAACCACTAGAGAACGCTAGTATTAATTCGATAGTATAATTGTTTTGAAATTTGTATAATAGCAACAATTAGAAATTATAATTAAAAACAAAATATTAATTCGTTCTTTATTTGAATAATAATTGTTAATTTTATAAAAGAATATGACTCGGGGGCTAATTAGAAGATTTAATTAAAAATGTTCTAATTGTTGTTTCAGAGATGATTTAATTAAATGTTTATACAGAAATGTTTTTCATAGCTTATCTGACGAACCGTTTCTTAGAAATTTAATTCATTACTTTCATTTTTCACGAAAAATCTCCATAAATTTAACATTTCAAGACGATAGTAAGTTGAATGGAATGTAGACTGTAAGTTAAATTTATTTTCATGATTTTATGAAGAGTATTGAATGGAAACAGGAGCGTATTCACATGGTTTCGGGCCCTGAAATCAGTTTTAAGTAGGCACCCCTTAGGGGTAAAATTCTTCTAAAAAAGCTCATTTAATGCAATTCAGACGACTTAACTTTAAGTGGTCTATTTTAGTTTGTGGAATCTGGTTGGATAATTTATTTTGTTCGTAATTTTATAGTTTTTGATCGAAAATCTAGTTGATGTTTCTAAATGTTGTTGAAATCTCGTTTCGTTGAAGATATCGTAGCGACTTGAAAAAAAAATAGAATTTATTTCTGCATGCGAATTTTAAGCGTGTATTTAGTTAGGTGAAATGCGGTGAATATTTGTCTGTGTGTTGTGTATATGTGGATGAAAGCTGTGCTTTGGTGTATTCAATTTGAAGCTTTCACAATAGACAATCTCTCTAAAGCGGTCGGTCGATTCGCTGGATGATGCGATGATGATACCATTTCAAGAGGCATTATCGTCGAGATCCCGCTGTCGTACTTTGGAGCACTTCACTTGTGATTTTACATCAATATACAACCATTGCCATTACTAATAGTTGCATCATCTTCCTTACTAGTTATACAGTTTTCAATGCCATTAGGGCACTGTTTGAATAGCAACAATAGAATTTCCATTATCAAGGAATTCCATTATGTACAAAACATGTATACGTATTTTATTTGTTGATTATATTTTTTTTATAAATTTCGTTAATATCAAAGTTTCGGATGTTGTAGAAGGAAGTTTGGGGAGTGTATATAGCAAAATATCCCATCTATATCGGTGGCCAGACTGGGCACTAGAGGTCCCTGGAGGAAACTACTCCACTTTATCTCCCAATGTTTTATGTTTCAGTTGACAGCAGATAAAAATATTCGAGTGACGGATAGCCTGGAATTGCCGGGAAAAAGCACTTTTTTATTCTACGACTATCTTTTTAATAAACAACTATTAGTTAGGAGGCTGCCGTTTTTTTTTCAGAGGATCTGTATGATAGATTTTGAGGGTCTTGAAATATTACCACGATCCCATAAAACAGGGAAATACATTTTCAACGAAACAAAAAAAAAAACACAAATATATATTTACATATGGGAAAATGGACCGTTTACAGTTCAATCTGGATATACAAAAGGAAAATTATGAAATTTTTGTTTTGCGTAGGTGAATATATTATAAATCATTTAACTTAATACAGTGTGTTTCAAATCAGCTAGTAAACACATTTACAACTTGTTTATTTTGTTCATAAACACTGGTTCAGACAAGATAAATAACACGCTATAAATCAAAAAAATAATTGTTTTAAGTAAAGACAACTGAAGGTAATAAATAATTGCAGGTTGAATATCTTATTTGCAACAGTATTCATATGTCTTATTCATTCTATTGTGCGATTTAGCCAACACAAAGAACAATACAGTACATACAGTCTGTTGCTGGAATAAAATCTGTAATCGTGGGCACAGGTTTGGACCAAAATAAGCACTCTAACGATTTACAAAAGTTCAAATGTATACGCTGTCATCTACGACTTGGTCGACTTAACTAAGAGAGAGAGAGTGACATTATGTCTTGGCGCATGCGCATGTTTGAGATACGTTACATCTATCGTCTTTTGGAATTTTCGTTGAAGAGCTACGGTGTACATTTAATTAAGGAATGGGGTGTGTACACGTTATTAACCCTCCTTTGCTTATTATACAACCAAACAGCTATGTTGTCGTCAACCTATCATCTGTAGGATACGATTACAAACCCGGCGGCCTGCAAGGGTATCCTGTTTGCTGAAACTCTAGACCATAGTTAATGAGACCGATGGTTAAACATGTTTTTCAATGCAGTGAAACTTCAATGGAGTCCATAATATCAAAAGCATTGCTTTCAATACGAAAAGCTCGTTTGATCTTAATACGTATATGAAATAGTCGCTCAAATGAAAACTTGTACACTTTTATAATGTTTTTCAAGTTGGTAATGTAGATCTTAAAATTCATGTTCGACTACTTTTAATCTTATATTTTACATTTTATATATTAGAAACTTGACAGGTAATATTATACTGTTGAAAACTTGGTATATTAAAAAATAGTTGTCGACTAAATTAAATATTTATCAAATAACTACTGTTAACAATAGATTTTCAATTTTTGAGAGTAGACTTTTTTAAAAAAAAATGCCATTGTATAGTGTGGCACAAATCAATTTCGTGATAGTGGTACACTAAATTGTGAAGTAAATCGTAAAATGAAATCGTCTGGAAATTATAAATAGCTTAATTTCGTGTGCCACAATAAAAAATAAAATAAATAGAAATTGTTTAGTTGTATTTATCCATAATGATTGTTAACATTGTTATTAAAAAATAATAGGAAAATTGATCGAAATTATGCTAAAATTATCGTATAAATGTTCGGTAATTGTTATCGAATGTAATAATAGTCGGGGAACAGTCCTGAAAACCATCACTTGTAACAATTTAAATCCTATGATTAAGGACAAGCTTTCTGTAAGTGAGTACGATTGTCGAACAGGGATGTTGGAGCTTATGGTCTTAAACAAGCTCCCGAACAGCCGCTATTAATTCACCGATTTGATTTATGCCCGCACACCTATGAAATATTATCCTATAAATTATTGCCATCACTTCAACCTGCACACTAACACAAACACACATACACATGTGGACCAGATTTTCTAACCCTTCAATGAACACAAACAAAAACGGATCTAACCATTTTTTTCCTTCTCAATCTCTTTGTATTCTAATGATGCTTTTGAAGTGCCATTACGGCACGTGTTATAATTGTTATTATTATTTTTTTTACTTCAAATTTTTCAATATTGAATTGTAGAGAAAGCATTAGATGTGGCATTGAATGGACCCAAACAAACATTACCCTTGTTATGACGTAATCGTTCGGGTTGTAAGCAAGTGTAGTTGTGTTGCTGCCCTAGAAGTGATGTTGTAAACTCTAATAACACGCACATGTTGCCGCTATTAGTGGTAATTAGTAATCAGTGACAAGTTTAGTGCGTGTCTCAAGACCCAACAAAGGACTACGTTCGCTTACTCAATTGATCATGAATACAATCACTATCTAAGATATAGAATCTGTTTGATGCTTGTTGATTTTCGATGTATATAGTATAAAGTTGGCAATTGTGGAATATCATTTTATTTTTTGCTAATATGTTTTAAAAACTATATCGATTTATAAGACACTCAGCTTCCTTAAGTGTCTTTTAACATATTCTAGATAACCAAAATTAATCAACGTTTCTCTAAAAAATGATAGGGTAATGTGGAATAGTGCGGATGTTAAACATGGAATACACTAAAATATTCATATTATGATACAGGACCGGATTTTGCGGCAAGTTTTGGGGCAGAGAAGTCACAATGCGAACTATGTGAAAGTTGAGCGCACACGCAGAAGTGGTGTTTTTGCAATGAATTCTCTTGAACTCCTATTATCTTAGACCTGAACTAGTGATGAGCCAGTTTGGTTAATAATCAGCTATGAAAGCGCAGGATACCGGCGATAAGGATGATGTTAGTGCCAGGCGATGAAGGCTCTTGCTCCTCCAGGGGATGCACAAGATGATATAAAAATACACAAGTTCGCAAAAGTCTTAAATTAGCACGATTTTCGTATTATAACGATTCTACACACTTCCACTCACCTTTAAAAAAATTACACTTTTCAAAATGCTCAATTAAAATCAAAATTTAAAATTAAAATGACCTCTTTAAAAATTCTAAAGTGCATTTTTACTAAGGATCTAGATAATTTGTTGTTAAAGACAATGAATTTACATGGGTTTTTAAAAGATAGGACCTATGGTTTTATTCGTAAAGGGCCTATTTCCCAATTACCGCCATTACTCCACAATTTTCAATTTAACGATCTTTTGGTTTCTTTTTATTCGATTTTTTAATTTAACTTTTTTTACAATGTGAGAACTAATTGTGCATGAAGAATGAAAGTAAGAGGCAATGAAAGAGATGAGGGGTAGGAATTTACGAATGAGTTTCTTGTTAAGTTCAGATTGCTTTGATTGTGATTGCATAGAGAGCAAGTGGCTGATGCGAAATGAACTAAATAAATATGACGGTGTTTCGATAACGATGCCATTTCGTCTCAGGAGACCGATCCATCGTGGACGGTCCATTGGGACTAACCCAAATCAATTACGCCGTCGAATAATTAGAATATGCACGTTCGCATATGGATATTTTGTTGGAACCGTCACAAAAGCCATGTCTTAGTTAGGGGAATTGAAACGAATATTTCAACTGTAATGGTTTGTTAAATCGATTTTACTGTTAGTTTCTTTTTGGTTTTTTGGTTGCAGTTTATTTTAGAGGGTTAAAGATGAGAAATTCGCTCTTATAGAGTTTTCAGTGTATAAGTGTGTTGAAACTGGTATGTATGTCGGTTGAATTAGTGGTAGATTTGGCCGGTGGGGTTGGTGTAGGATCAGATATGCAGATTCTTGCCGTTATCGGTGTCTAGGAACAAATGGGTAGCTATCAGGTCTGGGGCTATCGTATTCTAGCAATGTATAAAGCTTAAGTCACAGTTTGTATCCGGAGAATGTTAACACCGGTTTAATCTGACAACTCTAGGTTTCGATTTACGTTTGGATGACTAAAACAGGACTATCCAGGACTAGAAAATGTTGATTTTTTTTTTACATTACATGTCCTATAGAATAAATACAGGTGCTTGCGTGTATGTTACACTCGACTGACGACCATCTGAGTTGAAAATGTTCTGATTTAACAATGTTTCACCCCTTCAGAGTCATGGAACGTTGCTCTTCATTGTCCCGTTTCCGTTTATATGCCAGTTAAAACATTGTTAATGTTGACCGACGGAAATCACTGGGACGGCTGACGAAAACAACCACCGCAATCTGTGTGATTTGTTTAATAGACAGTCTGATCAAAGACCTGCCATTATCTTTCTGGTTATTGTTTATTTCGGCCGTTACAATAAAAACCATGTGAACAGTATAGACAATTACGACCCATGGACAATCGCGACTATAACGTTTATAACAACAATAATAATAAAAAAAAACCCGCCCCTAATACCACCTGCCTAAATCTACCCCTGGACATATGCACTGATTTCTGACAAATCAAGTATATCAACTCATTGTAATCCATCTCATCGACCAATATAAAAAAAGTCGTTATTTTCCATCCAATAAACAATTATTATACCAACATCATATTAGATAAATTGTACTATATCTTCGAACAACAAATACTTATTTATATTTCTTCGAAATATAGATTTCAGGAATTTTTCATCAATCAACAATTTCTTGCTTTTAATCTTGAAAGCCCCAAATCGTTCTCTTTTATTTTTTTCTACGCTTATCAACAATTCTGTTATCGTTCAACTATTAATCATATTTTTTGTTTCGTTCAACGATATCTTGAAAGACTGATAAGAATTTAACAACTACCTAATTATTTATTTTTAATGTTCTTAAAAAAAATCAATTTTAAATATTAAAATTTGAACGAATTGCAATTAAAGAAAATGTTTAGTTTTAGATGTACATATATTTAACCCCCTCCAACAACCCCAAAAAAACAATTCGAGATGAGTTATGAGATTTATGAGGGTAAATGTGTGGCCACGGTATTCCTGAGTTAATCGTAAGGGTGACAGTGGTTCACTTCATCCCTCTACTATTATTACAACAACAACAAAAAAATAATAAATGAAATAAAACAAAGAAATGTAGGTTTCTAGAGTCACCGTTGTTTTTAATCGATAGTAATTAGAGTGAGATGACATCCTAAGTAATCTATTGATTATTATTATCATAACGATAAGGTGCAAGAAGTCAACTTTATCGCACGTTCGAGTAATTTTGGTTGAATTTACGTAAGACGTTTTTTGATAGTTGGAGCGTTTTCGTTTGTGTCAGTGGAATTGTTTTCTTCTAGTTTTTTAGTCTGATTTAATTTGGGAAATGGACTAGCAAGTGACACTATAAGCACGAATGGAATATAAGCTGGTAACGTGACGACTGGCCTATCTGAAAGCTTTTTCTATCGTCATTTATTAAATGGTTTTACGTAACAGAAACTTATAGACGACTGGAATAGAATAGAAGAAACAAACATAAAAAGATGTATATTTTAGATGTTTTTATGTCATTTAAAGACGTTATACAGGGTGTCCCGTAAGTCGCGCATTTCCTGCTAAGGAGCAGAGAAGGAATGAAATTCTAAGGTGAAAATTCCTATACCATTTTTTTATCTAACGCACACATAATTAGTTATTAATTAAATCATATAACCAATCAGCTGCTCGATATAGCGATAAAAAGAGAGAAGGAAAGAGTCTTGACGATAGGACCAGTTAGCAGGTTGGCGCGAGAACCGTTCAAAGTAAGAGAGCCACCTGATTGGCTACTTGATTTAATTAATATCTAATTACCTGTACGTCAGATGAAAAAATGCTACAGGACTTTTCATCTTAGAATTTCACCCCCTATCTGCCCTTTAGCAGGAAATGCGTGATTTACGGGACATCCTGTATATATATATATATATATATATAAAATGAGACCAACTATTCGCAATGTGGCCATAATCTGTTTTGGTAAGTGTACAGGGAATCAGATGTTACGAGTTAATCGTATGGAAATTAAATATCTAAGTAATATCCGACCGGTTGAAATGGAAACGAGATAAAAATATCATCATTTCTATTCGGGGCCACTATTGGTTCAATATTGCGTTCAATTTTTCTTACCAATAAACATGACTGACGTTTAGACATATACGATTGAATCATATTCACAACTACACGGAAATCTCCGGGGGGCTAGTTGTTAAGAAAAAAATAAATAAAATTTCCTGAAAAAATCCATCAAATGAATTTATTGAATCGGATTACTATATTATACTGTGTGGTAAAATTCGATGATATTTCCCATGTGTGATAGTGGCCTTTAACGCGATCAATACTGTGATTAATCGAATCAGCATTGCTCGTCTTGATTAAGAAATTGGAATGAATTTTGAATGGGATTGGGGTTGTGTTGTCTGTAGTAGTAGTAGTAATAGTAATAGTAGTAATAGTAGTAGACTGTTGAAGGGTAGAGGGTGGAGGTAATAGTCTCCCCCATGTGTGGTCTGGTGTTGTCGACTGTCGACTATGTTGGTTTGTTAGTGGTCACGAGTAATTTAAGGGAATTGAATGGCTTTTGCTACACTACAATACAATCACTTTCCCTTTTCGAAAATAGATAATTTTTATTTTTGTTATTACTATTTTTATTAAAAAGTATATTGATTTATTAGTAAAGAATCAACAATATTCGATTTATGTTAAATATAGACCATAATCTAAAGAACGATGTCGCGAGGCCAGATTTAAAGGCAACAACCCCCATCTTTTATGACATAGAATATAAAATAATAGCATCTTTGTGGCATTTTCTAAAAACACAAAAATACATTTACCGAAACTATATTCGTTTCGCGTCATTTATTTTATGAAATAGCTTTAAAAAATGAGATTTAGGCCCTCTATATCCGCCGTAAGTACTTTCAAAAACATGTGTCTGTTAAGGGTAGAAAATACAAACATAAATATCGAAATTTCAGGCAAATAAAATTAAAATAGAAGAAATTATTAAAATATAATACAACAACAGGATCTGCAGTGTTGTGGATTATAGTCGGGATCATTTACAGGTCAGACCTGGGACTCAATCATTAGCATTGAGCAATAATCTGAGTGATCCTGTGCAGATCATTGAAAGGATTGAGATCGAAATTCGCCACGCCCCCGCAACTCGACCACTCCCTAAACGAAGTGAATGCCACTCACTAAACGGGAGCTTTATTTATCCTGCTGTTCCTGCTATTCCAGCAACAGCCGTTCAATCGTGACAACTAACGACAAAACGTAAAGATTACCTACTACTTAAATCAACGATTTTGCCCAACCAATTCAGTGACTGGATTAGTTTATTTATCATTCCAGTAAATTCCAAAGAACGTTCGTAACAATTTTATTTTACTTTTCATCATCTACTTGAATCTATGATAGAATAGGAAAAAAATCAATCTTCCCTTAGCTACTAATTAAAAAAGCCAGTGTTTGTGGGGAGAATCAGGAACTAAACAAATCCATCATGTTTTGGATGGTTTTTTTCCGGTTTGTTTCGTGTCGAAAAAACAATCACGTAGAATTTAGATAAAATTAGCTTAAATCTCCGAAATAAACACATCAGTTGTGTCTTTCAGTTTCAGTCTTGTATTTGTTGTATAGTGTTGACATTATTGGCAATGTTGTTTGTTAGATTATAGTCGCCACCCTTACTATATTTTAAAAATAAGCTGGCAAACAATTGAAATTTCTGCTAAATTAAGAGAATGTTACATTTTACATCTGGAACGTTGTTGGAAACAGGACAAAAACCATTGTGGGTTACTTTTTTTTTATTATTTGACAAATGTTCAGAGGGTAGTGTAGACAGTACTGTTAGAATATAACAGTTGAATTTAAAAATAGTTCAGTTCGTTAGACATAAATAAAAAATTCGTATTTTATATAACTTACCCTTGTGTCTTTTATTATAATTTCAGAACAATAATTAATTTCTTAAGCATCATCAAAAAGAAATTAAAACAGTTATAAAGTCATAACGAAAAATTATTGTACGCATTGAGGGTAGGTATGTTTTTTCTTTATCACCACCAATTTCCATTTTAATTACCAAATTACAATCTTAACGTTTTTCTATTAGTATGGTAATCTTAAAAGTACACGAAAACAGAACAATTATCGATTTACGACTTTTTGCCAAATAAGTCCCATCTTTATCAGGAAATTTCAGATCTCTCCCTTGAAATTAAGACAACCTGGATAATTTATATGCAAAAATAGACTCATGATTTTATTTTTAACACAACTACAGTGTCCGCTACTTAATTTGACTATATTTGTTCGTTAATTCTGGAATGACAATTGTAAAAGAAGCTAGATTTGAAATATTGAATTAATGAAGTTTTCGCGTTCAACCCTTTGTTATATTTAAATACATACGATTAGAAATCCGGTTTTATTTTGAGCTTTAATTTAGTTAATGCAACAAGTGAAGAAGGGTTGTTAAGGTATTATTATCATTATTACTATTATTATATACAGACTAGAATATCATATCAAACGATATTTAATATTTGGAGTACCGAAAAAAGAGGAGCTAGAAGACAAAGTAATATAAGGAGTCAGATATTAATGAGGGATGACTAGATTACGTTGGTTAACGATAAAATTGTGAAATTTGGCGTCCCCTTGTCTTGATGTCATCGTTCACTGTTTTCCTGTACAACGTTGTGTACATTATCTCGATATAAATTACCCAGCTTTAATTACTAACAACGAAGATGGAGATGGTATATATATATATATATATATATATATATATATATATATATATATATATATATATATATATATAAGAAGACGGTCTTGTTTAATTAGGTACACTGAGAATCAAATTATAAATCATACAGTTGTCGGCACGACTCATAAAACCTGTACACTTATTTTGTGTTTACACTGTATTCGCGTTTTGTTTGTATGTAGATAGTTTCAATATAATTATTATTATTATTTTTTTCATATTTATAAAGGGTAGCCTCCCCATTATTATATTTCCCATAAATGTCCGACTTTTTATTGGTTAATAAATAATTTGCAACAATATTGCGAGTCAATTTTAAATGTCATTAATTTACTATTAGTTATGACCATGTTTATGTATTCTATATACCATTTTTTTTTCTTATTTTACACGAAAATATTTGAATTTTTGATTGATTTTATTTATAAAGGAAATTTCAACTAAACGTACGTATCCGGCAAATAATTTCGTTAACTAGATATACATAAGGGGTTCCTCATGAATAAATGTATAAATCTAAACCCTGTTATGTTGAAATAAAAAATTTTATGGTAATATGATTGCTGAATATGTTTTATAAATGAAACATTTTTGAGGCGATTTTTTGGATAAAATACCAATTTACATAATTTTATTGTAACGTAAAATCGGGATATCAGTTCTAATAAATATTTTAAAATTCAAAAAAATACCATTGGAAGATCACCGAAAATACTCAACAACGTTTTGTTTTATTATCAACATTATTATTTTATTTTATGGTGTTTATAGAATTTTAAAATGTGCCCTAAATTTAATAAAACTAAAACAAAATAAATGTAGAATATTTTATAATAAAGAACAAGTTCTTAATTTTTTCGTTAAATTAATTTAGGGACGATTTCACCAACTTCAGTTAAGCCTAATGAACAGTTAGAAACAAACGTTGCTATGATTATAAAAATTGTTTCTATGATTTATTTGTTCGTTAAAATTTAACAGGCGTTGGTGAAATTGACCCTTAGAACACTAGAACTTGAGTTTGTGCAAAATTACGGGATTTCAGTCTTTTTGACATATGTATAAAGAAATTAGAAATAAACAGAGAATTTTTTAATTTGAATCAAATCTAGAAATGTGATTTCGTGAGAGAATCTATAGATTTATACCCGGCTGTTCTTCGCACACTTTTTCCTCATTTATAAACTGATCTGATGTGGAAAATGGCAGTAGCAAAAATCGTCCAAAGATATAGTTGTTCTTCACAAGTCTAGGTGTTAATAAGAATTTGAATTTATGAATAACTGTCGGATTTTTGGGAAGTTTCAACAATTATTCTCACAAATAACGAAATTAACATATGAAACAAGTTTATCAATAAAAGAAATTTTCTTTTCTTAATAACACCTGAAAACAAGCACGTCTTCAGTTTCTATCCATAGGAGAGTAATTTCCCAAAAATGCTGGAGTGTGATATAATTTAATATTTTAGATGTATTATAACAGCGTTAGGGAACGAAAAGTGAAGCATATCAAGGATATCAAGTGACTTTATCTTTTGAGTTTTAGTGATAAATGGAGTCTCATGATATCCTAAAAAATTAGTGTAATAATTAATAATTATAGACTTATAACAGATATAGAGAAAAACTATCAAACGAGTAAGTACATTTAATATTGAGTATTGAGGTGGAGGATCTACCCCATTTTTGCCCTTGGCTCCGTGACTATTTTTGGAAACTAGAAATTCTCATTTCAAATTGAACTAAAGATAATTTTTATAAATCACTCGGAATGGAGCTTAAGCTTTTTAATTCTAGAAAAACTACCAAATAAGTAACTAAACTTATTATTGAAAAGTTCGTCAAAGGAGGGGGATAATTTACCCCATTACTTCCCTTGGGTATGCTATTGTCTAAAAAAGGTTTAATTCCTTTTAGTAACTAGAAATCCTTGTAGTATGTTTTGACTTTAGTGAAGCTTACTGATTTCAAATTGAACTAAAAATTTATTTTTCTATGTCACTTGGATTGGGCTTTGAAGAACAGTCGGCTTTTTAATTCTAGTAGAAGATACGCATAATTTGTTAAAATTCAATTAAAATCTGCATTAAAACGGCCGATTATCTAGGCGACAGTATAGAAGGTCCTCAGGGTGATTTGCGGATAAAACCGGCTTTGCGTAAAAATTTGCAACAAGTTTGTAATTTAATAATAATAAAAAAACATAAACTAATAATTAACTGTTTAATTTATTATTTAATTTAAAATGGAAAAAGTCAAAGAAAAAATGTGGGCGTGCTTCAAGTACAATACTTTCAATTCTAGCCTTGTTTATAATTCTAATAAACGCATTATCATAATTATTAATTAACATATAAATTTTCCTGTAACAAATTTATAAAAATTATATTATTATTATTATAGTTGTGGTTGAAATTGGATGCAACTCAATTCGGAATTATTGTTAAAGTCATACAACCGTAAAACTATCGAATACAATCGGATATAGTCAGTAAGACCGCACGCTTCTTGTAAGTTTTCTTAAGTTATGTGGTTCAGGTGTTCGTCTCTATCGTGGCCCCCGAAGTCTGCTGGTTGCCCTTTCGACTTATAAAGTTCACGCTTCCTTCCCGGAAGGTGGTCGGAATGGTTTAGAAATACTCTTAAAACACGTGAAGTAATCAAGCAGACATATGCCCCAATCCGGGAATTGTTGGATTTTTTTTTCAATTCGAAAAAAATACGAAAATCAAAATAGAATAATTTAAATATTATTGGAAATGTAATTGTTTCGTTTATAGTGAAATAATTGTTTGTTGGTTATGATGGGGCCACATGTTGCGGTGATTCCCGATGGGGAATCCCGGAAATTGTTCAACATCAGACGCGTCTAGTCCGCTTCCTTATAATATTTCCCACGCAAGGGCTCCATATTTTCGATGCAAAAACTTATAAACACCCCCATCGTCTTTTAAAATAGAGATGTTTCATATTTTAAAAATGAAATCAACTTCCTAATTCTCACGGTTCGCCATTTCCTACCAGATGAAGCTATTTAATTAATATTGTATTTGTTTAAAGTGGCTTTATAATGGAATAAAAAGTTTCTGTGTGGTCTTTAATTGAACAAATAAGAACAACAAATTAAGAAATTAAACGCACGCCAGATAAACAAAGACAATTTATTATTATTATTATTATTCCTTGTATTTTTTAACTTGAAGAAAGATAGAAATTTGAAACGAAGATAGTATGAAGAGATGTTTTGAATATGAACGAGAATATGCATGTAATCTAGAAAACATCAGGTTTACGTATGGAGACAACTTAAGGAATTACGTGATCGAAATACAAACGGATCTTTGGTCGGGTTGGTTATAAATTTCCTAGCAAAGACCACTAACATCGACCTTTCGGCTTTGCTAAAGAAACATTGTTCTAATTAACACTCAACAGAACAAAAGGTCAACAGTTCAATAAACGATTATTTCATAAAACAAAAAAAAAATCGTAAATGAATGTATGGAATTTGTTGCAACGAAAAAAAAAATCAAAATATAACGGTACATGGATGGAGAATTCAATATTTGTCAAGTCTTAGGCATATGTTGCGCTTCTTATCGTACACATCGTCATACTGTTAGGAAATTTACAAAGAAATTCGCCCACAGTATGTGACAGAAATCTATAACGCTTCAATTTATTGTTAAGTATCAGAAAAATCGTTATTTGTATAACAAGAGTATGTTTGTCAGGGGAGCTTTCTGTACGTGTTATACCTACTTAGCTACTTATGTAGATGAGCATAATTTTGTGGTAATAAAATAATTTTTATGATGGTTTCAAGATTACACACAATTAACAGTAGGAAGTAATGGAAACCTAATAAAAAGGGACGACTACAATATAGGTAATTCACAACAGTAGACCTAGGGATGTAGTTGTTGGATCAACGATGGCTTATATAATTAATCATCGAACTTGCCAGTATTTACAGTACTAAGCGAACCATCTTAATTTCTAAGATAAATACCTATATTAATTAGATTGCGTCAACAGGAGAAGTCCTATAATTACTTAGGAAACGAGACAGTTTTCGTTCCTAATACTTTATCGGTGAACAGCAGTTGTGAATTTGCATAAATAACTCATAAAAGCAGTTGCTTTATTGAAATTTTCCTACTACACCTACATACCATTTATCCTTTGAAAATAAATCAGGAAGCAACATCGAATTTTTACTTGAATAATAATAATCGAGGGTGGTAGTTGTTGTTTAGGTGGTGGTTGTGGATAAAGAGGAGAGTAAAGAAAAAAAGAGAGAGAGAAAAAAAGAAGGGACAGCATCTCTAGAACACATTTTGTCACTTTACTTATCCCCTATTTCAAAGAATATTTTAACATATTTTGGTATTCTAAAAGCCTGCGGTCATTTCAAGGATATTGAGGATATCTTTCGCCTTAAATCCACTGTATATGTTATGTAGAATATCCTTAAAACTGCCCTCTTTTATAATAAAAAATGATCCATATTAGGGAGAATCTATAAAACAATGCAATTTTTTTTATATTATATTTTCTATTAGAAATACGTTGTGTGAATTAATTGACCATATATATAGGGTTGGTGTATTTTTTTTTTTTTTGTTATTCTTCTGTCGATTCTACAGTCTCCACGCGTCAGATATCATATATCCATTAAAATAACAAAACCAATATCAGTTTACGGTCGATCCTGTAAATTGTAACCCTTCAGTACACATATTTGTCGGTTGTCCGTTGAAGACAATATAGCACACAACTATATGGCCATTCACTCAGCACAGATATATCCCTCGATAACTGAAGGGGAATCGGGCTGGATGGCATTCAATCAGCTACTGTCCCGAAGGGATCGACGAAATTAAGTAACCTTGGTTGCCCACATGTAATTACAACATCACCCAGTACAAATGCCACCTCCCCGTTCAATGTCATCCACTTTGACAGCACCCTAATCACTCCGCCTACGATCAATTACCGTATACCAAACAGGCACAAGAGAGATTTCGAAATGCAAGAAGAAGAAAAAAGTATTAAAAAAAAGCACCGAAATTATTTCAAATATAAGAAAATTTATAACTGATCAAGTGGAAATGGTGCGATTCGTTGGAGTATCGCTGACAAAACCGCGTTATATTCTATATGGTTCATTGAATAGAGTGCTTTAACTTTACAAGGGCTTATACGGTCTTGAGGACAATATAGAATTCACGACACGTTTCACACATGTGAAAATTTTTGAATGCAATTTCATATAGGAAAGACGAATGGCGCCTTAAATGTCATACAACACTCACGCAACATGCCAACATTTTATCAATCGTATAAAGATAAATCAATAACAATCAATTACAACAATCTTGAATTTAATCGACATTAAACGATTTCAATTAAAATGAAATAGAAATCAAAAGAAATCACAATCACTTCATTGGCAAATTTATGTTGTTCACTATACATTATACCGCCTTCAAGCCTACATTATACTCTATTCAGGCCATGTAAGTTGAAATTCGTTTTAGACAGAATCGAAAGTTCTACACTATCCAGTTGATAACTTTCAAAACTATAACTCACTTTTACAGATGTTCGAATCTGAACACTGTACGAGATTACAGCACACACATCCACTCATTCTTTAAATTATTACACTTAAACTCGTAATAAACAGTTTTCGTTTATTTAGTCTTTCAAAAGTAGTTACAAGATAATCGTAAGTAACTAAAACTGTTATTTTGATAATATTAAACACTTTTCACTAATCGTTAAAGGCGCACGCCAATATGCCGACTCTTTATTCTGTCATTTTTATGATCACCACAACAAGAAACAGACACTCTTAGATATGCCGCAAATGTTGCCATATTTTTTCTGTTTTGAAGACCTCGCATATAACGTAATCGATAAATTCCAATAAATCACTTTTATACTTACAAAATAAAAAATAATCTCATTATACTTAAAATTAGTCTAATCAATACATCAATTACTTGTAATCCTAAAAAAATTGAACAACATTCTGTTGATAGAATTTAAAGAAATACGCCTCTTTTCAAATATTTATCAGTTGGGGTGGTTGTGTATTTGTTTGGTTACAGGGTTTAGTTGTGGATTTGAACAATTTAAAATGATGTTGAAACGATAATATAAGGTCCCCTACTTTACTTGTAGTTGTAACGTCTCTTTTTTTGGGTGAATACTTGAATAGTAAAATCAAAGAAAATGTAATGAAATGTATATATGTACGGTTAGTAGCGGATATATAACGATGTTATCGAACTTACTGATTTGCTAGGGTGGAGACCCTTATTGCTTTGTTCTCACTTTTGAATCTGGGGTGGTCTACTACTGATAACCAAAAAGCCAGTATTACATTTCGTGTACCCCGTTCATCCTGTCTAATTTACATATCTGTTCAATTCTGTCACGTCAATCTTTTCTTTGTATTTATTTTTATTTATTTTTTTGTGTTGTTTTAGAATGATTATAGAAGAATATCGATTAAATGATGGAAAAATCTATTTTCAAGGAACAATATTGTGATTATTTCGGGATTCGAAATGGATGAATATGATTGTATATACTAGTGTATACAATACAAAATGTTTCCCATTCTATCATTAGCCATTAGGGAGATGACGGCAAGACTGAGTGCTTTGTTGGCTCTATGCAGTATTTTTTTGTCCTAAATAAAAAAAAAAAGAAAAGAATACACACTGTTGATTTCTTCAATATTTAAATAACGACATGTGAAAACACATTACATTATATAACAACGCAAATGTTTGTTTTTGCATGTAAATTAATATATTTGTTGAATTCATAGTATATATGTATGGTATAGAATAGTTAACGTGGCCTATTGCCAAATCTGTGTCCGCAATATGAGTCGACAAAGGGTAACTAATATGGTTTTTGCCGCCCCTTCGCCACTATTCAAATAGATAAGGGTAAATTCAAAGCTTCTCCTAATTATATTATATCAGAGGGGTCATATATCAAACCGAAATTAACCAAACGGTAGTACTGATATCGTCTTCACCTTACACTTCCTTCATATTTCTACATATCAAATAACTTAAATATAATCACTAATCACAATATAATTGTAATGTTTACCTACTATAAATTTTTTAAAGATTTCTGTTGAAAATCTAATGGTGATGTAACAAATAATTTTAGATAAATAGCCGTATAGTGATATATTATGCATTCAGGCAAGATATAAATGACCGTTGTCCAAGGAATTTCAACTATTCGCTTAATTAAATTTAGGGGTATTAATGTTAACAGAACTTCTAGGGCACCCTTTACAAAATAACATAGTAGTGAAACACCAAGATTGTTACCAGTTATGAATAACAACAATTGAAATACTACAACTATGATGGGAAGTTACTGTAAGTTTAGTTTTGATTGAAATTTTCACACACAAAAAAAATAGATTATTAAAAATGAACAAGTCAGAAAAGCTATTTGTGATGAATCAGAGTGAATATAATAGGTTGACTAATAAAATAAAGCATCCCATCTGGGAGTTGAGCGATGATAACCCGAGCAATTGTTGACCGGGAGCTAAGGGCTGTACATCTACACCACCACAACCACCAATTACATTAAGTCCTACAATTCCAGATCATCATCGCCCAGATATGGCACTTCGCTCCTAATTTACCACAATTACGCCCCCAATTCCGTCTCAACAAACAGGTGATTTAACGGAAATCAACAATATAATCATAGTTATGTTTTTATATTTAAATATAAATAAATCGTATTTTTGATTGATGAAAATAATAAAGGGGTGGTGTTTTTAAATTTTTGATTTTTGTTACAAATAAGATATACGAGAAGGGTGCTGCAGTAGCAGGTGTTCTTTGCGCGTAATTAAACAGTGACGTCACATTTTAATAATCATAGAATAGGCATTGTGAAAATACAATGGTCATTGAGTATGGCTGTCTATGTGTGTAAGGGGGAGTAGTCGAAAAAGTACATGAAACGTGGCGGACCACAACAAAACCAAAAGAGGGTGTGTTGTCCTGCTGTATGGTTTAATAGAGATTTACCATTAGATATTTCATATGCGGCCAGGCATTGTTAGAAGATATCGCCATCCCTTTCCAGACGACCGCCCTTTTATCAACATCATAAAAAGTCAATAGGGCTCTCTTAGATTCTAATACCATTGAAACTCAACCAGGCTAATTACATACAACTAGGTATTACATTTCAATCAAACCGCACATGTAATATCCGTATCGTATCGACAATATCCATCTACCCTTTCTGGCAATAAAAGAAACCAACATACTAAGAACCAATAATAATCATCAAATACATATCATTCCAAGACGAAAGTCATTTATGTTTTTTTTTTCTTGTTCGTATGCCAGAATCCAGCTGGAATGTCAACATACTACAGGGGTGTAGGTACACAGAGTTTAGGGGGAGTTTAATTTGGAAAATGTCCACCGGGACACAGATGGGCTTCTGTCAACGTTAAGAGTCGCTCATTGGTCATACCGACAAATGACAATAGTAATCAACTAAATACACGGCAATTAACAACAAACCATAATAATAATAATAATTAAACACAATTAATCTTAATATTTGTTTGAATTGTTTTATTATTTTTATCGTATAAATACGGAAATATACGTTAATAATTTAAGAGTATCGAAATATATATTGAGAAATACCATCAGTTGTTGATAAGGGAAAATTACTTAAGCCTAAAGAAATATCGTTATTTTATCTATATATTTTTTCCTTATATAAGATAACCTATCGTATCCATAAAAAGTCCCCAGGGTTAAAGTTGACGATAAATTTTTTGATAAAAATGGAATATTTTAAACTATCTATGTCTGTATATCTTTTCTTTCACTAAATAAAAATATCGAAAACCGAAAATTATAGCAACCTTGTAATTATCTCCTCACAACTTTTTGATATATTTATGTACATATTAAAATGTAATTTATCGATACAGTTGTGTGTGTCTTTTGTGTATGTGTGTATCTCCCTAGAGTGATAACTAGCCGACCGGTCCTTCGCCTTCAGGGCTGTTGTGTCGGGTGATTTGTCATTGGAAATTCAAAATACAATTAGGAATATCCATACAAGGAGATATCTAACATCGAAATTCATCATCACAACCAATTATCTGTCTCACTTTCTCTTTTATTACAGCATTATATTTATTCTAATTTTTGCTAATTCGCCCCTTCTGTACAACAGCCGGATAAATCTAATGAAATTATCAACAATGCCTATGTTTTATTATCAATTACAAATGACAATGTTGCTTTATTATACACCCAAATTTTTTTTTACACGATTTTAAAATAACACGGCTTTTTTTACACGAATTTCTTGTTCTAGTACAAATCCCAAATTTTTTTTTCAATTCAAATTTTGCCAAAAATCGGTCCATGCACACATATGGGTTAGTGACTTGGTCTATACTCATGGTTGATTTACTTCGCACTCCTGAGATTACAGGAAATTTTATTTTCACCTTTTCCATTATCTTGTTATACAGAGGCGGCTGTGTAAAACAAGCTAAGGCTAAAATCATAATAGGTCAGAATTTGGAAAGAAAAATATTCAATCAGAAGAAGGAGGTGGGGTCACTAATGCCATTTATTTTTTTTGTATTTATCTGAGTAGAAAGATGCCTTCTACAAATTTGCTGTGGTTGAAACTGGCTCTAATATTCCTACGAGAGAAACATTCAGAAAATATGTGAAACTCTCGCTCAAGACTCGATCTCTTTTTTTTTGATCACCACTGTACCTATCTACTATGTAAACATGTAAAAAAAAGTTGGGTGTATTCTGGTATTATTTCAAATTTATAAAAAATAAAAGGAAAACTATAATTTCTTAAAATTATACACGTTGTATCGGGCATCCCATAAAGTAGTGCCCCCAATTAACGGTACTCAAGTCGGATTATTATCGTCGATATTTTCAACAAATAAATTTTATTATAATTGTAAATTCCAATAGATTCTATAGAATTTCCGCAAAATAACTGTATAAATTAATAGGATAATGATTTAAGTATAAAGCACAGGTGTAGTTTAGAAATGTTAAACGCAACTTTTATAATAAGTTGTGCTTTTATATAAAACGAAATAATTGCTAATGTACGTTCCGTTGAAAATAACTATAATAATATCTAATAATAATAATAATAATAATAATAATAGTAATAATAATAATAATAATAGTGAAAGAGAGTATAAAGAGGTAGAAATTCTGGTTGTTTTAAAGATAGGTTATGTTCAAGTTCTTTAGATAATATCTGTAGCATAAGACATATTGCCACTAGATAGCAGCACAATAGCATGTTATCTTCTATAGGTATACATACAGTATACGCTCGTATAACTTGAACAAGGACTGTGTACCAAATGTGGTAATGTTCGATAAGAACATGATTGCAAAACTATTTTATACCCAATTGTTGTATTTTAAAATCTAGAAATTGATTGTTGATCAACAATACTTTTATAATAATATTTGTAAATATAACATTGATATCAAATGAAAATTATTATAAATAAAGTTATTATTTGTTGGAGAAATGGAACACAGCCAAATTTCCAATAAGGTATATACATACATACATTTTGAACATTCCACAAGACTAGTCTACATCTAAAGATCGTAAAACATACAAACGTATTGTTTAAATGCAAAATATACATTCGTCGACAAAAACTTAGTCACCAGATGAATAACCGGGAATTTAATCAAATCACCAACTCATCAACAACAAACAAAAATTAAACAAATGAATGACTTTAATTATTTATATCAAATTTCGTTGGAATTCTTAGGTAAACCAATCGAGACCGAACTAAATTAGTGTATAGAAACGTTAATTAGTTGGGTAATTAATGGGCCACGTGACACCGGTCGCCGCTAAGGGACTCCCTGTATTGTTGCAATTTTTTTTCCGTGGTCCGTGATCGATTAGGCTGCTAAAACTGATCTTGGTATCAAGTTTAATAATTAAAATCATAGTATGCGAGGTATCGTTTCAAAAAGCGCATTTAACGCTCCTGTGACTCCTGACGTTGAATTATTAATAAGATGTCGTTTTTTTTTTTTTAATTTGCCAACTAAGCATTGTGCCTAGTGAAGAATAAGCGTCGTGTATATATGTTTATCGAATAATTGAAATAAGCGTAACAAGAGAAATAATCGCTCCTAATTGAGTTGGTTGAAGTAAACAAGCTGTTGTGAATTGTACGTAATGCGTGACGCTATTTAAATTAGGAAACAGATTTAGGCAAGTTATTTATGTTTTTAAGTAATCTTATCATTTCAAACGAAACTAAACCGAGCATTAAATCTGGTTGTGGAGACAAAATGAATTAAAATGAAATAGAGAGAAGCACCAAGCGGCAAGTTAATTTTGCATTCAGTGCGAATATGATCTGGGACGTCTTTTCTTCTTTAGAAAATGAGGAAGGAAAGTTTCGGCTTATCTGGTCTATTGTGTTGGCAACTTCCATCAAGAGAGTCCTATAAGGAAACAATACTTCATCGGGCAATGTCTTGGTTACGCTTAATTGGAAATCTGACAGTATTCAAATATTGTATTTTTTTCTTCTATTTGTTCCTAACTAAATACGTGAAAATAAATCTTAAAGTATACCAACTAGACCAGGTTGACATATGACACATGCCTAGCCTAGCCACCGTGGGAACATCTGACCGACAAACATTCTACCCTATGCCAAACTGGCACCCCGACATTCCTATACTAATTATAAATACAGTCCGTAACGCCTACCGACCGGCAATCAATTAGATTTTCGTTACTATTGTCTTTAGTTTGTGAAAAATTCAATTTTCATTGCAATAGAAAACGAACAATAAGAAAATAATATAGCTATATACATTTCAACTAGGGTCTATATGAAAAAAAGATCAAATATTCTCAATCTTTGTTCGGTCATAAAAAGGAAAAGAATTACATGAAACTTGAGAAATGGATATTTTTACACCTTCGGTAGTAAGTGGCCGGTGTGTTATAAAAAATACCAGTCAAGATATTAGGCTTTTATGGGTTATATGGGTTAAGAGTGTAGGGTTGTAATAAATTAGAAATGTGATATTTTTTTATTGTTTACATTTCGGTGGTTCGTTCTTTTAAAATAAACCTGTCTACCAGACTATTACTCGTATTACATTATTGCACTTTGTTTTATTGTTATAGTAATTAGGTACCTACAGATGGAGAAATATTGGCGAAATTTCCAAAAAAATAATACAACAATCAAATCAAACGTTAGTATTTTAATTTATTTTTGAAAACAGACCGCGCGGAGCTCTCTTATAACACGAAGTCGTAAACCATTTTGATAAATATCCTTCAGATCCGTGCTAAGGAGATCTCATGCTGCAGAAATACCATGCAAATGAAAATTGACTTATAAGTTATAAGTCAATTTTGACTCATATATGAGTCAAATTATTTTACGATAGGACCTAATAAAGAAATTCGTCTACTGTATAAATACTAACAACAATGAAATGATTTACAACTCTGCCAAGTGCGGAAAAATACTTTTTCTAATGCAGGTATTTGGGGTGGGTAAAAGGTTACTTAAGAGTTGTGAGTTGTTTCATTCCTATTAGTGGTCAAATTTCTCTCGTCTATCGTTTAATAATTTGACTTATAAGTCATTTTTCACTACTTTCTTGAGTTAAAAGATTGAGTAAAGTTATAAAATTAGTTTACAATAGATTCATTAACAAGCAATTAAAGCAAGTATAGATAGATCGAGATAAGTTTGCTTAATTTGGCGCATCCAAACAAGGTCCTAACCCATCGTGTCCATTTGATTTTTTTGTTAATGTATTATCAGAAAAGTAAAATGGAAAAAATACACTCTATTGCATTTCTACTGCGCATCCATGGTTTTCGGCGAACTTAGCTTGATCCATCTACATACAGTACGGATCAAGTGGGCTAGGAACATTAGAGAAACTTTGGCCACGCCTATTTAAACTACTTACATATTAGTTAGAAAGAGACAGAGAGACTTTGGGTTGTCTATAAATTAAAAATGATGGCGGAAATTATTCCCAACCCTTAGTCCTCTGACCAAACACAGCAATTTCTTTTGTACGAAAGAACCTTGAAAACTTTCTATTTTAAAAGATAACAATAACCAGATCTGGTTTGTGGATTTGGTATTTTTGTCTGTTATTCATGAAACATGTGATTTTGACAAAGATGGGATATGGGCGTGGCCAAAGTTTCTCTAATGTTCCTAGCCGACTTGCTCCGTACTGTATACCAAATATTTGTGGAGATTGATTCTTTTGCAAATTTTTATTAAAAACATGGGACAGTTTTCCGTGACGAATTTATGAAACTTATTACATTGGCAGTGGCAATATTTCAGTACACCTGTCTAATTGTTTGCTCAATCTATTGTTGACTTATTTTATTACTTTATAGTCAATCTCTTAAGTCACTTTACAGACTGTACCGACTTTACTGCATTTGTTATGTTGACTGGGTTATTATTGATTTATCTGTACAAGTACCTACACATTTGTATCAAAAATCTGAAATACCTATTGATGTATTGTTTAAAATACCCTTACAAAATTCAATATATTTGTAACAAGTCTAAAAGTGGAACATATTGTTAGTTAATCGTAGTCATGTAAAAGAGACCTAAGCTACTTATCATAATAGAGTTAACGTGAATATGTATATGTATATATCTATATAGTTGAAAACCACCCCCGCAGGAGTTTACTTGTAAATGTCGGATTAGCGCATTAACATTTATGGTAGATAGATTTTGAATGAGTGCAATGATGGGCATGCGTATGTGTTTTATTATATACATACATACATACATATACTATACATATATAGTTCTTGTTGAAGCGTCATACCGTAACAATTACTCATACGCCTCGATAAATGTTTCCAGCAACCCTCAACTGATCCTAAATTTGCAAATAACGGACACAATAATACCAACCCTCGTCAACATAATACGATTGTAGAAAAATCATCGAAAATCGCACAATACAAACAACGAAAGAAAAAAAAATCAAACTTTTTCCTTTAAATAAATCAAATAACTCAATCAATCAATAAAAATGTTGGTAGTCTCTGGACGAATTTCAATGATACTTGAGAGAGTAAAACAGCGTAATAATACTAAACACTAGAAGGCGCAATCCTGTTGAAATAATCTGTATTTAATAGAATTTAATAAAAGGGTGTAAGAAATTATTAAAATTTTGTTTTGGTGGATCCAACAGTCCCCAATCTGTGGTTCAATTGAGGATTCATCACTTCAAGTATACTATAACGTTGAGGGGTATTGTTTGCGATACTCGGTTATTTGAAATACATCTAGTGGATAAAATCACGCCTTCATAAAGTTTTCCACTAGAACGGTATTTAGAGTTGCAATTTTATTTATAAGTAGGGTGACAAGAATTGATAAATCGATCGATCGATATATAAATACATCAAATCATATTATTACTATTATTATTATCACAGATATTGTTATTGTTGTGTGTATCAAAATAGCAACGTTACAATGTTAGGCCATTTATATTTGTAGATAGGTCCTCTTTGAGATAACCCTAAAATAATTTCAATAGTATTTAATGACAAAAGGATTAGGTGCGTGCTCTGAATATGTCAGGTAAGGTGATGCTATTACAATAGAGAAATTTCATGGCCTTCAGTATTGTAACCCGTCCTCTCTTTATCTGAATGTTTTGCTATTCTTCGGCTTTATAGGTACAGATTAGGTGTTTAAAACTTATTATGTTGATTTTAGGTCGGCATTTAGATAAACAGATGAGAGAGTTAGATCGTGTGCCACACGACTTCCTTTTATAATCTACATCAATAAAAAAAAAAAGATCTTCAAAGGCAGCAAGTACCTTATATAGCGAATTTTTTATGTATCTACATACTGAAATATTAATTGCAAAACATTCTTATGATACTGACAATTAATATATTTTAATAACATTGAATCAACTAATAAATTCATTTCCCGTAATACGTTTAATCAAGGCCTGCTTGATTTTTTCAAGCGAAATTCTCTAGCAGGCCTTGCGTCTAATATTAACTGTCAAAATTAGTTACCCCCCGCGATATTCAATTTTTTTTCTAATATCAATTGTCAGAACACATAGCCATCTTAGATACGTGATTTTACTGCTTATACTCAAAAAAGAGATTTTTGCATTTTTCTTGCGATCCAATGAACCGATTTTGATGATTTTTTTTCTGGGTCATAGAGAATGGACTGCTCTACTATTATTTTAATTTTCATCAAAATCTAAGCAAATGTAATATTGAAAATGATTTTTTTAAACATTTCTTCAGCTCTTATTCCAAAAGTGTTGGCCCTACCAGTCTGCCCAACGAACTCATCCAAGCTATCACAAAGACCGATTTTTGTACCAAGTTTCATTAAGATTGGTGTATTTTTACGGCAGTTATCGTGGATATACATATATAAATATATATATAAATATATATATATATATATATATATATATATATATATATATATATATATATATATATATATATATATATATATAAATTTTAACGAAGGGTGGATATGGGTTCCTGAGGTCCCAAAACGAACTTCTGTGCAAAAATTTTTCGGAAATTCAAAAGTGAGGATCTCGTCATTAGCTAATTTTTTTAAAAAAAATTCGCTAAAATAAATCGTATATCTAAAATAGAAATTTATTGATGAACATTTTTAGGTAAAATTTCAAATTAGCATCTTGAGATAAATTGATTAAAGACGAAAAAATAACAAGTTTCTTTAATGTTAATAAAAATAATTTGAATGTGAAAGTGAAAGTTTATAACTGTCTTTTAAATACATACATAAATCGTTAATTTTATTTATTTACATTTTTGTAGAATAAGTAATAAAATTTCACAGTAGAGTAATTTTGAAAACTAATAATTTGTTAAATATAGATAAAATTGGTGCGATATAAAATGGTGTTTTATTGCTGTTGTGATATTTGTAGATTTTAGGGAATGTTCGATCTCCTTCGGTTAGAAGAATGTGGTGACAGTTGACAGTAATTTGAATCCCATGCCTTATTCAGACACTTACGTTTTCCCTTGACAATACTGTCTATATTGTTTTATTCTTTAGTGGAATTACTATAAAGTTGGTTGAAATATAGAGGAATTTTATTTCTTTGTTGTCTTAACTTTAAACAATTGTGCTATAACTATTTTACAATTGCTTTAATTATTGTTTTACTTTTATTTTTATATTATCTATTTTTAAAAAGAATGTGTTTTAGAATGAATGATTCGTGTACAATTTTTATGAGGCGTGTTATATGTAAGATTCGGACGCCAAGGGTTGGCTAGGGGTCAGTATAATGTATTTTGGGACGTTTATAATAGAGGAATGGTGAATAAGACGCGAGTGGCGTCGACTAATTGTATTTTTTTTATTGGCCAGACGGTGGAGAGCACAGGGTAACAACAGATCTGACGTGTGGTCACAATTGAAACACACTCGTCGTCGTCGTTGTATTATTACAACAAATAAGGGAATCGGTGTCTCGTTTTACAGTCACTGGAGTACACAAAAGTGAGAAACGATCACAAGAAGGCCTTCACTACTGCAAGTCGTGAAACGATACAGCACGTAGTTGATAATCGTTGACGATGGGTCGCATCTAGAGGGGGAAACGGCAGCCCCCACCCCTCCTTCGGAACGCCCCTTGGCCTATCGTGACCCGGCTGTGAACCAAGGACCTCCCCGGACCGCCCAGGCCAAGTCGGTGTCGGGCCCGAGACCGAAAGGTCACTAGTAGAGGCTAGAGTGTGCCGTGGGGTTGACCTATCACCTCGAACGCGAGATACGTGCTCTACGCTACGAATGCGACATCAAGTGCAAGTCCAGGAGTTTGTGATTTTGTGAAATTTTGGTGTTTTTTTTTTTATTTTTGGTCATGTGTGTGTGAGTGGACGTGGAGTGTCCGGACTACGCCATGGCCCTGGTGGCCAGCTCTTGGCGCGAGTCCTCGCTCGTCAACCCTATACCAACAACCCTGAATTCGTTACCAAACGGTTTAAATCCATTGCCGCCGGCGGCCAATTTGACCGCCTTACCGGCAAACATCAACCCCGTAACATTGGATAACCAGGAGTTGGCGTTAATCAGTCGACAAACGCCATCGCAAAATTCCCAAAACAGCGCCACTAGCCAGGACAAGAATCAGAATATTGAATGTGTCGTCTGTGGGGACAAGAGCTCGGGAAAACATTACGGTCAATTCACGTGCGAAGGTGAGCGGCCTCACCACCCTCAATTAACAAATCTCAATACCATTTGAAATTCACCCGAAACTCATCCATATTCAACGGTTATGCTAATTTTTACAACTCCTAATTTCTCTTTATGCTTTGATTAATCAAACTGACATTACATTCACACTCACAACTCACAACAACTTTCACGCATGAAATCGAAAAACTATTCTTTTAAAACATTCGCCACATACCGGGCCTGACCTGACCTACATACAGCATACCAATAAGCCCACCGATAAAAACACCACATTGAAGTCACTAGGAAAAAAAAACGAAAAAACAACAAATACATCCTTATAAAACACCTTAATCTCCCCAAATTATCGACAGTAAAAATTAAATAAAAATGTGTCGTCTATACGACGACTAATTTACATACTTAATTCAAATCATAATCAAAAATATAAATTACACCCACAGTATAAAGCCAAAATAACAAAACACAAAAATAATTGAAAAAGAGAACAAGAACCCAAATAGTTTCTCAAATAATCACATGATTCTTCTTAGTGGGAGAATTTTACAAAAATTCAATACACATCGATCTATAAAACAGTTTGAAAAAATATTAAAATCATGTCCATATATTCAAATTTATTCAAATTTCTCTTTTCTGATGAAATAATAAATTCGTTTAACACGTGTCAATACTGATAAAATTATCCAAAAAGGTCAATAATTATCAAAAAACAGTGCATAAATCGCATTTCCTTCATCAATTCCAATAATAAAAATTGCAAATAAAATAAATAAATGATCGATAATTAGGGACGAATTTTTTTGTTTATTCCACATTTTGATAACTAACATATTATAGTATAATCGACAAAAGATATTATTAACACTTAAATTAATTATGAAAATTAATTAAAATAATTGCGGTGGAACCAGTTCGTTCACATTTTCTGCAAATTACATTCAACTATAAAAATCTTTCTACTTTGTTGTTATTGTTGTTTTGAATAAAAAATTTGCGGAAAAACAATGTTAAATTTACTTATGGAAATAAATAATTAGTGTCGGTTAATTATGTGTAACCAAGACGGCATATATGATGTGGTGTGGTAAATGGGGTCAATGTTGGTCAGTCGTTGGAACGTTTTAATTGAGAGTTGTAGAGAGGAGAGAAAAAAAAACGAACACCAGGAGAACCCACCTGGCATCCATAAATCGGGTCCTGGACTTTTAACATCAGTTTTCACGCCCCAAAATCCGTATAATTGTACATTCCTAAATGCAGATTTATACCGAATTTTCAAAACGAATTCTATTCAATTCATTCTATTCTATATTTATTATCTTCGCCTTTTCTCTATTATTTATTATCATTCTTTTTTGACAATATAGTAATAAAATACATGATGAAGTCGTAGAAAAGATACAAGAAACCTTTCTTATTGGGATTAAAATCAAAGTAAAATGGTAGGAAGTTGGTTGTTTGTGTTGAAATGCATGAATTAGGTTTCTAAATAAGCTCAACAAGAGCGCATGTGTATTTTAAATAATATTCGTTTTTTTTCCATTCAAATCCACCCTTATTTAACGATGATTTTTATCATCAACGGTAAAGACAAAATATAGAAATATATATACCTACGAAAAAAAATCTAGGCATCGTTATAGCCCCTGTGTTGAGATTTTGACAGCCCTTTAGGGAATAGAAAAGAAAAATGAGCCTTTATAAAAACATTTCAGTCATAAAACTATAAAAGAATTTGAAGGAAATACACGTATGACAGACGAATTATTATAGACGATTATCTTGACAAGAACTTTATCAGTTAAAACTTTCACAATTATCGATCTTTATACGATTTGAATCGAATTAATTATTCGATAGTCGATAGTTCAATTTGATGTATATAAACATAAATTTAATGCTTGGCACTGTTTAAACACAACATTAAAACAGCTTATTGTCCATATTTTATAGTGAATTAATTTGAAAATAATTAATGTTTTTTTTGTTGATATTGTTTATAATAATGGTGAGAATTGAGCTGTCGAAATCGATTTGTTGATGTTGATATTTATAAAATATCGTTTCTCAAAAATGTCTGTTGCACAAAATACAATAATGCTTAGTCAGCTCTCTTGCATGATAGGTAGAAAATAACTGTTCTTGATGTTACAGGTTGCAAGTCATTTTTTAAAAGGAGTGTTCGAAGGAATCTAACATATTCGTGTCGAGGAAGCAGGAATTGCCCCATCGACCAACACCACAGGAATCAATGTCAATATTGTCGCCTGAAAAAATGCATGAAAATGGGTATGAGAAGAGAAGGTAAGCTATTATTCAATCATATAAATTATCTATTTTATAAATGAAAAAAGTATTTTGGATAATTACAATAAAGCCTAAAATACTTGACTGTATAAAGTAAAATAAATTGAAATTGATCGATATGATTTTAAAACAATAACCACGACAAGGGGACACCAAAACATCTATCATAACGGATTCAAATTCAATAATAACTTCGTTCCATCAAAAAGTCTGATACATGCGCAGAAACTCAGAATCACAATTCATATTATTGTTGACAGTTTTTCACTCTATTATCAGCCTTTTGAAATTCTACAGTGGCGATCAAAAAACAGAGACCACCTCTTGTGCGGCTGTGTAAAGAAGGCTTATGAGAACGGTCATCACAGTGTAACAGAATCTTAACAGGTCAGAATTTGGCAAGAAAGAAGGGGGTATTTACCTTAATATAAAGATGCATTTTACAAATTTTCTATGGTTGAAACTTACTCTAATACCTTCTACCTACCCACCTTCTTATTCTTACTAGAGGAACATCCTGACTCACTCTAACGAAAATATGTGAAATTCTCGCTCAAGACTCGGTCTCTTTTTTTGATCGCCAGTGTATCTACATTAAATAAAAAATATTACTAACCGAACTGTTCAAATATATTAAATCAACGCAGTTTGATTGATTGCCTTCTTGAACGAACCTTATAGGACGATCTGTCTTTGGAGTCAAGCCTAATTTGGTTTACTATACATAGATATACATAATTCTGATTGTTTACAATTCCGGTTACTTATATATAGAGACGCCGGAAGAAGGGATGAATCCCTCTAATATTTCGAATTCTCGGTTTGTTTTAAGACTTCTTGAGAATTAACGATTATTTTAAATTTGCATTTTTATTTTTATAATTCTTTTTTAAGATGATGTGACGAGTGATTGTTACAATTTGTTGATAAGGAAATTTCCATTTAAAAAATCAATTTTTATTTTTATTCAAAGGGGTTTAGAGAGTTTGATGTTAGTTGTTTGGAATTATCTTTAATGTTAATATTGCCAAGGGTTTCACGTTCGAAGATCTCCATATGAAAATATTTTAGCTTTATATATTTATAACACAGAGTGGTCGACTGGACAAACCAACGTTATCCCTATTCTTGTAGATGATTGATCGATTTAATATACAAATACTTGACCGTAAGGTCTAACAAAGGGCCTTTCTCGGTACCTAAAAGATCGTTTACCGCTTGCATATATTAACGACATGACTTCTTAAGATTAATGGTGGTATTTGGTCAGTTTTCTATATGGGGAAAAATGTTCACATCAATTGCAATAATATAACAACAGAAGAAAAACATAAATATATGAACATATCCAGTACCTGGTGTCGCTATTCGCAATTTAAATCACCCTATGAATTAAAAACTACCACCCTATTCTATTGTTAATATAAATAGAATGTATAGAACTATCTAAAGTCTATCTGTTTAGTCCGCAAAAATGACGGGGAAATTCACGAAAATCTCTACTGGACATCTTCAGGGCGCTCATCCACGAAAATGAGTAAGAGTTTTTTTTTTTATTTATTTTGATAATTTGCCCTGAAGACTTCTCTATGAAAATCAACAATATTTCATTTTTTTTCTTTCACTTCTACGGGGCCGAGATATTGTTAAATTTTCAAAGGGAAGGAAATTTACGTTTATCATAATTAACCAAATCCGATGTTAAATTAAATATTCTTTATATCAATAAAAGGATAATTTTCTATAATAATATTCCAGCTTAATAACAAATCGGTGGGATCGGTAAACCGGAACAGTGATGGCCAGGATTACTGGCATATCCTTTTAATAATAGCATTTGACAAAACCATACATAACGAGTCAGGTAGAATAGAAGTAAAACTAGTTCTTTATTTTTGTTGCTTCTGAAGAAGGGCTCAACAATGTAAATATAAAACAGAGATAGATAGACACCTTGCAATAAGGGTAACGGATAGATGACCAGTGTCCAGTAAATATTATGTAAATGAGTACTGAGGAGGGGCAAGAACTGAAAAAGGGAGTTATTCAAATTGTCCTGATCGTTTCGTGGGAACCAGTACCTTTAAGGATTACATGAATCGTTTTCCATACTATAACATAAGAAATATGGTCTTGTGACAAGTATTATTGCAAAATTCATCCGTAACGTCCACATCATCGATGCATAACATTATTGGCAATAAAATCAATTCAAAATTGAGTACTTACTTGAAATAACCGCTAAATATTTACATTTTAGATGAAGTTGAAAATTTATTAGTTGATGTCTTCTTTTTTTTGTTTTTTCTTTTTGTTGTTATTTTGCCTGGTAGTAGCGTGTGCCTATTGTGATAAACAAAACGGTTCTTTTGTGATTCTTAGACACCTGCGTACTACCTGAAGCTGAGCTGGACCTTTGAACTATTAACAACAAGGAGAAGAAGGAAAAAAAAATGTCAAAACGTGTGCTATTCAATTAACCGACACTCAATTAACAAAACAATCAAAACAGATTTTTTTCAATTAATTATATCAACCAACAGACATGTTCTTAGAATACCAATGACGTATCACTAGAATAAATTGTTATTGATTCAATAAATGATGGGTGAATTTATTTTGATTGGTTAGATATTGTGTTGATGATGAATACAACTGATATATCAAAATAAAATCTTTTGTTGAGTTTCTATTTAAATATAATAATAATAATAATAATAGAAATAAATATAAAAAAAAGACAAACTAGAATTGTTTGTATATTTTTGTCTAAAGCTGCAATATTATGGAAGTTTCATGGTCGAAATGTGTTTCGTAGAAACGGGGACCATTAGTTTTCTGACATGAGGAAGACCGTGGGACATAACAGACAGTAATCTTGTGTACAGTACATTAATTTAATTATAGTAGCTGTTCGAGGAATATGTTTTCTTTCTAGTTCTTATTTACTGTAATATTTTACCAGAACATGGTTCATAAACGAGAAATTCGAGCTGTAGGGCGACACTGCGATTATATGTTTTGTAACCAGGGGTCAACTCATATACCGAGTTGAGCTATAAAATAGTCAGACAACCTTTTTTCGTTGTTTTTTTTTTCTTCTCTTCTTTCTACATCTCTAAAATGACATCTCAACGATGTTGGACGTGGACATATTAGATCTTTTTTTTATTTGTTTGTTTCAAACTAGCGACAATTGATCTGAATCAGTTTGGGCATAATATTTAGACTGGCTATTAAGTATCCCAGTCCTAAAGGGTTGCATTCTTTCACGCATCTACTACACTACATCAACAACAAAGTAGGTTTTCTTCTTTTATTTTATGGTGATTGCAACATAGTAATAATAATAATAATAACAACAGCGACAACAACTGAGGGTTTTAGTATTGAGGAGCCGGTTGATCTCCAACAGTATCGGCTACTGATTAACATTTTAACATATGCAAAGGTGTTCGACTATAGTTAATTTAAGTACAGTTTTGACCTAATGACCTTTCCGTACGTTCTTGCTACATTGTTGAATTTGGACTTGTTTATATTTATATTGCACGTGAAAATGTTTTTGCGTGGAAGTCGGATTATAATTCTGATTCTTAGGTTGCTATGCTGAATGTGGTTATCGTGGGAAATGACCTTACCTGACCCTGACCCTGTAGCCTTACCAAGCGAGCAGCGACCAGAGAGACCAACACTGAACAACGATGGTACTCTACTACAACGAATAAACTTACATACATAACAATAAAAAGATAGATAACAAAAATTCTAAACAATAAGAAAAAACTAACAGTTTATTAAAACGGACAATACGTTCCAATTGAATTGGATACTTAACAATCAAGTTAATATCGTGTTATAACTATCTGATATTAGTAAAGTTAATTTGTAAATTTGTGACATTTCCAACTATTTAACAATGACAATAATGTACATGTCATACATATACATATACATATATACATGTGTAAATAAGAGGTTTTTTTATTTTATTTCTTTTTGAAAAACTTGAACAGCAATCAATGTTAATTCAAACGTCACGGTTTATATAAATGATCTTAGACAGCCGTGGAGCTTGATTAATGGTGTGTTATTCGTTATACGTTATGGTTCTTGAGATGCTGATGGACTTTGATATCGACCAACAACCACAACTATCTCCCTATGTAGTACCTGTTTCATGTCCATTCCAACTCGACGATCACGTAATCATAACACTTAATAAATAAACAATACTTCCAAAAAAAAAAACGAAGAAGAAAAATTAACAACAACCACCTAAATTGTGTCAAAATATTTTACAAACACATATACATCGTTATTTTCGTTTGTCTTTTTGAGGGCAAAAAACTTACATTCCAAACAACTAGACATACACAGATAATTTGCAGTATATAAGAACCTGTTTTTCAATTTGTTACCATCCCATCTTTACTGCAAATTAACTTTGGCAGTAAAACACAACCTCCCAAATAATAATAATAAAACCAATATTAATAATAATAATAATAATAATGGTAATAATAATAATAATAATAATAAAAGGAACAATAGAGTGAAAAGCGAAAAACGCATCAAACAACGTTTCTTTTGTTTGTTAGTGACGGCGGAATCTTTTCTTACACACACCACACTGATACTCTTTAAGATTATACGTCTAACAGTCTATAATGAAGAAATTAATTGCCCATAGCGGCGTTAATGAACCTAAAATTATGCTTTTGAAAAATTGAAAAAATCGCCAAATCGATTACTTTTTCATAAAATTCTAGAATTCTAGAATTGAATTTTTTTTCAAAAATAATTTAAAAAAAAATATGGTTATTTTGGTATAGCTTACAATTTTTGATTACTTCCTCTATAAGGTCATTTAAAGGTTAAATTTCATTGTTAAATCGAATATTTAATAAATTAAAACAAAAAAAAAAGAGTAATGATGGAATTCATTTGAATTTCGTCTACAACACAAAAGTTTCTATTGTGATTTATATTACCTGTATGCAAATTTCATAAACATATATGAATTAATCTAATATTCAAAAGGGGGTGAAAACAAGCCACCTGTCGCATATTTACTTGAATATAACATTATATAGATAAGGTTTTAGCTATAGTGATTTAATCTTGTTTCCGTTCAACACATCCCTTAATAAAACTGATTATTATAATAGGTGTCATCCATTGAAATTGTCGTGTGTGTTATTTTTTTTTTTTTTGAATTTTACAAAAATTTGTTTCGATATTTTCCAGCCGTCCAACGGGGTAGAGTGCCACCGTCACAACCAGCCCTACCAGGATTACCAAATCAATTCTTAAATTCAACAGATTCAGTAACATCATCATTAAGCAATCATTCATACTTAAGCAGTTACATATCGTTATTATTGAGAGCCGAACCGTATCCAACTAGCCGATATGGTCAATGTATACAAGCTAATAATATAATGGGCATTGAGAATATTTGCGAATTAGCGGCACGCTTATTGTTTTCTGCTGTTGAATGGGCTAGAAATATACCGTTTTTCCCTGATTTACAAGTCACAGATCAGGTAATTATATCTATTTAAATTTAATTTTAATAATATTAATCATTATTATAAATTAATTAATTAACAGGTTGCATTATTGCGGCTAGTTTGGTCGGAATTGTTTGTTTTGAATGCCAGTCAATGTTCGATGCCACTTCATGTTGCCCCATTGATAGCGGCTGCCGGTCTTCATGCATCACCAATGTGTGCTGATCGGGTTGTACAATTCATGGATCATATTAGAATATTTCAGGTAATTAATAATTGTAATTAAAATCGAAAATTTCTATATTTTAATTCATCTGTATGTATAGGAACAAGTTGAGAAATTGAAAGCACTCCATGTCGATTCAGCCGAATATTCTTGCCTTAAAGCTATTGTACTATTTACAACTGGTGAGTTTTTATAATTTACTATTACATCCCTATATTGGAATTGATCTTTTTATACAAGATGTTCTCTTTAAAAGTGGTTAATTCTTATGAAATTAAAACCTCGTAACTCATTTCAAAGTTGGTCAAAAAACGATCGTTTTGGCCAATATCGCAATTTTCAGAAACGAGCAAAGTACGCAAAACAACTAAGAATGACTCGTAGATCCTCCCTAAAATCATGTTCTTCATTTTTCTCAATTGAATTCTAGAATTAAATGGAGAAAAACGAGGAATATCAATGTTGGGAGGATCCTCGAGTCATTTTTTGTCTTTGCGTGCTTTGCTCAGTAGTGATTTTTGAGCAGCTTTGAAATGAGCTACGAGGCTCTAATCTGTGAAATATTTTTCGAATTTCTCGCTGACTAATAGGAGTGCCATGAGAATTGACAACTTTAAAAAAACACCGTGTATACGTACATACATATGGATATGTGAATGACCGTATATCCATATTGTATGGTATTTTCGCAACAAAGATAGAATATTATGATAGTTGTTGCAACGATAAACAATGCATTGTTAAAATTGTCTCTGACGTTGGTCACTATTGTGGACTCTTGCATTATCAGTTCTTCCTGTATTCAGATTTGCCCCTTTACACCACTACCCTCTCCAATACAAAACCCTTTTCGTTACCTTTATACACAATCAAATAGTCTACTATCGCATCCCTGTAATCATTATTATACTATAAACAGGGCTGACTTGTAGTTGACATGAAATCTGTTTCGAAACGTAATAGGTAATGATAACAGACTAATTAACAACAAACCGATTGATAATTGATGAAAGAAATCGTTGTTTATAATGATTGCATCTATAAGGAAATTGTAGATTAATTTCAAATTCTATTTTGTTAAATGTAAATAATTGGTAAACAACATAATTTATAAAACGAATAGATGTGAATCTTTAGCAATCGAACATATCAAATAACTAGTGCCAAAGGTTATCGATTATTTCTTGAGTGGGTCAATTTCAAAATCGGCATATCAACATCATCTCCATTTCTATCCATTTAGGTTGAAATTTAAAATATTTAAAAAATTTCAAATAAATTGCCGTATATAGAATGAATGTTAACTGTATTATTGTTGAATATTCCATTTAATTAAAATTGATGTTAATGTGGTTTTTCCGTGAATTTTTTTTAACATAATTTTTGATCAAAATTATAAAAATCGAAACCAATGTTGTACAATGTGATCAGGTCTTCTTGTGTGTGAAGTTGGTAAGCAGGTTAGGTTACGAAAGGTCGTGACTCGTTGGTACGCCCGAGGCCTGGGGCCATCCGAGTCCATGAGCCATAAGCCGCAAATACAACACTCCCCGCTGTAGTATATACAGTCGCATCCATGGGCGCCACTTTTTATACATCCACCCTACAGGCGATATTATTCCTTATATGCGCTTCTAATATCTCTTCATACATTTCTCCTTTTTTGTACAAATCGTCAAAATCAATAGAGTTATTTAAAATATAATAATCTCACTATCGAATTGTCGGTTATGGTAGATTTGTGGCCGGTTGTTGGACGAAACAGCCAAAAGGTCAAGCCCCAAAGATAAGATATCAATTTAAATTAAACGGAATGCATCATTGAAGGAGGCCCATCGACCCTCTATCGAGTAATCAACCTTGTGGTGCTATATTGGTAAGATTCAAATCACAAATTGTACTCATACTTACATACAAATCTAATAATTAATTACAAAAATTAATTAATTTTCGACCGTGTTATATAATTGTACAATTAACAAAAAATAGTAAAGTAAAAAATTACATCGTACGTGCTGAATTGAAGTTGAAACGCGTTAGCCGAGGAGCGGCACATCAAAGTAATTGCTGCAGGGACGGGCCGTCCCCTTTTAACACATGTTTTGAAGTTGTCGCGAAGTATTTTATAATTGATGGTTTTGTTGTTTTTCAACAACAATAAAAATAATAATAAAAAAAAAACAAGGAAAACTTTCAGTATCTATTTCAACGAAAACCATTAAAATTTTATCGATCATTTTATCATGTTTATAAATTAATTGGTTGTATTTCCATTTTTGATATTTACAGCCTTTATCATCATATATAACGAGTTGCTTGCTTAGTATTAGCCGTCCGCAAACAGTGATTTGAATATGAAATTAATCCAATAAGGATGGATTAGTCTGTACTGGCTATACAGGTGTTAAATATGAAAATTTTCCAAAAAAAAAAAGAAATGTTTACCGTTTCCTGTTCATGTCTATCGTAATCGTTTCCGATACTCATAATATTGCTGACATGGATAATTCCAATAATTCGACAATTTGATTCATGATTTAATACACCCCCATGGTAGACATTAAATCAATTCTTACTCAAGAGTAGAATTGATCCAATTTTAAATCTTTCAAGTGTTAATTCTTATATTTTACAAAAAAATCGTCTTTTATCAACGATAATCGCGTTATTTATTCTAAATTACATTGTCTTATACGAATCATAACATTTGACCTATGAAAAGGTTATATTTTAGTGTATTAACGGATAAATCGTCCCTTTTGGGCTATAAATTCCGTAAATTAACCCCTGATGACCTTTGGGCCTCAAAGGTAAAAAGTCATCTAGTAAACGTGTCTGTTTTAAATGCCGTTTAATCAGTTGAAATATCAAAAATAATATAAGTAATATAGACACGTGAAACATCACGTATACGGTAAAAGAATACAACCGTTGAATTTGTAAATTTTTACACCCCTCTCTATGATCTTACTGTTTTTGTACAAATTTGACACAGGGAAACTACCCTAAAAACTCTTCAATATTAGTCACATTGCAACATATTGTTTTTCGTACTTTTTCTCGATATAGGGTGAATTATTATCGACTTTATTTAATTGTTAAACATAACAAATATACGACAATCTTGTATTGGTGTTAGGTTATCTTGATTGAATTATCGGTTAGTTTGGTGTAATTCGTTTTGTGCCTATGTATGTTAGAAGTTAGCCTAGACGTTGGACGATAGACGACTATGTTACGATTGCTATAAATCGTTGCTAATAGCTAAAGTACAATGGCAACGCTAGTCGACGGGAATTCGGCGATACGCCTTTTCACTGTCGTCGGCCAAGTTACGGATACCTTCACTACAATCACCAAATTATTTTGTCCCTCATTAACCGATTTTTACAAATTTATAATTAATCAAATGCGATATTTACGTATTGAAAACGAAAATTACGCTGACAATTGAATAAATTAACAACAATAAATAAGGCTGTTGTTTAATTAAATTCATGATTCAAGATAGAATGTGTTAATGATGATGATGATGATGGTGACGTTGATATTATCAATCTAAATTCCGGGACGACCCTAGTATCCAGTTTTTCTGTATAATTGGTGGACAGTGAGTAATAAATTATATGAACATCGATTTAGATTGCGTGATAATTGCTTGATTTGTGTGGTGTATATTCGTATGTGTTTAGGGGGGTAAATTTGGTTATACCATCAGCAACTGTGTTGTGGTCAAAAACTATGAGAAGAGAATAAATCGTAAACTCCTCATGTTGCCATGAAAATAAAAGAAAAGATTTATAATATTATATTTCGTATATATTATAACAGAATTGTGTCTATAATTGGCATACATTAATCCCCAATATCTGTGACGTTGAGTCGCTCCCTCTTTATTTTTATTACTATTTTTTTCTTCTCTCCATCTCTCTATATAAGGCTAACGTTTGTACCTCATCTTTTTACGCAACGTTCCCCACTGGGACTCACAATAGATTATGCAGATAGTCCAATTGCAACATGATGCCCCTCAGTATGTGAGTTTTGTAATATGAAAAAAAAAACCGGACTCAAATGACACTCATTGTTGTGCTTATTCTCAGTATAATATAACAAAATAGTACACCCTATGATATAATATTAGCCCTTGAGCACGCCACCTCAAGTATCCTTAACCTTCATGGCATCGAACGTAATCAATGATTAAATATAAAAATATAAACTAATTAATTCTTATCAATTTTCGTTTTGTCTAAAAGTGGACTGTTTACATTTTTATTTATTTTTTTTTTTTTATATTTACCACAGATAACGATATAGAGTGGCGTATTATTATTATTATCATCCTTATCTTTAAACCAAAGCTTTTTCAATTTAAAAACAATCTCGCCTAATTAAATATTGTCGTGTTATTTTTCAAATTTTACCCTTATTAACACTAAGACCTTTGATGTTACTACCTTCAAGAAATTACAGTTTTACTTGTTTATAGAAGGGTGAATAACAATCTAGATTTAAATGATCATAAAAATACATCTATCATGAGTTAGTGACATTTTGTAATTAGTCAATTAAGTATTGTTTCCATTGGCATATATATATATGTATATAAGACAAATAATGCAATGACACTATACGAATAAATAATAAAATTGTTCGTTGTACCAGAGTGAGAGACAATTAAGGACAAGTGTTACTTACAACTCTTCAGTAATTACTAATGTAGCAAACTTTAATTGTTGAAAAACACCAGCTGCGTGACAAATAATAATAAATATAACCGCGAAATTGCGTAACCGTTCATTAAGAACTTGTTAAGACTAAAAATAACTGAACATAAAGAAAACTCTTCATTATCTCAATATCAAAACTGAATTGAACTGGCTATGGGCGCACTTATACACAAATTTATATTACAACTTATTTAATCCGTGGATTTTTCATTAATTTCAATTCACAAACATTGTTATTGTTGTTGTCGTTGTTGGTTTTTGATAATTGCCACCTGATGATCTATGACTGCCAACAATGTGACCAGACTAAATGATTATTGGATCCCCCTTTATCATCCCTCTCTAAATCACTCAACTTTCCTCACCAACAACACACAATTTCTATAAATCATTTTAAATTGAAATAGGACCAATTATTAATTAAATAAAAATTGACGGTTTTTTTTCTTCTTCTAATATTTAAATAATAATTTATTAAGTTTTTTTTCTGTGGTGTCGGAAGTTTTTTCGTATTCGACAATAGACGACACAGTCGCGTGAATGCAAATTAGAAAGTTTCAAACTAAACCAATGGCGTTGGAAATTAATAAATATTTAAATAAATATTTACAATTCAAAATAAGTATGTTTTAATAGACGCACGTTTTAAGTAAATATTAAATAATTGAGAGAACGTGTATAAAAAATTTTACTGTGAAGTGTATGTGTATACAGGACTTTTCATGTAAATATGGTTAATAGCAATAATCGCCCTATAACAGTTTCATTTATTTATAGATTAAAATAATTGTTATAATAGAGGAACCTCCAGTCTTTTGACTGGAGGTTTTACCTTTTGGAAAATTAATTTCCATTTGCTACGGAATCCCCCCATCATAAATTTAAAAGATGCAATAAGAATTTGAAGGGAATACCCACCGAAAAGACAAGTGCTTTGTAAATTTACTACTACCAATCCTTGGCCCACTTTTCCAGTACTCACAATTATTGTTGTATTTATTTGATTTTTAAATAATATTTTATCGTTCGTAATCGTTGCGTAATTTCCAAAAATTATAGAAATTACTTTCTCTTTCATTAGATAGCCTTCAAGTTCTTATAGCAATTATTTTATTCTATAAATAAATGAAAGACTTATAAGTAGATTATTGTTAAATAACCATATTTACATGAAAAACCCTGTACATATCCATAGTATACATATAGATAATATGAAAAGCGTTAAGACGTCATGGCCAAAAATCAGAAAGCAAAAACCAGCAGACTGCTTTGTTATGCACCCTAAGCCTAAGTACAGCACTATTTCATTGTGATTTATTTGCACTTCGGTAAAAGAATCGAAAAAACGAATCTGAATCAATCAACCATTACTTCAGATGGAGACCTGCGGAAGATATAAGACCTGGGGTCAAACAGAGGTCAGTGTCATTCTAAAGCACAGTCTTCTCTACCACAACAACAACGAAAACAACACCAACAACAACACAACAACGGCCGGATTCTTCTTGTTTATTATCAAATTTTTATACAATCTTTTAAGAATTTTCAATTTCAAAAATAAAACAATAACAACAACAACAACAACAACATACCAATATCAAAATATACAACAGATTATTCACCCTTCTAAACCGCCACTTGCTTAGGGCGACATCCCTAAAAATTAAAAGCCACAGATTTGCACTAGACTATTATAACAAAACTACCCCTGTAGATATCCCTATCATACAGCCCTAGTTTCGAGGACTATCTGGCCGTGAAGATGTTGAAAAATCAATAATCATCCCACAACAAATGTGTCATCTCATAAAAGAATCAACCCCCCACACCCCCTTGTTGTATGTTGTGCTTGGTTAACCGCCTCATAAGGTCATAACCGTGTTTTTATTTATCGTTTTTTTCGAATGCATAAAATATATAGAAATTTTCGAATATTTTTTATGTAAATTAAAGCAACGTTACTAGACACGTGTCAAAAGGTGACAGGTCATCATAGATACCGATAAATACTCGACAATAAATACAATACAGACCATCTATATTTGTATTGTTATTATTGTTTTGTTGTGTTTTCTAATCGTACTATCGAATAATCTAAAACGTAATTCAATACAAATTTGCGCAATTCGTTTTTTAATGGACCATGTATAAGTATGCACGGCCCCTGGCATACTACAGACTACAAACTACAGAAATATTTTATTAGTTTATAAATGATTGATCCGCGTATTGAAGTCGATATGATCAAGGGAGCACGTGCAGGTTGGTATTCTGTGTATACTAGGAAGTCTTGTACAATTTTTATGACACGAGTACAGGTCAGACGACCAACTAACAAACGGCTATTCCTCATGCCATAACGAAGAAAATTATACACTACCTATAATAAGAAAATATACTATAAATTACACAAACAAAATTAACGTTAAATTTGTTGAATGATCGATCAATCAAAAAAAAAATCTACCGACAATCTCAACCTATTTAAAACCGACAATGGTCGCAACAAATTCTGCAGTGAATAGATAAAAGGCACAGATGTTGGGACCATTTTGTTAAATACACCTTTAAATGTCGTAGAAATTTTAAGAAAATTTTAACAAAAAAAAAAACACCGGGACTAAATGGCGAAAAATGAAAAGCAAACACGTTTAAGAGGCGTGCATATAATTTTCAAACAATAACTAAAAGAATGATATATGAGACAAATAACAGATGTATGTTATAATAAACGAAAAATAATATTTAAATTTATTATTACTATTATTATTTGAACCAAAAATGAAAGTTTCAATTGATGAAACTTTGAAAATTAAACAATTAAAGATATTAGTGGAAAGTTCTCAATCCTTCCGCTGTTGGAGACATAAAATACTTTATATTAACAAGTTTTAATTGTCTCGATTGCCATTTAAAATTGATGAACACAAATTTGAATTAGCATTTGTACTTTTAATAAATTAAACAATTCACTGACTGACTTGTATACAATTCGTTAAAAGAAAAAACAACAACGGCATACCATTTAATATTAGTTGTGATGGTAGACTAACAAGAATAATGAAGAGTAAAGGGTTTCAACAAGAAGAAAAAAATTTAAAAAAAAAACGTATAGTCTTAAAGACAATTGCAATTAACGCTTTATTTATAGACAGATGTCAAATATAAGTACAGGTCAACAATTCTAAAATGCTATTTATAAACGTTGTAATGTAATTAAACGAATTCTTTACTATGTTAATGGCGAATATTTTTACAAATGCAATTCATTCAAATGTCTAAAAATTTAACCGCAACAGTATGTTTGAATTTTCAAGAATCCCAAACCGAATTTATCTAAACATAACATAGATAACAAAACATAACCGGTCATCTGTACTGTAGTGGAGACTTTTTCTATTCCACATCCCTTTTGAGGTAACGCATTCATTAAATGAACTTGAAGGTACAGCTAGGTGCATGGAAAAGGTGACGATAGTTCTGAGGTCGTGTAAGTCAGGCTAACGAAGGAGGTCCTCGCTTTGTCTAGCAGGTCAAAATAAGAAAAATAGTAGACAGAAATAAGGGTGTTGTCTTGCTTATTTACTTTCCTTCAAGATGGAGAAAGCTTGGTTTACACAACCAACAGGTATTTTTCGCTCAAGAGTCGTCACCTTTCCCATGCACCTAGCTGTACATGAAGAAAGCTCTAAGCAGGTTTTATAGTAGAATTCCCCCTTTGAAATAATTCGTTTACTAAAAACGAGCGTCTACATTTCGATCACGTGAACTTTAAAAAAAATTCCATTCACTTAAAAATTAATATCAAATGGATTCTTGTTAGTACGATTGTATTTAAAATTATCATTTAGCATATCAATTTCGAAAAAATAAATTATCTTAGCTATTTAATGGTTAATGATAGAACGTCCAAGCATCTGTCCAACTGAAAGGCGCTTCCTGAAGGACAATTGTACACTGAGGAGCACATAAAATACACGAGCGAGGAATATTACGTTTTTTCGGTTCGTATGAGTCAGGCTGTTTCCCTAGTGAGCGTAGGAAATTGGATAGGTAGGAGTTGTAAGAACCAACTTACACCATACCAAATTGGTAAAAAGTATTTTTCTATTCAACAAAATACGTAAAATGGCACCAGTAACTCCATCATCTTCTTCTGATCTTTCTTCCCAAATCCTAACCTGTGAAAGTTCTGTTACATTGTTACGACCGCGCTCAAATACCGGTTTTACCCAACCACACAAAAAGTAATCTCTTTTATCTGTTCCCCACTGTACAATAGTTGTTTTTTATTAAAATTAATTGATACTTATTGTCCAGTGCACCACTGGCAAATGAACTAAAATGTTACAGTGCCTATAACTCGGAGAAACTAATGAAGCCACCAAGTTGAAACTTGCGATTTTTTGCGTTTTTTTTGGTTATAATTAGGTTCTTTTGAAAAAAATGCTTCGTATGTAAGATCACACGTTTTGTTGTTTTAGGCCCTGCTGGCAGTACAAAATCTTCTGCTAGCAGGCCCCTTGGACGTTCTATCAATAAGAAATCATAATTTTCACACTATTTTTTATTGTCAAAACAACTATACAACGCAAAATAAAATATGACGAAACCAAAATGACATTTGACATCCAATAATGGAGCTTACTGTGATTCACTTATTTTTAACATCAAACAATTTTATAGCTATTTATAGAGTCCATGCAATCAATAATGCAACTTCTGTTATCAGTTGCAAATAATAATTCAAACAAAATATCAATCTTTCATCGCCTTATTAATTATTACTAATAAGTTATTAGCGATATTATTGTGAAATTTCCTAAAATTTCAATATTTAATAAAAGTAGTTTCCTCTATCTTTGTATGAAAATTCATATTAAACATTTTGATTGTAATAATACGCAAATACAAAACTTGCATTTACCTTTTGTAAAATTAAAAGTACAATTTACAAGGTACTTGTCAATTCGATACACTAAACAACGGATTTTTTTTGCGTTGGGTTAAAAATTAACTCTATTCATTTAATATTTTATTACATATTTTCTTGATTTTTAAATTTATTACCAGTACACTAGGGAATCCCTGGCATAATTTTTCAAAGCAGTTCAATGACCTTTTCCAATATTCACGAATTTTAAATTCTTTTGCAAAGCAAAATTAATTTTTCAAAAGGAAACTATTTTGGTATCTATTTAATTATGAATTTTTAAAAATAGTAGGTTGTCATTCAATATTGTGTTATTTCCAAAAGTTGATTTCAATTTCTCATATTTCCAAAAAATTCAGAAGAGGATTTTGTTCTTTAAATTGATTTTAATTTGCTTTATTCTCAAGGTAAAATCTCACTTTTAATATTTGTATCATAATCATAAATAACTATTTTTTATAACCATTTGTAATATTAAATACAAATTTTTTGAAACTTATATTGATAGACTAACTTTTACCAACAAGATTCCGATTATTTTTAATATTTTAGCCCTTATTCTACTTATCCTAAAGTCAGCCAAGTTGTCAGAGGCAAAGTAGTCGTTTTTTTTTTTTTACACAACTATGTTTGATTTTGTTCATTGCATTCATTTTTTTACACAGAAAACTAGCCCTGTTAATGATTAATCCTTGAAAACCAGATTCCCGGTAACCAACAAATTTTGTAGCATGACTTTTAGCTTGAAAAATTGACGTTTATGGTGCCAAAACTTTGAAAATTGATAGATGTTGTGCGCTAACACTAAGGGCCAATTTTTACCCACAAAAACCGATCGATCTTACAATCTCAATAACACCTAGTCGACTTGTCTTAAGATATAAAGTCAAGTTGACTAAATCCTAAGAGATGCATTATATGTACTGTACAACTATTATATATTTTTTTTTTGTTTTGTTCTAGATGCATGCGGTTTGAGCGACGTAGCCCACATCGAATCAATACAAGAGAAATCTCAATGTGCTTTAGAAGAATATTGTAGAACACAATATCCAAATCAACCAACAAGATTTGGTAAATTATTATTACGTTTACCAAGTTTAAGGACAGTTAGTTCGGCTGTTATAGAACAATTATTTTTTGTTAGATTAGTTGGTAAAACACCAATTGAAACATTAATAAGAGACATGTTATTATCTGGCAGTTCATTTTCGTGGCCGTATATGTGATACTTGAAAATGTACTAGGAGTACTAGTCAAAATAATAATAATAATAATAATAATAATAATAATAATAATAATAATAATAATAATAATAATAATACATAAATTAAATAAATAATAATTAAACAAGAAAATATTGTTGTAATTAAATGGGTTTTTAAACATTTTCTAAAACTATAAATCAAAATCAAAAAAAGTAATCTAAACACGCTCATTATTATTATTATTAAATAGAAATATATTTTGTCTCTTTGAAATTTAACAAAAAAAATGCACCAAATAGACTATACTAGAAGTGATATAGTGGTGTCAGTGGGGTTGGATTTGTCTGTTAATCAATCTAAACATAAATGGTTTTTTTTTATATTAATTTTGACTGCTTCATTGCAATATTTACACATGAAATAACATATCATAATAATACTGGAAGAATAGAGCTGATATCACGTTGCCAAATTAATTTAAATAAATAAAAATAAATAAAATAAATAATTAAACAAACTGAGTTTTTGGCTCAGGATAAAGTAAGTAAATGTTCCTTTTTATATTTGAGAAAATAAAGACACAAAAATAAGAAGAGAATTGTTTGAAGCGATATATCTATAAATACAAAGTGTTTCTTTTAAGTGTGGTTAATTATTATGAAACTCCTATTTGTTGGCAAGAGATTCGAATAATATTTCAATGATTTGTAGGGAGGTTCCCTCAAAGCATTTTAGCATAATTAGAACTTTGTAGCTTATTTAGAAGTCGATCAAAAAACGTTCGTTTTTGACACTTTCGCAATCTTAGCAAATTTGCTGCATACGTAAAATAACTAACAATAACTCGAGGATCCTCTTAACGTTGATTTTTTCGTTTTTCTCTATTTTATTTTGGAACAAATGGAAATGTTTCGGATTTGTCCTAGAATACAATGGAAAAAAAACACGAAAATAACTGAAGTTGAAAGGGTTGACGAGTCATTCTTAATCGATTAACATTGTCCAAAAGGAGTGTATAAGCTACGAGGTTTTAATTTTGCAAAAATGATCTCCAGGGACACCTACATCCTTCTAATATTATTCGAATCGCTCATCAACTAATAGAAAATTCATAAGAATCGACCACATTTAAAGCAAACATCCGGTATATTAACAACGTAATATTAAATGTGTATTATTTAGTAATATATTTTATTGGAAATTTGTAAAATATGTAAATAACATTTTCCAATATTGTGGAAAATCCCCTATTATTTTTGTTTTGCATTTATAGCACTATTTTTTTTTTTTGAAAATTTCCCCACCCCATTTAGTCAGTGTTCAGATTTGTTTTTTATGATTTAAGTAGTTGTTTGTTATTAGTTGTTATCATAATTGTTGTTAAAATGTTTCACTTATTTTTTAAATTATATTTATCTCGTCTTAATGCGATAGGTGGCCAGTTTCTTTACATATCTACTTTTTTTTTATTGTTTCTACTTAAAAATTTTGTGGAAATTTTGGTTTGTTTTTAGAAAAATTCTATACGTACTTATAAGGCATGAAAATTAATAATCAAAAATGATGATGACGAAAAAAACGCCATATTTAATTTTTAAGTTTTACTTCAATTAATTTCCTTTCATTGTTCTTTTTTCTCTAATCTTTAATTAGAATAGTATTTAGTGCAATTTTTAATTTTTAATTACATGACAAACGCAAATGTTTTATTCACTTATTTATTGATATTTCTTATAAACGTTACGTTATAGTTTTAGTTGAGATTATTATTTGAATTTTTAGATATTTGGCTTTTATTGAAAATTTTAAAAGGCCAGTGCCAATATCGATCATTAGTCGATCATAATCATAGTAGATACATAAAATATTCGGGATTTCTTTATGTTTGTAACAAACCCTGTATATAACGAATAGTGAAATAAAATTGACTGTATTTATAATTGGTTTTTTGTTTATATTTCAAATAAACACCAACATAGTGGAACAGGTTGTATATAGTTGCAGTTAATGGTGATTATGTAATCGAGTGGAATGGCTCAGGTGTGATGTTGGGCTGTTAACGATAGCACTCAGTTATCAAACAGGGCAAATGCTAGAATATAGAAAGAATTAACGCCCCATCTGCACAATATACAAAGTGCAAAGTTTCTAAATTATAATTATTGTTAAGTTTAAATATTCACTTTTTTTTTAATTATAGGAAAAATTCTTTTTATGTAGAAGAAGTAAAGATGTTTAATAAAAAAAAATAATTAAAATCGAACGTTAGTTGAATAATAAACATGTTTATAAAAGGAAATGAACTTTTTATCTGGTCAACCTTTGACATCCTTTACAAAGACTAGTGTGGTTGATTGACACTTTTCATTTGGTCTTGTTTTCAATTCTAAAGCGTCTACCATCTTTCGAAAATAAAAAAATAACAAAAAAAAATCAATACACACGTCACATTTTAAAAAACCCTATTGTCAAAACCAAAGATGCAGAAGTTGTGATAATATTCGAAAACACAATCAAATTCAACCCCCGTTTGTATATAGGTAGGTATATACAGAAAAATAATCAAATTGAGAAAGAAGCGATTAGGGTAATATTTGTGTATTTATACACCTGTTGACGTATAATTAGTTGAACTATAACTGTGAGATATTTAAATCTACCTTATTATCCTGGCATGTAAACATATGGGGGGTGGGAGTCCTGTCACATAGAAACGTGGGCGTATCTATTGACAGTTTTCTAGTAGCCAATCGGAGCAGGTCAACCGTTACCTTGGTTACCATCTTTGTCCTTACTTGTGATAAAGCAATCTGTTCCTTTGGATTAATATCAGTAGAATAGTGTCAATAGTTATCAAATAACTATTGGATCGGTATCTTCATCTCTATCTTCATCAAAATTTTCAATTTATATTTTATAATTAATAGCCGGATTGTCTGTAAATTATGGTTTTATTTTTATACTATATACCTAGTATAGCAACTATATTTAATTATTTTATTTGAATCAGGACTTGTTGATTTGTGGAATTTTCTATTGATAATAAATTAATATCCACATCAACTTATTTAGCAATAATTATAAAACAAACAACTATTTATAGAAAGAACGTAAAATGCGATAAACGAAACGAAATGCGTCTAGAAGAATTTGATAACGATTTCGAGATTCAAATAAATTAAATAAAAATAAATTAAGAACATAATCTTGAGTACTTACTACCGCTTATAGAGATCTTCATAATGTAACGGATCATCAAAATATTTGCTAGTAATATAAATGTTCAAGTTTTTGATAATTTTTAAGTAGATTATCAATAGTCAAAGTACAACAGGAAACGACTTTGATCAGATATCAATCGCATTAATATTATAACGATTTTATGTTTTCTAAAGAGCCGCAGATAACGGGTCATCCGACCCACTTGTCATCACTCTAGTACAAAATTTCGAGAAAAAGACAATGTGGGAATTTCTTTAAATTTAAGTGACGCTTACTGTATATCCGACATCCAAAATTCATGTAGACCTAGAGCAATAATTAAAGGACATCGAGAAGGAGAAATAGAGTTGTTAACCAATATAAAAAAACTATTCAGTGGCGTGGAGATAATGACATACTTTTGATTGGATCTAAATTAGTATCTAAATACTTATTTATATATGAATATGTATATAAATACTCATTAATATCTAAATTATTTATTTGTTTAACGTTAATGTTTGTTTAAATACAATTTAAGCTCCACCGATCAGGCGTGACTAATAGAGACGAACGTGCTTTATCTCAATTATGTTCTTTAATTTTGATTCGTATTCTAGTTCGACTCTAAATACCCCCAAGTCAAGTCGCCTAAGTCCCAAGAGATGGGTTGTAATAACCAGCCGATGGACGTGGTGTTCGGTTATAATAAGTTTACGTATCTATTAAAATAGTAATAGAAGAAACTAAATAACCCGTTCTATAAATTGAACTTCTTTTATTAACTATAATTTTAATGTTTCGTGAACTATTTTATCACCGTCAGTTAATTTTTATTTATTGGTTCACAATAATTGATTTTCATTTAAAAGAAATTCTGTTTGGGGCTAAGTGTTCTGATACTGATTAACATTAGATAAATTTAATTGGGTAGAAAAATTTCAACTGTCGGTTAAATTTGCAAAATTGCGATTTTGTCAACCGAATTTCAGTGAGGGTAATAGATAAGATTTTGTTGAATGTTTTTAAAATTGGGGTCGTTTCTGTGTGATGTTGTTATAGTCGACATTCATCCATCACTTTTATAATTCACAATAATAGTTTTCAGTGGATTTTTCATAGTTACTTTTTTCATTTTAAATATTGACACAGTTACCGGTTTTAATTGTTCGAATGTTAGTTGAAATTCTTGGGGTGTTAATAGATTTTTACTAATGGTTTTTGCTCGTTTACAATATAATAAAATCTATTCTATTATTTACCTGAACGAATTTGTCAAATTTAACAAATGATCTAAAATTTAATAATAAATGATACATATGTGTGTACGACCTTTTAATAGCCGTATAGAAATGAGTTTTAAAAGATTGATTGATCTTTTTATTTCATTTTTCTAAGGTTAATTACGTTTTTGTTAAATATTAATAATGAAATTGATATTATTTTCTAGTTGATTGAAATTTTCATGTATCTAATAATAAATTTTATTTGTCTATTAATTAAACTAAAGGGCGCCAGCTTGTTTATAAATTTATAAAGCGCCATATAAATACAGGACCGTATTTCTATGATGATGGTACAACTTGTTTCAACAACTCTTTATTGGTGTCAATCAAAGGTCAATTCATATTAGAGATTGGGGATACGACAACACACCGATTACGTCATACTGTTCCACATATTTTCAGATTTGTTTAATGAGCTTTTATTACACATACACACAAACTGAAATGTCCAACAATTAAAAATACGATCATTTCGATGATGGTGATGATGATTCAAGGCGTCATCATTTTTTTTTTAAATTAAATTGGATTTTTTTACAAAATATACGATAGAAGAGATTATCGATTATTGAGATTGTGTAAAATATCGGTTTGTTATTAGAGATAGCTTTTATGTGAGTTTAGATGCCGTTCCGGTGCAGTTTCATAAGGCGTGCTTCATTAAAAGTAATTAGTTTGAGAGATTGATGGTTTACATTTGTACCGGGTTCAGGTCATTTAAGGCCAAACCTTAAAAGCGCTATCCGTTACGTGCAATTCGATCATCCCTCAATAATCAAAATTGAACCCTTTAACGATAAATTTTTTTGATAGAAGAACCACCGGACAATTAGGAAGATCATCAACATTCCAATTTACACCAAATCAAATCTAAATGTAATTCAATTGAATAATGCGGGCGTATATTTTTTAAATCAATATTTAACAAGTCAGTAGCCCTTTTAATTTATCCAAATCATCAATTTTATTAACTGTGGGTTATTATAAAATTATTAAATCTATTTCTAATAAATACAAAATTATATTGTTTTATGTTTCTTTTCTTTATTAAAAGAAACTCTTATCGGTACCTATTTGAAGTTAAAAAATTAAAAGTGACAGCCACTTAGGCCGCCTTGAGTTGGTAGTAGCGCAAATTGTCACATGTCACACCAACGAATCTTCTCATCCCAGCAATTTATATGAATTGAAGAAGTGTGTATACTTCAGCCCACTAGAGGGATGTAGAGAAAGAAAAAAACAATAAAACCACAAAATAACAATAGACGACAACCCCCTACGAAAACTACATTCAATTACATTAGCCCCTCGAATTGTCACCGAAATATATTAGAAAAAACAACGATAACAGAATCGGATTTACTACAGTTACCCTGATGCCGGTCCTGGAAGATGTCACACACACATACAAAAAAGCGATTTTAGAAAGTTACTCGTATCGTCATCTATAACAAAGTGAAACACTAATGACTACTTAACAAGTTATTAACCAAAGTCCTTAAAATCACATGAATTATTCAAATTTTAAAAGCAATTTCAATTGGGGATGTAACGGGATCAAAAATGGCTACCCAATTGGTAATAATTAATGAATTAAAAACATTCTGTATATATTCATCGCGGATAAATTATCGAATTATTAATAATTTCGATAAGTCGATCAAAATATTTGAAAATTAGGAAAATCATTTAGATTCTAAATATCACCAATAGATGTCGGCTTAGAATCTAACAATACAATCAAACAGGAAAAGTAAAATACCTCACAATCTATAGTTTATTGCATTTTTAAAATGAATAAATAAAATTTTATCAAAAACAAATTATTCAAATACTGGTGTTATTACTTTAAGTATTACCATCGTTACTAAGTACTAATTCAGTCAAAATATGTCAATAAATAAAAATAATTTAATAAATTCAAACGATAATACGAATTTATCGTGATATATCACTTTTATAACTTATAACAGTTGGACGATATTTCTGTCCTTGTACCATCGAATTTGATACAAATGGTGCATGTAAATATGGTGTTAATGTAAATCTAACACCTGCTATATCAATTTCATATAATGCATCTTTTGATAATATATAATCAGCTGTTAATGTTTTAATTTTTGACGATTTTGGCCTATGAATGAAACCTAAACAAATCAATTTGTCAGCCGAAAAACCATATCTAAATTTAATTAAAACAAAAAAAAAAAACAAATAATGAATTAAAATAATTAAGAAATAATATCGATTACCCTGCTGACGTTACAGTACCAACAAATTCATTATTGCGATATAACGGTTCACCACCCCATGGCCAGATATCATTATCTGGATCAATATTGTTTAAATGGAAGAATACAAGTTGTTTTGTAACACCGTTTTCTTTCTGTTTTTGTAATGCTGGTTTTCCTATAAAATCATCTTTCTAAAATTAATACTTTAATTAATTATTAATTTATTATTATTATTATTTTTGATGATACTTTATCTAATTTGACACTATAACTATTTCCTGCTTCAAATGGTGTTGTAAAACTGGTTAATTCCTCAGCCCAAAATGGTATAAAACGTTCAATACGCATAAAACGTTGTGTTAATGTACCAACATCTCTAGCACCATAATCACGACCAACTGTCATTAATTTATAATAAATATGTAATGCATATTCAGATGGTACATATAGACAATAACCGGGTTCGCCAGTATGCGTAAATGACATTACCATTACATCAGATGCATAACCAACATTAACTTTTTTATATGAAAATGCTGATAATTTCAAATCACTATTTGATAGTTCATTTAATAATTCGCTAGCTTTTGGACCAACAACATTTATAACTGTATACATTGATGTAACATCATTTAGATCAATTGTTGAATTTTTTTGTATATTCTTCGACATCCAATCATAAATTCTAGTTTGTTGACTAGTCGGCGATACCATAAAATAACTATTATCACCTTGTCTAACTAACATACAATCATTTTCATAACCACCATTCTCATTTTGCATACCAGTATGAACAATTCCACCAACTGGTATATCAATTTCATTTGAACATAATTTTTGTAAATAACTGACAACTTCTAAACCACCTGACTATGTTTTTAATTAATTAATTTTTAGATAATTACCAAAAATACCAAATAAAATTGAATTTACCTTTATTTCAATTTTTGAAAATGATGACATATCGATAATACCAACACCTTCACGGCATGCTAAATATTCTTCATGCATATAATCGAAAAATTTCGGTTTAAAAAAACTACCAGGCGGCATCATTGGCTTCGGATCACCCCCTATAATCACACGAATATACTACAAAGAACTCACATTAAAATTCCGATTTGACAACAAATCTTATGAAATCAGAACATTTAATAGTTATTTATACAAGGGCAAATAAGACGCTTGAGAAAAAACGGTTTCTCTCGCGTCTTATTTGCCCTTTAACGTAAGAGTTGTATACAAAATTTTATCCAACACCGAGCACAAGACCATTTTAAATAATTTTGAAAAGTAGTTGTAGTTTCCAATATATTTATTTGACAAGTAAAAAATTAGAATAAAGGCTTGATTTTTAGTTGGCATGAAAAGTTACTATTTTATCACTATACCGTGGTTATACAAAATCATGCGCGTTAGCACACCATACCTATAATAGTAACATCACGACCAATAGGAATGCAAATTTATAGAACACACTAGTGTGTTATATCTATAAAACACTAGTGTGCTATAAGGTGCTTCATTTATGTATAGTTACAGTGTTGGATAAAATTACAAAATTTATACTTTTGTAATTTGGATCGAAATAGAGAGCTCGTTCGTATGCCATTTTAATACCAAATACTGCCCCTCGTGTCTCTAACACGCTATACAATGGCGAACATCTCAATTTTCTTGCATATTTATATTCACATTGATGTGGATATAAAATAGCATAATGTCTGTAATTCGAATTGTTTATAATTAATTATTAAATTAGTAAATTAATTAAACCTTCCAACAATTTCTTTAATACGTTCTTGTAAATATTGTCGACTATTATGTACGTCTAAAAATCTTTGAACATTAAACGGTAATAAATCTTGTGTTGGTTTTCCTTCAATTATCCACTCAGCTACTGCTTTACCAATACCACCAGCACCCTATAATTTTTGTGTATTAATTTTATTAATTATGGATTATAAAAAAAATTACTTGTAATGAATTTCCATTCATACCACAAGCAACAAAATAATTTTTAACTTCTGGTGCTTCACCAAGTATCCATCTACCATCTGGTGTAAAATTATCTGGTGAATTTACAATTTCTGGATTTTTACAATTTATTAAATCCGGTATACGGTTTACGGCCTTATCCCATAGAGGTGCTACAATTGATTTTATTAATTTTTTATAAATTAATAATAAATATAATTACTGAAATGTTTATAGTCTTTTTGTAGATGTTTAATCCAATCTCTAGGTACTCTACTGTCTTCAAATGCAGGCTTTGCTTCTTGTTCAAACCAACCGACCATAAAACCACCCTCATATTCTCTCGCATAAGTGTAAGCATCATAATCACGGATTATAGGTGTTGATTCATCTACATCTATTTTTATGACAAGATTAATAATTTATAATAAATAATTGGAATTTTTTGTATACATCTAGGTAGACGTCCAGTTGTTGCATAAAAATGTTGTGCAGGATATGCCGGTATCCTAACATTTGGTGAACATTGTAAACCTAATTCTCTAGCCCACATACCAGCACAATTAACAAAATATTCACATTTAATAACACCTTTTGGTGTTTCAACACCATAAACAGCAGAATTTTGTGTTAATACTTTATCAACAGGTGTATGTTCATAATATTTAGCACCACCTTGTTGAGCTAATATTGCTAAAACATCACATATAGAACGTGGATTTGCAACAGCATCCTCTGGTACCCATACAGCACCTTCAATATCATCAACATTCAAAAATGGATGTATACGTTTCAATTCATTACGATTAATTAATTCACAATGTAAACCAGTTGGAATATTGTATGCCATACGTCTTTTTAATGCAATTAAACGATCACTTGTCTGTGCTAAATTAATACTGCCACATTGACGTAATTGTATATCATAGCCCATATCTTGTAATTGTTGATATAATTTAATACTATACCATATTAAATTTCGATGTGATATTGGTTTAAATAAACCTAATGTACCAGAACCAAAATGTGACGTACCACTACCAATTTTACCTTGTTCTAAAACAATTATATCATTCCAACCATTTTGTACTAAATGATAAGCAACTGAATTTGCAACAACACCAGCACCAGCTATAACAATACGTGCCTGAGTTGGGGCTACATTTGATAAAAATAATTTATTCGATTTATTATTAACATTAATAAAATTATGTACAATTTTACGACGTACTAACAACATTTTTCACTCGCTTATCTATTATTTTTTATATTCGAAATTATCGTGTAATCAACCAATTAGCACTAATTTTTGAATTTATCTTAAAATAGAACATTTTATTTTTAATTAGCAACGCTTAACCTCAAAATTTTAAATGGAATTGACAGATATACAAGCAGTTCGTTGCCAAGCTACGTGAATCACCTCGAATGCTCGTCAAAAGGCTTTTTTTCGTGACTTCGCGTTGAACTGCAGCTGTAACCGCTCTGGTTTTTGCCCCACCACCTATTATAGCAGGTGGTGGGGATAAAACGATATTTTTCGCGAAAACGTATCGGTTAACCGATATTATAACTATTAGTAGAGCAATACAAAATAAGGCGGCAATTTTCGCTCTGCAAACGCCCATCAGCTGCACATTAACAATCATGGAAAAACTGATTTTATTGGAAACATTCTTCTTTGAAAGTGGCTTGGAAGAAATATGTCGATTTATTGTGTCCGAAAAGCATAAGAAAATATTTCTCAAATTACGAGAGAACCATTTACGATACAACATAAATCATAACATGTGGTTGGATGATTACAATGAGTACATTTATGTTACATTTATTTTATTCTATTCGTTCAAACGAAAAAAATATATAAATACAGTTTAATAGTAAATAATAAAATCAATAAGACAGTAACATAAGTTTGGAAAAGTGATGATGAAATTAGCACAACTTTATAACAAATTAATTGTGCTTATTTTAATTTTGACGATCAAAATTCATATTTTTCTTCATCATTTGTGGAATTGACATGGTGGTCATTGTTCGAAGCTGGTACTGCGAAAATTAAATAAAATTTAAATAAAAACAAGAACTGTACACTAACCATCGTTACATTATTCATTGATTTACGTTTATTTGCTCCAACTATAATCTATTTATTTGTTCAATCAGAATCAGAATCTGCTGCCCTTTTTTTGTTTATTTTGATGAGTTTATCAAATTGATTAAGAAGCCTTTCACGTTGATCGTTTTGAGTTTTTATTAAATTTTCCAGTGCTTGGAATTGGCTTCTCCTTTCTTCCCTATCTTCTTCATGCTGCTGTTTGAACATACTGATTAAATGGCAATTTATGGTATCTGGTCTCAGACGTTTCTTTGATGAAAAACGATTTTTGACGTTGACATAACTAGATGGTCCAGCAGCTTCATTGTCATTTTCTTCTCCTTCACGGATGTCTGTCGCATTATCGCACAGTGTATCTTGTAGACCCTTTGGGGCACATTTATCTTTGTGTCCCAACAAATCGTGCATCTCGCTGTAAAATGGCGGTGGCTCTTTTTTATTTTCGCCTGTATGATCCATATGTCTTTTATGTTGTAAATACTGTTTTTGCAAATTGGCAAACTTCTGCCTCAACTTCTCCACAGCCTCTTTACCTTTCCCTACACTATAACCAAGACTTGCCATTTCGTTTGCAATTCTGCCCCAGATCTGAGATTTAGTGTGTTTTCTATCATCAACTTGGTGAGCAAATTTGGCTCTTAGTTGCAAAAATAAATGCGTGGCTTCCAAATCTCTATCATTGGGACGTTTGCTACACCATACTGTTGTTGATGAGAATGGAACCGAACCACTTGTTGTCGGCACGGGACTTGAATTTTCATCAACTTCATCATCAAATGATTCATTTTCTACTATTGTGCAGTCTGTTTCTAGCGAAAACATTTTTTGTTGCAAATATTTTTTTGCTGCGTCAGCATCTGAAAACAAAATGTTTATTGTAGGTAGAGATTTCTTACTAATCGTACCAAATCACAGCTATGCATGCACTGGATTTGCAAACTTACCATTCAATAGAAGGTTAGCTGTCTCAACATCCACATTTTCTACCAATATATCTTGCCCTTCATAGTTCAATGTAATTGAAAACAGATGATTTTCCATTTATAGAGATATATATTTATAAATATATGTATATATACACCTATTATATAAAATATTATTAATTATCATATTTATATATTAATAAATTAGCAGTACTAATAATACGCACCACTGAAAATTTAACCTCACTTTTTAATATTTCATCAAATAACCGCCAGTTACCTTGCTCTAGAATAGGGTTAGTAGAGAGTAAGTAACGGTTATTATTTTGACATTTATAGATGACGTCATAATACCTTCCCCTCTGTTACCGCTTTTCAAGAAAATGTACCGGTTTCACTAACCGCAGTAACCGCTACTTCAACGCGAAGTCACGAAAAAAAGCCTAAACACTTAAAATAGAAAATGTAAACAAGTCGAGAAGCTAAATGAAGCGCCGATAATTACGAATTAATTTATTTAATCAGATTTTTAAAAAATTATCACATAACCTCAGTCAGGTACAACAGTTTAATTGAGGGATGCCTTTAAATTTACTATAATAATAATATGGACGAAATTATTTTAATAATAAGCGAAATATAAAATATTAAAAGCATCCCAATTGGTTCTTATGGCATTTTTGTTTTTATAACAAATAAATAATTTAAGTTTCAAAATATTCAGGCTGTGGTGGTGGCAATGTTTTTTTAGCTTTTTCAAAAGCTTCAACAATACTACTTCTAAATAATTTTGTATACCATAAATATGCACCAACATGACCTGTATTAATATATTTAACAGTAGCACCTGGCCATATTTCCTCTAATTGTGACACACCATTTCTAGGTACATATGCATCAGATTTGGCACATATAGCTGTTACTAATGATGTATCAAATGGTACTGAGAAATTTTTTAAATGTGTAAATTCATCCATCATTCCTCTCATAAACCATAATGCTTCTTTATTACGTTTCCTCATTTCAGTTGTACGTTTACTACTATATGATAATATATCCTCATTATTTTGCATTAAACGATAAGTAATTTGACGACAATTACTTAGTGTTACTAATCTCATCATTTCATATGGAGATACATTACGAACATCTAAGTTACTATCAAGAAAATCAAGTAATCCATATTCTAGAATTGGAAAAATAATAATACAAATTTATGGATAAAATAACAATATAAACCTGGAATTCTACTAAGACTACATGCAAAAGGACTATCGACAATTTTACATTCTTTGGCTAAAGTATCACAGTAGACAGTGTGTGAAAATAATTGACCTTGGAGCATATCCCAATCAATAGATTCACTCATAACACCCTAAAATTTAAGAAAAAAAAACCTGTTTTTGTTCATTGTTGAAATTAACTGTTTACCTCTGTAAAAACTGAGGATGCAGTGGACCATGATAAGCAAGGTACTAACACTAAAGGTTTCGGCCAATTACTTGCAGCTAATGAAGCCATCTACACGCAGTAGAATTGTAGAAATAAAAAAATATGTAAACAAGGATTAGCCTGGAAGGAACTTACATGACCACCCATTGAAATCCCTGAAACACCTAAAGGACCAAAACCTAACGATTCACACCAATTCAATAATATTAAACATTCCAAAATCAAACAACCACCCATAACAAAAATATCAGAAACATAATGAACACTAGAACGTATTTGATCTACTGGTTTTCTAAGGCCATAAAACGGATTTTCTAATATTATAGCACCGATACCGTGTTGTAATAGAGGCTTAACCATGATATTCCGTCGTCGCCAAAAATACTACAATTATCAAAATATAAAAACGGATAATATATGATGAAATAGGTGAGTATTACATGATCGCCAGTTCCTGCCAAATGTATACAAATCGGTTTATAGGCACCTCTCCATTTTAACGGTAGCACCATTTGGAAAAAGGCGTCTTCTATTTCCGGTACCACAACATCAGGTAAATAATGCGCAAATGGTGTGCGAAATTTACCTTCAATAATACGACAATCAGAGCGTGTCACCTCCTAAAATTAATCAAATTAACACGAATTATCTATTTTATTCTAACAACTTACATTTATTATCTCGATTGGATAACTCTTCGGTACTAAACTATAACAAGTGTCTCTATTCGACATAATCCTTCGAAATTTGAATAAACTGAAATAATTTGTATGTAATTAAACCAACAAAACAAACTAAAACATAACCTTAAATTTTTTGTGATACTTACGACAATAGATTATTAGGTGAGCCCCAGCCGCGGCCGAAAAATTGCGTCAATAATAATTTACGATAAATAACATCTAAACGACTAACAGACATTATTTCTGTTGCGACCTTTTTCACAAAAATTAATCAGTCTTCTAAAATACAACAACTGTCTAATAATCGGTAATGAAAAAAAGATGGGATCTCTAATCCGAAATTATATCATAAATCTTAATTTTTGTCTCTATTTTTATCGTAAAATTACATCACATGATATCAATTTTTTATTTTTAATCGTTTACTAAAACAACACGATTTATTTGAAAATATGTTTTATTAATTTTAATAATTTATAAAACCCATCTCTAAAAAACAAAATAAATATGGAAAATCACGGCAATCTATGTTAAATTATTACAATTATAATTATTTTGACGGTCCTTCTCCACAGGTGGTCCCTGTAAAAAATCGAAAATTACAATTTGCGAACACCAATTTTCTTTTGTAAATTACGATTTTTCTCATTTGTTGCATCTAACATTTCTTCAATATCAGAACTATCAGTCGAATCGTCTTCTTTATCATCGTTGGCCTCCATGTCTGGATCAGGAACTAAATAATATTGTAATGAATTTGGCCATATATCGTCTTTTATTATTTCGGCAATAATATCACTAGTTGGATCATCGTTATTTGTAAACCAACCGAAGAATGTTTGGTGTGGTTGATGGGAACGTTTCCTACCGCTTTTCGTTTGATTCTCTTTAATCAACGATTTTTTCCAGTCAATCTTCGTACTGGTTGACGTTAAATTACCTTGCTTATATACAAATTCTTTTATAAGTACATCGTTTTTAAAATACGGATTCTCTTGGAAATATAATTTTATACTATAACCGTTCTTAATATTATCAGCAATATCGATTTCGAGCTTTTGTAAATAATGTAAACAATCCTCTTCGTCTTCGTATAAAATATTACAAATATCCGGATGACTTGTGAACTAAATTAACAATTTTAAAATGTAAATATTCTTAAAAGGGGAGAAGAAATAATAATTACCACATTAAACCAAAAATCTGGAATATTTTCAATAATCTCACTACGTTTATCGAAACATTGTTGGCGTAATTTCTTATATTTTTGTTCAATAGCCAATATTTCATCATTTTCTTTTTCATTCAATTTATCCAGTTCAATATGAACCATTTCTAATTGGAATATAGCTGAATCGATATCAGACTCGTGATTTTCTGTCTCCATATCATTATCAGTCTTCATTAATAATTTTAAAATAGACAAAACTAATTAGAATAAAAAATATTAATAAAATAAATACAAATATTGTCTTACTTGCAATAAACCAACCCTTAAAAACCCATAAAGAAACAAGCTTATTCTCCATTTTATATATCTATCATTGTTTGATACATAGTGTTATTGGAATAGTTTCAACCCTTAATAATCAAAACTTGCGCAATAGTTGATTTTAGCACCCTTAAAATAATCGATTTTTCCACCTACCACTAAGAGAAATAAATTTCCCGCTATAATCAGTGATAGTCTTGTAAACAACCAACAGATAGCGCAAGTTTCACAGTTAAGGTGCGTACACATTGAAATACAACACGTTTACGATAAGAGATAAGGATAAGACCATATTTTTTTTTTAATTAGCCGTAAATGTGTAACAATTATTTATTGACTTTTTTTAAAAAAAAACCAAACAAATTAGCTTGAAAAATATTGCCGAAATAAATTTGAATATTGTCTTTCTATAAATCAACACTTGAATGTCTATCAAAAAAGAGTGTTTTTTTTTGGATACATTGTGTTATTGTAATAGTTACAACCCTTGATAACAAAGCTTTTAACATTCTTTAAAATAATTGACTTTCCACCCTTAATTACTTTATCTAACAGATGACGCACATATGTATCCACCCATCCTTATACAAAGGTCGTCAGGTACAATCAATGGACCTTATTAGTTGTGGCGTCACAACGACTGAGGGGATAAGTTTGATTCGAAGTCATAACCGTACAGCACAAGCCTCTCTATGGATATGTGTAGCGAGGCGTGCGCTACATACGTTCGAGGGTGAGCCAGAGTTTGTCCATGCATATTCTGAACATAGAATTGACCCGAACTGGCCCAAACATTTGTTGGTTGGAATTTTATACCACACAGTCATGTCTTAAGCCGAGGCGTGCGTCGCATGCCGTCCGTGGCGCACGCCTTGTAATGTTTGTACATGGCTTTAGCAGGTTGGTGTGACAGCCCTTCAAAGTAAAGGAGCACCCGGTTGGCTACTTAACTTAATTAATTACTAATTACCTGTACGTCAGATGAAGAAATGGTACAGAACTTTTCGCCTTAGAATTTCATACCCTATCTACTTTTAAGAAGAAATGAGCAATTCACGGAACTTTCTGTATACACGGTGAGTCACGCAAGATGAAGGGTTCTTATGGCAACTCGCATTTATTTGGTGAGAAATTTGAAAAATATTTTAATTATTTATTGGAAGGTTCCTAGAGAAGATTTTAGCAAAATTAGAACCTCGTAGCTCATTTGGAAGTTGGTCAAGTTGGCGAATTTCAAGAACGACTTTACAATTAGAATGACTCCTATAGGTATCCTCCTGATATTATTTTTTTCGTTTTTATTTTAATTTTATTCTGGAATAGGTAGGTATGCTATGGAGGGAAAAACGAAAATTGGGAGGCGGGTTTTCGAGTCATTCTTAATTAGTTTATGAAAATCGGGAATCGGCACCTTGCATGGCCAAAACGAACATTTTTCGATCAACTTGCGAATGAGCTACGAGGTTATCATTTTGCTAAAATGTTCTTTTCAAATGGCTTGCCAAATAGTTGGAGTTGCTATTTAAATAAATTGCTTAAAAGAACTTTTCGTCTTACGTGACTCACCCGGTATATGTTAGTTTCTTTCACGGGTGGAAGGTGTTCCAAAATTAGGATGGTAGTGGGGGATTCATATAATCTATGCTGTTATAACCTAAAGCAAAACCATGTAACATTGATAACATGCATGTAAATTGTGTATTGTTTAAAAAATACGGTCTATAATATGGATAGTATGGGTAAAATACATTTTAGTTGCCTTTGTGCTGGATTGAAGGAAAGACTTATTTCGCCCATCTATTGTCTTCAATTAAAGAAGATAACTTTCTAATTTATTAAAATTTCTCCGACCTTAATTCGATCATAAAATTCGCGTAGTATTTTTAAAGTATTTCATCGTATTTCTACTTGAAAACCCAAATAAAAAAATGTCCGATCAAGTATATATTGTTTCTGGTTGTCGTACAGCTATAGGTGAGTCGATTTATTTAAAATTACCATTGATATTCCATTGAACATATTTATAAAATTTCTAGGTAGCTTAATGGGGCAATTTCAGAAATTTTCAGCATCTGAACTGGGTACAATTGTTATAAAAGAATCAATAAAACGTGCTGAATTAATGCCGGAAGATGTCGATCAGGTCATTATGGGTCAAGTATGTGTTACAAAAAAGAATCCTATCAAGATCTTAGATAACGTTTATCTGATTTTTTTATTGTCAGGTTTTAACAGCAGGTCAGGGTCAAAATCCAGCGAGACAATCGTCAATTGGCGCAAATATTCCATGTACAAAACCAGCATTTACAATTAATATGATATGTGGATCAGGATTAAAGTAGAACTGCCTTTTATTTTTATTTGCATATATTCTATTTAAATTATTTATAGATCAGTATGTCTGGGATATCAAGCAATTCGTAATAAAGATGCCAGCATTGTGGTGGCCGGTGGACAAGAAAGTATGACGAAAGCCCACCATTCTGCTTGTGTTAGAGGTGCTAAATTGGGAAATATTGATCTTATTGATACTTTAGTTAACGATGGACTAACAGATGCATTCAATAAAGTCCATATGGGTGGCACAGGTGTTTATCAATAACACACAATAAATAAACAATAAACAAATAAAATTTATAATTTTAGCGGAATATTTAGCAAAGACTTATAATGTTTCTAGATTAGCACAAGACGAATTTGCAACATTATCACAAACAAAAACAGGAAAAGCTATTGATAATGGTTATTTCAATAATGAAATCGTACCAGTAATCGATAAACGTACCAATCAAGAGATTAAATTAGATGAATTTCCAAGACCTAAAACTACTGTAAAAGATTTAGAGAAATTACGTCCGGCTTTCGATAAAGTAAACTATTTAATATTTTACAAATAAAAATTAACAATATACAATTTTAGAATGGAACTGTAACTCCAGGTAATGCATCTGGGATAAATGACGGAGCTGCTGCTGTTATTTTGTGCAGTGGAGAGCAATTAAAATTGAAATATCTAAAACCATTAGCTAGACTAGTTGGATTTGCTGAAGCCGGTGTTGATCCAATGGAAATGGGATTAGGTCCAGTAAATGCCGTTAATTACCTAGTAATTATTGTTTAATTATAATTAGATGTGTAATATATTCAATAATAATTAATTTCAGTTAAAGAAAATCGGCTGGAGTAAAGATGATGTTGATTTATATGAATTAAATGAAGCATTCGCTGTACAAAGTATTTTAGTAATTGAACAATTACAATTAGATAAAAGTAAAGTTAATATAAATGGTGGTGCTATAGCTTTAGGACATCCAATTGGTGCTTCTGGTGCCAGAATTCTAGTTACACTTTTGTATAATTTACAACGTTTGAATAAAAAACGTGGTATTGCTGCATTGTGTATCGGTGGCGGTCTGGGAATTGCTGCTGCTATCGAACTGTGCTAGACAACTATATTTTGGAATAAAAATGTTTAAATTTTTATTAAATTAAATTATAAAATAGTAATGTTATTCAAATCTTATATTTTCTATTATAAATGATTAAAAAAATCATTGGTGTGGTTTAAATTACACATGACAACTCTATTGAAGGTTAATGACATTTAAGAAAAATTATAACAAAACATTCGATGTTGCCAAACGTCGTCGTAAATTTGGTGAAATTAAGTTACTTAATAGAAAAATTGATATACATCCCTAAATTTTATTATTCCTGTTTTAAATCCTGGAATAAGTTGAAATTTTACAATTGTTATCTATTATTTTGATCAAATCTATTCAGAAAAAATGGCTCAATGTTGCGATCAGATTATCAGATATCGACAATGTGAATTGTAATTGTATTTAAAAATGAGATCTCATCAATCCTGCTGGTAGCGGATGTCCCTGAATTAATTTGATCAAATAATGATTGGGCTATGTAGACCACCTTCATCCCCTTGGTAACACACTTTATTTTACGTGTACCTTCAGTAGCCCCGACCAATGGACTCTTGAATGAACTCCTTTATCAAAAAATATTTATAGAAAAAAAAACAATAAACTCAACCATTTAGAATTAAGATAATTGGTTTATTTATCAGTCTTGTATTTCATTCCGTTTATTTTATATTACAATCAATAATTAACATTTAATAATGATTTTTCTTTAACTACATTTAGATTATAATTTCTGCATATCTTCAGCTAAAATTCATAAATATGGCAACGTTGCATATTCGTTGTGATTTTTGACACACATTGAGAGTTCTTATGCGAGTGCGCAAACATAATATGAACATAACCTCATATTTCATTTGTTTATTTGCTTGTGTATTTATTCAAAGTATTCGTAATTGCGTTTAAATTGTTTATGAAAAATGATTTATTTATGCAGAACAAATGTTCAATAAACGATATTCGTAATAAAAATCAATAAAATAATTCATTAATAATTAAAAACAAAATTTCAAAACAGCATTCATTTATCATAATTTGACGTTACATTTTTGAAATGGAAACAAACTCCTATTCTATTAATCAGTCAAGTGTACCAATATAAGAATGCTAATGTTACTACAAATTTCTATTTGAAAGTTAGTAGCTCCTCAACTATAAAGTTGGTAATAATTTCAAAACATTACACTACATTAATAATTCACTGATTGTTTAAATAGACTTTTCTAAATAATGATTCACTATAGCCATTAGAAATCTCTATTATTTGGCTTGTGGACCACTGAAAAATGTTGAGTTGGTTTTTAGCAGTGAAACCTCACATGTTGGACACCTCTGTATATTGAACACTTGTCCTAGTTGGACACTTTTTGAATGACCTGGCGAAATTAGGTATATTGTTTTAAATGCACATTTATTATTATAAATTGGACAGTTATATATGGCATGGCGAGTGTACAACTTTTATTAGACAGGTTTGAGTTGCAAGTAACTGATTTTTCAATCCTCATTCACCACACAGTGAAAAAACTCGTTTCTGTGTGCGAAAAAAGCCAATAGTCGATATCTCGCTTGTTTTTTATGATATTGGAAAACGTAAACGTGCGTGAGAAAAATAGCATCTGCTACATCTATTGACGAGTTTTATTTAGAAAAAAATTGATAAATTTCTAAATGGTAAACAAAAATCTCGGAGCATGTTTTGTTTTTGTATATTTTCCTTCATAACTAGTTCTAACTTAACTAATATTATTGATTTTCAATAATTATCAGACTATTTAGTTAAAAAATTGGAAGATCTTTCCAAATCTTCAAGAAATTTTTCGATAGGTTTGTCAGTTTTCCAGGAAATGAAGAAAGTCCAAAATATTTTCGATCATGGATTCTTTGCACAATTTCAAAGATAGAGAATCATACAAAGCTTGTTAGAAAGCTGATGTACGACGAATTATAAGGCCGATCGATAGGAATTTAAGTTTTGAAAATTAAATGAGTTTTTCAGGAACATTGTTACAGAAAAACTAATTTATTGAAATGAAAATGGTTATTTGTTAGCAGGATACCTAAAAAGTGACGTCGAAAAACATGAAGGGTGTAAAGTCGTGTTTTAAAAATGGCTCTAATAAATTAATAATCTATAATTTAGGATTAAAATTTATTACAAAACATCGACTTAATAGTTATTATTTTTTTAACATTCGTTATAATCAAATTGAATTCAATATAAGTGATTACAAAATCAACTTTAAAAACACGACTTTACAACCCCTTATCATTTCAAAAATTGGATTCTTCGCCTCTATCTCACATATGCCCCAAATATAAGCTTCCAAATAAAATATCTTCCTGTTCTCCATCAATAAAATTGTGCTCAAAATCGTAAAAACATGTAAATAGAACAGTAATAGCTACAATTTTTTGAAGGTTGATATAAATTAAGGAATCTTGTGTTCATAATTTTTGTAAAATATGACCAAATTTATTGAAAAAATACTTCTTTGTATAAATAAGGGCTTTTGAAAATAATTATCATTAAATAAATAGATGTCATATGGTAATTTAGAGCTAAAAGGTGTTATTGGCTATATTAAAACTAATAATTTTATCATATTATTACGCAAATTCCATACTATAAATAGGTACTTATCTAGCTGCACACAACTAGATGCATTTTATTGCATTGTTATTAGTTATTAATATTCTATTTGTTAAAAAATCCACGCGTGGATTAAAATAACAATTCTTTGTTGGTTGATTTCGCTTTTTAATAAAATAAAAGAATATTATTATCAATTATTTGTAGTGGTTTGATCACATGATCATCACATTATCATATAAATTAATAGCCTAGAGACAATAATAAAATAGTTGCATTTGCATAACATTCTAGTAAAGGCATATTGTAACAACTATTCATCACCGACATTTACAAATTTTATTGAAAATTTTTCAATTCATTGGATTTTTTCAGCTATAATTCGATAATTATCCAATTTATCACTGAAGAAAAAGCAAAAAAAAATGTCGCAAGTATATATTGTTTCCGGTTGTCGTACAGCTACAGGTATTTTTTTTTAATTTTATTTACCTATTTTGTAAATTGAATTTAAATCGAATATTTTCAGGTAGTTTCCAGGGACAATTTCAGAAAATTCCAGCAACCGAACTGGGATCAATCGTTATAAAAGAATCATTAAAACGTGCCCAATTAAAACCAGAAGATGTTGATCAAGTTATTATGGGTCAAGTTAGTATAATTCTTGTACATAGATTTTTTATAATTATTTTTTTAATAGGTTTTAACAGCAGGACAAGGCCAAAATCCAGCTAGACAATCGTCAGTTGGTGCAAATATTCCATGCACAAAGACTGCATTTACAATTAATATGCTATGCGGATCTGGAATAAAGTTGTCTTTTTTTTATTTTAATTTTTAATTTTAATCTAGCGAAAATATTTGCAGATCAGTCCAATTAGGATATCAAGCAATTCGTAATAAAGATGCGGATATTGTGGTGGCTGGTGGGCAAGAGAATATGACTAGAGCCCAACATGCTGCTTATGTTAGAGATGCTAAATTGGGGACTGTTGATTTTGTTGATACATTATTATATGACGGGTTAACAGACGCTTTTAATCAAGTCCACATGGGCGTTACAGGTATTCAAACATAATAAACATTCAACAAAAATTTAGAAATTTAAAATTTTAGTGGAGCATCTAGCAAAAACTTACAACGTTCCTCGATTAGCACAAGACGAGTTTGCTGTATTATCACAACAAAAAACCGCAAAATCTATTGAATCTGGTTATTTCAATGACGAAATAGTGCCTGTAATCGATAAACAAACCAATCAAGAAATCAAATCGGAAGAATTTCCAAAACCCAAAACCACATTAATAGATTTAGAAAAATTACGACCAGGATTCGTTGAAGTAACTTAATATTTCTATAATTATTTAAGATTATAAGTAATACATTTTAGAATGGAACTGTAACTGCAGGCAATGCATCTGGAATAAATGACGGAGCTGCTGCTGTTATTTTGTGTAGTGAAGAACAAGTAAAGCTGAAAAAACTGAAACCTTTAGTTAAAGTAGTGGCATTTGCTGAATCCGGTCTGGATCCGATGGAAATGGGAATAGGACCAGTCGGTGCTGTCAAAAAACTTGTAAGTATATATTTTTTAATTTAATTCAGTTAATAAAATAAATTTAGTTAATGAAAACCGGTTGGAGTAAAGATGATGTCGATTTATATGAATTGAATGAAGCATATGCTGCACAAAGTATTTTGGTTATGGAACAACTTCAAGTCGATAAAAAAAAAGTTAATGTAAATGGTGGTGCTTTAGCATTGGGTCATCCACTTGGTGCTTCTGGTACCCGAATTCTAGTTACACTTCTATACAGCCTGAAACGTTTAAATAAAAAACGTGGTATTGCTTCATTGTGTGTAGGAGGCGGTATGGGGATTGCTATTGCTATTGAATTATGTTAAAATTATACTTTGAAATAAATTTGTTTGAAATTTTGTCACAATTTATAGATAATTTATTGATTTAACAATTTTAAGTACTCAATTTACAACCAATTTAATTTCACAGTCATGGTAGCAAAACGCATGCATTTATAAATAAAATTACGTACATCGTTAAAAATAATTGAAAAACTGTTTTTATGACTAAAAACATTGCTTGTGAAGTTCTTATTATCAATATAAATCATAATTATGATCCAAGCTCAATTAATTATATACTCTCAGCAAGTACTGCAACATTTTAACAATAATAATACTGTTCGTTATCAATAGAATACTCATATAATTACTAGTTGTTAAAATTAACTAGTAAATAGATGGGTATACTTGGTAGAAATAAAAACAAAAAAGCTTAATTAATGCAACACAACCGGTAATCTTGTCATATAATTACGTAAACAATATTATTTGTTTGGTGAGAAAACAAACAAATTTTGGTGACTAGATCATGATTATTATTATTATTTAATTGCCGTTAAATTATTTAAACTTGATGTCCACTAATTGAATGAATTGGCTGGAAAACAATAAATTTAAAATATGAATTAAAAAATAATCGATAAAAATATTTTCATAACTAAAAATTTGTGCATAAATAGAATAAAAACAAATCATAAACTGGCTAATAATATAAACAAAATATTGTATCTTATATAATAATCAACAAAAATAAAATCTAGCTTTTCTTGTCACAAAAACTAATCACTTACTCTATTAGAACTTGCCCTTAGATCACTATTAGCAAAATCATTCTCTTCTATACAAAGATCAGAATCAGAATCTTTGATTGGTTTATTCTGTCCTTCCTATAAGACAGAAATAATTCACCGCTAACAACAATCATTTATTTATCTTATCTAATTACGTATAATTGTTTTTTTTTGTATATATATATAGATAATTTATTTCATTTATTTATTGATTTATAATTATTTGTTTTTATACCTGAGTCATTTGCTCAGTTGTTGTTAACAATCTAGCTATTGGATTACAACATACTGGTAATGTTTCCAATAATGTTGGACGTGAATGTGTTAATAATGGTTTCATATATTTTGTATCAAATGAACCCCATATTCTAGCTAATAAAGCTTTTTCATTTAATTTGGTTAGATCAGGTTCTGATGTTTCACTCCAATCAGCTCGTGGAGTTGTATTACCCTAATAACAGATGAATTTCGTTATATTCATCTATGTTAACAAATATTCTTTAAATAATTAGTCAAAAAATTTACCTACCCCTGATGTATTTTCCATAGAATTGTAAAGCTAACGATTCAATTAAATTGATTTAAAAATTAATGGTTAATTTACAAAAATAAAACACTTACATTATGGCCTTGATGTGATAATGCTTCAGTCTCTTCATCTTGCCCAACACTGAATAATCAAACTTTAATTATAATTTTTTAATTATATGTATTGAATCTTACGGTATTTGGAACCATTGTAGTAGATTCATAGTAGCTCCGCCTTGGATAATTACCGTTATTATAACAATTAATGATGTTGTTGTCAACATAGCCTGACGAGCTTCTGATACTGTGTTCCTGATTGCTAAAGCAAACGACATAGCACCCCGTAATCCTGTTAATAAATTATTACTAAATTTTTATTGGAAAATACCCGAAAAAATCTATTACCAGCAAAGAATAACATGTGTTGAAAATTGGATGGAATTTTCGGTTTACGTCCTAAATTCAATAGAAACGATAACGGATAAATATTCGCAGCACGTCCAATAGCTGCACAAGTCTAGAATTTATTAAGGAAAATCCATGGATTTTCGTACATATCTCAAATATTTGATGAGTTAAATAAAAGGATACAAATCCTGTTAGAATGAATAACGGATCAAAATGATGTTTGGGAAATGTAAACATAGAAACACCGATATATGAAAATATAAAATTTTCAGCTAGAAAATTTAACAATTCAAACATTTGCTTTGTTCGAGTTCTAGAATCATCTGATAAATTATTATAAGTGTAATGTGCTTGACAAATACCACAAAACAATACAGCAACAACTCCTGAAATATTCAAATTTATTTATTTAATTCTTATCAGAAAATTTTGCTTTACCTGTTAATTCTGATGCTTCAGCAATTAAAAATGTACTATATGACATTAATACAAATAATGCTGATTCTAATAATGGAAAATCACGAACTCTTGTAAATTTAGTCATGTATTTATAAGAATTAAGGAAAATAATCTATTATTAATATTAACGTGAAGCTGGAGCCAGGTCTCGATTCTGTGTCCGGAAAAGCGACAATTTTTAATTATGGATTTCTTCGTTCTTTTCCATTTTCGAAAATGTTCACTGACTTCTAAAGTGCAGAGGAAAATATTGTAACATGTTAAAATTTTCCCTATCACGCCATTTCTACAATTTTAAAGATAAAAAATCTAATAATCAAATTTTGCCAAGTCCATAAATATGGAATTTTTTGAAAAATCGTTGATTAAAAATTGTCATTTTTTCCGACACCGAAACGATGCCTGACTCCCCTTAAAAAGAATTTAAATTGTAATAAAAGGATATCAATGCTGTTACACAACCCATAACAGCACCAATTAGCAGAGACAACATGAAAATACCGAAAAAATCACCGACAGCTTTGAAAAAAGCTTTTGTTTCAAAACCACCAGAACCGGATTGATAACGTTCACCATAATTCTGTATTGATCTAAATTAGTTGTATTTAAAGAAAAAAAATGTATTTTTAATTAAACTATACTAATTAATAATCTTACCCACTAAGTACAATAGCAACAGCATCATTTAATACACTCTCACCAAATACAAGTGCATATAAATTAACATCAACATGTAGATCATTAAATATTGCTAATATTGTTAATGGATCTGTTGATGATATTAGTGCACCAAAATATAACGTGTCCAAAAACGTAAAACTATTGGCTAATCTTGCTGGCATTAATTGAACAAAACCGTACATTAAACCACCAACAATTACTGATGATACTGTTGTACCAATTATAGCAAACGTTAATATTGCACCTAAATTACGAAAGAAGTATTTCTGCAAAAAAATAACCCCTAATTAGGAACAATACCACAAAAAGAGTTGGATAATAGTAAAATGAAACTAACAAATGGCGATTTATTTTCAAAAAAAATGCTTTTTATACTCCTTTATACTTAGGATTTTTCAATTTAGTGGAATTTTTATCATAAATTTTTGAAAATCTCGACATCCTTGGAAATGAGCGTTTTATAACCAATTTCAAAATGAGTTACGAGATTCTAATTTTGCTATAATCTTCTCCAAGGGGTGGTCTACAAATCCTAGAAATATTATTCGAATCGCTCGCTAATTAAAAGGAGTTTCATAAGAACCGTTCACATTTACAAAACAGACAGCCTGTATAATACTACGTATTATACAGGGCGAAATAGAAATTCCTCTAAATCTTTAAACAACTTGTAGGGCCCAAAAAACTGAGCAGATTTGTATAATATACTAAAGGGTAGATATGGTCCCGTTTCCAAGAAAAAAGGCTTTGATAATTTCGCCAACATTCTTAGAGCCACTAGAATAGAAAAACATTAAAGATAAATAATTGTATTTAGTCGACAGATGTAATGAATAACGAATAACCCTTGGCTAATATCAATCAACGTTCAGTATTCAATAAGTATAGTTAGTAAGACTTGGGTGAGTAGTTTAATAGAAATCTTACATATGTTATACTGACACCTGCTTTCTTAACACTCGATAACATTACAATAGATTAATAATTAACCAACGATACTTGAAATCTAGGTCAATTTTACCCAATTTTTTTTACCCTTCAAAATATGTTTATTATAGTCTATTCCACATGGTGATAGTGTGGCTTGCGTATTTAAAGGCAATTTGATTTCACCTTGTATATTTCTTAATTTTATTAGCATCGCTGTGGTGTAATTTGTATTTTATGTTAAAAGAAATTTAATTTATTTTTCTATTAATAAAATAGTACGTAGTTCGTTTAAATAGAAATTTATCATTTTTCATAATGTTTCACCAAATTGAAAAAAAACCTGAGTATAGGTAAAGGAGTATAAGGGGAATTTTCTGTGAAAATCCTGGCAATTACATGTTTCACAAACGCGGTCAAAAAAATGATAATGAGTTTAATATTTAAAAAAAAAACTGGCCTTCAATCTGAGAATCATAACGAAGTATTTTTTTTCTACCTTTTACTCGTAAGTAGTTGCAAAAGATCGCCATTTGTTAATTTTTTGTTTTACTGTTGAAAAAATAGGTTTTTTGAATGACTCAAAAGAGGTTTAAAATTAAGAACTTTTGGCTGATTATTTTTATTTAGTACCCAAATGATCCCCAGATAGAAAACGTGTTGGAGGCGATTTTTCATGTTTATATGGCTGTACTCTTTATTGGGATTTCCTGTAGTTTATGTTAGCCGGTGGCAGTGCAACAATGTCAAATTCGTATATTTACAATTTCCCCAGAATTTTTATTGAAATAATTCCAATAAACTTCTCTAAAAATAATTGAAAAACTGCGCACAATCCACGTATAATTATTTTAAAAATTCGTGAATATACTGAATTAGTAATCACGGATAATTTTATCAATTTTTGTTTTTTATGAATTATTATCAAAACAATGAAATGACCTTATTTTCCGGTATATGACGATAATTTAAATAAATAAAAATAAACATAATAAACGATCAACACATTACGTTAAAGATAGTGATATTTATGGAATAGAACTATCATTAATAGTTATTGATTAGATAGATATTTACCCTTTTTAATGAATAACCAGCATGGAATATGATTGGTGGCAGTATAATATTGAAGAATATTTCTGGATCGAATGTTGCTTTTAAATCAATTTCGTTCTCATTTAAATCGACAATTTCACCACGAAATTTATATTGAAATGTTTTATTCGTTTTTATATAAGCACCTTTTACTGGAAAATGTAACGATAATGTATCTGGTGGTAAACTTGAATTATATTTTGGATCATTTGATATAACTTGCATATTTAATACATGCGATGAACTGACAGAATAACGAATAATAGCGCCTACAATTAATCCTGAAATGATAAAAAAAAACAACAAATTAGATATATAATTTTTTAAGGAAGAATAATAATATTTACCATAGATAACAGCTAGACCAGTCTCATGTAGGAAACTAACACGACGATGTTTGAACAGCCATATAGTAAGTACCGTTAATATTAATAAAAATGTATATGATAATAAATTTAAACTATCTATACGATGGGTCGATTGGGCTTTCGCATCTAGTTCGATATCAGAATTGGCCCCATAACAACAAATAAAATAAAAAACTAAAAAAAGTAAACTAAACACGCTCTTTTGACACATCTTTTTATATGTAAATGGTAATTTTGCTTATTAATAATATCACTAACTAAATCTTATCAACTTTCAAACGTATTTGACATTCTTCATAATAAGCAATCGAATTTATCCCCATCCCTAGACGCATGACTGTCTAGTAATTACAGACAGATAATCAGTTGTTTATTTTGACAGATAGGGTTTTTATTTATTTCACATTGGTGACACTGTATATTTGAATTATTCAATTCTATTCTCAACTAAACTTACAATTACAACTAAAATTGCTTAATTTAAATAAATGTAAGATTTTATCGTATATTTAACTATTTTAAAACGTTGATTTTTAAATTAATTCACAAAATTGCTTTGATCTTTTATTACTAGAGAGCGCTTGTGCGTAATTGTTCAAGCCGGTTGCACAAATATAATAGAATAATCAACAATTGTTAACTATCCTGGGACAATATCATATTATAGTTAGCGAGCAATTATATTACTTTCAATATTTGTAAAGCATTTTAGTAAAATTAAAACTCCGTTATTTAGGGAAAAACGGATGAAATTACAATTAATTTCTATTTATTTAAAAAAAAAAACATGCAGTATAAGTAAAATTTTCTAATTTGATCTAGTTGATTATGCAATGAATTTTTAATGAATAGGGAAAGTAAAGAGACCAATAAGTATCACGAAAACTTATTAACAGAAACCAATATTTGTCAATTACGTGTCGGTTTTAATGTTTCGACATTATAAGCAGTTTCGAAACTTAAATCGGGACCATGCAGTGTCATAATACTGCGTAATATAGCACCATCTGGTTCAAAACTACCTCGATTCATTTAATATTTATCATAAATTAAACACATGAATTTGGACATGCAGTTCTTATAGTCTCGTATGAACTATAAATGGGACGATAGCGAAATCAGCAATTGTTGTATTCTTCTTATCCAATTGGCAAGTTTGAACTGTGAAAATCGACGAGTCCTAAATAGTTTTATTTAATTATTAAATTAATTGATTTTTAGGCTTGTTACAATTGTTATTGTGTGATAATTTTTATAGAAGTTTCATCAAAATTTCCAACATTGATTCTGAACTTCGTTCTGATAATTTAATCAAATTTATTACAATTGTAAAATAGTGTAGCACCCTAAGTTATAACAGGCTCAAAATTCTTTTGTTATACTATAGTTAAGAGACGTTTATAATTTATGTCAAATATTGGTTTCTAGCTTGATTTATCAAGTCTAGTTAAAGTATAATCGATCCTTGGAAAAGAACAATATAATTTCCTCTGCACACCTATTGAGATGAATAAAGTATAATGGTGATCATGCCTAAGGAAATTATGGAAATTTCTTATCATCCTAACTTCATACTTATTCATGGATACTTTTTATACACTAACATATTTGTGATAGTGGTGCAACCGGCCCCTAAAAATAAAAGACGTAATAATCATACGGGAACATTTTTGCCATCTGGGGGCATTACAACAAACTAAAAAGACAGTGACAGTTATGTATAAATTATTGTCTTAAATAAAGATGGAAGCTTGTTGATTGGTAATTTGGTACTGGTAGACAGTGGGAGTGTTTTTAGTCAACAAGTGGAACAGCCACATGTTATGTCTTTATTTTAGATTCACCTGTACATAGATTGGTACAAAGTCCAAAGTTCTTATTGTGTTTTCTAACTCTGAACAGTTATATTAATAAAAATATATAAATTGAACTTATTTCATAAATAGCATTAGATAAACGTACAAAATTTGGTAAACAACTCTGCTATCTATAATTTTATATAAAGACACAGACAGACAAATAAATAAACAAAATTGTATTGAAGATGTTACGAATTGGAAAGTTTTGTAGTCAAAATCGCAATATTATCGAAAATGGAATCAATAAAAGGTAAATTATACGCAATTAACCTAACGTTACTTTAGATGAATCAATTTTTCTTTAGATTATTTATAACAACAGCAGTACAATGCAAGACTGTGCAGAATTCTGAAATATCACCGTCCAAACCGACAGAAAATCATTCATTCGTTATGAATATATTTAGAGGACAGATAGAAAGTCGCCAAGTTTTCCCTTATCCAAATGTCTTAACAACAGAACAACGTGAAACTCTACAAATGTTAGTTGATCCAGTATCGAAATTTTTTGAGGTCAGTATTTTTGATAATAATACAAATAAAATAAATTTAACATTTGATTAGGAGGTGAATGATCCAGCTAAGAACGACGTAAATGAGAAAATTGACGAAACAACATTGTCGGGTTTATGGGAATTGGGTGCATTTGCTTTACAAGTACCACAAGATTTAGGTGGACTCGGTTTAACAAATACGCAATATGCTAGATTAGTTGAAATTGTCGGTGCTAATGATTTGGGTGTTGGTATAACATTAGGCGCACATCAATCAATTGGTTTTAAAGGTATTTTACTTGTTGGTACACCCGAACAAAAAGCGAAATATTTACCACGAGTGACATCCGGAGAGTATGCTGCTTTTTGTTTAACAGAACCCTCATCTGGTTCTGATGCTGGATCTATTAAGTAATTTACAAAAATTGATGTTGTTTAAATAATATTAAGTATATGTTTGTAGATCTCGTGCTGTATTATCCGATGATGGTAAACATTACATATTAAACGGCTCAAAAATTTGGATTAGTAATGGTGGTTTAGCTGAAATAATGACCGTATTTGCACAGACACCGGTTAAAGATTCAAAAACTGGTAAAACAGTCGATAAAGTTACAGCATTTATAGTTGAACGTTCATTTGGTGGTGTTACAAATGGTCCACCAGAGAAGAAAATGGGTATAAAAGCATCAAATACAGCTGAAGTATATTACGATAATGTTAAAATACCGATTGAAAATGTATTGGGTGGTGTTGGTAATGGTTTTAAAGTTGCTATGAATGTATTAAATAATGGTAGATTTGGTATGGCAGCAGCATTGGCTGGTACAATGAGGGCATGTATTAAAAAATCTGTTGAATTTGCAACACAACGTCGACAATTTGGACAAAAAATTGAAACATTCGGTACAATACAAGAGAAAATTGCCAGAATGGTAATGCTACAATATATTACTGAATCAATGGCATATATGATATCTGGTAATATGGATCAAGGATCACAGACTTATCATTTAGAAGCTGCTATATCAAAAGTAAAAACAAGCGTGTTAAAAAATTTACAATTTGTTTCAATATTTTAAATTTTCAGTGTTTTGCTTCAGAATCAGCATGGTTTGTTTGTGACGAATCAATACAAATAATGGGTGGTATGGGTTTCATGAAAGATACCGGTTTAGAACGTGTCCTCAGAGATTTACGAATTTTCCGAATCTTTGAAGGTACCAATGATATTCTTCGTTTATTTGTTGCATTAACTGGTAATTATATTCAATTAATTAATTAACTAATATTTAACAAAATTAAACGTTTAAGGTATACAATATGCTGGTGCTCATTTGAAAGAATTACAAAACGCGTTCAAAAATCCAACAGCAAATTTAGGTTTAATATTTGAAGAAGCATCAAAACGTGTTGTACGCTCTGTTGGCTTATCAACACCACCATCTATGGATCATCTTGTTGCTAAAGAATTAACAAATTCATCTCAAATATTAGCTAAAGTAAATACTTGAAACAAAATTATACTTAAACAAATTTTAATCATATTATTTTTTAATTAATAGAAAATTGATGCCTTCGGTCAAGCTGTTGAGATGGTGTTAATTAAATATAATAAAAGTATTGTTAATGAACAATTTATTTTAAATCGCTTGGCTAATTCGGCTATGGATATTTATGCCAGTGTTTGTGCCTTATCGCGAGCTAGTTATTCAATAAAACAGGGACTACCATCAGCTGAGCATGAGAAATTAATGACTGAATCTTGGATATTTGAAGTAATTATTATTTTATATTGCTATATATTTAGTTAATTAATTGAATTATTCTAGGCTGCTGATCGTCTTGATGCTAATTTGAAAGCAATATCTACTGGTAAAAGTTTAGATAATTTTACTAAATTGAGTAGCGTAGCCAAGTCTGTATGTGGTAATGTTGGTGTTATACAGGCCAATCCATTGAATTTGTAAATTATTATTTATTATTTTTGTATATAAGGTTAAAACAACATTTACATCAATTGTATAGACTATGTTTTATAAAAAAATTATTTTAAAATAATTATTTTCATTTTAATTCCGTCAAGAAATTCATGTTTAAACAATCAAAATATATTCATATTTAAAATTAGGATAATTTAAAGATATAAGCACTATCTAGTAACAAGTAGCTGAATTTAAGATTTAATATAGTTGGACGTTAATTGCTTGACGCTTCTTCTGTATAAATTTTGCATTATTATAACTAAGCAGCGGAAATTCCCGCGATATTGGGGATCTGAAGTCACTGTTCCGTGAGATTCTAATACTACAATAATTCAACATAGTTGATTGATGAAGTGAGCGAGCGACATTATAAACAACAAACAAATGGTCCACTGTGATTGATATTTTCCACCTCCAATAATTTTTTTTGGCGCAACAAGTGGGTTTGGATTGTTGACGAGTTCATATTTTGAAGTTTAATAAATTGTCTCATTAAAAATTTGTAGAGATAATCAAAATTTGTGACGTACCTTATATTGCCAATAAAATATTATTCATTCTTATTATTACAAAAGTCAGGTATGTATGTCCAAGGCGCAGGACGGCGATAGACAATTTTGATAATATGTAAGTACCAATTGGTTTATTTTTGAACAGCATCCTCCTTGTTGTTAATCACTATGATGGACAAATACTCTTCCGTTTCCTTAAAAGAAAGCTCATATTGTGTGACTGTACCATTGTTCCAAAAATCCAAGACCACCATTCAAGCTCATTGAATGAAGAAAAACTTCAATGAAGTTATTGTAAAAATAAATAGTTGTATGTGCTTCTTTCCACACCACCTGTGAGGTAAAGCACAAGGTGCGTTTTTTTTATAGTGTTATCCCCTGTAGGCCTAATCCACTATAAAGTGATGGATATATCCATCACCGCAATCATTACCACCACCACCAATGTTAGTAATAAATACACACATATACCCAAACATTAACATTACAACCCTATTATTTCTAACTAATGAAGTGAAGAGGTCAAGAGAACAAATATCTGTACACCACCAAATTTCCCACATTATCCAACAAATATTTGCTTTCATGACGTTCACATTCATTTTCTTTCACAAGTGAATTATTAAATTTTTAAATAAATAAACAAAATTTGGTAATAAAATGGAAAAGTAAGTGGATAATAGGAGATTTTAAAGGATTGAAGACGATGATCCTGATGAAAGCGATTATCTGAAACATAAAAAAATTAATTTATTCTTTTACAAAATTCCTGAAAAACAAGAAATTATACGTTAACTGCCTGAAACAAAATTGATGAATTAGAGAAATACTTACAAAAATTACCTAAAATAAAAACAAATTATAAAATATGATATAAATAAAAATTAAACTGTAAAAATGGGAAATATTACATAACATAACAGATCGAGTTTGAAGCATTAAAGCTTTACTCATGGCATTTTAGGGCAAAATTGTGTACATTATTGTACACAATTGTACCGTCAAGGTGTCAATTTTCACCATAAATTGATACATTGTTGGTATAAAAACGTGAATAGATCGAGTTTAAATCATTAAAGCTTTACTTATGATACCTTTTTAGGTCCAAAATGTGAACCTACTTAATTGTTCAAATGTAGTATTTTCAGTCATAAATTGACAGTTTGTGTATTTTTCATCATAAAATGACACTTCGATGGCAAAAATATGAAGAGATCGAATTTAAAGCATTAAAGCTTTACTTGTGACACCATTTTAGTCTACAAATGTGGACTTAATTATGCAATTGTGGTATTTTCCGTCATAAATTGACGGTTAAACAAAGAGATCAAGTTGCAAAAGTTTGTGTATTTTTCATCATAAAATGACAGTTCGATGGCAAAAACCTGAAGAGATCGAGTTTAAAGCATTAAAGCTTCACTCGTAACACCATTTTAGTCTACAAATGTGGACTTAATTGTGCAATTGTGGTATTTCCCGTCGTAAATTGACGGTTACACATATTATAACGTCAAGTTACAAGTATCAAAGCTTTAGTTTTAACAAAATTCCAGCCACCAAAATCTGTACTTAATGGTACCTCGATGACAAACACATGAAGAGATCGAGTTTAAAGCATTAAAGCCTTACTCGCTTAATTCGTAGCAAGTTACCAGGGTCAAATTTATATTTGTTAGTACATTTTTTGTATTTTTTCCTTCAAAAGGACACCTAAAGGGCAAAAGATAGAGAAATCGAGTGATACAGTCAATACTCGATTTGTTTCCACACAATTCAGAGAGATTAAGATGGGAGTAATTGATTTTATCCAATATCTCTCAAGTTCCTAGCAAAGGTTGGTAATGTAACCAACATAATTGAAAATACCTACAAAGTACCTAACAGAGTACCTAACAGAGTGCCTAACAGAGTGCCTAACAAAGTACCTAACCAAGTACCTAACAAAGTACCTAACCAAGTACCTAACCAAGTACCTAAACAAAGTGCCTAACCCGTTTTTTGTAGTCGTTGATTATTTATTATCGCGCAGAATTTTATGCTTATGTAATTAATCGATGATTATACGTATTATTAAGTTTTTTGAAAAAATGGAATATTCATTTAGAATAGAAAAATTGTGAATTTCCACTTTCTGATCTTGATTCGATAATGAATACGTTGAATATTCGTGGAAAATCGCGTTATAAATGAAAAAGGTACTTACTACTTAGCTGCAACTCTGCTCCTGTCCCACGCTGTTCGAACCTACTGTAATTAGAAAAAAGAAAGGCAAAAATTAGTAATTTTGTAATAATAATTTGAATATTTCGACTCACCCTTTCGATGATCGTTGCACCGCTTATCTCCAACGGATGACTGGCTCCTTCATCCATAAAAACACTAACACCAGCACCGGCACAAACGAAAACACATTAGTCACTGCACTATATTTTAAAAGCGCTTGATTTATTACTATTTATTTATTTATCTATTTATTTATTTATTTATTATTATCACTTCACTATATTTTAAAATCAGTTTAGATTTATTTTTAAATTTCACAAATACGTATTAACACTTCGATTATCAAAACTGAAATGACGGATACAAACAAGTCTAGCAAAGAACGTTAAGTAATCGTTCCTTTGTTCAGTTCGTATTCAAAACTTAAGAAAAACTTGATATGTACGTCTAATCTTATCATTTCTACAAAAGAACGATAATTTGGATATGTTTTCAAGGTATTTAATTTATTCAACTGAAAAAAAATTACTGTCTAAAACTCATGTTAGTATTTACCTATACAGGGTGTCCGATCTAAATATGGTTGTTTCTATGAAACTCCTATTAGTCGACGAGCGATTCAAATTTTTTTTAAGGATTTGTAGGAGAGTCCTTAGGGAATATTCCAGCAAAATTAGAACCTCGTATCTCATTTTGAAGTTGGTCAAAAACGATCGTTTTGGACAACGTCGCAATTTTCAAAAACGAACTTAACACGCAAAAGGACTTAGAATGACTCTAGAATCCTTCCAAAATTGATTTTTTTCGTTTTTCTCCATTTTATTGTGAAACAGGTAGAAATATTTCGCATTTTCTCTGGAATGCAATGGAGAAAAACGAAAAAAATTAATGCTAACCTACACAATTTGGTAAAATCAGGATCACGTTGCTGATTTTGGAGCAGGAAAGAATGTTTGGCATTTTTATTTATATTCGAATAAATTGAACATGTTCAAAATATTATAAGTTATAACATGAGATTCGAAAGACACTTATGTTTTTAAAGTAAAAATCAATTTTAGACAAGTTTCTAGAATTTGCTCAAATTGTTATTTTTATCTTGTTATCTTCAAGATTAGTGGATGAAAATTTGGTAACAAAAATATTGGTTGCGCCTCGGGAAAACTCTACACGTTCTACATAGTATCAACCACAATAAGATTCTTTTTAAGGGGAAGCTGGAGTCAGGCCTCGATCCGGTGTTCGAAAAAGTGACAATTTTTTATCAACGATTTCTCGCTTGTTTCCTGAGATATCCACACACCGTAAACATATTTGAAATGGGTGTTTCACGGTGCAATCGATCTTTTTCCATTCTGTAGCATGTCAGCATTTTCCCTAGCAACTTTTTTGAAAGTTTATTCATGTGCGGAGGGCAAACGGTTCCCGAAAAATCCAGTTATGGAAAATCGAAAAAGTTATAAAATTTTCCCCGATCGACCTCTGACTCTAGCTTCCCTTTAAGCTTGTATATTTTCAGAAAGCAGCGTCATAGCTAGGAGTTGGTCGCGGAGGCGACTACAGAGGCGCTATTTTTTAATCTAATGCTTAAAGTTATTGGAGGACGTAAGCTTCAATTCTTGGCTTGGGCGCTCATGACCTTAGCTACGACACTGATAGAAAGCATTTTGTTATATGATAATTATAGTTTTTTTGCTAACTACAGTACACTTGGAGCTTGTTTAGATTTTATTCTAATAAGTTTTAGATTGAGTCCTATAAGATGATCTGCTTAAATCCCGGCAAGTTCCAAAGGTACCTACAAAAACATTAATCTATGAAAATTTTGCATATTTAGTGGGGGTCTATTAGATATTTAGGGTGAATGTTATAGTTTCGACGCAAACTCAACATGGATCAATAACTATGTTCGTGTCACGTGGCTGGTACCCTTGCGTGTAAATTATAAGGGACCATTACGTAGTACACATACTATACATATATATAGTTATATAAATAAATAGGGAGAGTAAGAGAGGAATATAGGGGATGAAATTCGAGTTGTTTTGTATAAAATCGATATTGCATCGTCACATGTATTTTATATTGAGTTTACTACGAGATCCTTTTGTTTGAAATCATCTGTCAAATTTATCAACCAATCAGATTTGGCGTTGATGAGCGTCTAGTGTGCTACCGTTAAAATCATCTACTTGGAAAATTTGAGTAAAATTAAATTTTCTTAAAATCTATCATTACAATAATAAACTGATTGAAAAGTGAAAAGTGCCTATTTGCTATCAACAGGTATAAATTACCGTGTTAAATGATAGCATGTGTATGTTGATGAGTTATTCATTTACGATATTATCATTTATTAATTGAGTAGATTTAGTTATAAATAGTGGTAGTTTAATGGTTTAATTTCACCTAATATATTTGAAGATAATCATAATTTGCATAGTTTAATAGTTGTATTAAGTTGTTATTATGTAGAAAATGTTCCATGATTAGAGTGATTCGATTAACATCATGCCACAAGGTTCATCATCACCAGCTGATATGATCCCGCTAGAACCGATGGGAAGGTTCAAGCAAACCCAAAATGGCAATGTACGGGCTCAAGGTGGGTTCTTTATTTATTATTTTATTATTTTTATTCAACAAGAAACAAACAACTACAACAACAATAATAACAAAAACTCCACAGTTGCCTCATTTTTTTTTCGTAAATTGAACGCTAACAGATCATACAGGAACCATCGAGAAAAAAAGCATGTAAAGATGCATGTGGGAAATCTATGAATATTGAAAATTTATATCTCTTTAAATTTTAGCACGTGTTTGCATGCGCGCAAATCAGAAATTTTAGATACAATTTATAATTTAGGATTTAGTTAGGCTTGTTACGCACGTAACGACTGAGGCGCCGCAAAAGTCGTCCAGTAAAGCTCATATTAACCACAGAATTTGTCGGGTAATTTTCGTTGAGATTATCTCAAATAACAATGAATCATTGCATCATAATTTATTCCCTATTTTGGTATTCATTTAAAGCGGCTCAAATCTATTCCGGAGGCTAGTTGTGATGATTTTAAGTCCTGGTAATTAGTCGACAGTGCATGATAAGCCTTAGATATAGTATTTTTTTGTCCTGACAGGACATGCGTGGAAAGTGTAAGAGAAAGGACGCAAGTTTCCGGGTTCCGGTGATTTGATGGTGCGGTAGTACAGTTATGTCTAGCGTTATCTAGGTCCTTCTAATTAAATTTATTATAATTATTAATAATAATAACGATAATAATTCAAATATATCAGATTATAGTACAAGTAAATTAATATAAAAATAATTAATTATTGTTTAAACGTAAAATATTATTGATAATATCAATTAATTTAGAAATAATCTGACCAAAACGTGGTGTTCAATAATATAGAATCTATAGAATGTAGTTCTTCCTAAAGTGCTTCGTATCAATCTAAATAAGTCCATCCAATAAAATTATTTAAATAAAAAATAATTATTAATTAATTAGTTAATTAAACGAAAGTAAATAAATAAAACATTTACTGTGGAGGGTAGCAATCGAGAACAATTGGTTAAGGTTTCTGTTGTTACTGGAGACCAGAACGTTGAGGCTGTTGTTTGGAGACGCGGTCAAAGAGTGATGAGCGAACAGGATGTTGATGATGTTGCCTTTCTTACAGGTACAATTCATAATACATCACAAATCACACATACCATCTGTCAATCATCATCATTTATTATAAATAACACCTGTGACACAGGGGGTGTTGCAGGTACAGAAAGTCCAGCTGCTGCAAATAAGAAAAGTCTATATGAAAATAATGGTGTGGCAGCCTGCTCCCATAATAGAGCATTATGTATTGCAACTGTTGTATTTGCATTATTATTTACAATTGCTGTTATTATAGCATTTAAAGGACCTCAAAGCGGTAAGATGAACAATTAAAATTGTTAATAATTAATAATAATAATAATAATAATAATAATAATAATAATAATAATACTTAGATTGTACATGTGCCGGTGAGAAGCCTCCGAATTTCATCGATCAAAATTGGAACGTGACGAAAGCATTCATTCCACGTGCTACAAATGGTCAAATCTTCCCTTGGAACGACATTCGTCTTCCCTCTTTTGTAAAACCTTCACGTTATAACATCACAATTCATCCGAATCTCACTACTTTAGATGTTAAAGGTGATAATTCACCTTTAACAAAAAAATCAATGATAATTTACAAAAATATTACCGATTTCAGGACAAGTATCTATTGAATTCCATGTAGAAAAAGATACAAATTTTATAGTATTGCACAGTAAAAATTTAACAATAACTGATAAAATGGTACAAGATCGTAAAGGGCACAATATGAAAGTTGCACGTATATTAGAATATACAGGTGCCGAACAAATTTATATTGAAATGAAAGAGAAATTCAAGAAACGACATAATTATACATTAATGATTAGATTTACGTCGAAATTAGGTAAAAATTGTAAAGGTTTTTATATATCAAGTTATATAAATAAAGATGGTGAACGACGTTATTTGGCAACAACACATTTTCAACCAACTTATGCTCGAGCTGCCTTCCCCTGTTTTGATGAACCACATTTTAAAGCGAAATTTAAAATGTCTATTTTTCGAGACAGATTCCATATATCACTATTTAATACACCTGTTATCAATACTGAAGATGTTGGTTTTTATATGGGAACAGGACTTGTTAGTATCAATAATAAATCAATTCTATAAAATAATGCAATTTTTTTTTGTAGTTAAGGGATGATTTCCAAGAATCACTACAAATGAGTACATATTTAGTCGCCTTTATTATATGTGATTATAATACCAGTCTTTCTGGACAAACTAATGGTGGTGTTTCTGTATCTGTATATACACCACCACCTTATATATCTCAAGCTAATTTTGCTTTAAATGTAGCTAAACACGTTTTAGATTATTTTGAAAATTTCTTCGGCATCTCATATCCATTACCAAAACAAGGTTTATTTATTTAATTATTAACGTTAATATAACAATAAATTGATAAAGTTTCTTATTAGATTTGGCAGCAATTCCGGATGTTGCAACTGGTGCTATGGAAAATTGGGGTTTAATAACTTATCGCGAAACTGGTATTTTATATGATCCAAATGAAACATCTACAACAGCCCATCAATGGGTTGCTATTATAATAGCACACGAAATTGCTCATCAGTGGTTTGGTAATTTAGTTACAATAAAATGGTGGAATGATTTATGGTTGAATGAGGGTTTTGCTAGTTGTTTAGAATATATGAGTATCGATAATTTATTTCCTGATTGGAGAATGATGGAACAATTTATTATTGATAAAACACAACCAGCATTAGCATTAGATGCATTATCCAGTAGTCATCCTATATCTGTACCTATTCGTGATCCAGCCGATATTGAAGCTATTTTTGATACCATATCGTATAGTAAAGTATGTCTTTTTAGAATCTCCATTTGACTAATTTTCGAAGATCTAAATTATTATAATATAATAAATAATTATTGTTTTACAGGGAGCCGCAATTTTGCAGATGATGGGAAAGTTTTTACAACCAGAAACCCTACAAAACGGCCTTAATGATTACTTAAACACCTACAAATTCGGCAATGCCGATACTAAAGACCTTTGGAACGTTCTTAGTAGAAATACTAATCAATCTTTGGATGTTAGGGTAGGTAGCTTTCACAATGAGGATCTTAAATGAGGACGCTTGATCTCGTTTCAAGAGTTTCTTTGACGGGTTCAGAATACCACCCTTTGATATCTCCACAGTTTTCTTAGAGATAATCTCTAAGGTCAATAATTTTAACGTTGTCTTCAACATGAGTGAAATAGATAGTTGCACGATGATTGTTTTATACTTGTCTCTTTCCAATTATTGGATAAAAAAAAATTGTACAGAATGCGATATATAGCTCCCTTTATAGAGATAATATTTGTGCCTCACTTGAGGATAAAAAATCTGTGAATCGACCCTTTGTCGTTCTGCCAAAAAAGTGGTGGTTTTGGAAAACGCTCAGATCCTCGTTTAAAATCCTCACCATTCTCAATCTAAGGGCACACACAGCTACTTTTACTTAAGAGTTTCGGTTACAAAAGTTGCTTACACATATCCCCAATGTAGCTACTCTTAAAACTGCAAGGGTTATACAAGATTTCGGCACTGTTCATACACAACAGGTTGCTTTTGCATCAAGCTACAGTATTTGCAGCAACGTTTTTAGCTTATTTTGTGCCGTTGTTGTGTCCGTATGGTTGAAGATACAATGGCTACCATCCATAATATGGCCAAACACGCTGTATAACAAATTTTTACTGTAGCTGCAAGGAGTAATAAATGCCGTTCACACTAGGCTACATTTGAAAGTTTGCGCAACCCAAAAATATTGCAAGCAACTGTACTACAAGGGCTACCTTGCGGGTTTCATACACGAAGCGCAATTTTTTATGCTGTGTGTGACCTTAGCTTTACTGTTCTATTTTTTTAAACCAGTAAAAACGTATCATTATAATTTTAGACAATTATGGACACTTGGACCCAACAAATGGGTTTTCCATTGATTACAATAACACGTGAAGATAACGAAATTGTAGCGACACAAGAACGATTTTTATTAACTGTTGAAAGTACAAATAGCTCTATAAGATTATCGCCAAAATCAAAATATGATTATAAATGGTATATTCCATTGACATATTTTACAAATAATGATAGTGAAGTTGTGTATGTTTGGATGAATATGACTGACGGTATTTTTCGTTTCTTTTTTTTTTAATTTATGTTTAAAAAATGTATAAATTTTCAGTTCGATTTGAATTAGATGCCGATATAAAATGGATTAAAGCTAATGTAAATCAAACTGGATTTTATCGTGTGATGTATGATGATTCTATGTGGAAATCTTTGGTAACAATACTGAAAGAGAATCATACAACATTCAATCCAGCAGATAGGGCTAGTCTAATCGATGATGCGTTCACGCTATGCCGGTAGTACAAATAAAAATACAGCACTCGCCACTTAATATAATCATTAAGTAGCGATTACTGTGTTTTATAAATTGTCCAACTAACAAATTTCTACGAACAGGGCTGGATTACTGAATGCTAGTATTCCTTTAGAGTTATCGCTGTATTTATCAAAAGAACGTGATTATGCACCATGGGCAACAGCAATACAGCATTTCCAATTATGGAGTCGTCGATTATCCGAATCATTAGCGTATAAATTATTTTTAAAATATATCAGACAACTTATCAAACCAATTGCTCAATATGTAGGATGGAAAAATCAAGGAGCACATTTGATAAAGTAAATTTTCTATTAACAAAATTTTGAATAATGCTACGCAATTTTTCTCGCAATTTTTTAGATTAATGCGTCGTGATGTATTATCATTAGCAATTTTATGCGAATTTAACGATACGGTAATACAAGCAAAAAATCAATTTCACCGTTGGATGACAATGAATGAATCAATACATGCAGATTTAAAAGATGTTATATATTCAGCTGGAATCAAATATGGTGGTATGATTGAATGGCAATATTGTTGGAATTTGTACAATTCAACAACAATACCAAGTGAACGAAAATTATTATTGAAAGCATTAGGTGTAGCATCTGATCCATGGTTGTTGCAAAGATATTTATTAGAAACATTAAATAAAAATATGGTAAGACCGCAAGATGTTAAAATTGTATTGGAAGCAGTCGCTGCGAATCCAGAAGGGCGTTTATTAGCATGGCGACATTTAAAAGCTTATTGGCATACAATGTATTCGATGTTTGGTAATGCCACATTCATGATGGGCAGTCTCATATCAGCTGTTACCGCACACTTATCTACACCGTACGATTATTATGAGGTAAGTAATTAATGGTGATATTCTGAGTATCAATCGTTCAGTTCTATCACTATCCCTAAAATTCTTAAGTGAAATCTAAATTCGAATAGAGCCAAGTTTTGATATTAGTTCGCATAAAATGATTTTCTGTTATAATTGTCATAAAAAAGGCCTCTTTGACTCACCCTATGTTCAGATAATTAAAAATATTAGAGGGTTACATAAGAAAATCTTTGAGAAAAAATTCCTAAAGGTTGCAAAATTTTCTGTCATAGTAAAGGTTACATTAGGGAATTTTTGAGAAAAAAAATTCTCAAAGATTGTAGGATTTTCTGTCATCATAATATCGATGCATCAGCATAGTATACGAAAAACACAACACCGTTGAATAAGCATTGCAACTCAACTTGTCTATGCTTAATTCTTGAACAAATAAAAGAAAGATAATTGTAAAAAGTGAAGCATGCGCAGTTTTACTTGTAAAATTAGAGAAAGGTGTCAATAAAGTTGACAATAGTTGTTAGAGTTTGACTAGTTGTCATGCGCATGTCACATTTTAGACAGTTTTACAATTTAAGATACAGATTGAGATTGCAGCTTGCTTAGAATCACAGAATATATACTGATATTATCTTTTAAATCATCAAATTATTATCAAATATTTCTTTGATCTTGTTGGACATTGACATTGAAAAGTTTCTAAGCTATTGAAAATAGAGTGATTAAATATTGTTTTTAAACATAGTGATCAAGTCTTGTCAAGAACAGATTGTTTCATTTCCTAAGAGTCCTTCCGAGTAAATAAAATTGGCTAGTTTTTTTATAATCACTGGTTAACTTACCTTTGTCTTTTATGTTGGTCGATATATGGTCTTTTGTTACCGGATATTATCTTTAACTTTACAATTGTCTCTCTAGACAAGTTTCTAAACTAAAAGCTTTTGTCATCATTGTAGATTGTTTCTTTGATTGTTCCCTATTAAGGATATTTTAGTTATATTGTCTAGTCTATTTTCAGAAAGTTTAATTAATTTTCTTTTTCATTTTTTTTTCTCTTGTAAACAGGTATCGACCTATTTTAGTGGTATGGATGTTGGTTCAGCGGCTAGAGCTTTAGAACAAAGTTTAGAAACAATAAAGCTCAATATAAATTGGGTGTCACAGAATGAGGCTGAAATAAATAATTGGTTAGATAACCACGTTAAGTAGATAGAATTGTGTCATTTTACTATTTATTTTAATTTATAATTGTTTTGATTTGTGTTCTAGTCGAGATTTTTATATTTTTGTCTATTTTTTCAAATCTGTAAATATAGTAAACGTACTATTTTCTGTATAAAATAAATGAACAAAAATAATTAATAAAAAAAAGGATTTCGTCAATGTTGATATTAAATGTGAATTGATACTTTATTTTTATAAATTTAGATACTTCAAAAATATCGTCTTCTAAACATATGACTAACATTCTTATTTGAAATAGATTAGACTGTAATTAAGACTTTTTATAACAACTGTATTTTCTATTAATACATTCAACTATTATACGAATGTTATGTAATAATAATAACAATAATTATAATAATAGTAATAATAAAAATGTTCTAACAATACTTTTGTCTTTAAAATTTATTTCCACCTTTATATCATTATTGATGAGAGAAATCACTGATTGTTTCCTGTTTTCTCTCAAATTTGGCCAATAAACCGGAGTCGGCGCCATCTAATTCCCACTTATAAAGGATATCCTTCTACAGATGGCACTCCCACACCTTTATACTTATTATCAATAATAATAATGATAATAATAACAACAATAGTAACAATAATAATACTAATATGTAATAGTAAACCATCCGAATAAAAAGTATAGTCTTCCATCGAGTTTTCATTGTTGCCCTGTTCCATGATTGAATTTTAAATTTTAAATATTCAATAAAAAATAAAACGCGATGCTGGAAGATACCTTTAAAGTGGCAATCGATATCAAATTAAGAAATCAAATCTTCTTAACGAAAAAATTCTTCAATATTAATTACCAAATTTTCATCTGTTTGAAACTTTGTCAATTAACGACATTCTGTTCTCGTAATCAATTGGAAATTTAAAATAAGTTGTATAGATTCCGTTTTTACTGTTTCAATATCACCTAAATGAAATAATTAGTCTATTATACAATTTTAATTATATCACTTATAAATTATTTAATATGTGTGTAGATAACTGTTCGAATACGTTAATATAATGTCAATTACAAATTATTAATTACATAGGTAGTCCATTTAGTTAACTTTGAGTAGAAGCTTTGATTGTTATAAATAGATTGACTGGCTTTATCAATTGATCTAACAGAGATTCTAGAACAATATGATTCTATTATAACATAATTGCCTTTATTAAGGTAATTGATGATACGGAAATTGCCTATAACAGAACAAAAACAACCAATTACATTTTAGAGAATAAAAATTACGAATAATCAATTTATAAACAATTTTTAATCGTTCATTTTTTTCGTTGTTAATATTTAATTTTAGCATATTGAACAATTTTCGTATCGTATTACAATAACTCGAATACGGTAGTGGTCTTGTTATTTACAGGAAATTAAAATAATATTTAGATTGGCTAAAATCGGTTTTGCATGATTTTTCACTACTGTTTTTTTATCAATAATCAATATCGACTATACATTTACAAATTACTATAAAGTTTCGATTTTATTATAAAATCGATTTTTTCCACAGATTCTTTATTCCCGTATCAAATTAATCGGTAAACGTGAATCATCTATAATGTTTATAATGAAACAAATTCGAATTGACTTTAAAGTATTTAGTAATAATAACACGTTAGATTGAAACCATTTCAAAACGTTGATACAAGTGGATTGAATTTTGCACGGATGATTCACCTTAAGAATAACAAGATAGATATTGGATATCAATTGATAGAAAAGCATATTTTCAGTATTTCAAAATTGTTTGATCAAGTTTTTTTTTTTTTTTTGTATAAAACTGTTGTATTTATATTTAAGATAAATGTATACTCATTTCGTGATTTAATCTAGTTAGTTTTTGATTTAAATTAGTTCGTATTGTTTGAGTTGTAATATAATTAATGATGAAATCAGCTACACAATTGCAAAAAAGGGTAAATAAGATAGAACAGTTAAGTAATTGTCTTTGTGTTAAAAGTTGAACAATAATATGTATAATTTCTAAGATAAAGGATTTGGAATAATAAAACGTAAGGAAGTTGTATCATGTATTTATCTATCTCAAGTTCAACAATATATGTATAAGTAGTTTGTTTAGTTAATTAATGAAAGGAATATTAATTATAATAATAACGTCAATAAATAATGTTTTATTTTTGTAAAAGATAAGACGACGGGAGATAAAATAAATATCAGCTATTTAATTATAATTTAGTTATCTATATGTCAACGGGCGAAGATGATGTTGTAATTTATGAATAAGCCACTGTAATGTTAGAATTAGGTAGGTAAAGTAATATCGGAGCTCATCGAAATGACCGCATTGTCCATTAGTAGCACGTTCGAGTGATTACATTAACAGGTGTAATATTCATCTTGTTAGCGACAACAAATCGATATTTGTAATTGATTATATTATACAATTTTTTCCAATATACACCCCTACAGTGTATGTTAAGGTTGTATTCTTTATTTTTCTTTAGATTTTTTTTGAGGGCACATAAAAATAAAACACAGAAAAAATTTCCAACGCAATATACTGGTGATTAAAATTCAGTTATTAGTATACATAAAACAACAATTAACACGCCTCAAAATACAGGAAATAATTTTTAATTGCTCTCGACTATACAACAACAGTTTGCCTGTTTCCTCTATTCAACAAAAATTTAAGATGAAATTTGCCTGTTTTATTTATTTTCTTGCTCGATTTTTAACGAAAAAACACATCAATTACGCTGCTGAATAGGTTTGAGAATTAAAAATTTCAAAGTTAAAAGTTATCGCAATTTCTAAGAAATATTTTTTAATATTAAATTTAGCTGTTATACAGAGCGTCTTGTATTGTTGCAATAAAACAATTCCGAACAAATAGTAATCTATATTTCAATCTTTATGTTTTTTGAGTTATAATAATAATAACAACGATGTGATGTGGTGATGAAGACTGAAATTTCCTCGAATTACCCCATTTAAAATTCAATTAACGACTAAAATCGATATTTACTGTATTTGATGTTTATTTGATAGACCTCTATTTTTTATTACGATCATCTAGTTTATAAAATTTCTAATAATTTTCTGTAGGTCAAAGTTAAGGATTTTTTTACAATTTTCACTGTTTTCTATTCATCTTGTTTTTTTTTTTGGGTGAATACTGAATTTTGAAAATAGGATAACACGGAAATCTGCATTTTCATTTAATGCTGAAGTGGAATGTTTAATGTGCAGAATATGCGAATTTTCGAAAATATGGAAATTGCAATCTGTTGTCATGTATTATTTTGCAGTCAAATAAACATTGTATTAAACATTGGTTTTGCTTGTTTTATATTATAATGAAAATGTTAAGTTGTACTACTATGTATAAACTTTCTAGAAGGTTAAGAAAGTATCATCCCTCTTAGTGATTTATACTTGAACGGTTCAATTATTACGAATTGAGGGTTAAATATAATACGATCGTTGCAACTGCTACAAATGATTATCGTTAATATGTTAGTGACATTTATGAAAGACAGTTAAGAAATCGTCTTGATTTTCGTCTTAATTGCAGTATAGACACTATAGATATATATAGTTTGTTATATAGTTATAGTTTGAGGTATTTAGTACATAATAACATTTACTAAATTTAATTAATAGTGTCGAAATGGTTGATGCATATATATTAGTTTGTAGCGAATATTGCATAATAGAATCGAATTGAAGGTAATTGAGGGAAGAAGTTGCTGGTTTATGGAATACTAAATCAATGTATATTCAATGTATGAGAATGTTAACGTAAAATTGAAAATTCGTACACAGGGTAGGATTTCATTGTGAAATAGCCCGCGTACTAAGAAAATTATCAAAACATCAAACAATTTAACAATGACAAAACGACATATTGTAATTTTAAATTACAGGAACTGTCTATGTCTATATAAAATATAGAATGAGCTACCTCTTAAATTTGACACAATTGTCAAATGACAAAGCTACCATTAAAATGGGGAGACAAATTTTAAGGCACAAATTAAAGATTTATTTCAACAGAGTAATTCTAAAGATTTTGTGTTCCCATGTCACTTTCCCTAAAAACTTTGTTAAATAAAATGCAAATGAGGCTATAAGGGCTTGTAGAAACTGTTTAATCAATTGAATTTGATTGTGCACGCCTTGGGTTTCGCCAGTACGTTATTTTCAAACTATCTGTTAAAATGCATGACTTCTTTTTCTTTACGTCGTTTTTTAGATAATTAGTTGGTTCTAAGTTTTATAGGGCTGCACGAATCCTTTTTAAGCTCTGCTAGTTTCTGGAAATAATTTACTTTATAATCACGATCGAGGATAAGAATTCAACCCTTGATGTCAATTTTTCTCATACATATGTAGATAAAAATTTTGATTACTGGCTATTGATGGAAGTTTTGTCGTATTTATTAACAGAATGTTGAAAATAAAATGACAAAAAGAATAATACGAAAATATTTCAAGCTGTGCTTGATTTATCAGACAGTTCCCAGATTGATAATTAAGCGAGTTTATTTGTAGAATTAACCCTACGTCCGGGTCAAAACAAGTCTCTCGCCACAGTTTCCATTCATTAGTAAACTCTTGTCGCTTTTTACAAGCTACTATAACTTTAAACATGAATCATAAGTAATGTGTAACGTTTGTAGTGTTACTCGACCCGCTAATAATTATATTAAACGTTTCATTTTGTCGGTAAATTAAGGTGTAAACTAGTATATAACATTTCTACTACCCCAGGTTCGTGAACTTTATTGTTATATTATAACAACTTTATTTACATCGTGTTTCTGCACGATTTTCAGACTGATGCTAATACATAGACCTTTTAACTACCTAACTTAGACCCTAATACCTCATTTTAATACCGCCACTGAATCCCTTTAAAGTTAGTTTTTAAGTAAAATTATAACACCCTCCAAAACGATTATAGAGTCAACGAGTAAAAGAGAAAAAATAATAATATAAAGAAATAGGATTTTACCAAAAGAAAAGTTAAATGTTATAGTACCCTACTTTAACAATTTTCTTAAATCAAATACTAAAAATTTACATTTATTACAATAGTTAGATTCAATCTCAGCTATTGTAGAAAGTTTACATATTCTAAACGGGGATAATGGTTCATTATAAATTTTCTCAGGTTAATATTGTTAAACATTTGTTAAAAGAATTCGTTACGCATTCAAATGAGAATTAAAACTAGATTTTTTTATCAGCAATTATACATATACTAAAAAGTGTCTTGTTAAGCTTGACGAAATTACAAATGTAAAATACTTTGTTACCTAATTACATTCTAAGTAATTTAATTCGATATCATATTAGAGGATCCATCAACCTGTTCAAACTCTCTTCATTGTTTTCTGTTCATATAATTTAATTTATTCGAAATTTGTATTTTTGCATTAAAAAATTAATAATAAAACGCTCAAATTGCTGTAAAGCAGTAGTAATAAAAAAACCTGTTGTTAACAAAGATATGGTACATAATAATAGGAGTAGTTTAAAGTGTATATTGTTAAAAAGTTTACTGTTGTTCTGAAATAATATTATATTAGTAGAAATAGACGGACGGTCTATTGAAGAAATAGAAAACTGAAAAGGGGAAGCAAAACTAATAACTAATAGCATAGTGAAATAAAGAAAGAACGCGCAAAATTACAAGTCAATATTTAATTAATACAACAATACAATAGGAATTTTTGTTTATAATAGAAAGTTTGTTATACTGAACAACGTTGATTGTTCAATAAATACCGCTCTGTTTCTCTAAAAGTAGACGATTCGTATCAAACTCCTATTAGTTGGGCAGCGATTCGAAGAATATTTCAAGGATTTGTAGGGGGCTGCCTAGAGATCATTTTAGCAAAATTAGAACCTCGTAGCTCATTTGAAAGTTGGATAATGTCATGATTCTGAAAGATGAGATAAACACGCAAACCGACTAAGAATAACACGGAGAACCTACGAACATTCTCTGTTTTTCTCCATTGAATTCTAGAAAAAATACGAAACATTTTCTTCTACTCCGGAATAAAATGGCGAAAACAAAAAGAATCAATATTAGGAGGATCCCTAAGTCATTCTTACTAATTTAACCTCGTTTTTTAATATCGCGACATTGCCAGAAACGAGCAATTTTTGTTCAATTTCAAAACAGGCTATAAGGTTCTAAGTTTGTTAAAATGATCTCTTAAAATGACCCCCTTCCTATTAATCCTTGAAATATTTTTCGAATCGCTCGTCAAATAATAATGGTTTCATACGAATTATCTACGTTTAGAGCAACAGGGCAGTTTAAATGAAGTTCATTTCCATAACCGAAAATTGTTTTTTGTTAACCTTACGCTTTACGTTTAATGTGTAGCAATACAGAGGTGTTGGCGTATACTAATAATAACAACGTTATTTGTAAACGTACTTGTTTACAGAAGAAAGGCAATTAAAATAAGTGTCGCTCTATTATTGTTATTGTTAAATTCTGTCCTGATTTAAGCGACTCATTGTACAGAGTTGAAATTTAAAATTGTTTTAATACGATGTGATTCTCTGTGAGTGTAACTGGTTTCAATAAAATGCAATGTTCAATGTTGAATAGCGGCGACAATAGTCGTCTAGAGTACATTAACATAACACATTTTACTCGTCCCCGAAAAAAGCTCTATAAAATTTTTATTTCTTTTTTCAACAACTTCTTGTAAAATTGTTTCACAATCACATACAAAGATTATATTACTTTAAAATAACATAAAGTCGTTTCGCTGATTTTATATTAAACTTTTCTTATTTTTTCGTCGACGGGACAATTTCATGAAAAATGAAAAAAATCAGAATAACTTCATATTATAAAGATATTTATAAATTCTTAAAACAATACATTGCTGCAGAATTTAGATATTCTATAAATTAGATTATCTAAGTTCCGATCTTCACTTCTATTAAGATAATAAACTCGATAATTGATGGAAAGTTTCAGTGGTTAAGTCAAAGGAAACTGATGGCTTAATCTTCAGTACTGTTGAAGTTTGTTACAATATCATCATTATATACCATAAATAGGTACCTAAATATAAATATTGAACGTTTAAGAGTAACAGCAATACCAAATATAATGAGACAAATATGTAATTAATTCTTATGTTATACATGTATACATTCCACTTTGGTATTTAAATAGACATTTTGGATTTTTGCAAATTTTATAACGTAAACAAGACGATAATGCAAAATACATAAGTGATCATTAAAATTTCATTTTTCATGCTAACATATTTCTGTAGATAGCGTATGATCTAAGCAGCTAAACATAAAAAATACTACAATATACCTAAATATGGTGATAAAAAATTCATTTTTCACAATTTTTCGTCAGTGTATTTTCGAAAAATATCAATTTTTGTACAGTCTGTAACGTGACTTAAGAGATTGACTAAAGTAATTAAAATTAATTCACAATAGATTCAGTAAGGGTAGTGAAATATTGAAGTGCAAGATACTTGTTGAAAAATTACCTGCTTTATTGAAAATCGATGCTTTTGCTTTTTGTCAAGTTATTTGTTATTGAATCTGTTGTGAAGTAATTTTATTACTTAAGTCAGATCTCTTAAGTCACTTTATCGACTATACAAACAGTCGCTCTATTTAATTCTGATGACTCTTTTTGAATTTCAACGAGTGTAATCTTTTTGAAATTGAATTAATAGGCGACTACAAAGAAAACCAGACGCATTTCTGTTTCAAAATTTTCTATACTAATTAAAGATAAGTTGAACTTTTAATGTTAATGTACTGCTGGTAGTGTACTTTAGTACTTTACTACACCAGCTTAAATATTGAGGGCTTCAATTTATAAGTTTGAAATTTCCGTTTAAATCGTCTAATCCCACTTACTTAATTTAAAATATCACGTGTCAATTGGAGAGTAAAGCAAGATTTTAAACCAAAATCAATAGGATTACGTTGTATTAGACTAACGTCAAATGAGTTTACTTCAAATTATTCAACATCCGTTCAAAATCAAATAAAAATAGCATATGGAGGTTCACTTATCGTGCAAAATTAAAGAGTTGAAGTCTAGAATCTTGATGGAAAAAACTAGCAAACAACTTTATCTCATCTTTCAAAGAAAACGATTGGCCTTGATCATTATCTTCATTATTTGCGCTTATAGAAAATTGGTTTGACGTCATTTCTAAAAGATGGTTTTTAACAATTCCGTTATTTCCAAAGAATTTGATAAGTGAAGCATGTATAGAATTGTGAAATCTTTGAGAGCAAAAAAATAACGAAGATAGTGATTAAAATCCGGATTCATTCGGAATACATTTAAAAAGAATCGTATGTTAAAATTTATTTTTAGTTCAATTATCATGAATCTAGATAGTAATTTCATTACTATATTTAGCAATTTTATAAAAATCTCCATTTTAATGAATTTTAATCATGTTCGCTTTAGTGTATATGATTTTATTTAGTATATGTTTTTTTTTTCAGACAATATACAAATTTGTATGGATTATTCGAATATTGCTGAAGGGATGAAAAATAAACCATATGGAATATGAGAGAGAAACAGAAGGCGAACTTCGTACGATAACGATACTCTTATCAGTCTTGTAGATTTTGGCTTTTGACCTCAAAAATTGTTGAGCTGAAACCAATATTTATTAGTTGTTAGTTAACGATTGAACATCATCTGTTACATTTTTGAGTGTTTTAATTGTTTATTAATTGTGTTTTTCTAGTTTAATTTTTTTATTGTTTAAAGAAATCAATGTTGCTTTTAAAATGAAATCGTTTTTTTTGTTAATATTTGTTATCTATTTAACAGCACCTCCATCGAATGCTCAAAATAGTAAGTATTAAAAAGGATATAAATAAATCTAATAGAAATGTAAAAATAAATATCCTGCCACTACTTCTGCATTAAATACATGCAGTAAATGTAATTTTCAATAGTAAATCAGTAATGGGAAATGTTGTTTCCTTTTGCGTAGTTAGTTGTGTCATTTAATAAAATCCTCGCCTGTCTATTTCTGAATAAAAACCATTATTTTTAAAATCTATAATTAAGCAGCAAGAAAATGAATGATATCAGATATCCTGTTATTATTAATGATCCGGGTCAACTTAGAATCTTATCATTATATTCCAATTTATTATGAAAACGATAATAAGACATAAATACGTTATTATTCTAATAAGTAAAACAACCCCTATAAGAGAAATATAATTTTAAAAAATGGACTCGATAGGAGTGTTTTATGTAAAGATAATACAATTTTTATTCGAGATATTATTTGAAAGGAAATTGAGCATCAATTGCATTTAAAGGAATGAAGTTCTTTCAACATGGAACAGATGAAAGTTGCAACTAAAAGATTTTTGCTTCATTTTAAAAATTCAGTTTAATGTAAAATAATTTACAAAGATCTTAAATTTTATATTCTTGAATATTAAATTAAAATAAATCTCTTAGATACGAAAGTCTCTTCCTTTGTAGAGAATTAAGATTGAGACGTTTTTATAGTGAGAAGGTTGAGTAAATAATATGATACAGTTGTTACATTCAAATCCTGCAATATTAGAAAATAAGTCTTCTTCAACATGAAAAAATTACTTTTTTAGAATGCTGCTTCCTTGTTTGTTTATAATTTAGAAAACGGTAATTTTGTGCACGTTTATAGCGAACAGTTAAGCGATATGTATTTATGTTTTTGATGCTTTTTTGTTTTTTTTCCCTCCCGAACCATCGATAAATTAACGAATTTGCTTAAAAGGCCCGAGGGGAGTTCATAAAATGCGGCTTAAATTGATCCCAATTTTATTTGAAAATAATCGCTTGTAAAGAAATTAACAAATGTTTGATACTGTTTTCGTAATCAATAGTTTTAAAGGAATTTTATTTATCGTATTTTGTTTAATTAAGATAATGTTCAACTATTATTGCCATCAAAACAGCCCAATCAATTTCGCAATGAATCTCAATACATTTGAGCACAGAAATTTAAAACAAACTTCCAGAAAGATGGGTACACTATACACTATTAGAAATTTGAAATAACAATAAAATCTAAAGAAATCGAAAAGCTGAGTCTTATTTTTGGGGGGTGGTATTCTGGACGCTGCGAACTTTTCGATTATTTATAAAAGCAATTCTGTGGATATAAGCGATTAAAGTTGTTGAATTTTGAAAATTTGTCAACCTATTCAATAATTTTTTCAGAATACGATCCTGAAGAGAAATATGTATGAAATGCTCTTGATACATAATAAACATTTCACTATAACATTTAGATGATCAATTTGAATTAAGAAAATCCCTAAGATTATATTCTGCAATCTTTAGGTGGTTGTGTTTGTACCACAAAACGTGTACGTTCCCTTTAGCTAGCTAACTTCTCAGTTTGCTGCAGTTTTAAAGCTCATTTAAGTTTTCAAATATCAATCAGTATTAGCAAGTTCGCTTAAATACATTATACCAGGCTGAAAATTTAAATGCGGCTAATCTTATGAAACTCCTATCAGTTGACGAGCGATTCGAATAATATTTCAAAGATTTATAGAAAGGCCCTTCGAGAACATTTTATCCAAATTAGAATCTCGTAGCTCATTTTGAAGCTGGTCCAAAGCGCTAATTTCAAAGAACGTCGCGACATTCTAAAACGGTTTAAGCATGTAAAATAGTTTAGAATGATCCTCCCAGCATACATTTCTTTCGTTTTTCTTCATTTTATCCAGAAGCAAGTGGAAATTTTTCGCATATTTTGTAAAAAATAATAGAGAGAAACGAAAAAATCTATGCTGGGAGGTTCTCCGAGTCATCTTTACTCGTTTTACGTGTTAAGCTTGGTTTTCAAAATCGCGATATTATCCAAAACGAGAGTCTTTCGGCCAAATTCTAAATTCTAATTTTGCCAAAATGATTTTTAGGCACCCGCCTATACATTTTTGAAATATTTTTCGAATCGCCCGTCAACTAAAAGGAGTTTCATAAATTTCGCAATATTTAAATTTTGAGTATACGGCGCTGTTTTTATAAAGATACACGATTCGTATGAAACTCCTATTAGTTGATGGGAAATTAAAAAAATATTCCAAGGATTTGTAGAAGAATCCCTAGAGAATATTTTAGCAAAATTAGAACCTCGTAGCTCATTTAGAAGTAGGTCCAAGAACGCTTGTTTTCGACAGTGACTCGTGGATCTTCACGATATTGATTTTTTTCGTTTACAGCATTGCATTTTAGAAATAACGCAAAAAAATTCCATACCTATTCCAAAATACAACGGAGAAAAACGGAAAAATCAATGTTGGGAGGATCTTCGAGTCTATCTAAATAATTTTAAGTGTGTAGCAAGCTTTTGAAACTCGTGACACCGTCAGAAACAAGCGTTTATTGGCCAAGTTCAAAATGAGCTACGAGGTTCTAATTTTACTAAAATAGTTTCTAAAGACCCGACTATAAGTGCTTGAAATATTTTTCGAATCCCTCAACTAACAGGACTTTCATACGAATATGTACCGTTAAAAAGGCAGCGCAGCAGAAGCAGAGCCGGATATATGGGGGGGCAAAGTGTGCACTGCACACGGCCCCGCGGTTAGACCAGCCCCGCGCTAAACTCTATTCACTCACATAAAATAGGATTTTATTTGACAGAAATGTCACTGTCCAGTGAGTGCTTCTATACAGGATGAGTTTAAAGTAACGCATAATCGTCATAACTTTATTTATGAGGATTTCTTGCAAACTTTAATAATTTTTTTCTCGAAAATTTTCTTATGGAACCCCCTACGATTTTCACATGTCTGAACGCAGAAAAATCTGCTCTAGCCAAAAATTCAATAAAAAATGGCGGTTGCTACTTGAAAAAATTATTGATGGTGGCAGTTCTTTGCAATGGTAACTGGTAGAGCCGTTTTGGCTCTGTCCCACTTAATTAATTAAAAATAAAAAGTTATCTGTCTCGGCGTTTTTCAAAATTCTCATAAATAAAAAAGTTATAGCGAATATGCGTTACTTTAAACTCATCCTGTATAATGACTTTTTTTGGCCCCGCATTTATTTTTGCACACAGCCCCGCAAACCCTAAGACCGGCTCTGAGCAGAAGGATTGCGTTTTTTAATTTGTTAATTCTAGGAGTAACACATATGATTCATAGTTTATGTTTCTCTTTAAATTGTCCAAATTTCTTATTATTCAACAAATAGTTAATGTAATGATAATAGTACTAAAAGCAAACCAATAGTAACATCTTATCTAATAATATAATTTAAATCCGATTTATGGTTAAAATTAAATACACAAATTGACCGATAATCCTGTTTCTGTTTCAGATCCCTTGAAAGATCCAAATGTTTGTGGAAGACCTACTTGTAAAGGTAAATTCTATTAATATTTGTATAAACAATCAGTTACAGTTCGATAGAATTCGTTTAATTTTGTGATCAAGCTTAAATAGAATTATAATACAAATTGTAAAAAGAATTGTTTAAACATATATCGTGCAGAGATACTTTTGCAAATATCTCAGCACAATGTCACGTTAGATAGTAAAACAAAGAGAATTACTGTCGTGATACGTTTGTTATTTTATGGACAATATGGTTCTGTTCTAGTGATAGCGTGCAAGGAATGCAAAGATTTTACACTCAAGTCACAATTTTCATTAGCTAAATCGAATAAAGTCAATTGATTCGCATCGTAAAGCTTTTTTTTCTGTTTTAAAGCTGTTTATTATTAAACTATTCAAAATTAATGATTCTTTATGTTATTTATTTTTAAATATTATTATTCGCTTATAATTTATATCCACCTATTCAGTAAAATCGGAACATAATTTAAAAATTTCTAATAAATTTGCTTTCCTAAAAGAAAACTTTTGATAGGTAGATATTAATAATGTAGGGAAACTCACTATAAGAAAGTCAAGTCATTGTCGATAACCTTTCTATATTACATAAATTTTATCATCGAATTTTTTACAATTTCAATCAAGTAACGATATAAATCTTCCACGAAAATTGTGCACATTTTCCGATCAAACTTTTTCTTTATTAAACACAACAAATTTAATGAAAACACAATAAACGCAACAATACTATAAACCAATTTTTTCTATCCCAATAACACGGCACAATACGATTGATAAAATTAGAGTTTTCTGGGACCGGTTCTGTGCCACTCCACTGTGAGTTTACGAGATTTTTATGTTTGTCTCGTAATCTACACTACGAGTCTATTTCGTGAATAAATTTTGATACAGCACGTCAGGAAGGCTTTAAATTTTCGGTTCAATCGAAATCGTGATTATTATGGTGTGTCTTCCTGTATTAGAGAGTGATTATTTCCTACAAAAAAAAGGAGAATAACTACACTAAAACGCATAGATAAGGAAAACGGTAATTGTAGAAACACATCACGTACAGGATAAGTTCTCAATTAGTTTCCGAGATACTTGAAGAAGATGAACAAAGTATATGAGCTTTAAGTTTTTTAATTTCAGTAACCGTTGAGTTTTTCTTATAATAAAATTGTATAGAATAAACTTATATTTTTATCAACAAATCTATAAGTGAATATATAAAATATCAAAATCCAAATGAAGCGATTACAGATTTGTATTTGTGGGATAGTTTAAATGTTCGTTCAGATCTTGAGATTTTATCGTTTTAAAATCATGTCGGACAAATCAAAACAAATGGAGTAGAGATGGCTGAGTTGAATATCTATTACTTATTGATTGGATGAAACTGGTATGTCGCAATTGAAAATTCGCAATATTCTTATTAAACCAAACCGCATTTTATTTGCTATCAATATAAATATTAAAAAAAGCCTTATTGGTTTTGTCAAGGGGCTTATAATGATAGGAATTACGATCGAATTGATAAAAATCGCGTAGAATTCCGGTTTGAGTATTGATGGAAATAGAGAATTGTGTTGACTTTATATAATTGGATTTTTGAAATTTTTGATGCACACAAATTGCTTATTTTATTGTACTATATAACAATGATGTTATAATCCATTTATTTGTATCCGGTTTGTTTAATGATAAAGTGCATTAGGAAATGCTGAAATTTAAAAGTAATTTCAGTTACGTTAAATTCACAATGTTTGCTTTGTCCTTAATGAAATCCATCTAAAATATCTTCGACGGTCGGTGGCGTTTATATTGCTTCTTGAATACAAATAAGTATAAATGGCAATTCTAAATGATAATCAACTGTTTCAGGTACTGGAAAATTCAAATACGCTCCAGGTACTCAACAAAATTACAAGTATACAGTCGATGTTAGATCATTATTTAATGGTACAAGCAGGAATGAATCAAGTTTTTATATTGAAAGTATTGTAACGTTAGATTTTTTAACACCATGCGATGGTATATTATCTTTATCTAATATTAAATTAAGTGATAATCCAATAAATATGGATGAGAATTTTCAACAACATATCAATAGTGAAATATTCGGTCAAATGTTGAGTGAATATACATTACGTTTTGCATTTAATGATGGAATTATCTCAGAAATATGTCCTCAAGATGATGAGAAAAATTGGGTTTTGAATTTCAAAAGAGGACTCTTATCTATGCTTCACAATACGATGAAACGTTTCGATTTAGATCATTATGCCGTTGATGAGGATGTTAGAGGCAAATGTACTACATACTACAATGTTAAAGGGGCAAAGGAAACAAGTATAATTATTGAAAAAACGAAAGATTTAGACGATTGCCAAAATCGAGCTAAATTACATTCTATAGTCCAATCAGTTCCTTACAATTTTGGCACTGTAAGTAAACATAAAAAAAATTAAATGTACTAAAAATAAACTGTTCTTCCAAGTATCTGTTAATTGAAGTATAACACCAAGGCTTGACGAAAATAACACATTTCTCTTCAGTTGAAATTATTTTAAATTAGAATTTATTAAAAACAAACATAAAGCATGTCTACTTTCAACAAGCAATTTTTGTTTGTAGCTTTTTAAATGAACAAGTGGATATCGATTACATTTGTCTGATTTGCATGTTTTTTTTTAAATAATAACAATAAGACTTCAACATCCTTATTTGGATAATTATTTATCCGCAATTGAATAAAAATGTAGTTGATTCTAAAAATAATTTGAGGGATTTATTCAACGAAAAAAAATACGGTTTTCGTTGATTGTTTGATTTGAGGTATAAGTTGAAAATAGTTCCGATCCAATGGATTCGTTTTCGTATATCGTTTCTTTTATTTTATTTTTTCCTCTCCTTTTTTTCTCTTTCTCTTCTCTTGTTTCTTTTGTTGTTGTTACTGTTGTTGTCTAGTATTGAATTGTTTCAGAAATTGCAAGGAGGGAAGAACTTACTGAAATCGTCGAGTAAATGTGAACTTTCTATCGATCATCATATTTACAATGAAATCACATGCGAAGAAATACACTTTTTACAATTGTTTTCTAATCAAGAAGCAGGTGGAACGACAATAATTAAACAAAGATTGATATTGTTAAATGAATATAAAAATAATATTGATGAACAACCATTAATATTACGTCGGACATCATTATTATACGACCACATACCATCGCCAAAACCGACGCACGGTGAATTACGTACATCAAGAGATTTGATAAAGAAGATGTGTAAGCAGAGTACAGATGATGTTCAAATAGAGTTCTCCGATTTATTTACGAAATTTATTCAAACTTTACGTATTTTATCCTATCCATCTCTAGCTGCTTTATATGGACATTCTAGTACAACCTGCCCTACAGGAAAGTACGTTTACTTTTATAACAATAATAATAACAAGTAGTAAATTCATACTTGATGCAAATAAACAACGAATTATTAAAGTTGTTCCCCTTTATTGCCTTAATACATATAAACATATAATACATGTTTACTATGAATTACAAAGCATCCCCTTTTACTGCAACAATTTCCTTCGCACTCTCTGTAATCAAAACAGGGAAAACTACTTAAGGAATCATGAAAACAATTCACAACTTAAAACAAAGAACAAAAGTTTAAAACAAATACATTAAAACAACTGTAGTTGAAAATTTATCTAGTTTCAGTTTCATTTACACAATATTTAAATTGTTGTTAATTTATTATAACGAAATTAACGATTTCAGGAAGCATCTGTTAGATGCTCTACCTTATGTTGGTAGTTCAGCATCCATAATTTTGATGAAAGATATAATTTTACAACATGGAGTCTCTGAAAACATTGCTAAGGAATGGATGATGTCATTGGCGTTCATAGTTAGACCAGATGAGGAAATGATGGAAGCAGCAGCACAATTATTCCAAGAGAAATCGTTCGATACTAACGTTATGCTTAGTATAACGGCTTTAACTCATACATATTGTTCTCAAAATATAGACTGTATATATAATGAGGCAGTTAGCACAATTCTACAAACAGTTGAAAATTATATTAGTGAGATATTTATGAAGAAACATCTTACTAGAGATGAACGCGACAAAGTAAATTAATAGAAATTAAATTTTATATGAAATAATTCAGAAAATAACTCTTATAGGTGATGGTGGCTTTAAAATCTTTAGGAAATTTAGGAATAGTTTCAGACTACTTTAAAGTTCAACTAAAACATATTATAGAAGATGTTGATGTAGATGTAGCAATTCGTGTAGCTGTTGTTGAAGCTTATCGACGATTAAACTGCGAAGAATTTCGTGATTACTTTCAGAATTTATTCAGAAATCAATATGAAGATGCTGAAGTTCGTATAGCATCTTATCTACAAGTGATGCGTTGCCCTAATTATTTAACAATACAAATTATCAAACATAGTTTAGAAGATGAAGAAGTTAATCAAGGTAGATGATTATTTTATTTTATTTTTGTTCATTATTTTAAAGTTCCTGTTCAATTCATTTTGTTTGATAAAGTTGGTTCATTTGTTTGGAGTCATTTGAGTAATTTGATGAAATCATCAATACCGAGTCGGGTAGAAATTCAAGGTCTGCTATCTGACATGAATTTACAAAAGAAATTTAGTAGTGATATAAGAAAGTTTTCTCATAATCGTGAAGGTTCAATCTATTTTGAAGACTATGACATTGGTAAATTTATTTTTAATTAATTCTATTCTTTTTAAATTAATTGATAATTTAATTAATATATTTTAGGTGCTAGTTTCGATAGTAATATTATATTTTCACCAAAATCATATGTACCTAGATCGGCAATGTTAAATTTAACTGTCGATTTATTTGGTGAATCGATTAATTTATTAGAGGTATGTTAGTACATTTTCTAGATGACACTTGGATATTTTGTGATTGGTTGCAGGTGTACGGTCGAATGGAAGGTTTCGAACATTATTTGGAGTCAATGTTCGGTCCTAAAGGGCCATTAAACTCGAAGAAACTTGTAGAGAAGATACCGAAAATGCGATGGGGCAGAAGTACAACGGAGGATGAAATCTTGAAATCTCAGATCGATAAATTACCAAATGTTATGGAAAATTCATTTAGTGAACCGAAAGTAATCAATTATTATTGATTTATTCAATAATTAGATTTTTTTCATAATTTTTCATTTTGTTAAAACAGGTATCGTTAGGAATGAAAGTATTCGGCAATGAATTAAAATATACTACACTCGATGGAGACGAAGAGATAAAGGCTGCCTTACAAACCCTCAACCCTGTAGATCACTTAAAGAGAATTCTCTCAGGGAAAGTAAGTATTTAGCGGTTCGGTTTCAAGCAACCCGACCATGACAGCTCATTTAATTACTTTCATTACAGGAAATCAATTACAATAAAGCGGCAATGTTTCTAGATAGTAACTATGTTATACCTAGCAGTGCTGGATTACCAGTTACATTAAGTGCTATTGGGACCGCTTCTATAAACTTGAAATTATTTGGTTCTTTACACTCTACCAATTTTGCTAAAACCAAAGAACTAGATCTGAAAGCCGACTTCAGACCTAGTGTATCACTTGATTTAACTGGTGTTATGTCTGTTGATGCTTTTTACGCTAATACAGGAATTAAACTTAGTTCAAGCATGTATACATCGTCGGCAATTGAGGGTATTATTAAAATTCGCGGAACAAGTTTAGTAAGCGTAAAATTCAGTATACCACGTCAAACATCGGAAATACTTGGTGCAAAGTAGGTGATATTATTAAAAAATAATAATAACTAGGGGTTGGGAAAAGAAAGGAAATCTTTGACGAAATAAAATTTTCTAGATCCGAACTTATAGTGATGAAACATGATGTTGAACAAGTGCAGAGTGGTCTTTCCGGTCGGCGTGCTTCCAAATCGATCTGTTCTTGGCCAGCTGTAGACAAGACTGTGGGCCTTAAGCTCTGTGGAGAATATCATTTTATAAACGTGACTAAAATAAATACAGCACCATACTTTGTCTTAGCCGGACCTGCTGGATTTAGAGTGTTTCTTGAAAAATCTGATCCAACAGCTAAGATTTATTTATTTGAATATAAGTGGATTGACAGGGATGACACTAGTATTGTTTCTTTAACATTTGATACACCTGGATCAACAATAAAACATTTAATGGCGGCAAACTTTACTGTAGATAAACAAAGTCAAAATTTAACATTATTTTTACAATCATCAGCTGGTACAGTATTGGCACGTGGCAAATATAAAAATACGGATCAAGAAAAATATTTACAATTAGCACTTAATATCAATGATAAGAAACATTTCGATTTTAGTGCATCATTAATTCGTCAAGACAGTAGACATGGTTATATGTATTTTCCAAGAATATATTTAGGAGTTAGTGGAGATCGTGTGTTAGAACTTCAAGGTTTGTAGAATTTCCGTAAACGTAATCAAAACTCAATCTGTTATCTTTGAATCAAAAGTAATTGGACAAAGAGAGAAAGTCTAAAACGTTCACAATAAAATTCACGTACAAGATTACGAATTCTAAACAAATGTTCAACGTTTATAGCAAAACTTTCCCATTTTTTTTCCTTCTATTTATTCTAGTTTAAATTTCAAAACAGAACGTATGAATTGTTGAATACAAAATTGATGAGAATCAATCTATATTATTTAATTTTATATATGCAATGAATGCACTATAAGCTTCGCTTTTCAATATATGCTAGTTAATAAGAGCATACGAGTTTATCTCGGTGCATCAGCCAAAAATGATTCAACTGTTATTTTTAATTGAATGGAAACTGTAAACATTCGTTATATTTTTTTCTCTTTCCCATTTCATTGTATGACTTTTTTTTACCAAATTACAGGAACACTGAAATTGATGAGTAAAAAAGGTATATCGGAATATCATGTGGATCTGAAATTTCAGACTAAGCGTTTAACATCAAAGCTCTTTGGTTATATATCGAAAGCGGAAGCATCGATAGCAACAAATATGAAGTTGGATTATAAATTTGCTTCAACGAAAGAACAACGTGTTATGTGGAAATTTTTGTTAGCAAATCGTTCCCCAAAGAATATGGTTGATATACGTGGTAGTTGTAGTCTTTATAGTACATCATATCCTGAATTTAATTTTGATGCTAATTTAAAATTTCAAGTAAATTTTAATCGAAAACATTTCTTTTATTTGTTATATTTATTTTTTATTATTTTGTTTTATTATAGAGAGGTAATGGGCCAATTGAATGTAAATTTGATTTGAGCACAAATCCATTACCGGTAGACCATCCTGATGCTGAATTGCATAAATTGAAGTTCGAGTGGCTATTTTCCTATAAATCATTACCTGACAGCACTCGAACTTTAAATACAATCGTATCTATTAATAGACAGTTGACCAATTTAAATTTAAAAGGACAATTTTCATATGAATCGAGAGGTTCAAATATCAATATATTAACAATTATTAAATATGGTATTGATAAAGAGATATTTGTAACAATATTTTGGTCACATCCAAGGACAACATTAGAACAAATGGAAGGGCGTATTAATATAACATTACCATCATTTACACCAATGATATTAGAAGGAAAGTTACGTGAAAAAGCCGCATCTGACTATATTGTAAGTTTTCACATTAATTATTTATCTGTCGCGGAAAGAATTATTCATTCTTTAAACTTTTTCAAATGTATAAGTAATGTTTCTTGTGAGATAAACAAAATAAATGGTTTCTAGTTGATTATTGTAATACGATCATATATTTTATATCTATGACAAAATATCATGTCATATCGTATTGTTTGATTATGATTAATATATGATAGAATCCATTGTATTATGACAGATCGAGGTGCAAGGGACTTGGTTTAGTGGTCACAGTGCCTCCGCTTTAGGCTTCTATCAAGACCGCAGTACACCCAGATCATTAGATCATCATTTGAAGTTATTCCTAAAATCACCAAGCTTCAAAGATATTAATGCTGATTTGAAATTCTATCGTAGTAATGAAGAAATCAAACTCGACATTAAAGTAATCTATTTGTAATTTAATTAGAATTTACCAAATTATCTATTGAGGCATTTCTAGGCAAATACTGACGGTAATGATTATGGTCTTCTCTTCAAACACACCACTATTTCACCTGATGAAACTAATACACAAGTCAAGTTGAAATATAAAACCAAGTATTATACAATGTCCAGTTCTATTTATTTAGGAGATCATCGTCGTATTATCGTTGAATTCCACATTGACCAGTAAGTTTATAATAATACAAATTAATAACAAATTTTAGTTAAACCACCAAAATTTTATGATAAATAGACTGCGTGATATATATATTGCTGCGTGGGAATATAATAGGGAAACAAATAAAGCTGTAGGTTTTGAAATAAAATGGGATGCTAACCGCGACAACAACCAAAAACTTATGGTTTCTGGCAACTTTACCAAACTTGGATCTTTTGAATATAAAGCAAATTTTCTTGTTTCATATCCAGGACGAACAATTTTAGGAGATTTCAACTTTTTATTAGCAAGTAAAAAATATTCTAAAATAAATAAATATAAACGACAAAAGAATGAAATCAATCCATTAATTGATGTTTAATTTATGGATTTATTTCGTTCTTTGTTTGTTAACTACAAATTATTTACGTATGTAAATATTTAGAGCAACATTTCGATACAATGGCTCGAATATCATGGGCTGATCAACAATCGTTCGCTTATAGTTTTCAAATGGATTATAATGTTGATCGACAAACATTCTTTTTAATAAAATCACAAATAGTCACACCATTTGAAGGTTGGCAAAGGACATCATTCAACGGCAGGTAAAAAAAATAAAACAAAACAACAATACACAACATTCATTTTTGAATAGATTGACAATTTTCATGTTGTTTTATGGAACATTGTAGTTATCATCACAATGGGAATACGTACCATATCAATGGCAGTTTATTTTGGAAACATGACGAATATGTAACATTAGATTTATTTGAAGATTATTCTATAGGTGAATCATCATTTAACTGTAAATTGAAAAGCTCGTTAACAAGTACACTTTCCAACATACCATCATTAAGTGCTTTATTAATTCATAATCAGAATACGACAAAAATTGATAGTATTCTAAAATTAATGGTAAAATTTCATTAAATTTAATGGCGCATTTAATTTAGATAGCTTTGTGTATCAATTCCTATAGTATGATCCACAACATGTGATCGATATCAAAAGTAATTGGAAAATTGAAGAGAACGGCCAATACACGAATATAACTGGTACAATAATTGCAACAACACCATTCAATGGTTACCATAGAGGTTATTTAATTGGAAAACTCGACTATACCAATACGAAATACATAAGGGGATTTGCGGACCTTGATTTAGACCATAAAAAATTCACAGCCAGTCTCCAAGGTACCATCACACAAATACACACATTCATATACAGAAAACCTAATTGTAATCCCCAATGAATTCAAAACACGATTTTTTTTTGTTCCACTTTACGAAATAAGATTCTTGAAAAAAGAATTAGCCGCAGAATTTAAAATTAAACATTAAAAAGAAAATACAATGAAACCGAACAAAACAAAACAAAAGAAAAACAAATATAAACAACAAATAGTTAACATTCAACAAATTTTAGGTAATTTACAAAAATTAACCAACAGTATGGTTGCATTAAATGTAACAACACCAATGGAAAAATTCAAACAATTAGAAGGTAGATTTGGCTTTTCCGAAGAACGTAAACATTTAGTTGCCTTGATGACGTATCCGACTGGTGCTTTGGGCTTTGAAATCTTATTAAATGTTCAAGCAATTATTAATTTTGATATTAAATTTAATTTAGCTACACCAATATCGTTCTTACAACAAATATTAATTGTTGGAAAACTTAAACCAGACAGGGTAAGTTTCTTTTGCGGTTATTATACTAATTTTATACAAAATTCTCTTTATGCTATTAGCATGGCTACACCATTTTCAATTCTACAAAAAAAAAGCTATGTACATATGTACATATATTAGATTCATAGAATAAAACGGGACTGATTCTTTAATCGAGCGAATTTAGACGGTTTCATAGCTCGTTAAATCGATATTTTTGATCGCTCTATTAGAGGGGAATACGAACCGCATAATTGCAAAAAAACATCTATAGATAGATAGGATGGGGTAGCGTTTCTATCTTTTCTCTCTTATTTACGGATTCTATGTGGGCGTCCTAAATTTGTATTTATCTGCCTTTGTCCATCGATTCAAAATTGAATGTCCTTTGTAATGTTGATAGTATGTAGTTACTTTGTTTGAATTGTGGTCGTTGTTGTGTTTATGATTATATTTGAAGAGTATTTTAAATCAATTGTTGTAGATTGCAAAAAGGTGTTACTTATGCAAATGGCAGTTACTGTGACATTTGAATGTTTGTAAATGTACGTTTTATGAACGCTTGTAATTTTGTTGTTGTGATGTTTACAGGCCGATTTCCGTGTAGGCTGGAATTCGTTGATGTTAGGATTCACTGGTGTTTGGCATTATGTAAATGTCATAGACTTCGAATACTCATACAAGATTTACACTCCTATCGAAGGTTTCGAAGAAAATGGTATCGTTACTAAACTTATATTCAAAGAAGGTTTAGACTTTGAAGTTTCCGTTAAGTTATCGAAGCATAAGGTTTGTAAAATAGTTAATAGTTATAGTATATTAAAGGATGTATTCACCAATCTTTCATCTATTAAATGACAACATTTATAATTTATCTTATTCGATAATGTTCGGATATTCGTCTTATTTTCAAGGAACATCTAAAGTTTATTTAGTAGCTGTGCTGTTCTTATCGATCGGACTTGCGTGTAAAGTGAAAGTTGTAATCGAAGTCCAACATCTTGGACTGCCGAAGCCACTATTTTATCGTTTTCCAAATAACACTACTGAAGTCACATACATTCCATTACGGTTATCATTTAAATCTTGCACATCTTTACGTACAACCCCATTTACGCATTTGACGCATCTAACATCCAACATATCAATACATCACTGACACATCATTTCGGATCTTTTCGGTATTCCATTCTAGAAAACTAAGTGAATTTGATTAAAGCAAAATTCCATTCCCATACATACATATACTGACTGTCCAAACTAACCAAAGGAGAAGACATTTCCATTGCTTTTAACGCAACACTCAAACTACATTTGAGGGTCTGAAAGAACTTTAATATTGGAGTGGAAATACCACTAACTAAACACAGCACACGCACCTTGAAACCGTGTTAAATCGTAAAGTGAAAAAAGAGATACCAAATAATTGTCAGACAATAAGTACTCTGTATACGTTATGTGAGACATATCATTGTTGACATTTGATTTTTCCAATTTAAATGTTTATTACTATAACAACCTACAAATTTAGCGACATGGAAAATTCAAAGTTTTAGATAACTACAGTAACGACCGTTTCGACGTTAACAAACTGATGATAATACCGAAAAATGATCGATAATCATACGAATTCTATTTTCTATTTGCAAGGCAAATAGTTCTTTTTGATATCATTACTACATATGCATGTACAGGTGAATGAAACTAAGTTTGCCAAAGTCAGCGAGCATCCAAACAAGGTCTTCGGCAGAGCCGGCTTTAGGTACAACAGAAGTAAGCGGCCGCTTATAGTGCCAAAATTTTGGGGGGCGGAAATAGCTACTATCAAGCAAGATGGCAAATTAATTAATTAAAAGAAATTGTTTTATTACTTTATCGTGAGGAAAACATTCGGTTGCAGTAAACAAAGTATACTGGCGTCTGCTTATAAGAATCAATTCTAAAATAAGACCGGGCGCACACAAGCACTTTTCGGAAAAGTTATATATATATATATATATATATATATATTTAATAGAATTACGATTGGTAATTTAAACAATTTTTTATACGAAATGACTGTAATTAAGCCTGAGGCACCAAAACTTGATTGCTTGTAGTATCAAACGCACTAGAGCCGGCACTGATCTTCGGAGTACATACTCCGTTCTACCGGTATTAGCCGATATTCACAGATAATGATTATCTTCTATTTCTTTTTATTAGGCATTATCGTCATCTTTCATCCCATTTGATTTGATAGAAGGAGATAATGACGGTTGTTTTTTATACTTTTTTTTCAATTCTTAAATATAATGAAATTGTAGGGAGTCAGATAAAGAGCTCTTCTAATAGATATAATGTTTGTGTCACACTTGAGGATAATCTCCAATTTCTAAAGAATCTGTGAATACGGTCCAGTGTCTAGTCGATTTTTTTTTACTTGTGGAGTAAGAGAGAGAGAGAGAATATATTGTATTGCACTTCTTTTGTCGGCAAGATCTACTGCGCATCCGTGGTTTTGGTCAAACCTATTTTGATCCATCTATACCTATATTGAGACGTATATTATCTTTGTAGTTATTGCTAAGCTAATACATTAATTCCTTACTTTTATTCAAAAAAACTCCGAGCCTCATCTTATAAAGATTAAATATTTCTTTTTTCCCTGTATGTTTTCAAAGGATAAATAGTTTGTATACATAGTATACAAAGTGATATCTTTTTTCTTGATTTTCAGTTAGGATTAGCCATACTTGGCAGACCTAAACGGAAAATTCTAAAAGAACTTGGTATAAAACCGACTAGTATTTATGGCCGGAAGCAATCTAACCGAACATGGTTAGAACAGAAGAATACAGATATTGATTATCATGATGATAAAGATGAGGATGATGAATATGATGATCTATTTAAATGGACTGGTTTTATCGAAATTGATTCTATTATATATCCAACAATGAAAGGAACACTAGATATTGATCAAGAAGGACCACTATATATTTTACAAGGCAAATTATCTGTACCAGACGGTATTGCAACATTTGTTGATGAATTTGAATTTATTGTAAATAATATTAAATTAATTTAAATATAAAATTAGACTAATTAAAAATGAATCTTACAGGATATTATGACAATGAGAAATGAATTTACAATAACAACACCTTACGAAAGCTTCAATTTAATTACGTCTTATTATGATTTAGAAATTATTCCAAGTAAAACTTATAAATTCGAATTAAATTTAGATTATCAAAATAAAACACGATGGATCGAGGTAATTATGAGTATTTCTACAATATTTTCAAATGCATTTAAAGCTAAATAATAATTTTACTTGTCTTTTATATTTTATTACGTATATCTTTGACATTTACCTAATAATATTTAAATAGAAAATCATATGAAATGGGAATTCTGTTTCAGACTGGTCTATTAGCATTATACAATATCAATGATGGTAATGATTATGAAGATTACGATCTGATTCTACAAATACGTAGTCCTTTAGATAGTTTTCCACGTTTGGATTTGAATGCGACATATGAAACCAAATCGAATATGCATTATACAAATTTACTAGCGATTACCAATAACAGCAAAATCTTCTTGAATACCAACACAAAGGTAAATATTATTTTTATTACCGATAGTAGTATAACTAACCATTTAGATAAACAAGTAGAATGAGAGTTGAAAATTTTTTGTTTTTTAAAATTTTCAACTTTAAAAACAAGCTTATTCTTCTTGCTAATAACAATTGTAATTGATTGTATACGTCCATAGGAGGGGAAATAGGTAGAAACACATTATTTGTCTTGTCTAACTTATAGGAGTCACAATATTTCCACTACTTATTTTTCTCTTGATTAACTCAACCTACAATTAGAAAGAAACAGTAGAATGAGATAGATACATCCTCCAATGTTTTTAGTACTCTAACCGAGTGTGTATAAAATGTGCCGCTTTAATTGTATATAGGTACAGTTATGGCTACTATTTTCCTTCATGCACCCTATGAGCTTGTTTGCACACCAGTTAGCCGAATCCTTGCTATGCTAGTATAGTATGGCAGAAGATATACCGTATTTATGACATCTTTCGGTATTTAACTTTCACAAATTTTTATGAGGGTGTAACCGCAGACCGTCATTTCTCTTCCCCAATAAATAACACAAACAGGTCTTTTCGATATCCAAAAACCGTTCTCTCTAAGCAGGACCGTATTGTAGAAATTAGTTATATTTGAGACGTTTAAATAACAAACGTATGCACATTTCTTTAAATTTCATATGGATATATCTATTTGAGGCTCTGAGAAATACTTAATAACATGCTTAATTATCTACCTGACTAGCATCCACGAAAAGCAACTAATTTCAACGTCAGCCCTAAATATAAAATTGAATGCGGACCTGGAGCGGCATCGAGAGCACGTGTTTGGGTGAGTTTATCAAAGGCTGGAAATGCATCGCTTGTGGTTGGACCCTCATAAAAATTTGTATAAGTTAAATACCGGAAGAATGTCATAAACACGGTATATCTTTTGGTAAACTCTAGCTATTATTTTATGATAGTAGTTCGATAAAATCCACTATGTACCGAAATTGATATTTAGTTAAGTGTTTTTGTTGATCGAAAAGTGCATTTAGTTGTTACATTATTTACCTGGAAGGATATATTATATATAGACTATAAATTCTAAATTCGTTTTGTATACATAGTTAAATATGTGCGTGTATATACTATGTATATTACATGTGTATATATAGGATAATATTGTCTAGTATTTTCTAACAGAAACAATTCACTCTCCGGCTCTATGTCACAACTGATATGCTCAACTTATTTAGATATATGCGCACATATTTACATATTTTATGTGAATTCACCACAAACCGTGATCGCGATCATGATATTCTCCAAATATCGCATTCTGCACAAAGTATTTGTTAGCAAAAATTTAAAATATTAAGCAAGACTATTAAAATCAAATAAATAATAATAATACGTATAACAATTGAGAATTATTTGAATTAAATAATATCATTTTCCAATAAATTACCCACAAATATAATTTCTTTTATTCCTTTTTTTATTCGGTTTAAGTTTTTTTTTCCTCCTGGGCTAGAAAGAGAAATGGATCTGATGTCGTTGGCAAAATCGTTGCTAGTGATGACTCAGAAAATTCATCCAGGACATTTTGTGATAATCCTAGATAGTTGAACAAGACATTTTCTGTATGTCACTACTATTTTATTCAAATAAAATCACTATAAAACTACCACAAAAAAAACAGTTTTGATCAGATATAAAACTATATCATAAAATTAATATTTTTATAATCATATTATAGATAGATTATGGTTTGATCCATACTGCGGTCCTCTTAGAAGTTAAGACACCATCATTCGAGATACCACCGACAAATATAACATTCATTAAAAATTTCACACCGGAGGATTCGCTAATAGAAGCACACGTCAATATACCAAATTACATGAAACGAGAAGTAAACTAACTAAATTTTAATTAATTGATAAAATATATTGACGATTATTTTTAGGTATCATTCAAAGCTAATTGGATGATTGAATCATTGAAAAATTTCTACGTTTTTATAATGTTTGATTCACCATTTAAAGGTATGGAGAATACCTCAGTAGGTGCAAAACTAATTATAACAAGACAATCAGCTGAATCATTTATAATCGTAAATTTACATCCCTTAAAAATTTATACAAATTCAACACTAATTGGTGATATCTTTCAAGTAACATCAAATATTAATTTCAACGGAAAAGAGTAATCTATTACTATATTAATTAACGTTTTAATATAATTATTTAATTAATTAATTAATTTCTGTAGATTTCCAATTACTTTAACTGGTAATACAATTCAAACTTCTATTAATGGAAAGGATTTTGTCGGGAATTTATTATTGAAAGATAAGGAATTCAGTTTAAAAGGGTACGCATATACGATAGGAAATGTACCAGTAGATGTTCAAATCAAATTATCACCAAAAGATGGTAGTGATCCATTGATTTTCCAATATAAATTACAAAACAAAGATTCTGGTTATATACTTGATGGTAGTATAAGGCATGCACAGAAATATGCAACATATCAATTGAATGCAATTAGTAGACGTACAAATGATTGGCGATTAGATTTGCAGGTTGATTTTATTTTTTATATTCTTAGTTTTCGTTTATTAAATTTTTTTATTTTATTTTCATCATAAAGGTAGATACGTCTCATAAAGTTTATAATAAGTTTATATTTCAAGCGAATGTAACTGTAACAAATACTGGAAGCAGTATAGCTGTAGAAGGATGGACTCCTCTATACAGAATAGAAAATCCAAGAGTAGGAGCATCTGTTGTGTAAGTAAATATTTAAAAACTAAAAATTAATTTTAATTAAAAAATTCTAAATTAATAGTCATCTTTTCTATGCAATTAAAATGGAATTTATACACTATTTATTCAGTTTTTTAATCATTCAAGAGTAAATAAATTTTAATTATTAATTAATTTTTACTTAAAAATATGAGTAATTAACGTAATTGCCACAGTTTACCGATGTGTTTAAACGTTGAAATATCCACTTATAACATATAACCTTACAATTTGTCGCATACGGTAAAAAGATGATTGATTTAAACTATCCCCAATGCTCGAGGTCTCGACACTACAGCACCCTTTAAATCTTTCATCGTTCACCACCATCAACACAGACGATCTATGTTATATAAGTTTATATAGTAGAACAAATTTAACTTGGCTAAATTCAATAAAATCTTTTTTCCTGGGGTATTTTACAGATATGTATCTGATTAATCTATATTAGCGAATTTTTTTAAAAAAAATTAGCTAATGACGAGATCCTCACTTTTGAATTTCCGAAAAATTTTTGCACAGAAGTTCGTTTTGGAACCTCAGGAACCCATATCCACCGTTCGTTAAAATTTTTATATATATATATATATATATATATATATATATATATATATATATATATATATATATATATATATATATTATATATATATTTATATATGTATATCCACGATAACTGCCGTAAAAATACACCAATCTTAATGAAACTTGGTACAAAAATCGGTCTTTGTGATAGCTTGGATGAGTTCGTTGGCCAGACTGGTAGGGCCAACACTTTTGGAATAAGAGCTGAAGAAATGTTAAAAAAAATCATTTTCAATATTAAATTTGCTTAGATTTTGATGAAAATTAAAATAACAGTGGAGCCGACCATTCTCTATGACCCAGAAAAAAAATCATCAAAATCGGTTCATTGGATCGCAAGAAAAATGCAAAAATCTCTTTTTTGAGTATAAGCAGTAAAATCACGTATCTAAGATGGCTATGTGTTCTGACAATTGATATTAGAAAAAAAATTGAATATCGCGGGGGGTAACTAATTTTGACAGTTAATATTAGACGCAAGGCCTGCTAGAGAATTTCGCTTGAAAAAATCAAGCAGGCCTTGATTAAACGTATTACGGGAAATGAATTTATTAGTTGATTCAATGTTATTAATAGTATATTAAAAAACGAGTTTCAGAAGTCGACAATTCCTGCATGAGACCAATATTAAAAAACGAGCCGCGAAGCGGCGAGTTTTTTAATGGTCGAATGCAGGAATTGACTTCTGAACCGAGTTTTTTATACTATTTTTCCTATTTTGCACCCCCTTGCACCCTATTTGCAAAAAAAATAAATTTTGGAAATTTAGGGAATTTTATAGGAGTTGGTATTGTAGGTGTGACCGATATTCAATTTTTGTATCTAGTATCCATCAAGTTGATTTTCAATTGTTTTAGTCTCCATTTTCATTACAATTTTTAAGTGAAAATGTGTGACCACTTATCGTGTACTCCACCCGAACTGTGGGAAATTGTTGAAAATGCAATGGAGAAACAATTTGAATTAAATGAAATAAAATTTTTATTTAAATTGACTGTTTTTAATATCTGTCAAAAAGTGACATTTCAATAATAAGGCAAGTGTTACCAACTTCTAAAAAATAAATTATCCTAGATATTTCTACACTCAAAGTAGTTAAGAAATATTTCATTTCCACACTACTTTTTATGTCAAAATAAGTCTATTTCCAACGCAAAATAGGAAAAATATATTAATTGTCAGTATCATAAGAATGTTTTGCAATTAATATTTCAGTATGTAGATACATAAAAAATTCGCTATATAAGGTACTTGCTGCCTTTGGAGATTTTTTTTTTAATGTGAAAGAAAAAAGAAAAAAATTGGTTTTGCTTATAAAACAGACCAGATTCGTACAGGGTTATTCATGACCGGCAAAAGTTCTTATGAAAACTTCCATTATTTGTCGAGCGATTCGAGAAATATTTCAAGGATTTGTAGGAGGTCCCCTACAAATCCTAGAGAACGTTTAAGCAAAATTAGGGCCTCGTAGCTCAATGGAAAATTGGTCAAAAAACGCTTTATTCCGACAATGTCGCCATTTGCACCAACCGCTATTATCCGTCAAACGACTAAGAATGACTAGAGGATCCTCTTTTATTCATTTTTCATCACGGACTCCTTGCGAAAATGGAAACACTGATTTTCCCACATTCTTTTTGTAAGGGGTCCACAAATTCTTGAAATGTTTTTCGAATTCCCTACCAAATAATGGGAGTTGTCATAAGACCTTTCGCCGTACGTGAATAACCGTATATAAGAGTTAGAAAAATTAATGTTCCTTATTTCATTTTGTGTTAATGCATGAATGGTATGGGTAATTTCAAACGTGAATTTGTCACATTGTATACATCGAAATAAGTACTTTTTTATGTATTGATTCTGTTTCATTCCAATCAAATAACTGTGATAAATAGCCTTTAGAAATCACGATAAAAAAAGAATCATATTCTTTTGGTTCCTATAGATTCGATTGACATGAATAACGGCTAGTCAACCGAGAATCGTGAAAATCTAAGTAATTCTCCTGTCTTAAATCTACAGGCTGTATTAATTAATCTCTAATAGGAAATGTTCTAAAACTAACACAATGTAAATATTTATGGTATTCTGAAACTGCATAAAGATAGACGCATGCTTTGAATTTACAAAAAAAGTTGGCATGTTCCACTTTTTCAACTTGTTCAATAACTAATGCAATTCCAATTTAGCGAAATTTGATTGATGAAATTTTAAAAAACGCAAAGTTTGCATTATTAGATTTTATCACATGATAGTATCTAGAATAGCCTTTAGAGACTACTATACGAATTTAATCCTGAATTATTAATGGTGATAACATGATACTTTAGGTGCGTTTTGGGTGGCCCCTAAATTTGCCTAATAGTAAAGTTGGGTCTAATTTCTGTATAACGTTAAGTGTCTATTTGTTGTAAAATAGATTGGGATTTGTGATAGGTTCCTAATGATATTTTTTTACCAATAATTACAATTTTTATAATTACATCTATTTAAATTTATTATAGAAGAGTTTATATCAACATACATACATTTAGTGTATTTATATATAAAGGGAAAAACGGGTAATTTTTCCATTACTCGATTTAGTTGTGTGGATAATAATAAAAGTGTATATATGTACGTACAAGATCTCTAGACAAACCATAAGACAGGCTTTTGTATTACGTGTTTATCTTTAATCTGCTCTGGTATTTGTTCTGTTTCTTTTCATTTTCAGTGGTAGTTGTGTTAGTTAAAGACGAACAAGTTAAAGGATAATTTTCGTTAAAGTTTTCTTTATATTTCACAATTTCCTTTTCATCATCTTATACATACACGTATTCGACAAATTTCCTAGATACTCTCCTAGTAATAATATGTATATCGGTTTAAGTATTTTCCACAATCATTATATTCTGAACAGGAATATAGTGTAATGGTTGTTGCTTGTTTATAGTCACTGTGAGTCAGCATTTTCAATGTTTTAGCCCTCTTGGGTAGGATTTTCTTTGTTGACGGTATACACTTGGTGAATTTTCTATAAAATTCAACTACAACGAAAAGCATTTATTTTATTTCACTTCTATTTTATAGAAAATATTCGTCGAATTTTAACAATAAATTTCACACATTATTATTATTTTGTTAACTTTAATTAATTTTATTAGTCGATTTATTATTGTTATTTTTTTTGCCAAGAAAAATATTTTCTGGATTTTCTTTGTAATTATAGAGACCACCTTCTTATCTTTACTTAACACTCGACAATTATAAAACATACAATGTAATTTAATCGGGATTCTACTATTTTCGGTTGTTTAATATTCTCTCTTTCGTTACCTACTTCCAAAACGAGTCAACTGGCCTAACTACTCACGCACAATTTCCTGTTACAATAAAATTAAAAAAACATCTTGGAAAATAATAATTGAAATGTTCTAGATTTCCGTTGCAAGAAATCAGGTCAAAAATTCAGAAATTTCTATAACACTCATAATCCGGAAACGGGAAAAGACAGTTTAATAACTTAAAAGAAATGATTATAAAAAACATATTTTAGATTGTTGTTTAGCTTAAGGGCAGCAATTTTTTGGATGAAAGCTTCCTTGTAGATAACAGATTTTTTTTCAAACAAGATCATTTTAGAAGTTAGGACTTATTCGTTTTACGATGTAGTGTTTCCTAAGTGCCTACCCATAAAATGTTTGTCTGGAACAATTTTTTTTCTTTATTTACTTTTGAAATAACTTTCATGTTATATTTGATTCTAAGGAAGCTGTAATCTTGCATTTAATTTTTATTTATCACAGTAAACGTGTATATCAACAATTATTTATAGATATTGGTAGATATTGGTAGATATTCCCTAAGACATACACAACTTTTTTTTTTCTCAAAGATATTTATTTTTGTACTGATTTTGTTGCCTGACAACTCTGATGAGAAATATATTTAATAAATTCCATTAGATTGAGAATGAAACTTTATATTGGCTGGAGGTTTGGAGATTCTTTCAGGGTGTATGAAGAGCGGAAAGTTGCCGAATTTAGTTTGCTGACTTCATTAAAACTTCTCTTGAATTTCTAGTTTGATTGTTTTATAAACTATATAGTTGTAAGGATTCAGATATTGTTACGCTTAGCTAATACAATAGGATCATGATTGAGATTAGTACTTGTTTAGAATAGTATTGTTGTGAAATATAATGAATAATTAAACTTAATATCAATTGTTGCAATTGATTTCATTCATTATTATTATTAATATAAAATTAATGAGTATAGGTATATTGTTTGAATTGTGTAATATTAAATATAAATGATTAAATTATTCAATTATATAAACTTATCTATAAACATGAAATTATTCACGAATATGAACCAAATATTTTACTAAATATATCAATATTTCTATTTAAATAAAAATGGCTGATAGTGGCAGTTTAGTTTATATTATACTAAATAGAGTTCTATTAAGACCATTTGAAATCATAAATTACGCTTTCTATACATATATTATTTATTATAAAATCTATTCATAAACAAAATTTTATGTTTCCAATTTTAATAAATCCGTATCTATTTTCTGTAAAATAAGTGTATATGTTAAATTTTTTTTTTTGTTAATCGCAATTGAATATTTTAATATTTTAACCTAACAAAATAAGTTAATTAATTTGAAAATTAAAAGTGAATAATTTAATAATAACAAGAGAAATAATTGTAGTGCATCAGGACAACAACGTTATGGTCGTGCATATTTTGAAATAACCGATGCAAAAGGTGATATACAAATTGATTGGATATGGTTATATTTAGAGAATATGGTGATAAAAGCCATTGGAAATTATCAAAATCGTCAATATAAAAGTCAATCGAATATTAATGCATTTTATATTAATCCAAATCAATTGTTTAAATTTGTTGAAGCTGGTGGTGATATTAATATCGATACATTTTGGTCGTAAGCAATTAATAAAAATTAAAAATTAAACTCGATTAATCAATTTAAAATTTCTAGAGCTGGTACTAATTTAACATTAATGTTACCGAATTATCAAAATATGAGTTTAGAAGCAAATTTAAAATTACCGGCACCAATTAAAGAAGTTCATACATTATTAGCAAAATTATATTATGATAATTATAAACTTATCGATTATTTATGCAAATATCGTACAGTTAATATGAAAAAGAATTACGGTTCATGGGGAAATGTAAGTTTATAGTAGTTGAGTGATATTAGTTTATAGTTGTTAACTATATTGTATTCAGGTCTTGTTAGCTGATAAGACACAATTTGGAGGAAACGTTACAATAGAATGGAACAGTAAACGAATTAATAATTATTTGAATTTGAATCGAACAGAAAATACTTATAATTTAATTTATAAATTAAATGCACCGAAATATATAAATCGTGAAACATTCGTCACTGGCATGAGTTATACTAATAGTGGTGAATATCATAATATAACGTACGTATAAATTGAATTTTATTATTTGCAAGCAATTTCCTGTTAATGGATTTGTGTAGGTGTGAGGCATTCTATCCCGAACAACACTCAATTGGTTTTGCTAAAGTGGATTTCAAGGAATTTGCCAATATGAACGGAACAGCTAACGTTACGATCCCCTTTAGAAACGTAAATTATACTGGTGTTCATTTCATTACAAAAACTGATGCGTAAGTAATTATTGTTAGGTTTTTTTCCTGTTTTTTTCATTTTCTTAAACAGCAATTAGTTGGAACCATTTTAAAAGCAATAGCAATAACAACAGTGGAAATTAGTTGTTAAAAATTGAATTCCTATTTCAATTAAAAATTTGTCAAATTTATTGTTAAATGAAAATTCATAATTAATTTAAATTGTTGTTTCAGGCACTTGTATAATCGTTATTTGAACGTGTTTTGGCCAAATGATAACGCGCTTTTAGATTGTAGATGCGTTACGCAAACCGGCGTTTCATTGTTGGAGAGCAATACAACAGGTGTTTTGTTAATTGAAGTACCCTTAACAACACGACATATAGCAAATGTGAACTTTTCATATCATGTAAATATAGTAAAAATTAAAATAATCTTATAAAATAATCCATTTATTTGTATATAGAAACAACCCCGTTATAGTGTTGGAACAACAACGGTAGATTATAATGGAAATAAAGTTTTAGATGGAAAATATAATTGTCTGTCCGAATCAAGAGCGGGTTTCGATAAGGATACAATCCACGTGGAGGTGCAAAATAAGTTGGTCCCAATCGGGGCCGACTATGTTCACGGATACGAATACGGAGCGTCGAGGGACGGTACCGATGCTCCAACTAAGGTAAGGTGCATCAAATAAATCAACGGTTCCTATAAAATCCACTGTAATCTATAGTCGCTTGGCGTTCCTACTATTGCTACCTAATATTGTATAGCTAGCTCTTACCCAATACCTTATTTTGTACTTTAAACTAAAATGTCGTCTTTTTATTTTATTTTTCTCTGTTGACCGCTATTGCTTTCATTATAGTCTAGATACTAAGAGTCTATCTTTTTTCTTCTTCTTCTAAACTATAACGATCGATACTAAAGGATCATCAATTTTTTATGTCTGTAAATTGAAAATGGCGAAGAAAATAAAATCAAAACATACGTGAAATTGACATCTAAGAAAATCTACAATGTGAAGTGAAATGTTTTATATTGACGGCGGCGCATCCACCAAATTGCATAAACGTCTGGTCGATGTTTTTATTTTTATTATCATCAATCTTTCATAATTATTTTAAAAATAAATAAAAAAATATTATTTGATTGAGACTAAACATATATCAAATTAATTAAGTTTTGATTTGATTTTGAAAAATGTTAAGCTATCTATGAACGTTTTACACATTGGTGACGAGTTTAATAGTTTTATCTACATCATTCAATACAACCATATATCTATCTCAATGCATACAGGAACCGCTATTGATTTAAACTTTGGTATATATCCCAAGTGATGAATGTGAGCCATGCTGAGCTATCCATTTACCCGTTTGAAACATGAGCCAGTCGAGAAAAACAAACGGTCACCGGACACAACTCATAAGCACGCTTGTGGCAGATTGTGATTTCTTCTTAATCCACTGGAATGTGGTGAATTATCGTCTATTTAAACTTTTGGATATTCGTTAATGCTTGTCTCTATAACATATTATAATGATTATATTATTGTTTATTATTATTATTATTTATAACTGTGCGAGATTTTATACAAATTTCACAAGAGAATAATTTGACTAATAAGAAACTTGTAACATGGAAATATGTACATTATATGTATTATATTTAATGTGAATAGCGAATTCAAGTTGTAAGTTGAAAACATTGAATTCATTCAGTATTATTCTATAACGAAATTCTGTTACTAGTATCACATGTACTTAGAATCGTGCAACATGTCATTAAATTACGTGTTGGGCATAATTGCACCCTTACCGGTCTACGGTTTTAATAAATTTGTAGTGTACTATACTGTTTCCGGAGTTTTACCACGTCTTTATAATACCAGACAAAAAAAATAACACGGAAATTTCTAATATTAAATGATGCATCAACAACAGAATCCATGTTAAATAGTATATGATTGTTTAAAGAAGAAGAAAAAAGAAAGTCATATATTTCTTTTATGTTTACGATTATTTCAGTCAGGAAAAATAACGATAAAAAGACTGAAAAACTATACGTTCTGTTTTATTTCTTTAATGATGTAAAGGCAAGACGGCAATAAAAATATTTTTTACAGGATACAAAACACTTACATCTTTATCACCTGAAAAATTCTACAAAGTTTAATATAACTGGTGGAATGAACGTGCGAACAAGTTCAACTGGTCGTCAAATAGCACTTTTAGCAATCCATTCGAATCGTACAGTTAGATTGTGGACAGATTATGACGTTTTAGACCAACAATTTAAACAGCACTCAAGGCTCGAATTGAGTCCTTCTATTTGGATTGAATACGATCTCAATCTTCTCAACAATACTATGGTAATACATACACACACATATAATACTTATTCATAGAAAAATATATACCTATATATATAATATCATAAAATCGAAATATGTTCAGGACGAGACATTTAACGCACAACGTGTTCAAATCAACTTGGCCTATCCTCGTAGGAACTTTACAGCCGAAGGCGCCTATAACATAAGCGACTCGTCAATGTCGACTGACATTTCTTTAGTTTGGGATAAGGATAAGAAAACAGTACAAGCTGGTTTAGATTGGAGAAGGGTCAACCAGCATCGTGAAGAGATGTTATTTCAACTAAAACATCCATCTTTTCAAAAGGTAAATCGTTATGTCGACATATATCAAGTAAAAAAAAAGTTGTAATGATATCTTTTAGGATGTTAGTTTTCTTGGTGAATATGAATATAATGATCGTAAAATATTTGATACACAATTAACAGTTGATTATTCATTAAATCCACAACAAACATTTAAATTCGGTTGTCGAGCTAATGATAATACAGATTCACAATTCTATAACTATAGTTATAATGTATGGGCCGTACATGATGCTACTAATCTTAATTTGAATACACGTGGAGGTTTTTATTGGAATCCATATCGTTATAATATCGGCCATTATACAGACTACAAACGATCATATCTACCATTACAAACTGTTGAGGCTGCTGCCAATCTTGACTTCATCTTATATGAGATCGAAATGAAGGTTTGTTAATAGACATCTAATTTCCGACAGGATATATATCCTGAGGCTACCATAATAAGATACTTACTTTTATAAAATTACTAAATTTGGTATCCAGAAATACACAATTTTCAGAAGTTTCTAATTAATTCCGTTACATTTATTTTTAATAATAAATGTCAAACTAGATCATGTTATTCTATTTGTTTTAATATCGTTATTGTTATTGTTTTTAGAAAAGAGCAGGTCATGACTTGTCATATTTGTGGGCAAAATATGCTGGAGAATTTCCTATTTATACAACAAATATGTCAACATCCCATGAGATGAACAATGCTTCTGGAGAGTTTTACATGAATTTTGTAGAAAAGTTAGTTCAACTTAACTTGAATATGACCACAGGTATGAGTTATAATCAAAAATAACTTCGTTTCATACAAAGACATTTTAAAAAATTGAATTTATATACAATTTAAATATTAATTGCAAATTAAATAGAATGACAAAAACAATAAAAAAAACATGTTATTTTATTTTTATTTTTTTTAGATGGTAGTCAAAGTTTACACATGTACGGTTATATTCCTGATGCACGTAGTGCAATTTTTGATATTTGGCGTGATTATGAAGATATTAGAGTATCGGATGTTGCATATTATTTACGTTTAAATCATTCAAGATTAATTGTTTCAAGTTTATTATGGCGTCCTGATTTAATAAACGATATACAGGTGAATTATATATATATATATATATATATATATATATATATATATATATATATATATACGTATATATATTGAATTATTTGATAATATTTATTGTTATCTATTTCCCTCTAGACTGGAATTCGTTCAACTCTTACACAAATGTATAACGATTTATTAGAAGGTATCAACAATAGTAAACAATATATCAGAGCTGAAACTAATGCTGCTTTACACGGAGTCTGGGATGACGCCAAACCAATAGTCCACAAATTTTTAGATGACCTCAGGTAAAAATATAAAATTTTTAATCGGATCCCTTTAGACGACACCACAAACTTATGTCAATACTTTTTCATAATTATTTCCATTCATTTTATAATTAGAATAACGGAGAGCTTTCTGTTTAATATCACAGTAGCTATAACAATATTGGATATTCTATTTATGCAAAATTAATTATTGTTTCGAAATCAAGCCATCCAAATTACAGTGGATCGAGTAAAGGCAATAAAATTTTACAGCTCCTTTGAGAAATATCTGCGAAACTTATAGATTTTCCTAGACTCAATTCAAGCATTCAACATTATTTGCTTAAACGTTGCTACGTCTACGCATTTTTTACGTTAACTTAACGATCGAAAAGTAGATAAAAACATCATTTTAGAAAGGTGATCGCTTTTCCTATTTTAAAACAATAATTACAACAACAACAAGAGTCCTTCATTAACAAGCTGATTTTGTTAACAATAGCCTCATTTTATAAATATTTGATCAACTTTGTGCACTCTAATTATACTATACTGATAGGCTCTTTAATTTGAGATTCTTATTAATTAATATCATCAAAATCATAAAGACAACGAGACGGCTTGTTAAATCCGAATTTAGGTTTACTAATCTAACTTAGATCAAGTTTTTCTATTAGATACAAAAGAATTGCAAAACTTTTAATAATTGAAAAATACGAATATTTAAATAGAAATTATTTCGTTATTTGGAGAAATTCGTGTTTATTTTTTTTGTAGGGAATTGAGAGTTATAGAAAATGACATAGAAGAATTTAAATTGTTCTTAAATAAATCATATAATGCGAACGAATTTTATATTAAGGATATCGTAAATATGTCGATGATAATGTTCGATGAGTTGGCATTGAAAGCACATTTAGAATCACTACCGGCTATTGTCGGTGAAATATGGGAAGTTATGGGTGAGTCCGGTATGAAAATTAAAAAGAGCATTATGTGGGCAATTGAAAAGGTAAAAGTGCCCTTAATTGTTATATTGCTCAAATGAAAATAATCATTTTTTATAGATTAAAGAATATTATCAAAATACAACTGATTTTATTAGAGGATTATTAGATGGAGATCCAGTTGATCGTTTGTCTGATGCTTTTAAAAGCATCATTGAAAAATACGACGATTTTATCAAAAATCTACATGTTGCTTTTATACAATATATGGAACAATTATGGAAACAAACTTATTTGTTAATAGTCAATAATTGGCATAAAACATTAGCAGCAATAGAACCAACATTTTTAAAATTGATACATTATTTAGAAACAATTGTATGGAATACTAGTCGTGAATTTCTTGATTTCCTTTATATACGTAAACATGAATTAATTGAATCGCCATACTTTGTTAAATTCCAAAATTTCACAATGGATCTAGATCGGTTTTATAGAGATATAACTGGAAATAATACAATTATTAGCATAACAAAATATATTAAGATTGCATGGAATTTTTTGAAAGAAAAATATTTCAGTATGGTACCGTTCGGTAAAGAACTACAAGATGTTATATCGGAAATTTTGGCTGAATTGAACGAATTGAAAAATTTACCATCTATTCAATTCATAACTGAAAAATTGAATGATATATATAGCAACATAAAATGGTTCTATGACTATTTTGATATTGAAAGTCGGTTACATCATTTTATAATGTTGTTACATAAAAAATTGATTGACATGTCACAAACTGCCTTAGAAGCTGAGAATCGGTAAATTATAATAATTTTATTAAAATTAAATAGAGATAAGACGTTTTTTTTACTGTTTAGATATCGTGTTGCTAAAACTAAATTCATATTTGATCCAAGCGATGGTGTTATGTTACTTGAACAAAAATTACCAATGTCTTGGCATGCTTTCAATCAAACACCAAAATTCCAGGTAGAATAATGAATTTATCAGCAAATAATTAATAAATTCTAATATTATTAAATAATTTTAGGAAATACCGGAAATAAAAGCTTTGTACGATATTCAAAATTATTTCACAGAATCTCGCGCTTCATTTTGGGATTTCTACTACGATTATAAAGCTTATACAGAATTATCAGGATGGTTGCCGCCTTTTAAAGGTAAGTTACGCCATATAATATTTATAAAAAATCAAGATAATAAAACTGAATTTACAGCACAAGCTTTGTTAGTCGGTTCGCGATATTATTTGACTTTTGATGGGAAACATTACGAATTTCAAGGTAGTGGTTCGTATCTTCTAGCAACTGATTATCTCGATAAAAATTTCTCTATTATTGTTTCTTATAACACTGATAATCCAAACACTGACGAACTAATACTTTTAGTCAACAAAACCATCATTCATATTAATCTTTACAATAATGTAAGTTTTTTTTTCTTGGAGGTGAATTATAAGTAATTTAAATCATATTATAGAATGTACGTATTGGTGATAATGGTATTTTATTGCCAGTTCAAATAGGTGATACTTATATATATCGTGAATTGGAAATTTTATTTATAAAAAGCAATTCAGGCTTCCAGTTAGAATGTAATATGAAACTAAATGTTTGTGCATTTGAAGTTAGCGGTAAAACTTAAATAAATATATTACTTTCAAGACAATTGACTTTGAATTCTCCCATAGGATGGTATTTTGGTAAGACCGCCGGACTCTGGGGTACAATAAACAATGAACCATCAGATGATTTCTTGACTTCTCAACGAACCAAGGCACAGTTAGGGGAATTACATCAGTTTACAAATAGTTGGGCATTAGATAAATACAATAAACCAAATTTACAAATCAATAATAAAAATAATAATATTAATAATACAGAAAAATCAATATCGCCAATTATACAAGAATTATGTGACGAATTCTTTATAAGTAAATTATCGCAATTAACGACGTGTTTCCCACGCGTATCAAGACAACCATACTTATCGATGTGCCTTAATAGTGAAAATGAAAAGGAGGCCTGTTCATCGGCATATGCTTATATAAGTGTATGTTCATTTGTAAATACACCATTAAGGATACCTGATGTTTGTGTTAAATGCAAAACATCAAACGGTACAATATTGAATGAAGGACAAACTATACATTTAAATGAAGGAAATTTACCACAAAGTGCTGATACAGTACTTATAATTGAAGCAAAAGATTGTAATAAAAATTTAAGAAGCTCAAAGAATTTCGATTCAATACTAGAATTACTCAATGAAGAAATGTTGGAATTGAACATAACAAATAATCGGTTTTCTGTTGTTATATTTGGTGGTGATGGAGTTTACGATGAACCGAGAAGTCTAGTAATAGACGGAAACGTTTTCATGGACGTCAGATCTCTAATTACTTACATCGATTCAATTCCCATTGGTAAATAAAACTCAATTATAAATGTACCTAAAGATAAAAATTGTTTATATGAACTTTTTTCATCTTTAACATAATCAAAAATAATTTTTATTTTCATTTATATTTGTTTTATTACAATAGGTAATGGTAATATTGATATTTTTGGTGCTTTAATATACGCTTCGAAGCTGTTATTCCGACCTGGTGTTTCTAAAAACTTTATCCTAATGCCATGTTCTGAATGTAAAGAATATAACATGAAGGTATGTACATTTGTCTTTTATATTCATAACCAACAACGATAAACCCTATTGTTTTATTAAATGGAAAATACTTTTGTTTATTTGCACTTTTTTTTTTAATAATTTAAACATCTTTATAGTGTATCAGAATGTTTCATGAAATTTGTGTAAAGACAATTTAGACCTTATAATTTACTAACAGTTTTGTTTAATTGTTTCTAAGTTGTGTTCGCAAATTGTACAAACAATTTTCATGAACATAAATCTACACTAGGTGAATTAAATGTTTCGTAACCAATGTTTATTTTAATAAAACAACAGAAAAAAAATAACAATTTCAACAAGACTTGTCACTGATATTAATGGAATTAATGTTAATATTTGTTAAAATCGTTGATTTATTAACTTAAGTGAACTTATGGGGTTTATTATTGTTGTTGTTAAAATTTGAAATAATCCAGTAAATCTGCCCCCAACCGCACTGGCCTTAATCCAAATCGTTTACGCTAGAAGGCAAGACGTTGTGTGGGCATAGTAGAAACTGAGTTATTTTGTAATTGCTTTTACAGCTCGACTATGCCAGCTTACACCAGTTGCTATTAGAAAGCGACATCACTTTACACATATTAATGAATGAAGAATTTTCACTACAGAAATTGCGTGAAAATAAAATACCATTTGGTAAGTTGTACTTTTTAATATTCCATTTTTACTTAAATTACATTATAATTTAAATAATTGTACAATCCTTTTATCATGCAAACTCAAATATACCGGATAAAACAAAAATGTGGGCAAATTATAATAATATTAATAAAACATAATTTGTTCTGAAAAATACATTATAAAAACGTTACGTTACACCCTATATTGTACAATTTGAATGATTCTTCAATGGATATCCTGTTAGATGGAGTATCAAATTAAATTCAGCTTTAATCAAATGTGGATAAGCTTCATAGGAAACATTGGCAAATATTTTCATTTTAACACTAAAAATGTTTACAACCGAATAGGATTAAATTATTTGAAAGTTTCTTCCTAAAACAACAAAATCAAGTGAACAGGATTAACAATCAATGAAAAACCATATTTTATAATGTTGAAATATTTCTGTTATTTTCAAATAGAAATGCTATTCTAAAAAAACAAATCAAATACTGATATCATTAGAGTTTATTTGGATTTTTCTGATTTAAATTTGTTTCTTGAAATTTTTTATCGAACATCATTACAGTATAAAGTCCTTTTGTAAAATTTTTAAATATAGCTCTTGTTATATATTTTTCGTTAACTAATAATTCCATTATTTATTTTTTTATATTGGTATCGAATTGATTTTGAATATTGGAAAAAAAAATTCAATATACTTTTTTCGGTATTAAGATTGATATCAATTTTTATCCAATTTAACGACATTAACAAAATAAAATTGAATTGAAAATCATTATAGTATATCACTAAGGAAAGTTCAATTTTATTGCATTTCTAGCAACCGTCACGAGCACACATTTATAGGTCTATGAACAATATTTGCTATGGTGTGTACAAAATTCCATACCAACTAGCCTCAATAAATTGCAGTCATATCAACAAAACTAATGTTGCTGTATAGCATTCAAAATATGATTTTTGTATAGTGTCTATATTCAGGTACATAGATACGTACATGTTGATATGTATGTGTGTTTAGGACGTGATCACGATTTTCTAACTCTGAAATTCTGTACAGAGAATACACCTACAGTTTACTTTTCGACAAGAATTGTGAATTTAATATATGACACCTTATACAGTTCAAACAAACAAACTGTATTAAACACAATTTCGTTTTAAAGTACGTGCTCTAATAGTGGAGAATTTTATGTAATTTAAACATCAAACCACAATAAAATAATAAGTCAGTGCATTTTACAGCTTTTCAAATCCTCGAATATATTCTGACTACAAATTTTGATTGCTAAATAATTTTTAGATCAAACATTTTACACAAACAAATACACTGCATATAATACGATAATTATCCAACAATTTATTCTAATAGAGTTTTGTTGTTAAAATTTTTTACTCGAAATACACTAATAATTTCAACTAAGAAGTCTACATGCCACTCATTATTACCGTTATTATTGTCTGAAAAACTATAAAGTTATAATAATAAAGAATAGAATTTCCAGACTTTTAAGTAGTAGTTAAAGTAAAAGATGACGGAACTCGCTCAAACTTTTTAAAGAAAGTTGAACGATTTTCTTTTGAAACTGATTGTTTTCCATTACATCGACTACATGATCTGATTTTTGCTGTTTTGACAAATTTAATTCATGCATTTTTAAATCAAGTCGGATTATTCTAAAAAAAAAGAAACTGTACGAATAAATATTTGTTTAAGAATTTTCCGTATGTTAAATCAATACAGTTGATTTGAAAATACCGTTTCGAATTAAATACAATGAATTGGAAAAATATAATAAGAAGCAAAAGAGAGAAAATTTTATACATAGAAATGTTCGTTTTTAGATGTTGTTGTTGTGTATTTGAAGCGATTTATGAAATGTATATTCATAAAATGGAATTTTAAGGTTTTTATGTATATTTAGTTGAATGTTAAAATGTTTAAAAAAAATTATAATAAAAATAAAACGGATTAATTGTCCAACAGAAACTACAGCCAATTTTTGCGTCAGTATTTTGACATTAAAATAGATATTATGTATGCGGATCCGGACGGTAAATCTGAGATATGTTCGTTGGTAAAAAATACTTCCGACAATTTTTCACATGGCATTTATATATATATAACATATTAGGTATTTAAATTTATAAATGATAATAATAAATTTAATTTCTTTTATCAGATTTTATGTTTATTATTGTTGTTGTATCGTTATATATTTGTTGAAAACACTATTTACAAGTAAATATCCGTCCATTTGATAGGGTAATAAATTCGATAACGAGACGTTTGCAATGTGCACTATAATTTCAACTCACTACCTCGTAATGTATGCCACACACCGATGCATTCGAGCGACATTCGCCCGTTATTATACAAATGTTGATTTTAACCACAATGGTAAATATATTCATACATAGGAAAGAGTTATACCTGTCTAAAGAAATTAATTCATAAAAATATTTATGTTTTAGAATTGCGTCCCTCACTCCGTAATAAACAAAAATATAATAAACGTAGGTATTTCTAAAGTATAATTCAAGACAAAAATAACAAATTTACAAAGTAAATTAAATTGAAAAAAACATAACATACACTTCAGGGAATTTTTACGATAAGCGTCGTGGCGCTTTTCGGAAAACTGCGCTTTCTAACCCGCATAGCAGGGTCTGTGGGGGCGGCGGTTATGTCAGTGGTTTTCCTTTTTGTTAACTTTTAAAGAACAATAAATTAAAACAATTATTAATTAATTACCTCAACCAATTTAAAATGTTCGAATTGAAGTCATACAAAATTCATTCTGTTTTTGGGAAGTGTTTCATACTTTGATAAATTCGTTTTATCTAAAAATATCAATTAAAAAAAAAATGGAAACACGAGCTAAAAGGAAGACAAAGGAACGTATATTATTGTGATGAAAATAATGTTAATTCAAGTACTATTTCTTGTTTTCAAAAGCTATCAACAGAAGGATTTAATGACTATTGTATAAAATACAAGACATGAAAGAAAGTAGCCGACTACAATTCAGACTATCGAATAAAATTTAAGTTGGTTGGGTTGTCGGTTGATGTATTCATGATGACATTGTCATCGTAAAAGCGATCCTTTCTTTTAAAATTCGAATTGATTTTCATTTTATATGATTTTGTTTGAATATTGATGGCATTTTTAGATAATTATATTATTTTAATAAAATCGTATTTTATTTGATTTTATTTTGTTTAGGAATCGATCGAGTAAAAGCTTACACAAAGAAGGATACTCGCGAATTGGTTGGTGATGTAGCATTGAGAAAGCAAGTTTCTCTACCAAAATCCACCCTTGGTATCTGTACGCCTTTAGCACTAGAAACAAATGGTAAGTCTATCTTTGTTTGAATATATTCTATGTGTAAGTAGTATGGTACATGTAGTCCGAATGGGCCATTTTCTCAGCCCGCCGCCGGTCAGGATTCAAGATAAACCTGATGTTCGTTCACTATAGTTACATAACCACCACAAACACTATCACTATCACGATCATTCAACCCCCTTCTAAAAACATACATCCTATATATTTTAACTTGGTTAAAAGAGATTTGGTGATTTTTTTAACTTTTCCAATAAATCAACGTAACATTAAATGAATATTGAAAGAAGACGGATATTTTACCGTCTTTTATTTCAGTAGTGGTGGCACGCTTTAAATGTTTACTCTAAAACCGACGCCAATCTGCTCGAATTCGGATCACTTCATGCATCGTTCTTTCTTCGGTTTCTAGTTTGGAAATCTGGAACATAGCAAACAACTCATGGAAAATCCCACAGCATTTGTCTATTTTGTTTTATTTCTTAGTAAAATATCCACTTTTAGAATATAATAGAGAATTTTGGGATTTCTACGGATATTATTTCGTTAGTAAATGGATAATTTTCGTTGACCGGCTTTGTTTTAATCCTAATTCTGTTTTAGGTAGGTTTTCCAACGTTTAATAATTCGCAAATAGGGAGCTATGCGATCGTGCACTCACATCACGCTTTGTAAATGCTAGCTTGTCTCTCGCGTCATATGTAAATTACCGTTCATTACGCTACGGTCCTATTAAATTAACCGCTTTATATCGATAATTCTCCAGATCTAGAATATTCACCAAGCGGGAAGAGATCCTTTGCTTGCTACATTGTTGAGTGCCTACATTTCAAATTTGAAACGTCAAAAAAGTGTAAATGAATACTTAATAAAAAATAATATTTCTATTAATATCAGGTCTTTCCTATTCAATTGACTCTTTTTATTTAGCATTTTTTGTATCGATTCTATACAATAGCACGATCTATAATCAATCGTTTCTGTTTTTCATATACCTCGTTTCAGATCATATTTCCATATTTTGTCGTTCAACGAGAGATTGTTTCAAATTTTATTATGACATTTTGGTTTCTTTTTGTAGTTTAGTATACTCACATATCTATATTCGCTAGAAACTGCCATATATATGTTACCGATTCGATAAATTCAAACGAGTAACCCAAGCTTAAATTTATTGAATGAGAAGTTGAATCGAAATGTATGTCCTCACCTGACCAACATCTATATATCTTAGTGAGTGATAGATTGATGAATCGTTGCTGATCAACCAGGAACAGTTCAAGACAAATTACGCCCCCTTACAAAGAGTCGCTAAACAGATCGTTGTTGTAACAGGCCAGGGCGGGGCAAGGCCTACGAAATTTAGACATTCATCGTTATCCTAAACGATCCAACGAATTTATCGATAAATGTTATTTTTTTTTTATACGTCTGTCTATTTCAGGAACAATCTTCAGCAGTAAAAATCTCGAGATCGAAAAGAGGACTAATATTAAAAAAATGGCTACAGTATTCGCTAAACGTGTAGCAGCTACAGCCCGTCCTACAAGTTGTGTCAATTGTGAATGTACTGCTTTTAATACAGGTGTATCTTATATGGAATGCTTCCCTTGCACTTATCCAACACGGGCTAATATCGATTATGTAAGTATTTATACCTAATTTATTAAATTGTAACCTTCTAATAGCACGCACTCTTATACAAATACTTGAAATGAATCAAACTGTTACTAGTTTGCTCGTTGCTCTTTTCCTTTACATAAAACGCCCACCACCATCGATTCATTCTAGAATTTATATTCTCACAAAATTTATACGACACTACGTCGACGACCTCTTTTCAAACTATTCATTTTCTACTTTTATGCCAGTTTCTCTTTAGTCTACTGAAATTTCATAAATTCGCTAATTATACACCTATTATTGTTGCTGACTTTCTCATTAATTTACTCATCATCATTCTCATAGACATTCAAAATGGACTTAATATTAAACAATAAGTATTCCAAGATGATAATATTCAAACGAATTATATTTACTTATAGGGACTAAGTATGTTTCGTATTTATTTCGTGTGAAATTTTCAGAAAAAAAAATCAAAATAGCCTTCTTTCACGAGTATATAACTATAAATTTTCAAGATGCTCAGCATGATAATATTTGTATGATATACGACTATAACCTGCTTGAAATTTGTAGTTAGTAAGCGCAGATTGTAACTAATTCTATTTCCAGGGGTTCGACGAGGACATGGCGCTCTCGTTGTTGCAACCAGCTGAGGATATTTTCGGTTCATTCGAACGTCGATGACAACACAATCAAAAATCTTATTTACACATTATTTAATTGATCATTTAATACAATTAATTAGTATATAGTTGGTTTGGATTATTATAAATCAATTAATATTAATAATATAATTATTAATTGTAAAAAAAAATTAACGGGTATCGTTGTTTTGCTTACCTTGTGGTTCTTGTTTTAGTCCTTCATAAAATAACAATTGTTAAAGTTGACAGTGATGTACGAGAATAATTTAGGTGATGTATAATATAATAAATAATAAAGGTTGTCAGTTCGGATATTAAGTAGGGTCGGTTTATGGGACTTGTACATGAGCTTAGTCAGTAGGCGCTTCCAAAATCTTGAACTAGTCCTACACACGCGTTCACTATTTATGAAGACTACTATTTGTGTAACGTTCATTAAACACATATTTGTTACCACTACCATGAGTATTTCAAAAGCTGTACTAAATTTGCATACATTCAATAATTAGTATAATTCTACTTGCAAATTTCGGATTAAATATACCGTTCAAGAATCTTTAATAATATTTCGAAATTTTCCTTTAGAAATACAGGTAAAAACTACATTTAATTAGAAGTTTTATTTGAATAAAATCAAATAGAATTTCTCAATTAATATAATTACATTTCGACTAATAATAAAGCATATTCTAATACAACGGATGTAGCTTACTATAAAAGTTGACTCGCGCATTAATGATCCAATTGTTTATTTTTCTGGGATGACATTTTGAAAAATTGAAGCATTAGTATTCAAGTGAAGGCAGCTAGACAAACCTCGGGAAGAGGTTGAAAGTCAACTCTCAAGGGAGTTGAGAGAACAATCTTTCGCATGACAACCAGTACGAGTTTTCGTTACTACCATCATCCCACCTTTCTACCTATTTTAGAAAGGTTCACATCTCGTCACCTGAAAATTGAAACTAAAATATATATAATAAAAGTTACTGTGTCATCTTATATCTGTGCATTCCCACAATGGCCGTATTATACATTCTATATATTTTTTTTTATTTTTCTATTTCCTTTTAAACCTAGTTTTTAGAATAATAGTTCAACTAGAGAGGAAATATGGTGGATGCGCTGGGCGAAAACTAACCGACAACATTATATGACTTTAATTATTCATAGAATTATAGCACAACTTACTAGAATTCTTTTCAATTTATCGACACTTCTTAATTGTGTAGAAATATACTACTTAATCAACTTCATACTATAGAATAGTATCCTATATCAATCTACCAGACAACTGTTAGATAATGGTACGCTTTTAAAAAGACGAATAATTGAAAGGAGGAATTTCTTTCTTAAAATTAACTAGTAGGCAGATATGTCGATTAATTATATGAAAAAAATTTTTACTCTAATTAAAATAATGATAAAATATCCAGTTAATGCTTACTTTACGTTAACTTGAAGACTATTATAAGAATGATTTATTTTCGTCAGGTATGAGAGGACAAGCTTATCTTTTGAATGATGGTTCTTGTTAAAAATCCTTAGCCTATTAAAGTGTTAGTAGAAATACGTCTACACTTATAACATTACACAATATCTATACTGTTTTCTTATTTCATTTTTAGTCTTAACGCTCAATTTTCGAGAGTTTCTATTTTCAATAAAAAAAATTTATTCAATTCAAGTATATCATCTTATCGTATATTCATTGTCACAATGGAAATTTGTCTTTGTTCCATTTATATGGTTTCCACTTGTTTAATACGGCACGTGTGGACTGGATTTCTTCAATCTGTGGATTATTGATAAAGAGAAGGATGTTTACTTGTTCAGCTGACCGGATATCAAAATTTAACCAATAGTCATGATCAATTTAAGCAATTCACATGGTTTAGAAGAACAACAATAAATAGATATGTCTAATGATCTACGATAATAACATCTATAATTATTCAAATAGAAAAGATATTAGTTGTCCGTTTAATATTATCCTAACTAAAATAGCTAATACCCTTCGAGTTAGAGCAATTTAACAACGTATCGTACCGTAACGATATGCCCTACCTAACTAAACCATAATGCTAAAACACCCCAATTGATTCAATTTTACCCGAGAGGGTCGAGAATAAAAATGTTTTCGATTCTCGCCCTTTTCCACATCCACTACGTCTTTTCTAGGCAAATCATAGCAGAAACACGGATGAGCAAACAGGGAGCTATTATTGGATAAGTCGTTAATATAAATCATTTTGATGCAAGCCCGTTTTGTAGCAAAAAGAAAAGAAAAGTCTACACCATCACTTACAATATAGACTTATTCTGCTTTCGTCAATGCAACAGGAAGGATTTACTATTAAATGCTGGAATGAACATTCAAGAAATAAAATTGAACATATAGATTTGTATTTGTTTGTTTTGTATAGGAAGAAACAAAATTGTTTAATCTCCGCATAGTTGCAGAAATGAACTTACGTCCTTTTAGTTAAACGAAATATTAATGTTTTACAATGAGATTATTAAGAAACTTGCAAGAATTTACGGGAAACTTATATAAGATTGATAAAATTAATAAACATCGTACTTGTAAAGGACGTCATTTTGTAATTTTTGTACGCTCTATTATTTTAGTATTAAATTAAATAAGCTACAAGTTTCCAATCAAGGTGAATTTTGGGGGTAATTTTGTACAACACGATTATGTAAGGATTATCCTCAAGGGACTATTAGTTCAGTGAAGATGGTTAAAGACAGTTCGTGCGAAGTGTTAGATGTTAGTAGCAGATCTGGTCAATATTTCTTATTGTTCCAAAGTAATATCTAAGATAGTTGTAGTAAGTACTGAAAAGTCCAATTAGTGATGAATCTTATTTTGCTATATAAATGAAATTAATTCTGATTTACGATGAAACATATCAAGGATTGTAGTAGGGCAAATTTATGAGGAGATTGTGGATAATAGTGGCAGCATGTGGACTCAAATGTTCGTTACGTTACGGTATGTTTAGTGGATCTAGAGCATGTCGACGTGTGAACACCTGGGGGTTAGTTATGAACCTCTCGATTGTTGATTGCACTTACAAGTAGGAAATCGGTGCCGAAACACGGATTCGTTTACGCAAAGGATCTGCGGGGCATAGGTTTTGTGAGGGTGCGCGAGACCTCGTCTTAGGGTATGTTTTGCACGCCTGCGCCCAATAACATATATGAGTATACGAGTTGGGGTAGTAAAAGCCGGCGGCTATGTGATTTAGTTTCAGTTTTTCTCTTCTTCACGCGATGTTCACAACTCAAATTGTTACTAACGATATTAGAGAACGTCAGTATTGTTTCAAGCGCTTGTCGATGTTAGAACTGTCGATATTTTTTGATTAATCACAATTATTCTATTTATGATTTATTAGCGGTGAATCGTTTTTCCCTCTCTGATTCGATCAAAGATGTGATTGTCTTCCTTTTTTTTGTAAAAATAATGTGAGTGTTAATCTGTCAGTATAACTATGTGGACGTTTTCATGTTATCTGCTCGTTCTCGCAACGTGGGTCTACACGTACGAGAAGCGCAACTTTGGTAAGATGCGTTATTTTTATCATCTTGTCACTATATATTTTACACGTGACCAACTTTTAACACTTGTTCAATCAAAATGTATAAGGCAACGGTGTGTAGTTATGACACGATAGAATTATCACTGTATACGTTAAATGATATATGTATAATAAAAATAGTAAATTTTATATGATAGAAAAGTATCAACAAAAAAATTGATGCGCATATATTTTTATCGAAATAAATCATTCAAGAATAAAGATAAAAGCTCTAAATTATCTCGGCTTGATCGAGGATCGTCGGATCACCAAGCTTTATCTTTATGACGTTGTCCCGTCTAGTGTCAGCAATAACACCATTTCCTGCATTCTAAATCGTTCAATAGCTTTTTAATGATAACGCATCACCAGAATGGATCCATGTAGGCGCTTCAAGATTAATCACACCAATTAAAAGAAATGACATACAAAACCGTATCGATATTCTGTAGCAAAAATTCCTACTTGTTAGCAAATAAAAAATCTAATTTACATAAATTACGTTCATTTTCTACTAACATGTCAAGAATAATTCAAATATTTTGCAATAAGCTTATTCCAAATTGAGACAAGCATTTTCATCGATATCCTGTCAAAATTTGATGAAATTCGAATATATGTCAGTGTAATCAACTTGAACAAAATTGACAAGATATTAAAATAGGCCTTGTCATTTCATTCCTACAATTATTCATTAATGCCTTACTACATATGTGCATACATATACCCTATACCTATCATTTTTTGACGAGATTGCAAAAATTTGATTTTCAAATCCAAAATTGACAAATTGACAATCTTCCGGTTACCTGCTGTTCACTTATCTTTTATATGCAACATATAAAATAAAATACTGTGATTTTAATTTAAGTCTGAAAGAGGTAAGCTAGAATTTGCTGAAATTGGCCTCTTTACATTTATGGTCTTATTATTTTCAACAAACCACTTGTAAGTTGTAAATTACCTAAAATGTTTTCATATATAAAAACTAAATCGAAAAATTTACAGCAAACGTAAATATAAATATTCAATCAAATATTAAAATAGTTATTGTTGACTTATTATGGATAGTATTTATGTGGAAAAGTTTCAACAATTTCAACTTATAGAATAGGGTAAAAGTTTATAAATTCAGTTCACGTGATCGCCTTCTTACGACAACTGCCTGAAACTGTTTCAGAACAATCAGAAAAATAATTTCCTCCAATTGGTCTATGCCACTTTTATGGCAGAAAACTATTATATATATATTGACATAGAAAGTTTTCCTTATTCGTTAAAGAAAAATGAGATCAAATCAATAATTAAATTTGGTTGAAAGTAATAATTTATTTTCACACAGAAAGGTTGACGAAAATTGTATAGAATCTTTATGAGAAGGGTGGACTTTAAAAGAACAAAAGCCGTCTAAATAATTTGCAAACATACGAATTTAGAGGAAATGGCCAATTATTCGCTAACTAAATATGGATGCGGTATTTTCAAGAATTATGCCTAGGAAATAACATCGAAACTGCTGCGGTAGCAACATATATTACAAAGATAAATGGATGTAGAACGAGAACTGAGTGAAACAGTGGATTGAAATAGGTGAGAGCAGAGAAATGTGCGGAATTAGCCTCGAATATAGCCAATGAAAAGAGGATTCAGTCTTGCCAAAAACTTACAACAGCCGTCGGATCTCAAATAAATATAGCTCACACTTGGATGCACCATTTCTTACCCTCTGTTTAATACTACTTTTTCATATTTCTTTTTTTTTATCTAAGCTTGATAAAAGATAACTTACTACACTAAGAACATAACAGCTGGAAGATACCTACTCTAGGACATTTTGTCATTTTTTCCTCCTTAACTTTATTTTCTAATTATATCCGAGCTATTTGATTTTGACGTTTCCGTTTCAATATTATACGAATCAGATAATTTTTAAATCGAAATAAATCAGAGTATTGTTTCCAACAATTTATTCGATAATGATTACTGAAGGAGAAACAGAAGAACAAGCATAAATCACTGGATACGACCATTAAAATCCGTTGAAAGTTATATTTGAGGCTTTCAACAGTGCTTTACAATTTAATCAAATAACAAAAGAATTTGACTAAAACATTCAACAAATCGAATTGAAATTTAAAAATGTACTATTCTTTCTATATACTCCATTGCTAAAGAAAACCTATAAATTAGTATAGAATAGAGCTCTTTAAAACAGACATATTTGCAATTTTCTCTATTCTACCGTTATATTTCATTTCATCTATCCATACAGACAGACGGCACATTGAATCCTGAAAATTTAAACTCTAATAGCAATAAATTTACTAGTTAAAATAACTAAATAATTAATTTTGGAAATAAAGAATAATCAATTGTTAAAAGAACCTTTTTATGGACATTTTAACTGAAAAAGCTATTTCTTTTCCATTTAAAGAATACAATACGAATATTGACGGATAAAAGAATTTTTTAGCTTAAAGAATGAAAAAGAAAATCCACTGATCGATCGATCGGTTTTGGTTCCTCAAATCCACCCTTCACTATAGTTTAATAAGCGAAAAATTATAGACGGTAATTGAACTGGATTGAGATTAGATTGAACAAATTTTATCTTAAATGTGAAAAATGGTGATTTTATTTGGTGAAAGATTTAAAATGATCAGAGTTGAATTTTTCCTCTTTATTACCTTTTATCTTGCATCAGGTAAACGGAATGATTGTTAAAGGAAAAGAAAGAATCGCGTCTCACATACATGAAGAAACGAAAATATAGAAACGATCCATTTTACTATGTACATTACATTGAATTACACTAAATGGATGATATTGGAATCATTTTTAAACAAATAATCGAAAATGTATTCAATCTGTTAATTTAGTAGTAAAGTTTATAATTAAACTACTTTGACTAGCGAAAAATGATTAAAAGAATTCAATGTTTCGTATTAAAAGCATTTTATTACATCAATTTGTCTAAAATAAAGTATTATCAATGGTTGAATAATTTATCATATCACTTTCGTTGTAAATGGATTTAAAAGGGCAGTTTTTTTTTTATAAAAGTCTCATTTTAGACATATTGAAGAGTTTTTGTTAAGTTCGATATGACACAAATCAATATGACAACCGTTTCAGATATCACGATTCTGGCATTTATATTGCTTATTTTTATTTTATTTATTTTTTATTTTATTTTTTTGTTTTATTTTTTTATATATTTCATACAGATATTGTAACATTGTAAGCACGCTTCAGCATTATACTATATTCCTGGAATTTGCTCTAGAGAAATTTCTTTTATTTAAGTTGTCAAGGTGATATCATTCAAAACGTAAAAAACGAATATAGTATACAATCCCTTGTCCATGTGTATTTTAAAATAAATCTTAAACTATATAATAAATAATAATTAAATTATTTGAATCATTGATATACAGGGTCTTTTTTTAAGGATGGTCAATTCGAGAGAAAATCCTAGTAGTTGGCAGATAATTTTTAAAAATTTTTATAGGGGCGCTTTGGAGAGCACTTTAACAAAATTAGAACCTCGTAACTCATTTCGAAGTTGGTGGAAAAAACGTTCTTTTTTGACAATGTCGCAATTTTCAAAAACGAGCCGAGCACGCAAAACAACTACATAACAATAAAAATGACTCGTAGACCCTACTAACAGTGATTTTTTCGCTTTTCTTCATTTTATTCTCCATTTCTCTAGAATGCAATTGAGAAAAACGAAAAAATCACTGTTGAGAGGATCTACGAGTTATTCTTACAATTAATCGTTTTGCGTATTTTGTTCGTTTTTGAAAATTGCGACATTGTCCAAAGTGATCGTTTTTGACAAATCTTTGAAATATTTTTCAAACTGCTCTGAAACTACTAGGCGTTTCGCTTGAATTGACCATCTTTTGAAAAAAGACCAGTACATATTTGTATTTTTTACAGATGTAACAAATCTTGCTGTACAAAGTGTTACAGTAAAAGCTGGCGAGAACAAATCACTTACATGTCCTGGTGTTAATGAACATTCACTAATATTGGCATTAGAATGGCATTCACTAACACATCATCTAAAACTCGTAGAATTTATGAGTGATTCTACAACTGTATGGGATAACCAACATCGGATTTCATTACTTTCTAATACATTTGCGTTAAGTTTTCATCCAGTATTGGCTGACGATAGTGGTGATTATATTTGCTTAGTTAACAGTCGACCGAAACCAGATGGAATTGTACGTCTAATTGTACAAGGTAAGGCAATATTTTTTAAACAGTATTTAAATTTAGTTGATTAGCAAACAAATAACTTTTTCCAGTCAAAAAATCTTCTAAAGAATACTTCAACATAAAATAAACATTTAATAAATTAATTACGACCTCGTTTTATGTTACCAAGAGTTAATTTTCATGAAATTAGCTAAAATTCTAAAATAACATATAAGTCATCTACAATTCATACTTTTTATTAAACCTTTCATTGATTGTGACAATTCCAAATTAAATCGATTAAATATTTTAAATTCAGTTATTGATCGTTAATTAGACAATATTATTCTCTCATATGTATACTGATAAAAAGAAAACTCTTTAAAATCTATTCCCAAAAATATTTCAAATAAATTAATTAGCCCTATAACATTAAATATCTCGATTACGATTAAAAATATAATTAGTCGATTTCAAAATATCGATTATCGTTCATATAAAAATCATATAATAGCTTGCACTTACAGTAAATTCTTCACAAATTTAACTAAAAGTCATGGAGAATATTATAAAATCACAAAATTTTTATCTTTCATTGAACTGGAAATATATGAAACAATACTTTTATTAACAAATCAATTGTTTTGTTGTAAACACAATATTGCTTGGAAGCAGTTAATTAGTGAAAGAAAATTAATGATTATATATTTTATTTTCAACCTTGAGGATTTGTAAAATAAGAAGGGTTAAGGGATGGACACAACATTATCTAAAATTCACGATTGAATAGTAGATTTTCTTTAATTTATGTAAAATTATTATAGACAATCTAATTATTATAAAGACTGAACTATCTCTAAGTTAATTGTAGATAAAATAAATTTTAGAGAAGTATCTAAAAACAAAATACGGTAACCTAGGTAGAGATTGCAACTCCTTATAGAGAGTTAACCATCACAATATTAAAATATTTTTAAGTACCTACATAATGAATGAAATAATTGAAATGTTGACGTATAAATAAGGATAATCTATTTAATTTTTTTTTAAATAATTGAATATCTAAATAATGATACGAATTTATATAGGGATAACAAAGGTGAAATACAGAACATCTGGTCACTTGTATTTATAGACAATTGGATCGTTAGATTTTTTTTTGTTCTGTAGGAAAATTTCAATAAATCGTTTATTAAACAAAAGAATGTCGGAAAAACCACCATAGAAACGCAAAGAAAAAAAAATATAGGAGATGATTAATTACGTTGACAGTACATTGTTTTGTGTGAAACTCTACGTATTAACCGAACGAGCGTCGATCTTTCGAAGGAAGTATTAAAAATAAAAAATGGAAATGTGAAATGAAAGCTCTGTTGTTGGTTATTACAACAACAATTATAACAACAAAAATGTGTTTAACAATAGCCTAGGCTGTTTTAATTATAGTAAAATAGTTATCAAAGGTAATCTTTTTTTAACAGAAACAAAAGCGAGTAATATTAAATTTATTTAAGCTTTTCAAAAAAATCATTTAAATGAAAAGGCTTAATATCAAATATATTTTGTACAAATAGCCTGTATGTACATAATTTGTCAATTAAATGAAATGTAATGATCATTTCATTTCCATAGTCTAATGGTTTAATTTTATAAAATTTTATTTTAACATTTACCTATTGCAATAAAATAAATTTTAGTAATTGACATTTTAACAAAATAAATAATTATTGCGTTAATCCTAGAAACACTTTTTTTCAAACAAATGTGAATATCTAATTGAAGTTCGGGGATTTATCGTAAAGTGAACACGTGGTGTAATAGATTAAATTTTGTAACCAGAAATTGAGAATATTTCTACATAAGTTAAGTATCCGAACATTAATCACATTTTCCGATATTTTATATGGATATTTCGGTTATTTCAATGGTTTCTAATTTATACATAAATATCAATTTTCAATATAAATGACTCTTTAATTTTCACTGTTTAAAAGGATAGTTTCTCTAGAACCTACCTCTATATTTGAAATGTTTTACATATTTTAATTGCTTTGTTTTCTATTTGTTATTTGAAATCAATTTGAGTTTTGTTTGCATTGTACCTTCAATACTATCTTTATATAGGTATATTGTTAATATTAATTATTCAACACTAATTTAGTAACGATTATAAATTTTATCGTTGATGGTATGAAAGAATCACGAATAAATATTGTAATGAATTACTTTCAAACAGGACTAATCAGGATATGGTTTTTAATTTTAACTAAAATGAGGGGAGCTTAAATCGAAAGCTCATTTTAATTATTTTAATTTTTTATAAATTAATTTGTTTTTAAGAAATATGAATTACATAGAAAAAAAATCTCCTTATTATTTATGAAAGCACATAATTAAGTTTATGTCGTTAAACCGTTATAATATACATTAAATCTTCTTTTATTATTCTCCTCCTAAGGATTAATTGATATAAAATTTTTTATAGTAGTATCAGCGCATTGTTCTACTACAACATACCAGGATCAATATTTCAGAACATAAAAACCATATACTCTCTTTGTTTCAGTCAGTCGAGTTATCTGAAATTCTATTCTTTCTATTGTACATTTATTGTTCTGATTTATATTAAATATTTCAAATGAACTCTTTTTGTAATACAACTTCATTATTAAATATTAATACATTTAATTAAGATTCAAAAATTTCATTATTTTTTAAAATAAACAAACAAACAACTAAAGAAAACAACATGTTCGTGATAAAGTACAATTGTAAGAGATTTTTATAAATGAGCAAAACTTATTTTAGCTTACAAACAACTAATGGTGAATCAACTGAAACTAGATATTTGTTTTTGAGATTGTTCAACAGAGGTATTTAGCTCATCTTCAATGATTACAATGAAATCCGGATATTAACGCTCTATCAATTAACTCTTTATTAGAATTGTTCAAACTTAAAAAAATCAATCCTTAATTCACTTGAAATGATTCAGCAAATCACCTATAAACCCATAATAAAAGGAACACACTATAAATAGTTTACAAATACACACCAACAAAAAAAAAAACACGAAAACTAGTTAGCGTTGGTGTCAAGACAACTGACGCCCTACGATAAAAAATCTGGCGCCCCTTTTTTGTACAACTACAACGAATATCAGAAAATTTTAATCTCCATAATAATGTGAATCAAATTTGCATTAAAAAGTATTGAAAAAATTGATAAATCGATCAAGAATATTCATCAACATCTGTCAATAATTTATAAAATTGTCACAAAATATATTATGATAGAAGAAAACTGGCCATAAGCATTTTTGAAGATTTGAAATTTGAAATCGTCAAATTTAAACTTTATTAGATTAACCCTCATTAAAGCTTTAATGTTAAAATTAGCAAGAAAATGCATAAAAAATACGAAAAACTCATAAAACAATCTTTCTATAAATATGTATGTATTAAAACATTGAATTTCTTTTTTGTGAAATAATTTTTTTCGAGAAAACTTTTGTTCCCAATTTTTACTGTTAATATAACGATTAAATTGAATTTGCTTGATTACAAGCAACTTTGTTATAACGAGAAATTGAAGGAATTGTATTTTGTAAAAGAAAATTTACCTTTTTGAAGATAACAGGTAATAATTTCCCAGGGTTGTTTTTTTGCAAGTTTATTTTACATTCACAAAAGACTATTATTAACACCATAGACGACATAACTATTTTAAATATGTTGGAACGATACCTTATCTTGTATTCGTAGATTGAAAATATTACTGATAAATTAAAAAATTTACAACTTGGTTTTATATAAGTTCAATTATAAGAAAAAATAGGATTTTTAAGGCTTTTCATAATGGGTGGTTATGGAGAATATGTTACAAATACAAGAATCAATAAATCAATGGATTCTGTTTTAATCAGTTTAAAATAAATCTGGTAATAGAGCAAAAAAATATATGTATATTTTAAAATTGAACTGATTTTATATTTTACAATAACGCACAAAAAATCACTCCCGTTTTTATAAAATTTTACTTATTCACTTTTGGATATTTAAACGTGTTTACAACAGTTTAAATTAATAGTACTTTGATGAAAATATTCAATGGCTTAAAAATGAATAGTCGATCAAAATATTCATTAATGTTAATTAAATTTTAAGGAAAACACGAATTTTATAGCTTGTCACCAACAATACTTTAGTATTCTTTCAATGAAAAGGATCCACAACAATAGCGTTATATTAACGTCAATATTCGACGTTATATAACAAAAACATTAAAAATTCTTATCAAAAACTTATTAATTAATCTATATATTTAGGGACGATTCGTTCTTTTTGTCGTGGATCGAAAAAGTTTGATAAAGTTGTCTACCGAAGTATTTTGAAAATTATTATTTTTTTTTTTTAGGTCAATAATAAAAGGGTAAGAAACCGCTCGATTAATATTCATGAAACGATATACGGACGTGAAAACTTCCATGAATTAAATTTTACATTGCTTAAGTTTGAATAATTGTTATTTATTAATGTTTAGATGTCTGAAACTTGAATAGTAGTAATATAAAACTTATTCGGGCTATTTAATTTCAACATACGTTAAAATCTAATTCATCACCAACTTCATAGTACTAAATAAAATCAACGAAAGCTTTCAAATATCTTTTAACATGTTTTTACAGTAACACTTATTTTCGGTTCTTCCTTTCGTTGTAGATAAAATTGAATTATTTTCTATAACAATAAGTTTTCTATTTATAATCAAAACTTTTCACGATATTAATATTTATTGAAGTTTTTACAATAATATTGAATTTTATGTATGTTTTCCAACACTTAAAACTTTACGAGAAGTCGGGCTTGAGTACTGGAGTTGATTTTAGTATAGGCTTTTTGGGCTCTCTTCACGTTTTTCAATAATCCCTTGGGCTGTCAGAGAAATTAAATAAGAATCTTTTTACGTTAAATTTTCTTTAAAAAAAAAACAATATAGTGATCTTAAGAAGTTTTTTCCAAGTTTATGTTGCTTTTCATTCCTTTTTTTCATTGTGGAAGTTCGAATAGATACGCTATTTGATTCCATCAATCATGCAACATTAAACAGTAGATTTTTTTGTCTTAGGCCTTATTTCTCCCATATAATACTAGTTTTTTATATTGTCTAATCAGTTATTGTTGATTCTTTTTGAAATATTTTCGAATGCATACTAAATCGAGAATAATACACAGATGGGAATTTGTGGTAAATGTCTAGCCAGTTCTCATAAATTTACACAGAAAATAGTAGGAAAAATAAGAAAATAATATAACTATAAAAAAAAGATCTCCAAAGGCAGCAAGTACCTTATATAGCGAATTTTTTATGTATCTACATACTGAAATATTAATTGCAAAATATTCTTATGATACTGACAATTAATATATTTTAATAACATTGAATCAACTAATAAATTCATTTCCCGTAATACGTTTAATCAAGGCCTGCTTGATTTTTTCAAGCGAAATTCTCTAGCAGGCCTTGCGTCTAATATTAACTGTCAAAATTAGTTGCCCCCCGCGATATTCAATTTTTTTTCTAATATCAATTGTCAGAACACATAGCCATCTTAGATACGTGATTTTACTGCTTATACTCAAAAAAGCGATTTTTGCATTTTTCTTGCGATCCAATGAACCGATTTTGATGATTTTTTTTCTGGGTCATAGAGGATCGACGACTCTACTGTTATTTTAATTTTCATCAAAATCTAAGCAAATTTAATATTGAAAATGATTTTTTTAACATTTCTTCAGCTCTTATTCCAAAAGTGTTGGCCCTACCAGTCTGGTCAACGAACTCATCCAAGCTATCCCAAAGACCGATTTTTGTACCAAGTTTCATCAAGATTGGTGTATTTTTACGGCAGTTATCGTGGGTATACATATATATATATAAATATATAATATATATATATATATATATATATATATATATATATATATATATATATATATATATATATATAAAAAAATTTCAACGAACGGTGGATATGGGTTCCTGAGGTCCCAAAACGAACTTCTGTGCAAAAATTTTTCGGAAATTCAAAAGTGAGGATCTCGTCATTAGCTAATTTTTTTAAAAAAATTCGCTAATACAAACGATTATTTAAATATAAAGGGAATAAAGAAACATAAGTTGATATGGTCTCGCTTTTCCGGGTCAGTTGATGTTTTACATCTTGTAAAAGCCTCTTGCTTTGAATTGCTGAACGTAGTTGACGGAAATTACGAGTGTCATGATCCTTTCTCGATGATATGTTCTATGGTTTTGTGGGTGCAAAGAGGATAGAACTTGAAATTTTAAAGGCGCAAATATTCCGATTCAAACTCAGATACTACACATTACCATCTGATGACATATAATTACTTTTAACTTTCTCTAATTTAGTGAATCAACTAAATGTATAGCTAGTTTGTAATATCCAACAATAATAAGAATAATGAAGCATTGAAGTAGGTACGGTAGAAAATGTACGAGTGCCAACAGGAGGCTTTTACTAAGACTCTTTTGTTTTCCATGAAAATGAGAGAAGACACCACAGTACGCTTAGACAGTAGCAATGTCCACATAAATAACTGGGGGTTTATTCAACGCACACCACCCTCCTCATGTCTCATTAAAAACACTATTCAAATTCTAGTAGCGTATTCTCAACTCGATTCGACGACCCTTTCTGTTTACTTTTAATCTGACTATCGGATTAGCAACTGTACAGCATATAGATATTTTCCGATATCCGGAAACGATCTAGTTAAACGCACGTACTTCCAGGAAACTGCACATCATTGTTCTTTGATTTCGTTTGAATGCATGAAACATGAAATGAAGTGTTAAGTTATAAAGGCCTAAATACATAGACAATTGTTATATACGTAAACAAGGATACCTATTAAGTTTAGCCAACTTGTCGTCACTGGTCTGTTTCTTCCGGTGAACTGTAACTATTAAACGGAATCGATTTCAAACAACACCCTTACTAGTCTCACCGCTCATTCTCGTTTCCATTATCGATAATTACACAGTTTAACTAAATGGAAAAACGCAAATTGTTTCCACACAGAATAAACCGGCTTTCGCGGTTGATTGTCCCTCAACCACCAATTCACTGATAAATTTTTTCCACATTTACATCCCTCTCGTAATCTTAGTTGAATAAATTGCATACTGTTCCATACCAATATTGTATGGAACTCAATGAAGATCGATATTAAGGATACCTTACGTTCCAATCTAATACAGGACCAGCTTAAATTCCAACTCGTATTACAATCTCACACCATCATAGTTGGCGAGACACTAGCACAGACAGGATTGTCATTTTCAAAAGGACCAAGTTTTCAAACTAGTTTTGACATTGATGAGAGACAAAATTATACCAATGAGATTTCACACTATATTTTCCAATTATTTTCCTACAAATTAATTATTTATATTTGTTATTTGTTTGTTCCAACTACTGAATTGTTGGAATAGAAATGACAGTTACTTATACGAATTCCTTTAAACTTTATGTTATCAACTACTATTGAGAAAAGCGGCTTTGACATTTATTGATAATAAATTCTTTTCTGCAAAATCCTCAGGGATCAACATCCAGTATTTTTTCTGATATCTTTTTCTATTTCTAATCATTAAAACATTTCTCAATTTATTACTATTTTGGCTTATTGTTACTATATAGCACGTTTTATGCAATAATAATGATAATAATAATAATATCATAATAATAACAATAATGATAATAGTGTATTCTTCAAATGTTTCAGACGCTTTTATTTTAGAAGTTTTATAAAAACTAAGTGTCTTTTTATAAAATATGATTTTACTCTTTGAAATTCCACGAAAGTGCTATAAAAACTGAAATGCAGTGTTATTTACTGGTAGAGTATTCATAAGAAGGTACAATTGTAATAAGTATATTCATACATACATATGGATGTATATTTTAAGTTTTTCACAATCTCCTTTACTATGTAACACTTTGTAGTGCAAAAATCACAACTTCAATACAATCATAAATATGAACAATAACAAAACTGTAAATTATAAAACCAAGATATATGAATATCACGAAAACTTAAAGAAATATAAATTTTTTTAGTTAACATTAATATATACCAACTTTATTTCAGCATAGAGAAAACTGTTTACTAGTGGGTTCGATGTAATATAAAGATTGCCTTATGAAAATTTTCTAAATGTCCCCTAATATTTCTACCCTCAAATTATAACCAGCACTTACATTTAATAGGAACAATTAAGTAATTGGAAAAATGTATAAAACTGTGGGTAAAGCATTCGTAATAATTCAATCTATTTAGAGAAAGCAGAATATCCTCTGGAATCGTAAATATTTACAGAAATAGGATCTAAATTTCAAATAAAATTATAATAAATTTTCATCTATAATCTTTTGAATTTAACTATCAGTCTAGAAATATCTCAACTTAATTCACTTTTATAAAATCTTACGTTAATTATAAGAAAATAATTTACTCTTTTTGTGAAAATATAAACTAAAGGATAACGATGATTTTATTTAGAATTTTTATACTTCAAAAGCTTCACATTAATCAAAAGATTTATTTATAAATACCTTTTAATTAATTTTAGAAAGTACAAAATAAACTTAAACTCGAAGGCGTCCCATTAAATATCCTTAGAAAATCAAAATTTCAAACATTAAAACAGTTTAATTGAAATAATGATCCATCCTTAATTGGTTCCCCTTTCAAAAATTTCCAATTTAAACATTAAATCTCAAATAAATTGAAATTCGTCAATGTTTTTGCTCGATTGATGGAAACGAAATATTTTCTCCTACTTTTTTTTCCACAATAACCAGTAAATAATATTTATTTATAGATGTGCCAGCTCCCCCAGGTCGTCCTCTTATCGTCAGTTTCACCTCACGTTCTGTCAACCTGTCGTGGGCACCATCACAAGATGTACATCACAGCCCTATCACACACTACATCATCCATACACGGTAAGTAAATCAAATTTAGTAAAAAATAAACAACTCGATTTGGAGGAGAAACTAAACTGAGAAAAAAATTGTATATTGTAAATCAAAAACGATTCGAATTTTTATGAGAAAAATGTAAACGAACTATAAAATTTCGTCAAGTTTATTCTATCGTCAGATTATAGCGATTTTACATCAAACTATACGAAAAAATCTAATCAGTCGAAACGATATTGTAAAATTTGAATTTTATCATTACTTAATATTATAATGAAATAACGAAATAAGAGGACGAATTTTAGAAATTAATTTCGCATTGATTTAAACTGACTCGTATATAAAACAATACAAATACTACGAATCTCATAGAAAGCCAGACATAGGCTACTTTAGATAGAAGAATGTGAATGGGATATGAATTAGTTTTAAGTATGGAAAAAATGTGAGGATAAGAGTATACATATATTTCAATTTCATTGTTTTTCTTTGCCACATTTAAAATCAAGTTGGCTATATTTGATTATTTAAGTGTACAATTAGATTACGACATTCAAATGATAAGGTCATATTTAACTGTAAAAAGTCCAAAAATTAGCTTAAATTACAGTGAAAGAATTTGTCGTATAATTTCAGAACCTACTCTCTTAAATTAAAGCAAATATCGTACAGAAACTGAAATTTAAATTATTTTATGTGGGTTGATATCAAAATTTATAGGATAATTTAATTATGTTTTTATCAAATAGCTGGAAATATATTCTATTAAATGTTGTAATTTCAATAAATATATACTAATTTTCGTTTTTATCTTCTAAAAATCATCCTTTATGAATGTAAATTAAAAACAAAAACAATAATACGATTATAACGTTGAATATAACTAATTAATATAACATATACTTGTTCCACAATTATGAATCAAATTCATCATTACCATATCCAGTTCTTTGTATAAAGTATATTTATTAAATTTTATAAAAAAAATATAGGTATATAAACATTAAAATTACGCTATATATGAACTTTAATATTTGTCATAAAGGCATAATTAACTTTCATTAATAATAATAGTATATTATACAACGAGTCTATAATGAATGCTCTTATTACCGAGAATGGAGTTTACAACACAAGCGAGCGTAGCGAGCGAGTGTTGTAATCATTCGAGGTTATAATTAGCATTCATTATAAGCGAGTTGTATACTATACTTTATCTACGACTTATTTCTACATGTACAGGTACTGGTAGTAAACAAGAATATTTACCTTCTTTATCATTTTCGATTCTAAAATCGTACAAAAAATTGACACTTATTTACAACTGTTTGGTGAAACTGTTATTTATTTTTTGTCGTTACCATGGTTTTTTATATTTAATAGAAACTATTATCTACTACTAAAATCGTCTTCTTTACCACTTTCCATTGTAAATACAACGAATATTCTCACAACTAAGTATTTGTTCGAAATTTCAGAAAAATTAAATGTCATTTATTATAATTATAATTAAAATACTATTTTCCGATTGGCTGATGAGAGGGATATTCATTTACTCTATCTCCCTAGGGATATAAAGTAGGTCATTACATTACAAAAACCACAAGTATAATGATCACTTTATATATAAGTCGTAGATAAAAGTAATTTATTGCAAATCTGTGAAAAGCGTTCAAAATTCTATTATAATATTATGATTAATTTCATTCATTTACTGTATTCCAATATTGAAGTATTAATTAGATTTTGAAATGTTCAACAAATAAATGTTACACAAACGTATCTCTCTTAATTTATTCGTAAAATTTTTTAATTAATTAATTAATCGACTTTTTCTTCATTATTAGCTATTTGGAAAAATTCCAAATTAAACTGAAAATATATAAAGATAAGTAAAATAAAAGTGATGAGAGAAAGATATATAAGGGTAATTTTTCGTTTATAACAAAACTCCAATTTTGTTAGAGAACATATCCTAATTTAGTCGTAATTTTCATTTATATTAAAACTAGGGAAAAATGCTAATTTAATCTTTTTTTCATAGTTACAATTGTAATCTCTCTGTTTTAATTTCCTAGAATGAAAAAGTAATATAGTCTTATGCGATTTAAAATAGTTAACAATTTTAATGTGCTGTTATTTATTTTAATTTATTAAAATTTTTGCTCCTATTGTTCTTGTTATTACAAACATTGTTTGTACAATATGAAACAATTCATCCACGAGGACTTTACGGGACTTTACGAATAACTTTGAAGGTTTACTTCTATTATAGTTGTAAAATCACAAACAAAATTTTTGTTAAAATAATATTTTTACATTTTCTTTTAGTTGTCAATCTTTGTAGAATAAAAATAAGTTTTATATTTTTAAATCTAATCATTTTGAAAAGTATCATATCAAATGACCTTAAAATCAATTGATTTCGACTTAGGAAGCTAGAACTAGATTACTAATTTTTTTTCTTGTTCCCTTATTCTTTCCGCATAGACTTTTTATGCTTTAAAATTGAATAAAAACTAAGAGCTTCTATAATAATTTATTTATGTCCATTATTGTTTTGATAAAATTTGTAAAACATATAGATTTTTAATCTAGTGTGGAATCACAAACCGTATAAATCTATATAATCACCCTTCGTACAAGGGAGAGGGTGATCTTCTGGGGAAGCTGAATGCGTCATATCGGCGACACATAGTAAATATGTTTGATTTGTATAGAGGGTGAAGAAATCTACCACCACAAAGTTTAGTCAAGTATTGTTTGAAATAAAATTACATTAACAAGACCTTGTTATTGTTGTTCATATTTAAATGGGTGTGAATAAATCAAAAAGTTTTTAACTGTTTTCTTTTTCTTGTAATATAATTACGATAAACGACTATTTCAATAGACACACCCTATAAAATGATTACTAACATAATATTTAAGGAAAATAGGAAAAAAAACATGTACATTCGACAAATTATCCATCAACTTAAATGTATACATACCACATGTAGAAGAGGAATGGGTAAAAAATGATAAATGATTCGCAAAAAAAAAGAAATCGGATATGCTTCTATCGACCTTTTCTGCTAAGGGTGCTATGCACGGTTGCTTTTATAAAGAACATTTACTTTCAATTCAGTTTTACGTTTAGATAAAAATTTAACATCTCACATTTCCATTCATTTTTAACTGTTATTCAACCAAAGAATCACAATCGTATTTTTTCAAAATTTGTTTGAAGATAAAATCAACTAAGACTACATCATTACTGTTGATCTTATGTGTTGCACTAAGTGTCATATAATACCGATTCTAAAGAAATAAAATATAAGAGAAGCGTTGAATTTTATATTTTGTTTGACATGTCGACAATGTGAATTTATTATCATTTAGACAAACTTTCGATAGGCATGCAATGTCAATTTTGATTAAAACAAGCATTTCCCTGAAGTAAAGTCACCTTCCCTGGATAGTTCAACTTCACAGACTCTAATTCAATTCTACTGTTAAGTGGATCAAGTCAAATAGACAAAGATACATTAGGATTGTAATGTTTTTATTTTTAGCGAATTATTCATAGAATTATCCCTATTATTATACAAAAACAGTAATTAAATCGTCTAGCTGATAATTATTGGATATGTCGATAAACTACCAATTTTCAAATGGAACAATACATAATAAATAATAATTACATTTTCGTGTTATAATAACGTAAATGTGTACGAAAAGAAATTATGATTGAATTGTTGGTGTTCATATCTGATACCACAAATCTGAAATGATTTGATTCTCTATGGAATTTCTAATAGTAAATATTAATAAATAGAATTAAATGTAATTCCTATGTTTTCTTATATACGTACTTAAAAAACATAGAGAAATATAGGGATTCCTTTTAAATATAAAGACAAAAATTGCTAAACTTTTTGCTGTCTTGTCTAGAATCCAGTCTTCTTCATCTCTCATATTTCCTCAGTATCCTTTTTATCTGGATGGTTCCGAGGTAAATCACTGGATTAAGTTTAAGTAGACAGAGGACGAACTTTATCTTTTACACAATTTCAATTATTTATAATATATCTACATTTGTATTTTCAATTTAACTCTTTAAGAATTATTTGATATTATTATAATTTGTAAAATAGAAAATTTAACATTTACAATATTTTAAAAGAAGTGTTTAAATATTTTAAGAGTATTTTGTAATTATAGCTTGGTTAACTTAATTACATAAAATCTTTATAAAAATACCATATCGTTTATACATTTCAATTTATTTAGTTGTTAGTTTTAATTACCGTATTTAATGTTAGCTGGATAGAATATAAGTGGAAATATTTAGTAGGTAGACAATTCGTTTTCACAAGAGACAAAATTGTATAAGCTTACAGCTTTAAATTGAAAATATATTTATTTTTGCAACTGTTGACTAAATAAATTTAAACGATCATTAAATTGTTAGTCGGAGTCTCTGAAATATCCCTTAAGCAACATTAATATTTGTCATGTTAATGGGTCCACTCACGATCCAATAACGGTGTTTAACGTATTTTACGTACAATTGAACATTACCACAATAGTGTATTATTATACAAGTATTGAAACTACGTCGTTGAAGAACGTGTATGGACACTATCGTTCACGGTACAATTTATAAAAGTTCAGTGACTCTGGAAACACAACTTTGCATCAGTGAGTGCGGTAAAAGTCTACTTTTAGTAGCAATGTCTGCTGTCAGATATACATCTTTTCCATACTGCAAAGGAAAAGTATCTAATATTGCACAATTGTTTAAAAAAAAAACAATAGTAGAATAAATATTTTTGTCTCAGTTAGAAATAACAATTTGGTGGTTCCGTTTAAAACGCCAACTTAATCAAGCACAGATACTGTAATGAAGAAATAATAAAGTCAAACTATTAATTATGTATAAGCTAAAAGTCATTTCAACCAACATAAGTTAAGGACTGGTTTCAACCTGTCAAGCATATTGGATAACATAGAGTAGATTCATTTATATGTAGTATTAAGATGAATAAACAACATCATCTAAAGGCCGATCCACACACGGAGATATATCTTAGTAAGACGGTCTCATGGTACGGTACAGTGATATATATCTAGCTTTGTCTATACATGATACCGACAGAGATAGATATATATCATTGCACCGTACCATGAGACCGTCTTATAAGATATATCTCCGTGTGTGGATCGGCCTTAATGGTTCATTGTTTATAATTGTTTATGTTTCACAACTAACTTTCTAGTTGATCAAATTTTAATGTAAAGTAGTCAAATAAGCGTAAACATTCTTATTGTCCAGTATGTTTATTTATCCAAAGTGACTTTTATTGAGTTTTGTTCAAGTTTTACATAGCACAACATAAATGTACTTTAAGTTTCCTATCTTATACATAGTATCATATAGTTGTTACCAACTGTTTCCGTTTGAATAATATATTTTGGCATTTCTATCTTAAAATACCATACTGATGTATATTGTACTGTCCGAAATAATTCAACTGTCCATGAATAACGCCTAGATTTAGATAACCATAAATTTAAAATTTTACATTCAAACTATTCAAGACAAAGTTTATTATCGTTTTTATTGATTTATCATGATGTGTGAAAGAATGAGAAAGATACAAATGCGAAAAGGAAATAGATACGATTTTCTTTTAGGAAACTTACAAAATACTTCTTTCTATTTCAAAGATATAGAAGTTTCATCCACACCAACAAACCTACAACCAATTTTAAATAAAATCCTTTATCTTTTATGACTGACATTCAGAATGTAATAAAATCAGTTACAATTCGACTCGAACTTTTTCGATATACTCAAAAAAGCTTTCATTGCAAAATTATAAATTGATGTCATAGTGTGTCAATTGGAATTTGGAATTTACATTGTTACATTCAAAATTATTCCGTTATATTTTCACTTTAGTCGACATATTTCAAAGTTATAAATTCTTAACAAGAACTTTTCTTTTGCAAGAATAAAAAAAACGACAACAAAATTCACAATTACAAGATTAACTGTGTAATAAAATGATTAACTCAACATGATTAACCTTTAATTATTTGCTTGAACAATTTACTTTACTTTATTTGAATTTAAATGCACCATGATATTTGCTGAAATTGCTTCTTAGCTGCTAGTAACTTTATATCTAACTAAGTTTTTAGCTTACCAAACAATCTATAAAAATATTCAATCGATTCAGAAATTTCAGCTATTGATAATACGATACTAATTGGTTACTAATTCAGTCACGATGAAATTCATTAGATAACGTAATCATCAATGATTTCACATATTTCAGAAGTTTCGATTCTGTTTTTTATTAAAAGGAAAATTACATTATATTCAATTATTGATTATAGAATATAATAGCGGATTAAATAGAAATGTTCGTGTTATGAAACAGTAACAATAATATTAATTTCGAATGAATACCGTTAGACATGCTTAAAACTAGCATAGTCACCATTAGAGTATACTTAATTATTGTTATGGCTATTATTCAAATTTTATAATAAACATAATAAAAAATTTAATTATAAATTGTATTAAAACATCACAATATAGGGATATATCGATATGTGATACATTCAATTTGTAACAAATAAATCAAAATAATGGAACTGTTTGTGATAAAATACATAAATATATAATTTTAATTGTTAAACAAAAAACAATGACACCTACACATGGTTAGAATTATGATTTTCATTGTAATTATTATTATTGGTGTTAAGTTGTATGTTACGTGCATAGAAGCAATTAAAAAAAATACTGTATGTGAAGATTAACCAATGCCAATTGTATAACGAGCATTTAATTACCATAATAATCACTCGATTAAGACATAAAAACTTAAAAAAAAAACACAAATGATTGTTGTACAGTAAAATAGAAACACGATTCATATTACTGAATTAAAAAAAGAGGGATTTGTGTTAAGTGAACTGTTAAAATTACAGACTTACTAATTATTAGTTTTAATTGGTTTAAATTAAACAAAAACAATTGAAAACTTCAAATAATTGTAGTTTTCTTCTTGTTGCTGTTGTTATTATTATTATTACAGAACATAAACTTCACCCCTATCACTATTACAAGTCTCTTGAGATTAAGCAAGCTGGGGAAAAATTTAATTATTCATGACACGTGTAATAAAAGGATAGCGAATATTGATTCACCAGATATCAAGTTCACACGCTATAATTTAATACGGATTAAGATAATTCGTATTCTAATACTGTGAAACTACAGTCAGGCATATGATAAAGTTATTTACTATCAACATTACACATTGCACTATTAATGATAACGTTATTGTCATTCTGAATTTGGAAAATTTATAGATTATAAAGTCTTGTACTATTAGACAATGTTTTGTTCATTAAACTAATTTGTTGGTTTAAAAAAATCACTTTATGGAATTAAAGTATTATTATTATTATTTTCGAACCATTTGAATTGAACAAGTTAGATGTTGTAAGTTCTAATACTTTCAAGTTGAATCCATATATTTTCTAATCATGATTAATTTGGAATGATTTATAAATGAAAGTTTGTTGGTTCACAGCTTCTTGACCAGTTTAGAACAAAACCACCTTTTTTCTCCTTCTCTTGAAAAATCTAACAGGAAAAAAAAGAAGATAAGAATAGAGTGGCAGGAAAAAACCGAGAAGTAGGTTAAAAAGGGCCATTGAAAGAAAAAAAAACGAGAATAAGAGTTTCGACAAAGTAAATAGCCTCTTTAAGAAAAATCGAAAATTGGGTGTGGTAAAAGCGTCTAGATTTGAAGCACCTGTACTAAAAGTCTTCAACACGTTCGAAACATTCATACACATTCCACACTGATATATCAACAAAACGAACAATGAAATGAAAAAAAAAATCTATATATTGTTGTGTCGGTAACAGCCGTAATGGTGGACAATAAGAAAGTGGAAGTAAAAATAAGAGAATGAATCGGTAACGACGATACTACAAACACAAATCGAGAACAGTAAAGATAATGGTGTTGTTTAGTGAAATGAGGATCTGGACCAGGAAAGTACACAGAAGTTGCCTAACGGCATATCCGGTTTCAATTGGGAATTCTCAATAAAACTTGGCACAACTGAACTGACAATGAGAATCACTGTATTCGAAGTATATATTTCAAAATCTTTGAATATTTTATTTTTTCTTGTATTAGAAAAAGTTTTCAGTGATATTTTTTCTTTGGTTCTTTTTTTATACGTTTTTTATACATACATACATACATACATATTCTTGGATATATTTCAATCCCGTTTAACATAAAACAAAGCAAATTCGAATAGGGATGTGTCAAAATAAAGAAAAAACTTTTATAAACTTGAAGCTGTTTGTTATACATTCGATCTCACTTCATACATTCATTTTAAAAGAAATAACTTCTAAACTTCAATTTTGGAACATCAATATACGGACTCCAAGTCAGTCATCACAAACAATCGTACGGATACTTTAACTAAATATTTGTACCAGTTATAATATTTGGAAATTATCATATTTTGTTATCTAAATTGGTAATATACAGGGTGAGCCAAGAGGATGGAACCCCAAAAGTATAAGAAGTTCTACTTGATTGAACTTTATGAAATTTGATATATGGCCGTTTTGGCACCTGAACTACCTTTAGAAAAAAATTTTGTTGTTCTAGCTACCCCTCTTATATGGGGTAGTGCACCCTACTCTCTTATTTTAAATGGAATGGTATATTTTTTATTGCATTTTTGAATTCTTTGATGAAATCGAAAGGGACTTTGATAACATGACCCATGGTCTAGCGCTGAAAGTTTTTCAGATATTTTGACTTTTCATGAAATTTTTAATTTTCCAGTGCTTAAATAAAAAATTCACAACATAGAAACTGTTGCAGTTAAAATGTTAAAATTTAGTATTCTGATAGTACAAATAACGTACTTTCTATCAAACTGTAGAGCATTTAATTATCTTTCAGCGTTCGGCTGAAATGAATTTTTCTTTCAGGCAATTTTCAAACTATAATAACTTGCTTATTTTAAATGGAACCCCATATTTCCCTTTATATGGTTGGATAGAGAAAAAAATTCTGCATCGAACTGTATTACCATTCCCTATACCTAATTTTGATAATTTTTAAGTTATTCAGAATTTTCAATTTCGTGTAATTTTCTTTCCTGAAAGAAAATGTAAAACATAGAAGGCTTAGCAAAACAACCTCCAATTCAACTGTCACAAATAAGATGAAATTAATTAATTAATTTTAACGTATCTCAAGGAAGGAAAATGGAAGAAATTGATTATTAATTAAATTAATATTTATTTCATTTGCTTTTTGTGTATGTAGGATGTCCTAAAGTTGTAAAAATACAGGTAAAATATTCAATATTAACGTCATTTGTGATATTTTGTCATTTTGCTAAGCCTTCTATGCATTTTATTATAGTTGAATTATTTTGGCATAGGCGACTAGAAGTATTACATTTTGCTTTAAGGGAGGTGATTGAACAAAATTGAAAATTCTGAATAACTGAAAAATTATCAAAGATAGGTATAGGGAATGTTGATACAGTTCGATGCAGAATTTTTTTCTCTATTCAACTATATGAAGAGAAATATAGGGTTCCATTTAAAATAAGCAAGTGATTATAGTTTGAAAATTGCCTGAAAGAAAAATTCATTTCAGCCGAACGCTGAAAGATAATTGAATTCTGTTTGAATTGATCAAAAGTACATTATTTGTAATACTTAAATTCCAAGTCTCAATATTTCAAATGCTATGGCTTGAAAAATATGAATTTTTCAATCAAACACTGTAAATTTTAAAATTGCAATAAAAGCTGAAATATCTGAAAAACCTTCAGCGCTAGACCATGGGTCATGTTATCAAAGTCCCCTTCGATTTCATCAAAGAATTCAAAAATGTAATAAAAAATATACCATTCCATTTAAAATAAGAGAGTAGGGTGCACTACCCCATATAAGAGGGCTAGCTAGAACAACGAAAATATATTCTAAAGGTAGTTTAGGTGCCAAAACAGCCATATATCAAATTTCATAAAGTTCCATCAAGTAGAACTTCTTATACTTTTGGGGTTCCATCCTCTTGGCTCACCCTGTATAGTTGATTAATACAGGAAACACTTAATATTATTTAACCAGAAAACAATCAGACATGCGTATGCAAAGTTTTGGTGGTAAAACTTTAGCTTATACGAACATTGAACATTAACCAACAACAAACTAACAAAATTATAAATGCTAGTTGCATACTCTGTTGATCGAATAGTTAGTTTGAAGGATATATATTCGGCTTACTAGAAAAGTATTTTAAAGTTGGTACAATACAGAAACTATATATTTTACTTGGGTATATATTGTTAAAATTTTACAACTTCGAATGCTACTTTTTTATAAATACTAATAAGATAACATTCTATAGCAGTCATGACCTTTATACATATGTGTATTTCTGTTATCTAATCCTGCTTTATCTATTCACTTTATTACAATTTTCAGAAAATATTCAACTGAACTTTCAAATAAATATTAAAAAGATTACACGAAAAATCAAGATAAATGATCGGTTAAACTTAGTATCAAATTTATTGTTTCATACATTAAATTAAATAATTTTTATTATTTTGGTGAAATTGCCTAATGAGGTAGTAATCAAATGTAAATCCTAGTGATTTTCGTGCTATTTTCCCCTTACAATAGAAGAAATTAAAATTGATTCATGAATTACTCTCAAGGGAGAGTAACAAGAGATTCAATTCAACACGTAGAATTTGACACCTAAGCGATAACATCTAATAATGGTGCTAACTGTAATATACACAGAACAAATAGACTGTTGCAATCCGGTCCTGCGGGAAATAGGACTAGCGGAAACCCTAAAAACAGACCTAGTTCTTTAGATAAAACATTGTTACTCTGTATCTTTTCTGTTACTGTCTAAACAATTCAGTCAGGTTAAATATATTTCATTACTCACAACTGTACGTTTATAAATTCAGAGACATATGTACTTATATGAAAATAAAATTATGAGTCGAAATTGCGATTCACGATCCAAATTATATTCTTTTAAAGAATGGAAAAGTTTGAAACAAAAAGTAAATTCTTGGAACATGTCATATCCATTGTCGTAACAAAATTCTAAATTAGATGACTCATCTCTTTTATGAATAAATTTTATGTTTTCTGCATATGTAAATATTAAAGAATATGTTAAAACATGTATCTTTGTACAGCTGCAACTTGCCGCATAAAGATTGTTACATGTTTCAATATATGTAATATTTTTTAAAATTTTATTTGTAACATTCTAAAAAGACTATAACGTAGAAGAATTTCATCACAATATTCTTTAGTAATACTGTAAATTTTTTTGTCTTAGGATCATCAATCAAGGATGATAAAATTTATAATTCAAGCTCTAGCGGTAAAGTTTAATCTTCTGTTTAGTATATGGTGAAACTAAAGCTCAAATAGATTATGACATGAAAATTTATAAGAAGATTTAGAAATTAGAAACAAACATAAAAAACACATAATCTTGATTAATATTTGTAAACACATAGCAATAATATTGAACATTTTTGGTTATAATTAAACCAACATTTCACATTCTAATTGAAATAATTATTCAGTAAAGTTGGTTAAAATTTTAATTTAATTTAATAAATTTTCAACGGTTCACATGCAGTTCTCGATTATTACAAATAAGTATTTATCAACTTTGATTGTTAAATAAAAACTAACAATAAGGGAAAGAAATGTTTTATGATTTGTGTTATAGAAACAAGGTATCTGATAATATATCAAAATTACAGAATCGATATTTTCCACTTATTGTGTGAGTATTTCAGGTGAAAGATTAGATGTGTGTTTCTATTTTGTATGATGTTCAGAGATGTGAATTGATATATTTCAGGTCGTTTATGTTTTATGGCCTGCCGAACAAGTTACTATACCTAATATTTCATTAAATTTTATGTGAGATTGGTTGAGTGTTTAGCAGATGGTCCTGATATACCAATATTAACTAAGCATGACAAATAATTAGAAAAGTCATTGGGGAGTAGCAATGTTACAACATAAATAAAAAAAGAGTCACAGTTGTAAAGAGTAGTAAGGTTAGCTTGAGTTATTAATTCTCTTGTACGTAAATATATTTCTAGTTGTAGACATTTTGAAATTCTTTAGACCTTTTATATTAGTCACCCTACCATTTAAATTAATCGCATATAATTTTTCAAAATGTTATACTGAAAATTATAAGGGACTAAAGTAGGATTGTATAAATCCATTTTATGTATAGAAGAGTAATATGGGTAGAAAAGATGATTGGGGGTTACTGATCTAAATCCCCCTCGATTCAAAGATGTAGACGTTCTCCATCACAATATCGTATTACATCGTTCATTTTAATTCTTATTAATTACGTTGGTGTACAATTATCACAACTAAAAGCAAGCTCTCAGTTTACACTCGACATGTTTTTTGACTATTTTTTCATCAGAATAAATTTGATACGTTTAATTAGATAGATGCACAGGCTCATCTAACTTTGTTTCCTACAAAACGTCCTTTTTCTTATCTGTGCTACTTGGCAGAAGTATTAACATAAGATCAATAGAAATCAATTATTTTATATTAAAAAGGTTAATTATCGAAACCGCTGAAAATTTGCTTATTAACACCCACGACTTTGTTAGTGAAATATTTTTTTTCAATTATACAATGAAATCAACCCTTCTATTCCGCAAATATTATCAATTAAGTTCCAATTACGAAATACTTAAATGAATTATAATGCGCCTTTATTTTAACAATATATCGACTGACATTGCGGTATCGTTATTAATGAATTCAACTTCTCTAATTCAGTTTAGATTCACCCCCACACACAAAATCCTTTTTAATTAAAATTTCTTTCGCCTCGAGAAAATTGCAACTTCCAAGTATAAAACAACTGCAATTATAATTTTCGTCAAATAAGAAACCGGAACTGTCGCCAGTTGAAATTAAATATTACATCATTATTTTTTTTTTATAAACATTAACTTACAAAATTTCATTTTGTTAATAATAATAATGATAATCATAACGTCGATGATAATGATGATGATGTTGACGTACATTTATTGGTCGATGATGAGTTGGAGAAATTGAAACATAGTCTAACTCAGTCTTTATTTTATGAAGTTTTTCAGAATAAACGACTTTTAAATGAACGTGAAGCTTCTCTTTTATCATGATTGAAATATAGGTCTTTGTTGAACTGATTTTTCTTAAAGAGGGATCAATATTAAGAAAAGGTAGAATAACGGCAAAATGTGTTCAGGAAAAGCTTTGCCTTATCTATTTGTAAATAGTGTGGAAGATAAAATAAATAAAATCTATAAGAACATTAGAACATTTCAATTATTGACAGACAACAGTATTGTATTTAGTCATATTAAATTTTATTTAAATTGTACAAGTTTGAATCAATGAGTTTCTTGAACAATTTCAATCTGGAAAATATCACAAAGTACGAGAATCGAACAAATTAAATTCCTTAAAGCAAATTCAAATATATCTAGAAGAACACATTTGTAAATAATTATACATGAAAAGGAAAAAAATGTTTTATAATTAATTATAAATTAATTAACAACAAATATAGAAGTTTTTTTTTTCATTTATACTTGTTTTCATAAAAAATTTACCTCTCTGTATTTGAAATAATACTTAATGGTATACCAAACAATAAACTTTACAATAAAATTTTATAGGTCTATTCAAGACATTTGGTGTTATCCTTCAAGTTATTTACAGTATTGAAATAAAACGGAAACACCAAAAAGATGGAGATATAAAACAGCAATGCGTAATAAATTTAATGATTTAAAAGCTATTTTAAAGAGAGCAAAAACGATTTACAATACTTATTCACTAATATAGATGTTTAAAAAAAGACCATTCCACTTCAAATCCACAAGGATCCAAACAGTCTGGAAGAATGGAACACAATTTATATGACAGGTGGAAAACCAGGAAGCTGCACTCATGAGAATAATATCAAATAAAATACAATAGCTACATATACTATTTCAAGTATTATAGTTTGTTTTTTGTCGTATTTCTAATGAGAAAATTCATGTTATATCAATTATGATGTGAGTAAATAACAAGTAATTGTTTTAGAGAAAATTAGAATATATTAACTCCTTTAGGGAATACCTTTCATTTTATATGTCGAGAAAATTATTTAAATTTCTGTGAATAGGATACACCTTACTTTTCTTGTAATTGCATAACGATCTAAAAATGAGTTCTAAATAAATTGAAAATAAAGTTTATTTATACTTAAAAATAATGGCAAATTATTCTAACAAACAATATTAGCTTTATATTAAATTATTAGAAGAAAATTCAATTTTCATTAATTGGAAAAATCTTATCTAAGAAGTAAGTATTGTTTGCAATTTTCAATTTAGGAGGGTTTAAATAGAAAAATCGAAGTTATTGAAAGGATATAATAGAGAAAATTCTATCATCTATTAAAGGTATTGTGTTATGGGGCCTTTTTATAAACATTTTCATTTAAGAACCAAATTTTTATACTTTTACAATTAGATTTTTCTGATTTGACTTGAAAACATTGAAAGGAGCTTAGTTTAAGCCGGGTATAATACTTTTAAGTATTCGGGGAATGTTAATTCCGTCGACTCCATTTTTAGACAATAAAATTGAAAATAATAGAGAAAAATCTCTTTTTGGTCAGTAGTAATTTATTCGTTCTGTGTCACGGTGTATCTCTCTTTCTTCTGCAGATAAATAAACAGTTTTTCCCTGTTAACAAGGGTTCTATTCCCCAAACTACCTGCAGTAATTTGCATTTAGTTTCTCGGGAGGTTTGTGGCGTCTATAAACTACTTCTATTGACAGATATCAAATTACTATATTACAATTTCTGTTATTATTTAAACGTCATGTTGTTTTATCGTATTTTTATCGAAAATAATATAGAATTTTCAAATTAAAATGTACGTGCATTTTCTTTTATTCTCGACAGTATATGCAGATGATTTTCGTTTAATTTTCAACTTGAAGAGATAGACTATAAAACAAAATACATGTATTGCTACATATTAAACGAACGACTGACGGCCGTAAAAGCTTTTATACGTTTCTTTTGTGAATTTTAAACAGGTGTGACCTGCAATCTGGCTCCTATATGTGTATAGAGAGAAGATCCCCAACGCGAGATAAAATGTAAATTTAATTAATCCAAATAAACCCAACGATTCATTTGTAAGTTCAACTGGGACGATATTTTCAACATTAAATTTGAAAATACGTTTACCACTTTGTCATTTTATTTCTATACAAATATTACAATATGATCAAACAGTATTTCAATAATTTGGTTATCTATAAGTATAAAGTATAATAAATGTCCAAAATTTCAGATAAAATAACATAACATAACATATTCCTTCCGGTCATGAATTTCACCCCAATTTTTAACACAGTCCAGCAAATTTAATATGATTTAATCATTCTAACAATTCAGCTTTTAATATACTATAGCTCTCACCATTAAATTTGTACATCAATTTGTTGTAAGAAATAAGTAAGAGGAATTCCCACTATTGAATTACGATGCTTTTATACATAAATTGACAAAAAAAGAACAAAAAAAATTATTTAATTTTGTTATTTTTCCATCACCTTCTATACTTTATTTTCCACTTATTAATATTCAAAATATATTTTTCTTTTTAAATTTAATTAACAATTAGGTTTCTGGCTTCTAAAAGCACAATTAAATATTGCTCTAGTGACATACAGTATAATTCATAACAATACGAACATTGGAGAAACTTTGGCCACGCCTATTTAAACTACTTACATATTAGTTAGAAAGAGACAGAGAGACCTTGAGTTGTCTAAAAATTAAAAATGATGGCGGAAATTATTCCCAACCCTTAGTCCTCTGACCAAACACAGCAATTTCTTTTGTACGAAAGAACCTTGAAAACTTTCTATTTTGAAAGATAACAATAACCAGATCTGGTTTGTGGATTTGTTATTTCTGTCTGTTATTCATGAAACATGTGATTTTGACAAAGATGGGATATGGGCGTGGCCAAAGTTTCTCCAATGTTCCTATTTCTAGGACGGAATCTGTATACAAGTGAGATGCTGGATTAATTCAAAAAGCTCCCGAAAGAGGGCGACAGTTAAAATAATTATTCGCTTGGGATCTGAATGTTCCTGAAAATTGTTGATAATTTTTATTTTGTCATGTTGTGGTTACTCTAATGCTTGCTTCTTTTACTTGTTTCAACTTTAAAATAGATGTCTTTTTATTCTAAGAACAGATTCTCTGATTTATAGCCAATTTGGAAATAGCTGAATTTGGATCAATAGTGAAAATGACTTGAAACGCTGTCAATCTCTATATAAGGATTAAACAATAAATTAAAGCTTGCTCCGGTTTTTATCCCTCAACATGGTGGGTTATATCGATGCTTACTGAGAGCCCCAATTATAGCTTCAGTTCCCCGTTTGAAGAGATTTCATTAAAAATAGACAAAGAGAGTCAATTGTTGCTACTGCTGAACAGAATTACGTGTACAAAAACAAGAATGATAATTTTTAAAAGGTCTTTAAAAAATGTTTTTAAATTCTTTTATAAAATAAAAATGAATCTTGAAGGACTAATTACGACTTTAAAATAGAAGTATTTTAGTAATTCTTAATAATATGTACCGTGATTAATCAATTGTTGAAACAAAAAATCAGAGAATTTTTCACTTCGATAAAACTGTATAATAAAATGAATATTCATGGAATTTCCAATTTTGTGACAAATTTTGAAATTGATACAATTTCATTAAAACCAAAATTATTGAAACAGTTGCAAGATTAAAACAAGAATTTCTAAACATATAAAAATCTCCAAAGGCAGCAAGTACCGTATATAGCGAATTTTTTTTTATGTATCTAGGTACATACTGAAATATTAATTGCAAAACATTCTTATGATACTGACAATAAATATATCTTAATAACATTGAATCAACTAATCTTAAATTCATTTCCCGATGTTATTTTAATATTTATGATTTTTATTGAAAAATACTTTTAATCCACAAACAATAAGAAACACTAATAAAATTTCACTCGTTTGAAGAAGTTTGTTGTTTGTCTAACACGTCTAATCAAGGCCTGCTTGATTTTTTCAAGCGAAATTATCTAACAAGCCTTGCGTCTAATATTAACTGTCAAAATTAGCTGGCCTCTGCGATTATCAATTTTTTTTCTAATATCAATTGTCAGAACATATAGCCACCTGAGATATCCGATTTTACTGTTAATACTCAATAAAGAGATTTTTGCATTTTTCATGCGATCCAACGAACCGATTTTGATGATTTTTGTTCTGGGTCATAGAGAATGGTCGGCTCTACTGTTATTTTGATTTTCATCCAAATCTAAGCAAATGTAATATTGAAAATGATTTTTTTTAACATTTCTTCAGCTCTTATTCCAAAAGTGTTGGCCCTACCAGTCTGGCCAACGAACTCATCCAAGCTATCCCAAAGACCGATTTTTGTACCAAGTTTCATTAAGATTGGACTATTTTTACGGCAGTTATGCCGTATATTTTATTTATATATTTATATAAATATATAAATATATAAATATATATATATAAAAATTTTAACGAACGGTGGATATGGGTTCCTGAGGTCCCAAAACGAACTTCTGTGCAAAAATTTTTCGGAAATTCAAAAGTGAGGATCTCGTCATTAGCTAATTTTTTTAAAAAAAATTCGCTAAAAACAAAATGAACAATTGTAGCATAAAATATTTTTTCTAAAAATAATAAAAATCTTTGGTTACTAATGGTTATGATAAAGCATTTGTAGAGGCGGTTCTTGCTATAATGCTATGCTATAGTTAGAGTTAAGTGTGTATTTGACTAAAACATTAGAAATTTTAGGTAAGTTGTTTTACTCTCCACATACACACTTGTCAGAATCTGAAAGAAAGAAGAAAAATAAGCAAAAACATAATTGTTCTAGCCACTTTTCCTAAAATAGGTAGAGAGTTGAATCTATAGAGTATAAAGTATAGAAGGAAAAGCGACTCCGCCTTACAACACCAACTGTGTATTTTGTTTAGGAGAAGCTTTATTTTTGTCTTGGTTTTTCTTTTGAATTAGGATACGAGCTCTAGCGTCTTACAAGAAAAACCAACTTTACTTCCTTTTTAAGGGCAATCGCTTATAACTGGACATTTGTGAGCGAACAAGGACGAATGTTGGTATTCCGTGCCTTGAATATCATTGTCGGAACTGGAAATGAAATCTCTTAAACGTGCACTGAAAACCAATACTCAATATTTGCAATTAACCATAACATTTCGTATTTTTTATTTTCATTTTAATTTTTGGATATTTAATGATGTGTTAGTATACAATAAGAAAAAAACGCTTATAAACATCGCATTTCACATCAATATGTGTTGAAAAGGTAAAATTGCTTTGGTTATGTTACCATATAAATTTTCAAGTATATCCTTCAACTACTAACACTGAATTCATGTAAGAAGCTTTTCAGATTTACACAAAACGGAAAAATCTTGCCATAAAGAAGAAAAAAAAAAATGATGGATCCTATATCTCAACTTTGACACATTTCAATTAAACGGGACTTACACATATTTCTTTGTAAACAAATGCAGTCCCAATCGTACTTTCATCAATTTCTCAACATTAACGTTTTCTTTCATCTTTACGTTTTCCATAACAAATAAGCCTCTAACAAGCACTGTTTATGTTGGAACATCATAAAACTTTGTATGAGAACGGACAAAAGATCAATGTACAAAAAGATTTTTCCATAAACCATATAATTGGCATAGATATTAGTATTGGTTGAAAACTAATTGACATTTACGAGTTTTAGTGAATATCATCCGATTATGATTTCAAGTGTGGTGTATTTTCACCATGAATTTGTTATAAAATTATAGAACTACAAATATAATCAATAACAATTATTGTAATTAAGCGACAAATATTGTACAACGATATTGTATTCGATACAATATAACAACGAACATTTTTAATGCAAAATACATTGACATTAAAGTAAATCACATCTAATTACAAAGACAATAAACTTAACATTGTAAATATTGATAGAATTTTATTGTATTGAACTGAATATAAGAGTTAATTGTCAAAAATTAATAAATCTTGCCTATCTGTGGGAAGCATGTAGACAAGATAAGTGAAAAAAAATTCATTTTGTTGTGTGTATGTAGATACAAGCAAGGTTCTGTTTATAATATGTGATGTTTGACTGAAACAACTTAATTACAGCAATACAATATTTGCTATATCTTCTATTTTATGTATCAGAATGGTTTTTTGTTTATTAACTGGAAAATTTATGGAGATCTAAGCAAATTTAATACGATACCTTTGAAAAAATCCTATATATTCAATAATAAATCATTAATTAATAATTATAATGTATCATGAAAGAATGTTTGCATTTTTTTTTTAATAATTCCATATTTTGACAAACTGATCTCATCTAAAATAGGCTATTTCTAAATCCATATGGAAACGAAAAGGTATTCTTGGTTTGGTTACATGAAAAAATGATGAGCAAAAAATTCACCCTATACAAATGTCTTTTATGAACATTCTCATTTAAACAGATGTATTTGTTTTTTTTTCCTTTACACACTACTCATCTTTTATAGTGACACCCATGAATCCAGACTTAGGTAGAAAAACGGGCAGGAATGGATTCGTGAAAAGGAATTCTTTTCCTAGAGGTGACAGTCACACTTACATCTTGTACTTTTTTCAGGAGCATTTTTCGATTTCCAAATGAATAAATTGTTTTCCAACATTTAATAAATAATGTCATATTGAAATGGAAGACCAATTTAACCAATTCAGTTCGATGATCATTGATTTAACTGTTCAAGATTTTGAAACACATAACAATTATAATTTCATTCAATACTAACAAGTTAACATAATTTTCTCTCAGTTGCTTTTTAAAATTCCTATTAAATTTAACAACAAATAATAGCAAAGATAAAGTGCAAAAAAGAAAAAAAATCGAATAATTCGTCGAGTGTGGAAATAGTGACACAACTGTGAAATATTGATAGTCGTTTAGTAACAAATGTACCACGTAATGCTAGATTAGAGAAGCTCTAATGTTATTCACTCAACTATAGTTGATAATAAATTACATTTTAAAATCCTACCAAGTCAAATTATGGCATCCGTTAAATTTTCGACAACAAACAAAGCTCTATTTATTGGGAAAATTAATGGCAAGTTTCTACAATCCAAGCTTTTCTCCTTTGGGTAAAATATGGAACGTATTGACATATTTTTATGAAAAGAACCGACTTCCAATTATAAAGATCTCTATTATTTGTTCACAACATTCATAATAATGATAAAGTAAGATTCTATAAATATTTTTTATAAAATTTATAAAATCACCTCTATATTGTACCCATAATATATAGCAATATATCCACAGTCAACTGTTATGTAATACGTACTTATATTCAAGATTTGGTGTCGATATTGATCTTACCAAAGTTTCATTAAAAATAAAACGTATTCATCCTCTGAAATTATATTTGAGATTTTTATGGTATTAATATTGTAGAAATATTCAAATGCATGTACTTTTTACATGATTCAAATTCTTTTTTATTTAATTTGAATAATTTATATTTAAAAAATTGACTTGATAAGAATTCACAGAGGCTTTCAAGAAAACATTCAAGCATCAATTACGAAGTATTTAGGAAGTGAAGGCAGATGAATTTACTGTATTTTGGATAAATGTCAAGAAACTATAAGTTATAATATAATTTGTTCATAAGTTCACTTTTAATAAAAAATTTATATTGCTTGTAAATTAATTGTCATGTTTAAATTTGAAAACATCCAAAATATTTTATTCAGTTTCCATAATTTTATACCTTGTTAAACTATGCGTGTTAACATAAAATTTTCATAATTATGAACAATTAATGGTTGAAATTTTCAAAATATTTTATTGGTTATAACTGAGCGTTTATATCCTTGAGTTTAAAGATTATATGATCTATATAGTTTTAAAGATAAGTAATATCCAATAAAAAATCAAACATCGTAAGATTCTGACTGAAATGCAATCATCAATTATAAATTCCTGCATGCGATAGAAATATGTTTATCAAGTTTTAATTAATATAGGAGCGTCGATAAACGATACTAGTAACTGCTTGAGGCTATTAACGATGAAGAGTAACAAAGATAGCATTACTTCTCCTTTAACTTCTATCCAAGACAGGCCCTTAGTTGAAAGTCAATAAAAACTTGGCAAATAGTTCTCAACACTATATCTCGAGAAATATTATATGAAGAGCACGAAATATTGAAGTAAAAGATTCAAATTTCTCTAAAAGAGGAATTTAATAATAATAATAATAATAGAACTATCAATAATAATATAACTATGTATTTATATACAAATGTAATTAATTAAATAAGTATCATTTATGTCAATCACAAAAGAGATAAGCCCATAAGAAACATCTCAACTAAACAATAATTATCTGACCATGTTTAGGTACATATGAGTATATAGCATAGTGTACCCTCTACAAATCAAATTTAGAGGTGACTTAGACAATCATAGACGGTTGCTATTGTTGTTTAACACAAAGCTTATGTCAAGTTTGAAGGTAATTAGCAGCAATGCAGCAAATTACATGACGACATTATTCGAATTCTACTTTAAAATATGTTACATTCATATGGTAATTATTCAAAGCAGTGTAACAAACAAATGGAAAGAATGGTTGTCATATGACGTTAAATTAAAATACTTCGTACTGTAGTGTTTTTTTTTTCATTTTTAATTTAAATACATCAACCATAAACAATATATTTTTACCAATATTTAAGAAATAGTCTATTATTTGCTAGTATTAGGTCCTTCAAATTTAATAAATCGTCTATTAAAGAAATAGATAACTTTATAATATTTTAAGGAGACCACTATACGCTTATTGATTCAAAAAAAATTGTATTACGATTATTTTTTATTATACTTTGTTAAAAATAAACGTAAAATCAGAATGAAATACACTTATAATGAAATAAGAGTCAGTAACTTGATTGATAAAGGTAGAGTTGGGAAAAATCGATTGCTACAATTACTCTACAATAGTTGTCAATGCAATATGTAATTATTATACATGCACGATATAGATATGACAAAGCAATCTAAGAAAATCGATGTAAAATCTATTTTAACATAGTAAAACGGACTATAAACAAGAAAATTAGATTAAATTACCCATTTAAAATTTTATTGTATTGTTTCAATTGTTTCCTGATATAAATTGCCACCATATTTGAAAATTGTTTCATTTTATATTTCTTCAATATTATCCAATGTAACTTCTTTACATACCTATAGAACAACTTCAATTAACTAAATTTAAATCAAAAAATTTCCAATAATCTGAATACTGGATGGGATGAGTGAAAAAAAAGGAAAATACATCGGAAAAACTTGATTTTCACCAGCTATTCATTGCCAGGAATGTATTCTAAAGTTTGTTGAAATGAGGTGATGATTTTCTTCTTTAATCAATTCAATGCTTTTTCCTTTTTGTATCTTAACGTTCAAACTTTAAATTCGAAAAATTCTCAAGATTGTTGTGTCTATGCATGTATACATTCTTTTGTACATAACTGTATATATATATATATATATATATATATATATATATATATATATACACACACACGCACACACACATACACGCATACATACGCACAAAGGTACATACAAATTATCACACACCCAATACGAACGCGACAATAAAGTTGATTGAATAAAGTATGGTTGAAAGTTATTTTAATTAAATATGATTGATGAGCTTTGGGTTTTTAATTAAAATGTCAGTTGCTGATGTTAAAATTTCATTGAAGGAACCAAAAGCTCGACAATAGTTTAATTGTTTTCTCTAATTATACAATAAAAAACGAGAAAGAATCGTTTCCTTCTAAACAGTGCTAAGAAAGAAAAAAGTAGTGAAAATTCAGTTTTATATTTAAAATATTACATTAAATTGATGATAAAGAGGAAATTCTTAAAGCTGCAAGACTTTGTATAATTATCGATATTCTACACTCGAGTTTCTTGATGAGAATTTCAAACAAAAATTCCATTTTCTAGTCGATTAATTTCGATAATCTAATAAGGAAAAAAATGTATTCATCGTACAAATAGTATTTAAGTTTTTGGAAACAAATTTCCATTAAAATTTTCATATAAATAAAATGATGCGATTTAAACAACATTGGGGTCAAGTAAAATTTTGTGGTTAGAGTTTGAAAGTAATTAAGTAAATTCATGTATCAGCATCAGCACTAAAATTTGTCGAGAAACAAGGGGTGGTAGTTGAATTACTAGTGTGGATAGAACATCTTTGAGAAACGAGTGTGTTATTATCGCTTATTCTACGAAAAAATAATGTTTTCCAAATATTAATTGCTTTTTTCCCCTTTTCTATTACACATTCTTCTTCTCATCGTGTACTACCTTTAAATGGGTTTTGTATTTGGTGGCTTTTAATAGAAAGCATGAGTCAAGTGCGAAAGGGGAAAGTTTCAGATAATTAGTGTTGAGGAATAAATGAAATATTATCTGATTCGTTTAACATTAAATATATTCTATCATAAAAATTTTGCTTGTGTAGTAATAAAAAATTATTGTGTAAAAAGATTTTAGAATTGTAAATATGTGAATCGATGTTTAGATCTTATCAGGCGGAATTTTGTTGTATTTTGTGAAAATTTCCAAACATAAATAATAGAGGATTATTTCCAATGTATTTTAGCGGAAAAATTCCCGGTATTATATATTGTTACGTATTTCAAATAACTACAAAATCCTAAACTAATTGCACTTCACAATATTGATTACTTATTAATGCAAGAACCTTCAATGAATATAATAAAGGCCTAATCCGCTACTTTTGGAAACCCTTATCTGTATAGAACAAATCAATTATATTTTAATAATCATTAATAAATATTGACCGGAAATCAGTTGATTAAATTTCAAAGTGACAAATGAATGGAATAATTCGAAGTCTATTATTTATTATTTCACAATAATTTACAGGAAAAAATTAAAAATAATATTCAAACAACGTTTTCTATGTGTCCTTTGACAATGACCAATGATATTGGTAAAACAATACTTATTGTTAGTCAAACAATAATAAATTGTTAGTTTTTTCATCTAATAGTTTAAATCTAATTTTTATCCACTCAAATATCAACTCACTTTTTAATTAACAACAAATCTGTATGAACTGTAATAAAAAAGATTAGGTAACTTATTGTCAGCCAACATAAATGTCTATTCTTTTTTCTAATAGATGTATTAAACAATTATACATAATCAAAATCAACTGTTTCTAATAATAATAAGAATAATAATAATAAAGAGCGAAATAAAGGTAACTCATACGACAAATCACAGTAAATCCTGTTAAAAATATTATGAAATAGTTCTAAATGAAAACGTAAGGAAATGGAACTTTATGTTAATTAACGAAATATACCGAGTGAGACACGTAAGACGAAAAGTTCTTATGGCAACTCCCATTATTTGGCGAGCGATTGGAAAAATATTTCAAGAATTTACAGGAGGTTAATTGTAGATTGTTTTAGATAAATTAGAACCTTGTATCTCATTTGGAAATTGGTCAAAAATGCTCGTATTGTATGTCTTTTAATCTTATACAGGTATGTTGTGAGTCAAATTATATTATAGATCCAGTCACTTATCCTTTTGTATAACTAACTGTGAGTAAGACAAAATTCAAGGTAGTTATACCAAAATTGTCGTGTTTTTGGTAAAGATATTAGACGGAAATTCCTTGATGACGTGTTTCATTATTTAAGTGTAGAAAATCATACTGAATAGCAATTAAAATTAGTTCAATTCTTTGACACTTTAGGACTAATTTCAACTCATTTAATAACCCCCCCCCCCTATTTGTTCGTTAATATCTCTACTTAATTTCATTTCCATCTCGAAAACTTTTTGTATTTATCTCTTTCTATTTCTCTACGATGCAAATAAAGTCTTATTTTTAATTGTTAGAAATTTTAATTATTAACCATTTATTTTATTATATTTTGTCGTTAAAACAAGTGATGTACAAAAATGTTTAAATTATTTAAACATTTTGTAAACTAAAGCTCAGAAGAAGATTATTTAATAACGAAGTAATGAAATCATTTGAAGTACTTATGATACACTTCATTTTCAAAGCTTATTCGCAAAACCTAACTTATCTACCATAACATTTATTATTAAATTGAAAACTCCTAAAGGCAACAACTAATAATGTTTACTTAAAACAGTTGCTAAATTTCCTTCCGTATTTATCAAACTCCTCAATAATTATAAAATAATTTGCAAAGATAACAAGTTGTCATAACTTAATTTTCCGACAAACTTGACTTCGACTTTGAAAAAAAAACAAATTATGACAGGATCGTAAGTTTTAAAAGTCACCCGTTATTTTGTACCATTATCAATTTAATACCTGTTTTTAATTTATTAAAAATACCGCAAATAAATGAAGTGGATGTAATTACTAGAACAAATTGAAATCAATTATAAATTCAACAGCGAAATAACGTAAAAACATATTTCTTTGTGTGACTAACAAATATTTATCTATATAGGAAACTGTTAATATTAGCTATACATACCTTCTAAATAAAAGAATGAAATACTTAAGATTTGAACAGCCTCTCTTATATCGATACAATTATTTCGAAACAATCAAATATTTACATTATCCTGTTACTGTTCTGATAAGTTACCAATATAAAAAAAGGGGGGAAGTAAATAGATCAGGGTGATTTTTTTTTGTCGTTTTCGATCAACAAAACTCTCTGTCATCCTGTGATTTGGCCAACAGCCAAACTCATATAATAATTTAACTCACCGACAAATAAAATGTAAAAAGGATACTCCCTCTGTTGTGAATTGAATAGGGATTGATAAAACGATCAGCCAGAGGCTGATATCGTTTTAATCAATTTACTCGTAAATGTAAAACATTTTTATTTCATGTTGTTTGTTATTTATACGATTTTAAACTGATGACATTGATTTTATTAAATATCATTATTGTCATTAAAAATTTAAAAGCTCGTAAATAATATGTCTATTTATCTTTTTATTTACTAATAGCCTATTATTGATACAATGTTACATTTTATTAATTTTTTAATAATTTTCAATTAATTAAATATACGTATAAAACTGATTTATATGAAAAAATAATAATTTACATTTAAAAAGGTAGGTTCTTTTGATTGAAAATATTTGAATGATAAGATTTTGTACTTAAAATCCGACTTCTTCTTGAAATTATTTAAATATAATTCAATTTCTACAATTGTATCTCATTTATATTTGTATATGCCCGCGTTTGCTGATTAAAGTCCTGAAAGCGTACCCTATTTATTTGTAGTGAAAAGCGGAATAAATTTTTAACCTTTATAACCTAACACCTAAGCTAGATTTAAGCATAATGAAAAACTTCCTCGATAATCCGGAAATGCATGAAAATAACATCAAGACTGTTTGACTTGTGAATAACTCAAGAAATTAAAGCGCGAACCTATAACAACTTTTATTTCGTTTTAACTCAATTTATTTGATGATAGATTACCTATTTAAAAATGGAAAAAATTCGATGTAAGTTACTTGCATTTTGCATTTAACGAATAAAATCAAAATATTGTCAATCGATACATTGATGCAATTGAAATGTTGTTTAATGTTGTAAACTAGGAATTTACATTTTTATTGTCAACATTTTTAAGCTACTATAATAACAAGCATTTAAATTGGAAAGATTAAGCATCGAATGTATATCACACGTTGATTATTTCATTAGCCAAATCGCAATTTAGTGTTTTCTCCAAGAATCTAAATGAAAACTAATTAATATTGATAAATTTAGGATGGACTACAAGAGATAAAAAAAAGTATATATTGAAATTGTTGGATAATTTCCAGCGAATTTACCTTATGATTATAGCAATTTCATAACCTAACCAGACTAAGATAGTTTATGCTAATATATTAAATCCTCTTATCTATGACTACCTATTGTTGGTTTATTAACTATAGAAATTCATACTTTTCGAGTTATTGTTGTGTGTTGGTTGTGAAATTAATTTTATGTAATCCTCATTATTAACGTTAGGACATTATAAAAGTTTTAATTTTGAAAAGAAATTTTAAATTAAAAGAGAAATAATTAGTCAATACAAAATTTATGAAAGTTGTAATATAAAAATTAAAGTAATAATCATGTTTATTTATTTAATTTCTTAAAAAAAGTTATAATAATTTTGTGGATGTTTGCTTAAATAAACCAAGGATAAAAATGAATAGACACGGTCTTTAGAACCACCTTACTTAATAGCTACATATATTACTATTTGAATACTGAAAGTTAAAATGAAAACAATTATTTAATTTCACCTACATAGGTAAAATTAAAATGTCATTATGGTACTACAAAGACATTCGCTTCAAATTTAATGATAACTAACCCTTTGATCTTAGTGATTCTTTGTTAACGTGATAGAAAAAAATCGAAAAAATATTACTGGATAATTCCAATTCCCTCAATTTAAATGGGAAATATCTATAGAGTTTTTTAAAATTTAACTCAATTTCATGGCTTCCTCGTTCAAATAACAACGAAAATTGTAAACTATTAGAAAATAACATTAATTTATTCGATATTTGGACTTTGCACTATTTCAATAGCCAGTATTATTTGCATATTAAATTTAATTGGGTTTCAATTTAAATTTTAAACCAAAAAATTGTTAAAAATCTCTCTATTTCAATTTCTATAGTGTCCTTTTGATGTCGTCTGTTAATTACATTCGAGTGTTTTATGTGTTATATCCTTATTTTATCTGGAATTATTATTCCATTTATGAACGGTGTGACTCTAATATTGTTATGGATCAGATGTTGGTATTGTAGTTTGAAAGTTGGCTATATAAATCAAATGTGTATAGAAAAGTTTTCGGTTAGAGACCCTTGTAATAATACAATGAATGGTCAAAAGGTAAAGTTGTTATAAAATGTCGTTTGTTAAGGCTTATCATAAAAAATATATATAATGTGTAACATATATTTTTTAATATTCTATAGAGGAATGAATTCAGGTGTGAAAAGTGTTGCGGTTGAGACATATGTTACAGAAATTAAATGACATATCCAGCTATATATTGTTAACAGGATAGATATTCTAACTATAAATGATGAATTTAATATAATTTCTACAAAATTAACAAGTTTACCAAATAACACCAACTCTATTTCTATATTTTGATGGTAGCTTTTACAGCAACTACATTATCGTCTCTGTTGTATTCAATTTTGTAGATACAATATCACTCGACTTTAGTCGTTAAGAAATACGTCACTGAAACATTTTCTCTGTACGTCATTTCAAATTTTCGATAAGCTCAATCTTTTTGTTATGCTTTTTTACAAAAATTTTACATAATTATAACTAAAAATGAGCATCAACAGTCCTTTTAAATTGAAACACCATATAATAAAAATTATTAAGGGAAACTACGATGTGGTACAGAAGTATTCTCTTTAACAACATTTATACCAATACTATTCCTTATTTTCGGTACAAATAAGAAGGAATATTATAAACGATCTCGGAATATATTGGACCCATGTACGTATGTATATTTGTACATGGTATTATTTCCTTTATTTACCTTTTTACACGTTTCTTTAGGGTATAATACGTGACCAAATTAGCAAGGAGATTACTAAAATGAAAATCGAGTTTAGATCGATGAAATTCCACCAAACGCCACTTGTCTCGCCTTACAAATCCTTGGAAACATTTATAATATTTTCAGGGTTTCATACTGATTGTCATTAAAGTCATCCGGTTTCTATCAACAAAATATTCACTTAATTACAATTATAAATTCACATTGTACTTATACACCCTATGTACGTATGTATCTGTGTAATGTAATTTACGGGCAGTGAAATAGAAATTAAAATTATTTCTATATGAAAGATAGAGACATTTTAAAATTTTAGTAAATTAACGATCAAAGTATTGCTTTAGAATTTATAATGTCAATATTCTATATAAAATTATATATCTTTATAAAAAATTGAACGGAACTGGATATTTTTTTAGTAAAACGGGAATCTCGCGTGAAATACAATTTACTGAAATTTATTGACAAAAAAAAATCAAAATTTTTTACGATTTCATGATAAATACTAAATAAATTCAACCAAGACCGTTGTGGATGCTATTGGTGCCTTCAAGCAAACTAAATTTAGCATCGTTTTATTCGTATATACATATTTATTCAAATGTAGTGGTAATGTTAAACATACTGAAAAGAAAGTAAAAATTATAAAAGCACTGAAGGAATACATGATCCCATGTATTCTGTTCTTTTGTTAAATAAAAAAAAATGAAAAAACATGTAGTATCTTTGTTGTTATATCAATTATAATACTTTATATAACTCTTGACTAGATATTCAAAGCTTCCAAATAAAAGAAACAAAGATTTACTAATATCTAACATAATTCTTTTAGCTCAACTGACTTCAGTTTTCATATTTTCCTTTAATGTGCACTTTTTTTAATTTGAAACGTTTAAATTTCATCAATATTACTGCCAGTTCTGTATTCAATAACGACATGCAATGGCATTTCGTGAACAATTCAAAATGGTGTTGTTATTAAAAATAAGATATCTTGTCAATGTTAGTAATTTTATACAATTAAATTTAATTTAAATAACTTACAAATTTACATGTTGCCATTACAGTATGTATCATTAAATTTTAATAACCTAGTAAATTATTTATTCTTTAAAAATTTGACATTGTCTGTGTTTAAATGGATCTTTTTATACGTGTGTTACTTTCAATTGGGTATTTAACGACGACCAAAGCTGGACGAGATGAATGTTGTATTCATCATTTCTCTTCACAATAATGGAGGCCTAACAAACATGAGGAAACATTTAAGAAAGATATCACCTCCAACACCCTGATGTATTTTACTACAGAAAACTCACACTGTAGCTATTCAAAAGAAACAAGATAAAAACACAGAGATGAAAGATTATAAAAAAGAATTTTCTAAAGAGGCATCAAAAAATAAGAACTGATAATAATTTAGATGAGTTAATGTATCAACTTACAAACTGAAGGTTGAATTTATTAAAAGTACCATTATTATTAATCTTACTTTAGACAAACTTCTATTAATTAACTCCAAGTTGAACTGGTCTTTAACAGGAAATGTAACTCGATTACTCCTGATCATTGATTTTTCAATGTTCATCTTATTTTAGTAGAGTTTACATATCATTTTTGAACTTATCTATTTTTCCCATTTAAGAAGTTGGTTAAATTATCTTCATTTTACGCCTTTTTCATTGGATTAACGTGCTTAATTCGTGTTAAAAATTTAGTAAAGAAACATTGTTCAAACGATAATCTTATATATTTCACACACGACAAAAACGAGACAATTGTCCACTACAGTTGTAATTTCATTAAAATCGTGTTCGTTATAATTGAGTTTTATTCTCTATACAGAATGTTTTTCAGTAAAAAGAGATTTACAATGACTTTATCTAACAAATATATAAAAAAAGGAAAATTGCATGGACTACCTTTAAGACGGAATAAAAACGGACCCTTTTAATATACAAACATAAATATGCTCGACTCTTATCAGTCCAACAACTTTATTTATATTCTCAGTGGGTTTATTCATATCTTCCATTTAATTGTCGAAAAATATGCAACCGGAGAGAAAAAAGTTTATATTTTAAAGGTATGGTTGGCTATATTTAATGTAGTAGTATTTTTATAAAGGTTCAATTTTTTAATTTAATGTTGATGATTTATTCTCTCTCTAGTGTACATTTTTTAAATTGTATTTTATGCATGTAGATACAAAAGCGAAGTTATTTACTTATAAATTGATTTATAACTGGCAAACGATGCCAATAATGTGAATCAAGCAAGTTATGAAAGGGTATATAGGGTTTTGCTAACTTATAATAATCAATCATAACGAGGCTAAATCAAAATTTGACAAGTACGATTTCCTGAATAGTACAGCGAATTTAAAATTAATTGCTCTATACAACGGTCCAATTAGTTTACTATTCAGTGTTATAAATGATAATTTGACACTATCAATATAAGATTTTATAAGCATTTTTTTCTGAAATAGTTGACTCAGCACGTTTGATTTAATTATAATGAATTGCTAGACCTCAAATTATTCTAATAAATTATTTACATTTAGATACACTCTACCATAACATATACATTTGCATAAATAACTTCGAATTAAATTCCACTGGTACACTAATGGTAAATTAGGAGAAAAAGAAAAAAACATGCATTATCACTTATGGAAATAGATTGACTTTTTATCTAATACAAATATAGGTATAAATATTAAAAAGAAGAATTTGCAATAGTTTCACCACATTAAATCAATTCTCTTGTTATTTAATCTGTACCGCAACTATAATACTAAAACACATCCAACAATAAGAAAATTAGTTTATGCAAAATTCATACCAGTCCACTATTAAACATATATATGTTAAACACAATTCCCTCTATATTGCTGTTCTGCATACAGAATAGAAATCTTATGTTTACACAAATATTTGTTTATAAATTGAGTGAAGTTATAAATTGTAGCTTAAAACACCTTTAGTTTTATCATATAACTTCTTCTACAACAATAATTTATCACTATTTAAATAATTCTCTCTAATTATCTAGAAATAAATCTTAACGTATATAAATGGTGGATGCGCCACGATACAACTAATATTCTGCCATATTAAAATATTTCAATATAATTTGATTCTTTTTTTCTTTCTTTATATGAATACGTTGTCATGAAGTCATTAATTTTAATTCAAAATGAAATATAATTTAATATCAGATAGTGTAAGAATATTTGTGAATAATGTTCAAAAATCCAGCAATTAATCTACCATCACTTAATTCTAGCCTCAATTTGATGGATTTATGAATAAGGATTATTTTGTCACGTCAAATATTCTATTATAATTTAAATATATGCTAAAATTAATTAGTTTTTCAAATAATTGATTACATTTAAATTCAATTTAAAAGTAAACTTCTGTATTATTTTAATCAATGAGAATTATATGTCAGGTCTCCAATTTTTGTAGAAATACATTTATTTTTTAAAAATAAACTCGATAAAACTTTTTACAATTATTTGTTAAATATTAAAAATACAAAGGTTTCAATAAATTTTCTTGTTTTTTTCCGTTGCTTTATTAATAGATTTATTTAGTTGAAATCGGATGTTTGATTTTGCGCTTTATGCAAATAATGTCATCATTAATAATGTATGCTTATGTAAATATAGTAAATAGCACATTTCGACTACACATTTTTTATCCATTACAATTTTCAAATTAAGTTAATTGAAATGTTTCATTATTTTTTTTCAGTATGTATTTCAGTATGTGAAACGCTTATGTTTGTGCGCTTATCAGTAAAATACTAGATACATACATTTAATTAACTTTCTGATGAACTTTTGAATATGACAAAACAAAAATGATTCAATAGAAAAACGTTGCGTGTTCTTTGGTTGAAATTCGATTCAAATATTCATATGAATTCAACTATAGAAGAATAACTGACAAGTTTTATGTATCAGGGCGTGTCTACATAGATTTTAAACATCATTTATAAAAGAAAATCCTACAAACCGTCTTCCAAAAAATAAGTATATCTATAATTAACAATATAAGCATTTCTTAACACTAAAAATATTTATGTTGATATGTATTACTTTAGAGAAATAATCAACAGCTCAAATATAGGTAAATGGTAGTTTATATGTAAGCATATTTGTGAAGATGTGACAATTTTCACCCGATTATGAATTTATTCTATAATAGAATAAGAGGAGTCTTTGTTGCGAAACTTTGAATAGAGTTTATGAGTGGATATAAGACAATCTAGAGTGACATTTTCATTTCGTTTAAGCCATGAGTATTGATATTTCTCCCTTTCTTCAATTTACATATATGTATATCTATTCATGTATATACGTATACATGTATAAAAAAATCTCTAAAGGCAGCAAGTACCTTATATAGCGAATTTTTTTATGTATCTACATGTTGAAATATTATTAATTCACAAACAATAAGAAACATTGTTTGTCTACATAGATCTAGTATGTTAATATTAACATACTAGATCTACCTATGTTTGTCTAATATTAACTGTCAAAATTAGTTGCCCTGTGCGATATTCAATTTTTTTTCTAATATCAATTGTCAGAACATAGCCACCTGAGATAATCGATTTTACTGCTTATACCCAAAAAAGAGATTTTTGCATTTTTCTTGCGAACCAACGAACCGATTTTGATGATTTTTTTTCTGGGTCATAGAGAATGGTCGGCTCTAGTGTTATTTTAATTTTCATCAAAATCTAAGCAAATGTAATATTGAAAATGATTTTTCCTATTTTGCGTTGGAAATAGACTTATTTTGACATAAAAAGTAGTGTGGAAATGAAATATTTCTTAACTACTTTGAGTGTAGAAATATCTAGGATAATTTATTTTTTAGAAGTTGGTAACACTTGCCTCATTATTGAAATGTCACTTTTTGACAGATATTAAAAACAGTCGATTTAAATAAAAATTTTATTTCATTTAATTCAACTTGTTTCTCCATTGCATTTTCGACAATTTCCCACAGTTCGGGTGGAGTACACGATAAGTCGTCACACATTTTCACTTAAAAATTGTAATGAAAATGGAGACTAAAACAATTGAAAATCAACTTAATGGATACTAGATACAAAAATTGAATATCGGTTACACCTACAATACCAACTCCTATAAAATTCCCTAAATTTCCAAAATTTATTTTTTTTTGAAAAAAGGGTGCAAGGGGGTGCAAAATAGGAAAAATAGTATAAAAAACTCGGTTCAGAAGTCAATTCCTGCATTCGACCATTAAAAAACTCGCCGCTTCGCGGCTCGTTTTTTAATATTGGTCTCATGCAGGAATTGTCGACTTCTGAAACTCGTTTTTTAATATACTATTTTTTAACATTTCTTCAGCTCTTATTCCAAAAGTGTTGGCCCTACCAGTCTGGTCAACGAACTCATCCAAGCTATGCCAAAGACCGATTTTTGTACCAAGTTTCATTAAGATTGGTGTATTTTTACGGCAGTTATCGTGGGTATACATATATAAATATATATATATATATATATATATAAAAATTTTAACGAACGGTGGATATGGGTTCCTGAGGTCCCAAAACGAACTTCTGTGCAAAAATTTTTCGGAAATTCAAAAGTGAGGATCTCGTCATTAGCTAATTTTTTTTAAAAAAATTCGCTAATAAAAATTGCAGGTGTTATCATTTATTTTCATTTAAATTGAAACCTATCCAAAATCTACATAATCGTGTAAATTTCCAAAATAGCTTGAATATTATCTCATCATCATTTACACTGATCAAAATTGTTTGGTAAGCTTCACAGATTTGAAGTCTAAATCGCAATATGATTGAAAACGCAGTAGATCCCATCGATAAACTTAATAATATTTGAGTAAATTTCAAAATAATTCGAATAAATTTTAAATAATCGAATCATTTTTTCATCCCTTAAAAAACTTTTATCTCTTTAAAATGTTTTATAAAACCTCCCTATTAGCAAATCTTTTATCTCATAGACCATTTTTAATTTTAGTTATGGTTTTGTTAAATCATTCTACTATTTTAAGTAGGTACTCAAACAAATATTATTCTCATTTCAGTGAAATTTCAGATCTAGTTGAGGATTAATAAAGTATCTGTAGGATTACTATTCAAGCGTACTCCAAAGATTATACTTTTTTTCTATTTCTTATTGTCGGATTTAATAATAGACAATATTTTATCTTGACAATATCAATTTTAGTTAAATTAGTCAACACGCAAAATAGTTTTCGACAATATATCCCTAGATATTTCTTCACATAACTGTGTTATAAGTGAAAGGACACGGAAAACGACACAGGAAATAGTCGTTATTGCTGTCAAAACAATTTATATGATAGACTTATTTTAGAGCGAAATACGAATAGCCGGCCTATTTAGAAATACACATGAAAATAATGTAAAGAAACGTTAATTGAAAAATATGACAATAAATAAATATGTATATACAGGATGAGCCAAGAGGATGAAACCCCAAAAGTATAAGAAGTTCTACTTGATGGAACTTTATGAAATTTGGTATATGGCCGTTTTGGCACCTGAACTACCTTTAGAAAATATTTTCGTTGTTCTAGCTACCTCTCTTATATAGGGTAGTGCACCCTACTCTCTTATTTTAAATAGAATGGTATATTTTTTATTGCATTTTTGAATTCTTTGATGAAATCGAAGGGGACTTTGATAACATGACCCATGGTCCAGCGCTGAAGGTTTTTCAGATATTTTAACTTTTAATACAATTTTAAAATTTACAGTGTTTGATTGAAAAATTCATATTTTTCAAGCCATAGCATTTGAAATATTGAGACTTGGAATTTAAGTATTACAAATAATGTACTTTTGATCAATTTAAACAGAATTCAATTATCTTTCAGCTTTCGGCTGAAATAAATTTTTCTTTCAGGCAATTTTTAAACTATAATAACTTGCTTATTTTAAATGGAACCCTATATTTCTCTTCATATAGTTGAATAGAGAAAAAAAATCTGCATCGAACTGTATCAACATTCCCTATACCTATCTTTGACAATTTTTCAGTTATTCCAAATTTTCGATTTCGTGGAAACACCTCCCTTGAAAGAAAATGTAATACGTCTAGTCGCCTATGCCAAATTAACCCAACTACAATGAAATGCATAGATGGCTTAGCAAAATGACAAAATATCACAAATGACGTTAATATTGAATACTTAGCTGTATTTTTTACAACTTTAGGACATCCTACATACACAAAAAGCAAATGAAATAAATATTAATTTAATTAATAATCAATTTCTTCCATTTTCCTTGCTTGAGATATTTTAAAATTAATTAATTAATTTCATCTTATTTGTGACAGTTGAATTGGAGGTTGTTTTGCTAAGCCTTCTATGTTTTACATTTTCTTTCAGGAAAGAAAATTAGACGAAATTGAAAATTCTGAATAACTTAAGAATTATCAAAATTAGGTATAGGGAATGGTAATACAGTTCGATGCAGAATTTTTTTCTCTATCCAACCATATAAAGGGAAATATGGGGTTCCATTTAAAATAAGCAAGTTATTATAGTTTGAAAATTGCCTGAAAGAAAAATTCATGTCAGCCGGACGCTGAAAGATAATTAAATACTCTACAGTTTGATAGAAAGTACGTTATTTGTACTATCAGAATACTAAATTTTAACATTTTAACTGCAATAGTTTCTATGTTGTGAATTTTTTATTTAAGCACTGCAAAATTAAAAATTTCATGAAAAGTTAAAATATCTGAAAAACTTTCAGCGCTAGACCATGGGTCATGTTATCAAAGTCCCCTTCGATTTCATCAAAGAATTCAAAAATGCAATAAAAAATATACCATTCTATTTAAAATAAGAGAGTAGGGTGCACTACCCCATATAAGAGAGGTAGCTAGAACAACGAAAATATTTTCTAAAGGTAGTTCAGGTGCCAAAACAGCCACATACCAAATTTCATAAAGTTCCATCAAGTAGAACTTCTTATACTTTTGGGGTTCCATCCTCTTGGCTCACCCTGTATGTATTGGTAATGACTTGCTTTAATTGTACGCTGTATAAAATAATAATAATTTTGTCTTGATAGAAAAAAATTATTAAAATTATCAAAATTTTTGTTTAAATAACTAAAGATGTGTCGGAAACATGCTTTTATTTCATAAAATTACAAGTCTTTTGATCAAAACCCGTGAAGCTCCTTCAAGGATACCATTTCCTTTACGTTGAAAATATGAATATATAAATTTATTTGAAGAAATATTTAGAAACAGAAAATGTATCATTTACTCTTTTATATTTAATATTTCGTAAATATTATTAAACAAACAAAATAAAATTTTCAACATTTATTTTCTCTGTAATTTACCATTTATTATATAAAATATTAGGGTTATTGCGTTATTTTTTTATCATCAGAAAGTAAACAATTTTGGAATTGAAGCTTCTAATTGATATTTGATATTGAGAAAGAAATAATTAGGATTTGTGCCAGTCACTAAGCTTTATTAGCTTCAAAATAGTTCAGTTTCACATTGAGATTGTTTTGTTTGTTCTACATAGATATTTGTGTACGAATCAAAAATCGATAGACAAACAGGTAATCCTAAACAGATACTAACATAAATACTAATAGATTATAATGTTCTTCTATTACCATTATGGAAACAGATAAGCATAGAGAATAATTTTTCTATCAAATTTCACCTGTAAGCTAATTTCAGATAATAAACTGATTTATTAAATAATTACGCGAACAATTGAGATTCTTGTGAATTAATTGACGACAATATCACAACTATTATTGAAGACATGTATAACATTCTAATACTGAATAACTTAATTATGCTAAATAATTGAGAACGTTTCGCAAATTAGTTTGTTCAATTATTTGTTATATAATTCTGCAGATGATTGTAGAATATTCTAAGCAGGATGATTTTATTTGATCAATTTTCCAGTTGTCAACATAGATGAAATTTTATTTTCACCGGCTTATATTGAATTTATGTAGCAATATGTTACTCTGTAGTATTTTATTTATAAACTGAGTATCCCACAGATCCAGTTGTACTGATCTGTCAACGATATATTCTAAACAGTTTTTTAAAATATTTTTATCTGGTATTATGTTTGAAACTTATTACAGTAAATAACGCAAATAAGGAAACATAAGATGGCAGAATAATTTAAAATGGTAGAAAAATAAATAATAAAATAATAATCTGGATGAAGATGTTTCATTTTATCTAAACCTAATATATTGTCAAGTTCTATAACATACAGAACTAAACAAATGATTTTATTGAAAAATTTAATAAATGATAGATAACGTAATAACAGATACAATTTTGCAAAATAGCCATCAGCAGCTTCAATTATTGTATTTTATAGGTGTGTTCTTTAAACATATAAAAAAATATAATTAAATCATATATAATATTAATATATGAAAGATTAGGATGTTGCTTTGCGTAATTATTACAATGGGAGTTGCTTTATATGTATACGGTATATATTTAGATAGTAGAATAAGCCACTATGCAGAAACAAGACAATCAAATATCTAGAGATAATGTAGCACATTAAGACGTTTTTGTGGGGTCGATGTTGGTTACGGTGGTGTTATAAATGAATGCTTCAACATTTAGTGAGATGTTTTGCTTTATTGCCTATTGGGACAACGATTAACAAATCTTATGCTAGTCAACTCCTTCTAATTTTACTTGACAATCACAAAACCAGAAAACCATTAAAGACAACAATAGACCAATTAAATTTAATATGATTGTATTATTGCTAAGCAAAAACGTCGCCTAATTTTATTATATCTATAAAAATATCTAAAAATAATCATACAAGACCATAAAGTAAATGATAAGTCGCTTGAACTTGCAATATATCTAAGCTTTATGAATGTTTGCACTGAATTTTAAAAATTATTTATAGAAAAGACAAAAATCACTATACATAGAAAGTAATGCCGAATTCTGTGATACAAGAATAAAAATTTTAGAAACTTGTCAGAACTCGATATATAAAATTAAGCACAAACTTCTCGGTCTTACATAGCTTTATTCCGCTTTGTCTATATTATCTCGTAAACAACGTAGATACTAACATTGTTTTATTGAAAACTACTGATTTGAATTTCATACTCTTTTTAAGAAATGTGCATACGTTATAAAAAAAATCTCCAAAGGCAGCAAGTACCTTATATAGCGAATTTTTTTATGTATCTACATACTGAAATATTAATTGCAAAACATTCTTATGATACTGACAATTAATATATTTTAATAACATTGAATCAACTAATAAATTCATTTCCCGTAATACGTTTAATCAAGGCCTGCTTGATTTTTTCAAGCGAAATTCTCTAGCAGGCCTTGCGTCTAATATTAACTGGCAAAATTAGTTGCCCCCCCGCGATATTCAATTTTTTTTCTAATATCAATAGTCAGAGAACATATAGCTTACTGCTTATACTCAAAAAAGAGATTTTTGCATTTTTCTTGCGAACCAACGAACCGATTTTGATGATTTTTTTTCTGGGTCATAGAGAATGGTCGGCTCTACTGTTATTTTAATTTTCATCAAAATCTAAGCAAATTTAATATTGAAAATGATTTTTTTTAACATTTCTTCAGCTCTTATTCCAAAAGTGTTGGCCCTACCAGTCTGGCCAACGAACTCATCCAAGCTATCACAAAGACCGATTTTTGTACCAAGTTTCATTAAGATTGGTGTATTTTTACGGCAGTTATCGTGGGTATACATATATATATATATAAATATATATATATATAAATATATATATATATAAATATATATATATATATATATATATATATATATATATATATATATATATATATATATATATATATATATATAAATTTTAACGAACGGTGGATATGGGTTCCTTAGGTCCCAAAACGAACTTCTGTGCAAAAATTTTTCGGAAATTCAAAAGTGAGGATCTCGTCATTAGCTAATTTTTTAAAAAAAAATTCGCTAAAATCTTATTAGAAACACTTGAAATATGTGTCCATTTCAGTCTTTTGTTTTCCCTCTCAAATTAATTAGTGACACACTCTGTCAAGCTCACGATAATAAAAAATCAAATAATGGAAATATTTTCTAATGTTCTATTTGATATTAATATTTCACTGTATAATTTTCAACTAGCAATAATATGCTTAAACTCAATTTCGTTGAAATTTCCACTACGTTACATTCACCAAAATGTTATGTGAAACCCCAATAAAGACGCGGTAATTGGTAATTTAATTCTCTATATTGAGCAAACTGTTTGAAAAATACTGAGAAAAATTACAAATAATTTAAATAATTAATAAAAATACATATAAATAATTTAAACATGATGTAGATAAATGAGAATATAAATTTTACGAAATCTCATATCACGGAATTAATTGCTACGTTGTTGATTTCAAATTTCAAACCTATTTAGACTGGTTGACAATAGAAACGCACCTATTACTAATTAAAACAAATTTTCAATTTATATACAATTAGGGTAAAAGCAAAACAATTTAAAATATATTCCTTTATAAACACACTGACTGTCCGTGTATCGCTTGGCGGACGTATATTAATTGTTTATACAGACAGTTCTTACGTACACATGTTAATCAAAAATAAAATCATCTTTGATCTTTCAAATAATTATTTATAAAATAAACGACAAGTAAAACTGAAAGTTAAAATAAATTTTCATTCAAGTTGGCTATATTTAATTGTTTTATATTTACCTTGAGTTTCTACCAGATTTAATTTAATTTCTAGCAAAAAATTAAGTCTTAATTATAAAGGAATTCAACCAACCAAACTTAAAGAACGAAACATCATCTTTTACAAAAATGAACATAAAAATTTACCAACACCTAAAAGTCATACAACAAACACCTACCTTAGAAAAAAATTAAACACTATTCAACATTTAACAAATTATTATTAAACTTATATTGAAATAAAATAGAGATAATATTACCACGGAAAAAAGCAAAACAACTGGTTGTTACTTTACCAAGTGGAACATATCGTTAATCATTGAAGCGAAAATTATCGGTCCCCAGAGTAACACTAACTTTCTTCATTTCAATAAAATTACATTGAAGCTTCTGAAATTTACTAGGAAAAAATACTACTTTACTATATCTATATGACAAAACAAATTCAACCTTATCACAAAAATGCTATTTAATTTCTTTAATGAGAAAATGTCTTACTATTCACAATTTATTAATTTTATTCGTATACTACAAGTAAATTAAGTAGATTTCACACAATTTTTAAATTAAATTTTTATACATTTCTGCAATATTTTCTTTTTGTTTGCGTTTCAGAAACAGAATTTTCTTTTGCTGTGAAAATTCTATAATTTAACATTACATACAAGTTTTGGTATCGTTGATTTATAAAACAAACTCCAAGTTAGTTCCCTGAAGCAAACACTGATCTAAGATTTTCATAAAACAAATGTTTTGTTGTTCCTTATTGTAGAAATGTAATGAAATAAAATAATAGAGACTGTCTACATTAAATTTACTTCACCACATATCTAGTACTGTTAAATTTACATAATAATACATTTACACATTTCCTTTAATCAGCTCTAGTAACTCTAATTGATAATAATAATTTGTAGTATAAGCGTTATTTCAAAACGCTAATGTAATTTTAAATAAACCTTATAAATACTATCGATAAAGAAGGATTCAACATTTGAAATGTTTATTTTGATTTATTGATTCCATTTTGACTTGACCAATTTAACTTTGAGACAGTAGAAGCCAAGACATTTACATCAGAAATTATTTACGAAGATTAATAAATGAAGAAACACTCTTACTATCCGTTTCCCATATAGACAAATTCAGAAATTTTGTCTTCTATTCCGAATAACTTTAAATGTTAGCATTAAGAAATTATAACTTTCAATAAATATTTAACTGCTTTCCTATTCATCAAACCATCTACACTATTGCATTCACACTTTAGTTAAGATATTTTGGACCTACTCGAAAAACACATTTTTGGGCATTTATTTAATCAAATTAATATTTAATCTTCCTATCTAAGATTATTGCTCACAAATTCAATTTGAATTATTCTATACAATATATTTGTACGTTTTCTATATCTAGGTATTACAATTTGCAAAGTATAAATACACATGCAATGAAGAAAAATAATCTTGACTGAGTTCTTACAGTATCCTAATAATTAAGAGAATTTGGAATTTTGTGTTATTTATGAGAACCGATCTTATAAAGCTTTATCGAATATGTTCTACGCACGTAAATGTCAAACGAAGGGTGATCTGTGTATATTTCACAGTAAAATCCACACGAAACACCACAATACATACACGACAGGTTCAAGACAAAATACCACTATAAATGTAAAGACATGTAAAGATATTGAATGATCTGGATAAAGATTACAATTTTGATAAGAGACTTTTCTGTCTAGTTTTTGTTTTATACTTTTAAGATTTGTTTAAAGCTTCTTTAAAATATCTCATCCATTTGTTTTGTATTGTATGTATAAAATAAATTGAATAGACAAAATATATAATTGATGAGCAACATATGTGATTTATTCAAAGGAGGAGCAATAATCTAAAGAAAAGAATCTATGAAATAAATCTCGTTATATGATTTTTCTGAAACGAGAATATCACCACCACCTGGTATCCGAACAAACATCACACCCATTTATCATTTTCTATTTATAAATACAATAAAATATCAATAATTTCAGTATTCCAATTTCATATGTTGGCAACAATATTCCATTCTAAGCTTTTCACATATACAAAATTTACATTTACACACCTGTAAAATGTAAAAAAAAGTCTCTGTCAAACGATCGAAATAATATGAATGATAAAAAATTGTTGAGGAAATCGTACGAAAATTTTCTATAAAATTTATCTTGACTAAATTATGGTAAGATGCATGCACTATCGCTGGTTTAAATAAACATACGAGAAACATAAATCTTGAGATTTTTTCATATAAATTCTGTTTGAAGTTAATTAAACGAATGATTTCAACTTTGAAAATTAACTAATTTCAATTCAAATTTATATCGCTTAATCAAATTTGTGACGAAATGTATTCAAAACCAAGACAAGGAGTTGCTTGATTTTCTATCCTACTCAAAGATGGTGGTTTTGTTTCACCTAACATAAAAATTTATCTTGTATGGTGAAATATTTTTCAAATAATCAATATGATTGATGTTTACCGATATTAACATTTTTAGCGAATTTTTTTAAAAAAATTAGCTAATGACGAGATCCTCACTTTTGAATTTCCGAAAAATTTTTGCACAGAAGTTCGTTTTGGGACCTCAGGAACCCATATCCACCGTTCGTTAAAATTTATATATATATATATATATATATATATACATATATATATATATATATATATATATATATATATATATATATATATATATATATATGTATATATATATATATATATATATGTATACCCACGATAACTGCCGTAAAAATAGTCCAATCTGAATGAAACTTGGTACAAAAATCGGTCTTTGTGATAGCTTGGATGAGTTCGTTGACCAGACTGGTAGGGCCAACACTTTTGGAATAAGAGCTGAAGAAATGTTAAAAAAAATCATTTTCAATATTAAATTTGCTTAGATTTTGATGAAAATTAAAATAATAGTAGAGTCGTCGATCCTCTATGACCCAGAAAAAAAATCATCAAAATCGGTTCATTGGATCGCAAGAAAAATGCAAAAATCTCTTTTTTGAGTATAAGCAGTAAAATCACGTATCTAAGATGGCTATGTGTTCTGACAATTGATATTAGAAAAAAAATTGAATATCGCGGGGGGGCAACTAATTTTGACAGTTAATATTAGACGCAAGGCCTGCTAGAGAATTTTGCTTGAAAAAATCAAGCAGGCCTTGATTAAACGTATTACGGGAAATGAATTTATTAGTTGATTCAATGTTATTAAAATATATTAATTGTCAGTATCATAAGAATGTTTTGCAATTAATATTTCAGTATGTAGATACATAAAAAATTCGCTATATAAGGTACTTGCTGCCTTTGGAGATTTTTTTTAAATTAAGAATCTCAAACTATTAAAAAGTTTATTTTATCCCAATTTTGTATGTATGATTTTCTGTTTGATTTTAAATAAAAATCATTATAATTCAATAAGGTAAATCTTTATAGACTTCAAATTGGCAAAACTTAAAGAGATTTGTATAACGAGGTTTCGATAAACAGTTCATAATTTTTTTAATTTTAATGTGAAACGAATTTTTAGTTTATCAAATGTATTTACTTTAATTGCTTTCTTGAATAAGTTGTTAATTGAATTGCCAGTTTAATTATTTTGTAAGCAGCTTAAATCCTAATATTGCACTAATGGAGTCTACTTAATAGTGTCATCATTATTAAATCTTATTTATATAGTCAATATTAAGTATACTGTAGGTTCAATTATTAAAATAAATATATTCAAATCTTCTATTTACTTTTTCGACAAAATTCATATAAGCATTTATCCGTTTGTAATGAATTTTCTTTGTCACGTTCAAATAATAAATTATTTAAGCAAATTTTGGCAAATATAACATAAAATATACTCTTTATTTTATTATTTCGGTTTCTCATATAATATTTGAATAATTGAATATATTATTTATACTCTACATCTTTTGCAACGCAAATACCAAATTACTCAAAGCTTTTTACCCTTTTATAATGAATTATCATGATAGATTTCAGTTTTGCACTTTTATTATACTTTTGTGAATCACATGAATATTCTGTGAAACTTTCACAAGTATCGAGATATATTGAGAAATATTGAACTATAAATAATAAACTTTATTGGAATATGTTAAAATATCTCCTAAAAAAGAGCTAAATGATAAATTGTGAGAGAAGGAGCTTTCAAGTCAATATTCTTATATATCTGCTTCTTGCGTATATTGTTTGAAAGAAATTGTCTTTAGATTTAATAAAATACTTCAACAAGGAGAGTTTCAACGAAAACAAACATCAAGATTTACGGAAATTACATACTTTAATAACAATATGAAGCGCTTATAGCATTTCAAATGTTTGTTTTTGTTTAATAATAATTATTTAAAAATAACTCACAAATTATAAAGAGGAAAAATATTTTATTTAAGACTCAGTTTCTGTTAAACAACGATAAGTGTGCTAACAAAAAATTCTTGGTAGGTAGAAGATAAGAAATTTTAAAAAAATATGAAAGTACAGGCTTATGGTAAATAATGGTAGCTAATCTCTAGTTCACCATGCATCAAAAATGAAATAAACTGATATTTATGTCGCCATGGTCATTTACATCCATTAATTCTTATCAGACAAAAAATACAAATTAAGACGAAGTATTTTACGTGAAGATAGAACTAATTGCCAATTATCTCCACCTATAGGTATATCATTATAATTAATAATACAATTGTATAAGATTACTTTTTTTCCAAACAAATCTACTTCACTAAATATGAATAGTTGTCAATACACAAGTTAAAGTTTCAAATATGAATATACATGCTCGTACATTGATACGTATTATAAAATTAATCTTATAGGTCAAGCAGATGATAATTGAAACAATAAATGTCCAACCTTATTTCAGAACTACACAAAATTAAGGCATTCATCCTTATTGAGTAGAAAATCATATAAAATCCTCTCAAGAGATGCTTCGTTAAAGCCACTGAATTCGGTCTTTATACAATTTTATAAATGAAAAGCCATTGTCCTTAGTATGGTCTTATAATAATAACAATGAATAATTAAAATTTTTTAAGGGAGTAGAAAATATAAGTAAATAAAATGAATTTACATTGATTTACACTTTCTAAGTAATGTTCTGTTACAATGTTAATTCTAACAATATTTTTAATTCGATGACATTTTAATCCATTAATCATCTTTCTATACGTTTATCTGTTAATCTCCAATTAGTTGAACCGTTTAAGTAATCCAACATAAACAATTTTAAATATACTGCAAGAAATTTTAAATAAACTCTGCTTAGATTTACAAAATTCACGTACTTACGTGTTAGTAAAATTGAATTGACATAATGAAAAGTTTTTTCCGAATGCTTTTTTTATTCTTGTCTCAACAACGACTTACAATTAGATCTCAAATATCCATGAGTAAATAGATTGTTACTTTGTTACAGCAAAATACTTATATTATATTTCGTGTGAAGTGAGATAGAATAAAAGGGAATATACATACAAAGAAAGAGGATAAGAACTTTTTACTTCTCAAATCTATTGTTTCATAACAACTACAAATAATAAGCTCATTTGTTTCACTTTCCATCTATCTTACTCTGACTTATTACTGTCTTTAACAGTATTTTCACTTAAAATTGTACAAAGCTGTAAATGACATATAAAGCTCAACAACATCATTTACGTTTATACACACAAAAACATATAAACAAAAAACCAAGATCTTTTTTGTATGTAGTATTAGTATAGAAAAATCGTTGAAAATCAATCTTTTATAAATGATTGTATTAGTGAAATATCCTGCTCCAAAACAAAAAAACACAAATTATATTTACAAAAAAAGAAATAACAACTGTGCTATTTTAAAAATTCACTTTCAATAGTAAAAATTGTAGAATAGCATCATCTTTCATGATACACTACATACAATAACTTATTTACCCTAAATACAAATCGATGAAATGAAATCTTTGTTCGCTACTGAGACGGTTAGTATTGATCTTTTAAACTGACCTAGGTGTATATAATACATAAGTTAACAACAAAAGGACTATTAAAGGTATTGTCTCGTTGAAAGCATTTCAATTTTAGTGAAGGCACTAGTCAATTTAACTTATACGTGTATATAAAACAACAATATTTCATTTTCTCTTACTGAAACTTAATTTTCTCGAGTATACAATAACATGCTTTTTAAAGCATATTTAAATTCATAATTAAAAGTAATAATAGGTTTATTAACCGAACAATATTTCATACAAATAAATAAGTAAATAATTATATTTTTGTAAATAAAAACAAATTGTGTCTTTTGTCAATAAAAAGAACATATAAGAACGTTATTTAAGTATAAATCATTCATATTCTATTTACCTCTGAATGAGCTGCTTTGTTTCAAGAAGGTTTATATTTATAGCTGGAAAATGATTTAAAATTTATTGAAAACGTGATACGATTTTTCCAGGTTGCTTTCTTTTGTATATAAATCTGAATTTCTTAAAATACTGTCAGTAATCATAATAATTTGATTTTCGGACTCATTTATAACTAATGACACTACTAGTGACTTGATTAATAGCAATTAAGAACTTTTGAGATTAACTAAAAGCTGATAATTTAATAAATAATTCAAATATATTTTACAATTTCCGCTTCAAAGGGTATTAAGTAAATATTAATGAAAATTTGGTATTCAGTTGGAATAATTTATAAAAAGTAACTAGATTTGCAGACTTGTGTAGGTGCACTTAAGAAGCTCGATACAAAGAAATTTAAATCCTTTTGTTAATCTGGAACAATGCAGTGAAAAAGGGTCTTTTTTACTCTCCGCTATTATGCAAAAGCAAGGACTTTGTATATACCTTCATTTTAAATGTCAACTTAGATTTTTTCATAATTTTTGTATATGATAATGTTGACTTATCGCCATTGACATTAGCAACATACAAATAAATTAATCATTAGACAGATGAGACGTGTTTTTTGATGTTTTAACAATAGTTGTAACAGAAATAGATATGTATTGTAAAATCTGGTAAAAATATTCTAAAAAATAAATTATCCTAAATATTTCCACACTCAAAAATAGTTATGAAATATCACAAATCCAATGTCAAAATAAGTCTATTTCTAACGAAAAATAGTAGTTCAAACGTAATATTAATAGATATTACACGTAGAATACAGTGATTGCAAAATATAGTTAAACATAAAATCTTTATGCTGAGAAAGTTTAGTTTCGTACGTCAAATTGACATTGTCATAACTAATAGTATATTATACAACGAGTCTATAATGAATGCTTTTATAACCGAGAATGAAGTTTACAACACAAGCGAGCAAAGCGAGCGAGTGTTGTAATCATTCGAGGTTATAATTAGCATTCATTATAAGCGAGTTGTATACTATACTTTATCTACGACTTATTTCTACATGTACAGGTACTTGTGGTGTACAAGAATATTTACCTTCTTAATCATTTTCGATTCTAAAATCGCACAAAAAATTGACACTTATTTACAACTGTTTGTTGAAACTGTTATTTATTTTTTGTCGTTACCATGGTTTTCTACATTTAACAGAAACTATTATCTACTACCAAAATCGTCTTCTTTAACACTTTCCATTGTAAATACAACGAATTTTCTCACAACTAAGTATTTGTTCGAAATTTCAGAAAAATTAAATGTCATTTTATTCAAAATTGCATGAAAACGCCCACTTTAGGCCTACTTGTTGAAACTATTGTTAATTATTTTTGTCGTTACCATGGTTTGTTTACATTTGACGGAAATTATAATTAAAATACTATTTTCTGATTGGCTGATGAGAGGGATATTCATTTACTTTATCTCCCTAGGGATATAAAGTAGGTCATTACATTACAAAAACCACAAGTATAATGATCACTTTATATATAAGTCGTAGATAAAGGAATATTCTTCAACTACTTTATTGATTATGTTACTGCAAAAGCTTTCTAAAACTTTAATGTTAGTTCGTAGAAGAGCTTTTTAATAAATTTAAATATTTACATATCGTTGTACCTTATTGTGATAAATACAATTAATAAAATATTCAAAGTAAATTTCCTAATAGTAATTGAGGGGCAACAAACTCAAAAATAAATGATTGAAGTGGTAATATAAAAACAGACAATTTCAAATTTGTACTGACTGCTATTCTCTCTACATCCGACCAATTGAACTAGAGTGAGAGAAAAAAGATTCTCAAACTGCTATGTGCCTAAGCAGATACATGATGAAACTGGAGATGAATGTTCGATATATCACTTCAACAGTCAAGTACTGACGTGTAAATTTTGTCTTTCTACAAAAATAATGAAAAAGTTCAAGAGACGTAATTTCAAAACACCTGACGGGATATTTATAACAAATTCGCACAATCTCACAGCATCCTAATGAATTTTTTTAATATTTTCAAAGCAAATTAAGAATTTTCGTGAAATGATAAATTACTCAACAATTTTCGTAATGCAATCCCTCGTTGAAATTATCACATCTGTGAACGAAATTATTTAAACTTGTCTCTACTGGCGATATAATTCGCACCAAATATGGCTTTATAAATCACATTTATAGTTTATTGAATGTGCACGACTTGTTTTCTAACAATGAAAAGCTAACATGTTTTTGCTTTAAATCCATAAACGAAGGTATTAAATAAAAATTCGCCAAGAGAAAAAAAAACATTAATTGAATTTTCTTTGTATTTGTTATTGTTACTGCAATTTATAAAAAAATGTTGTCGTTGAATGAGATTTCTTGATAAAATTGTACGTAGAAAGGCTTCCATGAAATTAGGTCCTGAGAATAAGACAAATATTGTTATTTCTAATATTGTTTAAATTAGTATTGAATTCAATATAAAGCAATAAAATTGAACAATACTCAATAACATAATTAAAAATCAAGATGTGTCGATGTTAATGAAAAAGTAAGTTTGATTTTTATCTTAAATATTCAGTATCAAGAAATAAAATTAATTAAATCGTTTGATTTTCATTAATATTTAATAATTTAATTAAGTAATTTTATGACTTCCTCAATTAGTTTGACGTCGATTGCAGGTTAATTTTTGAAGAAAAAAAAGTATGTCGAAATACAAAAGAGACAAAAAACATGATGAGAACGAAGAAAGTTTCCACTTTAGATCATAAACAGCGAACAGTTGAAAGAAAAATTTAATTACAAATCTTTGAGAAGTTTTCCATGTCAAAGGTTAATCCAGGAAAAGTGATTATAATCGCTGACTTGATTAGATAAAAAAGACGCTTAATGAAGTGTATTGAAAAATCAAAAGAATAATTTTTATAATTGAATTCTTTAATAAAAAAAGATATAACAATAAATATTTTTATCTACGACTTATATATAAAGTGATCATTATACTTGTGTTTTTTGCAATATAATGACCTATATTAATCCCTAAGGGATTAATGGTCATTAATCCGTTAGGGATTAATGATTCTCGTAAGCCAATCAGAAAATTGTATTTCAATTAATGTTTTTCTCTAATATCAAAAAACCATGGTAACGACAAAAATAATTTACACGATAATTTCAACAAGTAGGCCTACAGTGGGCGTTTTTATGCCAATATGACATTTAATTTTTCTGACATTTCAAAAAAATATTTAGTTGTGAGAAAAAAGTCGTAGTATTTACAATGGAAAGTGACCCAGAAAACGAATTTAGTAGATAATAGTTTTTGTTAAATGTGAAAAATCGTGGTAATTGCAAAAAATAAAACAGTTTCAACAAATAGTTATAATAAGTGTCAATTTTTTGTACGATTTCAGAATCGAAAATGATAAAGAAGGTAAATATTCTTGTACACTACCAGTACCTATACACGTAGAAATAAGTCGTAGATAAAGTATAGTATACAACTCGCTTATAATGAATGCTAATTAATACCTCGAATTATTACAACACTCGCTCGCTCCGCTCGCTCTTGTTGTAAACTTCATTCTCGGTAATAATAGCATTCATTATAGACTCGTTGTATAATATACTATAAAGTCGTTAAATTATTCACATATATTATTGCTCACCCTATTATTTATTACTTAAAGTATTTAAAATTGTTAATTATAAGTCGTTTCAATTTAAAGTTTCAAACAACGAATACTTGAAATAATTGAGCTTATCAGCTTAAATTAAAAAAAGCTGTTTCGCAGATGTGTAAAGTTTGACTAAAACAAAAACTAGATACATATCGAAAAAGGCTTTAAAACTTTACAAGACAGAACAATCAGAACATTTCTTTGGCATGTCAAGCAATTCCACAAAACAACTATAAATATAACTTAAATCCTATCTTACTGTATCCAATAGTAAGCAAACTAAATATTCATCCAATTTTTATTTTCAGTTCTACAAGTTTCAAAAAAAGACACAATGAAGCAAATTACTAGAAAAAGTAATTGACGAGTAGATCCAGTCTGCTGTCAATTACAGTCGCGTAAATATCGGCAATCTATAATATAAGACACTCTTAACAAATAAAAATTGAAGATATTACTAAAGGGATAAGATAATAAGTTTGCTGATCACATAAAAAATGATAAGACACTTTTTCTTGGTTAAATGGCATTATGAGATTTGAGGTTTTAATTTTACGAATAGTCATACTCGTATAAGCATTCAATAGTTAAGTAATATCTGTTAAGTTCACAGATAAGTTCAGTAGTTGTTTTTTACAACATAAAAAACACATACCAGGCGAAAATATGTAATAATAAAAATTCTTTTCAAATGCCAGTGTAGATTTGAAATTTACGAAAGAAAATGAAATCTAAAAACAATCACTTACAAAATGAACCTTGAACGAATTCCTGTAGAAATAATCTAATACGAAATAATTGAATTTATTTTATTCAACCTAACATTGTTGTTATTTAATGATGAAAGATTTCATGACATTTCAATTGATTGTGAGAACCAGAATTTAAAATTTAATTTACCCACAGGAACGAATCGTATTTTCATCATTACATTTATGTGAATTTATTTCAATTTAAAAGCCTTAAATATAAAGAAGTCTGATAGCGATTCAATACTAAAGACAGAAAAAATGTCTAGCCTTCTCTCGCATTTTCTTAATTTCTGTTGAACATTACTGTGGGAATTAACAGTAGCGGCTTGTTCAAAAATGACATCATAAGTTACTTTTTTTTTTTAATTAACTCTTGCCAACAGAATGGAGCGTCACAGTTGTTATTACAAGAAATGAGTATAATTATTTGCTCGGGCTCAAAAAAAAATTATAATTATTACTTTTTAAATGTCTTTTAGCGAATTTTTTTAAAAAAAATTAGCTTATGACGAGATCCTCACTTTTGAATTTCCGAAAAATTTTTGCACAGAAGTTCGTTTTGGCACCTCAGGAACCCATATCCACCGTTCGTTAAAATTTTTATATATATATATATATATATATTTATATATTTATATATATATATATATATATATATATATATATATATATATATATATATATATATATATATATATATATGTATACCCACGATAACTGCCGTAAAAATACACCAATCTTAATGAAACTTGGTACAAAAATCGGTCTTTGGCATAGCTTGGATGAGTTCGTTGACCAGACTGGTAGGGCCAACACTTTTGGAATAAGAGCTGAAGAAATGTTAAAAAAAATCATTTTCAATATTACATTTGCTTAGATTTTGATGAAAATTAAAATAACAGTAGAGCCGTCGATCCTCTATGACCCAGAAAAAAAATCATCAAAATCGGTTCATTGGATCGCAAGAAAAATGCAAAAATCTCTTTTTTGAGTATAAGCAGTAAAATCGATTATCTCAGGTGGCTATGTGTTTTGACAATTGATATAAGAAAAAAAGATCTCCAAAGGCAGCAAGTACCTTATATAGCGAATTTTTTATGTATCTACATACTGAAATATTAATTGCAAAACATTCTTATGATACTGACAATTAATATATTTTATCTACGACTTATATATAAAGTGATCATTATACTTGTGGTTTTTGTAATATAATGACCTACTTTATATCCCTAGGGAGATAAAGTAAATGAATATCCCTCTCATCAGCCAATCAGAAAATAGTATTTTAATTATAATTTCCGTCAAATGTAAACAAACCATGGTAACGACAAAAATAATTAACAATAGTTTCAACAAGTAGGCCTAAAGTGGGCGTTTTCATGCAATTTTAAATAAAATGATATTTGATTTTTCTGAAATTTCGAACAAATACTTAGTTGTGAGAATATTCGTTGTATTTACAATGGAAAGTGGTAAAGAAGACGATTTTGGTAGTAGATAATAGTTTCTGTTAAATGTAGAAAACCATGGTAACGACAAAAAATAAATAACAGTTTCAACAAACAGTTGTAAATAAGTGTCAATTTTTTGTGCGATTTTAGAATCGAAAATGATTAAGAAGGTAAATATTCTTGTACACCACAAGTACCTGTACATGTAGAAATAAGTCGTAGATAAAGTATAGTATACAACTCGCTTATAATGAATGCTAATTATAACCTCGAATGATTACAACACTGGCTCGCTCCGCTCGCTTGTGTTGTAAACTTCATTCTCGGTAATAATAGCATTCATTATAGACTCGTTGTATAATATACTATTAATAACATTGAATCAACTAATAAATTCATTTCCCGTAATACGTTTAATCAAGGCCTGCTTGATTTTTTCAAGCGAAATTCTCTAGCAGGCCTTGCGTCTAATATTAACTGTCAAAATTAGTTGCCCCCCGCGATATTCAATTTTTTTTCTAATATCAATTGTCAGAACACATAGCCATCTTAGATACGTGATTTTACTGCTTATACTCAAAAAAGAGATTTTTGCATTTTTCTTGCGATCCAATGAACCGATTTTGATGATTTTTTTTCTGGGTCATAGAGGATCGACGACTCTACTATTATTTTAATTTTCATCAAAATCTAAGCAAATTTAATATTGAAAATGATTTTTTTTAACATTTCTTCAGCTCTTATTCCAAAAGTGTTGGCCTTACCAGTCTGGTCAACGAACTCATCCAAGCTATCCCAAAGACCGATTTTTGTACCAAGTTTCATTAAGATTGGTGTATTTTTACGGCAGTTATCGTGGGTATACATATATATATATATATATATATATATATATATATATATATATATATATATATATATATATATAAATATATATATATATATATATATAAAAATTTTAACGAACGGTGGATATGGGTTCCTGAGGTCCCAAAACGAACTTCTGTGCAAAAATTTTTCGGAAATTCAAAAGTGAGGATCTCGTCATTAGCTAATTTTTTTTAAAAAATTCGCTAAAAATTAAATATCGCGGGGTGGTAACTAATTTTGACAGTTAATAGTAGACGCAAGGCCTGCTAGAGAATTTCGCTTGAAAAAATCAAGGAGGCCTTGATTAGACGTATTAGACAAACAACAAACTTCAAACGAATGAAATTTTATTAGTTTTTCTTATTGTTTGTGGATTAAAAGTATTTTTCAATAAAAATCAGAAATATTAAAATAACATCGGGAAATGAATTTATTAGTTGATTCAATGTTAATAAAATATATTAATTGTCAGTATCATAAGAATGTTTTGCAATTAATATTTCAGTATGTAGATACATAAAAAAATTCGCTATATAAGGTACTTGCTGCCTTTGGAGATTTTTATATTTAAAAATTCAACAACAATTTTATTATTTTTTTTAAATTTACTATAAATTATTTAATTATTGAATTACTTATCTCTGTAGATTGTGAACATGTCATGAGCGGTTGCGTGCTTCGCTCTGATAAGGGAAGGTGAAAAATAATTATTTTTTTTACCTTACACATAATCGTATTTTTACCCTTTAAACCTGCTATTATAAGTACATTCCATAAAATATCCAACTATATTATTATATGATATCAACATTATTACCTATGTTTATCGAAAATATGCTTTAATATTTTTCCATAAATAAGATAAATCTGCGTTAATTGATAGAATATACATATTTAATTATCAAATGAAGAAAATAATGATAACAATATTATTATTTGAAACTATCAGACCATTCAACTACAAAACAATTGACTTGTAATTGCATAATTTTTAAATTGACACGTTAATTTTTTTTAAATTTACAAAATTATCATTTATAATTCAATATTTTTACTCTCAAATGTCTCGTTGTTCTGTTGTTCCTGTCATTGTTGTTATGTCGTTATAATCACAATGTAGATAAAAATTTAAATTCCGCTATTTGGTTTTATTCGCTAGATTTTCGTTTTATTTACATAAATGTATTTTGTATCATATTATACATATATTAAAAAAAAATGTAAATTGAAATTAGCCCGTACACGTTTCCATACAGTTTACAGAGTTTTATTCATCATAAATAAAACATGAAGATAAAATCTGTTTGTTGTGCATAAACGATTGACGACTACTTTTGACAATAATAATAACAGTAACAATAAATCCATAAAATTTAGATTTTTTTTTCAAATAATAGTACCTAAAATTTATTGTCATAATTTACGTGTTCTGACATTTCACTAGTGCAATTAAGAAATGGACGTTCAATTTCTTGTAGAATTCATTGTTCCGGACCAAGACGATGGCAGGCGTCGGTCACGGTACAATGACGGATACTAAAAACACCCTAACTACCTGTAAGGCTTCCTCCCTAACCCTTTAAGCCCCAATATGAGTCTTATCAAACTTACATTTATAACATAAATAGAATGAAAATATACAATAGGTACCTACTATGGAAAAAAGTTGGTACATTTTTTACTAAAAGTTATTAAATTATTGATGTTCTGAACGTAATTTACGTTACTTACGGTAAAAAAAATATTACTCTGACACATGATTTTTTGATATCTAAGTTAGCTGGTTTTAATGGATCAACAAGAAAAACTAATATTTTCTAGTGAATTTTTTTTATGACTACTCGTAAAGTAGAGATTTTTCATATTGAACATCAATAACTTCATGACAGATTAAGACGGTTAGTTTTGACATAACTTTATAGAAAATACAATGAAATCGTCTATTTTACTATGTTGTTGGGAGCAAAAATTTCCATTTAAATTTCACAAACAGGCGAAAAGAAAAAAAACAAAATAAACAAGATTGAAGAAACTATAAAAAATAATAATACAAACGCCTTTCTCCCGGCGCATCCACCATTTTTAGTATCGGTTATCTATTTTCAATTATTATTCAATATTCATTAAAATTTTAATTTGAAATTAATGCGAATTATAGAAGATCACCATTTATTATATCAACTCAACTTCTTTAAATCAAAAAACAAAAATGCACTTCTCATTACCTATTTATTCTGTGAATTACATAGAAAACTTTAGATCCATACGCAATTTAGCATTTGAAGTATATTGACCAGCAATATTAGAATGTAGTATTAAAATATCTATAGCTTTGATTGAAAATAGTTTATCTTATAAGAAAAAATATTCTAGTTTTCTATTTGATAAAAGTTAGTTATATTTTGTATCTCGTATTAAATCATGTCAAATATCCCATACCAAACGAATACATATTATTATCATTTAATTTAATAAATAATTAATTGGTACCATTGGTAATCATGTGTAATTTATTAGATTCTAATAATTTATTAGCTAATAATATTTGATTGTTTATTGATCTTGACTTGAGCTTAATATAAATTGTCATATTAATAATTAATAATGTCGGCAATATTTGTAAGTATTTCTAGAGGTTTATTGTTCGCCTTTATTGAATATTTTATAAATACAATTGTACTATTTATCTTGCTTATATTTGTGGGGTTTGTCTGAGTATTTAATACTGATTATCACTATCATTATCATTAAACTTATGAATATAGTTTTACGGTTTATCTAAACCTAAATCTGAAATAATTTATATATAAAGTATTCTAAAACAGTTGATTAATTAAATAAATGACAGCATATATTTCCTAATCATAAATATTAATATTTTATTGTAATATATTTATACGTTAATATAAATTGGCATGTTGAATTTCAATTATTAACAATAAAATCTTACACTTCCTGAGTTATTTAGATAACATTTACTGAATAACTGTTAAATACTACGTGACATACATATATGTATTTGCGTGTATGTTTGTGTGTGCGCATTATGTATGTTGAGATTCTAATCAATAAATATACAAATATATTTACTGATCAAATTAGGGGAACAAAATTATTTATAACAAGAAATTGAATGATTTGAAAGCGTATTTAATAATTCAACAAAATGAATATAATCTTACTGGTTTACAGGTCCACTTTGATTATTGATATTGTTATTTCAACAAATAATAACAATTACATTAACTCGTAATTTTATTGAATTATTCTACATGTTATCGTTAGAATTTACGCATGGATTTTTGAATATAATACCACTCAACCTTATATTAGTAATTAGAAGATAAACTTAATGTTAATCATAAGGAATACTGCATGGGCATGTGTGTTATAAATGTTATAATACATACATATATGTATAACAACGTTCCGTTATTGATATAGTAGGTTATAACGCTCTACTGTCCAATTATAAATAGAACCGCAATGATAAGGTAACATTTCAAGCGTGATTTTGTGGAAGAGGTCTTTCATATTGTCAATGTTAGATTTAGCATTCAAGTTAACATTAGTACATGCGTTCTCTCAAAATTTCTAATCACATACAAGTAGGTAGTTTCTTCTATTTAGTGCTATTGTCTATTATTATCTACAGAACCACACCTTAGTATCAATAAACAACATTTACAGCTAATTCAAATTGATTTTATATCTTCTTTTCTTTTAAACCGTAATAATTTGACTCGTTTTTGGTCTCAATTTACGAATTAAATTTCTCCAAATCTTTTTCAATTAAAAAAGTCAATTTAACTATTCAATTTTCTTCCGTATTAAACAAATTACAGATCATTCAAATTTTTATTTGACGCACATTCTAATAATTCATTACATCTTTATACATTACTGATATGAATGAATATTGACTATAATATAATTCGATCAAATGCTTTGTAAATTGCAGTAAAATTGATTAGGAAATTAACTAGAATTGATTTTGTAAATTTCCGGTATGCTGAACTTTAATTGCTGGCGATAAATGTAACACTGTTAGATTATCACTAAAATTTGCCTTCACTAAACAAAGGAAAAAAAATAGAAGAGGTAAATAAACAGCAACAAAAATGCTTGATCCTGTTGCATTTGCGCTCTTTTTTTCTTCTATACTTTTCATTTTCCTTTTTCTCTATTGTTCGTTCAATTAGCATTGGAAAAATATCATACTATTGATGAATTGGAAATTTTTTAATTGAGTTAAGTGAGAGATTGATTTTGGACAAATCGCTTTTTAAAAAAAAAATGGTCCATTAATAGTAAATTTCATTAAAGTAATTAATTCGTCAATAGTATTTTAATTAGACTTTCTTACCTTATAACGTGTTTACTTTACGTTTACTGATTTACATCTTAATTTGATTATTAAGTAAACACTTCATTAAAAAGGAAAATAAGACAGTTTCTAGCACACAAGAAAACTAGATAGAAGCCAATACAATTACTTCAATTTTCATTTTTTGAATTAATTTAAAATAAACAACCACTATTTACGGATGGAAATTTTTGTTGTAACAAAAATTGTCCAAATATTAGTATATTTTGTCAACAAGGGACCAATATCATACATTCTGTTTGCACTCAAATTTAATATTGAAGACTAAAAAGGAGCATACTGCCTTTTTTTAATCAGTTCGTATTGTGCCCACTGGAGAACTTTAAACAGCAATGTTCTTTAAAATTCTAATAACATGTTCATTTATAAATTAATTTTAATCGAACTTAATTGCATTTATACTCGTGCGAATTCAGTTATTACGCTTAACACAAACGAATTGATGAAATATGATTTCGTTGATAAAAAGGAAATTTAATTTTTCCTTCAACTGGAAAAATTATTGGAAAACCTATTATGATATTGCAGCACACACATTCCAGTTAAAATGGTTTCATTTTGTTTAGCTATTGTAATTGTAACTTGTATTTGTAAACGTTACAAGAAAAAGGAAATCACTTCAGCCTATAAATTTAATATGTATTTGCCTACAAATTTTGTCGTTATTTATTAAAAAAAATATTTCCTTTACATATGTTTAAGTGTGTTAAAGCGTAGGTATTATTCTGCAGTAATTCAGGAAATAATTAAAGCTGATTTAACATATTCGGAGATCTCTAGAGAATTCTAATTAGTTAAATACACTAAACGTTTTAGAGATTTCAGCAATTTTCACGGCTAAAATGTTTTTTCTCATGCCTTAATTAGGTACACCGAAACAACGAATACTGTCAATTTAGTCAATTTCTATTATATACATATATAGTTAAGTGTCAGCAGTCAAATTGATTCTTCTTGGGTATGTTTCGGTAGTTAGTTTAGAATCCCTCTAGTTTAGATACATTTTCAGTATCTCGGGAAGTAATTAAAGTTGATCTAACATATTCGAAAAGCATCTCACAGATATTTAATTAGTTTAGTGTCGATTAAATTGGGTGAGGTTTGAGGTGTGGGCTTTAATAAACCAAATGAAATATTGGGTTTCGAAATGAGAATCAAATAAAATTCGTAAATTATTGATGTATATAAATCAATAATAATTAAATAATTTATATACAATATTAGTGTAATAACAATCAAGCTATTAAAAAGTTGCAGTTTCTATAATATGAAATTCACTAAGTCCTTAATTAAGGAATAGCCAGCTTCAGGGCGGTCTTTCTAGCCACAGTATAACCACACTTTCCTGTTATATGGCTCCGAATATGCTAATATAATGGTCCACTAGATGGGTATATTGTGTAATAGCTTAATATAAGGGGGAAAGAGGTTAAGACAATTGCGTATGCATGAAGGAGACAGACTAGACGCCGTTGGCTTCAAACTCATCTTCATAAGCCCATTTTTATAGTTAAACTTCTAATGAGCTTTAACGTCAAATTCTTAAAATAACCACATCTATTATCTCAACACCCGAAACTTCTATAATACATTTTAAAAATCGATGTAATTATTATTTTTACATAGCCATACAGCACATACACCAGAACTTCTACACAACAACAGCTTGGCTATAACAACATCACTAAAATGGCCACTAAACTACACTCATAAATAAATTTTAATGTGTTTATAACACAATTTTAATAGTACTACGTTCCAATCCAATTTAACTAAACGACACATCGTGTTTTTTTTTGGAAGCCGAAGTGTAACAAGTTTATTTTCAACGAATACGAATCAAAGAAAAAATTTACAGATTAAATACTATATTTTTTTCTTGTACGTACATTATTGTTCTTAATAAATCCAATTACTGATAGAGAAAAATAAAATAAAAATAGAGTATTGTCTTAACAGTGAACGTATTGTTTCATGAACGTATTTTATCATCTCCTCATTTTGCCCTAAAATTGGGAAGAAAGAGCAAATTAAGTCGTAAACTTCTCAACGTGTAAATCGACCTTAAGACTCAATAAGTTCAAGTAGATTGGTGATAAAACAGAAAAATAGGTATAGATTTTCGTTTTATTGATACACACACATTTATAGCTTATTATTAGATCAATTTTGATTTTCTTTTTATAAAAAAAAAACTCAATGTCAGTAGAATATTACGCTTAAAAAATCGTTACATACAAGAGAAATAATTATCAATGTCAACTAAATCACCAGAAAATAGTAGTAATAAACAAATTTTTAATCATTCATTATTGTGATAAAATAAAATCAAAAATTATGAAAGTTTTAAAATGACTTCCTTATAACTGTTTAACTTTTATAATAATAACAGGTTTGCGACTCAGTTTTTCTTCGATTATATAGAATAACTCTGCAAGATGTTCATAGTCTCTTGTCGATAGTCCTTTTATAAAGTTGTTCAAAGCAATACTTTCCTAACTACAAAACTAAAATTACCAACTTCTTATCGTTAAAGTAACAGAAACTTATAACTAAACAACTAGAAAATTGCAACAAACTTTTGTACTATTGTGACATCTTCTAACAAAATTCACCAAAATAAAATCAACTGTCAAGTGGAATTTACAAAATATGTAAATAAATAAACAAATAAATAAATAAATAAATCAAAATAAAATGTATAAGAAGAAATGAGAAATTTCAACAATAATAAATTTTATTCATAACATTCCTCTTCCGTGAATGTTCGTCATTTGACAGCATACTTTGAAAAATGTTCATAAAACTTCTAAATTAGCAAAAACACCACCTCCTATTTGATTCAATATTGTAAAAAAAGTGTGACATCTTTATTAATGTTAATACAAAAAATTTTCTTTTTCCATGAGCTACAATAAATCTTAACTCCAATATCCACTTTTTTCAACGAAATATTCTAATTAACTTTATAGTAATGTTATAAAATCCTTACAAAATAACACTTTTTCGGATAACTATAAAAGAATGTAAACACGTGAGTAGAATGGTAGTCTTACGTTAGAAGTGGATCCAAATTTTTGTGAACAAAGTAACTTTTAAGATCCAATTAAAATCGTGATTGTATCACCATAAAAGGATCTAATTACACATCGATATCAAAACATGAGTTTATGGGTATTTTTTTTATAAAAACTTTGGTTATGCAGATTTTTATTAGGGATGTTAAGTTCGAAATTCAAAAAATATAAATGTATGGTATGGTAAGTATGAGGGAAGTTAGAATCGAGCCAATATAAGATACAGTAATATAATATTTACAATCTATATCTAAACTGAAATGATACTTTCAAGTCCGATTCGGCTGATGCTCGCCATCATATTAGTATAAAGCTAACAGAATATGTTTTTGTAGCCTTTATGTGTATGTACATCCTCATGACCTCATGACTATTCACAGTACGTTAATAAGTGAGCATCAAACAAGCTATCAACTGACATGGAACATCCTGTGCTCGATTTTATTCGAGTGTTGGTTAATAAGCAATAATTATGAAAATATGCGAGATATTTGAATGCTTACTATACGAAACTCTAAACTATTTATTACCACCTGCCCTATAAATTTAACAATTTAATTAACAAAACTTACCTTTTATGTTCTCCTTGAAAATCCTAGAGTGTTGCCGTAACACTAATCAGCCCATTGAACGAATTTAAATAAGATTCTGTAAATTAGGAAATTAGCATTGTTTAAATCTGTTTATTAAAGTTATACCACTTGAGAGTGTTGGTTCCCCCCTTAATATGGAAATCACCAAGTACTTGCAGAGAATCCATTTTTGCACAATTTCACCTTCACGAATAATAACACGTAAACACTAATTAGAAAAAAATAATCTTGTAGTCACATTTAATTAATTATGAATAACCCGATATTTATCGATTTTCTTAATTGATTTCACTCTGAACGCGATTTCTTAAAATGGCGACGTCAAGTGATGCCATTGGGGAGAAACAAAGAATAATCCGTTAAATCAACACAGCCTACTATGAGATAAATTAAAATTAAGTTTCGACTATTTTAAAATACAATGAAACATTTTAATTAAATTTTTACAAATTATCTAAATTAATTTTTAAGATTTTTGAAGAATTTTTGTTATCTCTTGTATTCATATTTTTTCATTTTTTGATAATAACAAAGAATGCGTTGGAATGGGGGATGACAGGTTTGATTGCGCCACAGTCCAAAGCCTACTTTCAGTCAAATAAATAACAGTCCATTGATGGCGGCTGTTAAATCTCGTTTTTATTATATGCGATTTTTTTTAACAACAATAGAAATTATAAATCTTAAATGGTAAGTATAAAAAAATATCAGAATTTTATGTCCACTTTAGTAAATTAAAATTAGGCATCTAGATATGTTAATTATCAATGCGAAATATAGCAGATCCCCCTATAATGAGTTTTTTTATAACGTGTATTCGTATAACTTGACAAAAAATTACAACCGGTATAGTTTTAAAATGCGGAAAACGTCCTCGCTCAACGTGGTAGTAAAAATTTAACTCCACTTTGTTTACAGTCTTAAAAATGACAAACGCAAATTGACATAAAAAAGCGACCTGGAAATGTACAGTGTGGCTTTTTATCAATGTAAAAAAACGCCACAATTAGTGGTAATCCAAAAATTTCCAAGGAATAACGAAAATATTTTTGGTTATATTGTAGTTTTTTGCTACGATTAAATAATTTGTATTGTGTAGTCAGTTCTGGTAGGTATTTAAATAAATTTAATTTAAAATACAGGCACTGGCTCAACTACCACCCCCGCAGTTACAATTTTATAAATCAAATACGAGTTTTTAGTGTTTTAAAATCACTTGAAAAGACTTTTGCAGGAAAAAGTGTTACTAATAAATTTGTTCGGTGAGCTTGTCTTGGAAAAAAAAGAAAATTCACAGCGCTGTGTGCGAAATAATCCGATTGTTGGGACAAACCTTCTTCACACCTAAAGTGAAAGTCGAGAACACTTTATCGTGAAAGTTCCGTAAAGCTTTTACAGTCATTACAGTTAATTCCATAAAGATCATCCAATCTTCAGCATTAGTTATCTTTCTTAAATAACCATGATTGATCAAATAAATGCAACGATCTAGGATATTTAATGAATTATGATGACAAATGGTGTCGATTTAATATCTGTTAAAAGCTACATACGATTGATTGAAAATACTTGATATATGAGTAGATAAACATTATTGAAAAATAATAAAAAAAGAGATAGATATACTTAGAGAAGCGTGTATGTTGGCATCTAAATGGAAATACATTTTCGTATGTTTTGTTTCTATTTAAAATTGATAGAATAAAATGAACCGAGAGGATTTTCATGTGGTGAGGAAATTGAAAGCGGTTAAAATTCGAGTGAATTGAATGCATTTTCAAAGAGGCGTCTCGTCATACACAGTTCAAGATCAGAATGATTGATTGAAACTTTTATTAACGTATCTACTATTTTCATTTCACTGCTATTTATAAAAGGAAAATGGGAAAAGTAGATTGTGTTAATAATAATGATAATAACAGTAATAATAACAATAATAAAAATCTACATCCTATATAGGTATCTGTACAACAACACTCAATCTTATTGTTGGTTTTTTGACATCCTCACGTTTTATGATAAATCATTATTATTATTATTATTATTATTATTATTACTCTCCCCTACCAATACAAGATATACGAATATCCCATTTATTCGTTATGATAAAACGGAAAAGGTAAAGGATATTATAGGATTTTTCTCTATATAAAAAGAATTTAAAATCAACGATAAATTTTAAAAGAGGAAAAAATCAGTAAACTTTTGAAAAACTCACTTGTCACTGGTGAAAATTAAATGGCGAATAGATGCACGTGATTCAACTACAAACGTTCGGAAAAACTTGTTATGCTAATGAAGCTTTGTTCCTTTATTGATGTTCCATATACTAAGATGAAGAAAAAATCTTTCAATAATCCGACAAATATCGTTCTACCACATTGACAGAATATCATTTGTAACAAATATAACCACAAAACAGGTAATTAGTTGATGTTGTCCTAAAAGCAACCATATTTCCTGAACAATACCTCATCATTTACATGATAAATGCCATGACCGGATACTAAATTTTGATGACAAAGTACAACAATAATCCTAGGACAATTTTAATTAAGAATATTTGTAAAAATGTTGTGTTAACGGTTAATAATGTACAATTTTTATCTGTTGTTAAATTTTATATAAAACTTGATTTTAGTGAAATATTCACTATGAAACAACGTTGACAATATCTCTATTATATCTCCATTGTAGCTACAGCAGAAAAATACATCAATCATAATTTCACTTGAATTGCATATTTTTCCTGGAAAAATATGTTATACACCAAAAAGAAAAAAAGAAAAACAAATGCGAATATTATGATAGCTCTTCATACAAACTCAAGATGAAAACGTGTGAAATAATAAGAGCGATGAAAAGTACAATCTAAGCGAAATAAACCACCATAGCTTTAATTAAATCACAATTTAAATCAAAATACCAAAATTCTACTAAACAGACTTTTATTTAATTTTCACGTAATTACTCACGAATAAACTTTAAATACTTAATTTTTAAATAACACAAGAAGTTATTTATCAATATTTAATCATTTCTTTTATGAGTTATAGAAATTCGTCTAGTTAATAGTTTAGTACTGTATCTCAGACATAGAGAGATTGTCTCACAAGTGGAACCCTTTATGTAAATTTTATAAAAAGATTTATACAAATTGCCCGTCATACAGAAACAATTCGTTATCTTTTTAACAATATTCGCATATTCATGAGTTATTTTAAATATTTGAATATCAATTATAATGAAATATATGTCAATTTGTTTTGATTATAAAGCAGAAACCACATAAAATCGTTGATTATTTTTAGCTTGCGTTCAACAAGGTTTAATTATCTAGAAGAAAAAAACAATATTTGATATTCATAAAATAATAATAACACCGGATTACCTGAGGCATTAGTCAATCTACAAAGAGTCGATCATTTATAATAAATCAAAAAAGTATTATTAAATTATATTGTAATATAATCACTCATGATTTGATTGAATTACACGTTTCTTGTTGTTTGATTTTCAAACACAGAGACGAATTTGTAATTAGAACGATTACTTTGTTACATTTCAAGTATTTGAACAATTAAATTAGCTAACATTTGATATTTAAAGTTACGTTAACGAACATTGAAAACTTCAATTCAATATTGATTTTATTCGGATTCTTGTTATTTTACAATAACATAGTTAAGATATACAGAATTGTGAATAATATTGTTTTAATTTTGGTATGCAAATTTTTTAATGTTGTACAACACGAGGTTGGTTTATTTACATTTTATGACCAAAATGGTTCTCTTCCTCCAAGATTAAGTATTGTTTAGATAACAAGGAAGAAAATCTAACAGAAGACGGTGGATAATTGTCTACTGTTGGCTAGGGAGCGTTGACGAATATTAATCGAAAATGTTTTAATAGTCGCAATTTTCTTTTTGTTGTTATTCAAACTGTGAATACATTTCTATTCAATAAATTTTCTATTATAGTCCGTTCTCAATGGATTTAATTAGTTGTGTTAAATTGTAATCAAATTATTAATTGAGTATACTGAATCACATACCTATTATTAGTGCATTTGTGTTTAATAAGGGGCTTAATTATTATGTGTTCTAATGAAGATCATATAGAAAATTTCACCAAAGTCTTCATTAACGTGTAGAAATTAGATTTGAACTTTGCTTTCTATACTATATCAGAGGAAAAGAAACAGAAGAAAAAATAGATCGTTGAACGAAGAATTAAACGTTTATCTGTACTAGTAAAACACTTTGTTATTGGGCAAGATGTATTCTCATTAACAATCTAATAATTAGATTGTTAATCAAAGAGTTGATGGGGCAAAAACAATTCTTGTATCTATCAAAAAAAAATACTTTCCCCTACTAAGCGAAATTACTAAAATGAAATTGATGAAATTTACTAAATTATGTTACAAACTAGTTTGTTGATATATTCATTTAATGAACATGTTTTAGTAAAATAAAATATTTATTACTAAATATAAAATCTGGTTGGATATGTACAATATAGGAGAACGTTTAAGGGTTGGTTTTTAAGCAAAAAATATGGGTCATAGGTGTCTAGACAGGCGTGCAGCCTGAATTTTACATTTGTATTCCATACTAACCGTCCACACAATGTGGCATATCCTTTATCCATCTAACTGAATAGAGGAAACATTACACTAATCAAAATAATACTACTCCACTTGACACCCCTAGGCACCCATTTGTATTACATGAATGATGAATTATATAAAGATAAGACAAAAATACGTGCAACGAAACCAAATGTGGCCCTCTTGCGAGAAAAGTGGATGAGCAATGTCAATTTAGTATAGAATAACGGAAGGGAGAATGTTTAGGACACATACATGTCTATTTATATACAGATATAGATAGATGGTCCACATAATCGAAAATGTCCTGCCGTTGACACAATGCACTGATTCTTCTTTTATTCAATTTAAAATCCCGCCAAAGTCTGGTGTTTTATACTTTTTCTTTTTTTTTATTCATTCCTCTTTCTCCTTTTCAATTCTTTTTTTATCATAATACGGATAGAGCAGAATGTTGAAAAATAATTCAATCACTTGGACCCTTTTGTAAATGAGGTACGGCGAATTCGACTGGAAATTATGAGTGCTCCTGCTGGCGTACTTTAATGGACGTATTTTCTATCAACTAAATCGCACTTCGTCGCTACTCGACCCTTATTATGTATTTCCCAACAACCAACAAGATCCTTAATAACCATTAAAAAAAGAACCGTTCACTTTTATGCCAAACGAATTCAAACATTGAATATTCTGTTTACGTACATTCTCAATTACAACAAACACAAAACCAAGCAATAACCGCCCACCTTAACACCAAAATGTCGGTATCATTTGCCAACAAATACCGATTAGCCGGCGATATAATCCGCCAAAAATTCATATTGTGCCATTTTGAAGATATTAAATTGGTGAAATTATATACGAAAGAAAAAACAAACAAAAGGACATAAAGCATCCATTTTCTATAGTTTTAATCCCTACTTCAACGCTTAAAATAAATTATAACGCATAATATTAACCTAAGCTTGCTATATTCGGTGAAATCACCCCATACAACTTTACACAATAAACAAATATTTTAATCAAAGTTCCCTAAATAAATTCCGACATTCATAAATACAATTTTAATCCTTCAAACAACTGAAACAATACAAAGAGATAGATTATATTGAAAAAACCACAATATCAGTCATTTTTCTTTATTTGCCCAACTGTGTAAATATGGAAGTTTTGCTGACTCTATACAATAATCAATAAAGCTTGACTGAATAATATTTCAGAATTCTAGCGAAAATGAAAAAAACATCTGCTGTAATTAAGTCTTATTTCAATATTTCAAATATTGCAATATCAATTCTAACACAAAATATTAAAAAAATACCAGAAGGGAGAACTACTACTTCATTGCTATTATTAAAATTTTCTCATTGTAGCTTTGAAATTAGCAAAAAAATTAAAGAAAAAGAAGAAGAAAGTGCAATCTTCTAGGAATGACGCTATTGAGGACGTTTTCAATAAGTCATCAGCATTAATATAGTCGTAACTTTGATACAAAATTATTAAAATAGTAAAAGTAATCAATAGCACCGGTTGTATCTATAATACTCAAAACTGCTGCTATTTGTAAAGAAAACTTTGTTTAGAATGGAATAAAACGTAGTTCTATGTTTATAACTTCGGTGCAATAAAAAACTTGTCATATTTACAGTGTTTTTTTGCTGTTTTATTTTGCTTTGACATTGCAGTGTGGAAGAATCTGAGCGGTTTAGGTTCTGTTTCATACACAGATTTTTTTCATAAAAATTTAGCGAAGTTTGATTTTGATCAAATACTTATGGAAAAATACCACATTTTTGAGTAATTACGTTGTGAATTCGTTGAATAAAAAACTGAAAAAATATAAATATAATAAGATTACCACTTCCTTAATTCAATACCAAAGCAAACAAATAACATTAATATACTTCATATTCCCCTTTTCTCCGTTTTAATGAGTTATGAATAGAATTAATAAAGCTCTTGTTATCGTAATGAGAAATGTGCTTTTCTGGTTTTCGTTTGAAATCCTTTTTTTTTCGGTCGCTAACTCTAAAAAAACAACATAAATTCATTCATTTCTATAATTACACACAGTTTTAATAAATGTTATGGTCTGATAAAGGTATAAATGTTATAATTTATGAAACTGTAAAACTGTACAATTGTTGATCAACAATAATAAAACGAGATGAGTTAAAATTGTTATTTAGTAAGAAAAGTTTTAACTGTGCTTTCAAGCTAATTGTGTTTAAAGTGTTGCAGATTAGAAAAAATTATACATAAATTTTTATAACGAGAAAAAAATGTAAATGTGACACCATAATTGTCTAAGAGTTAGTGATAAAGATAAAAGTAAAAGAGACGAGAAGATACTGGTTGTAATTAGTAGATTAGGATTTTAAGCTTCTTGTCGTGAATGGTGAAATCCAATAATCACTTTTTACCACAATCACCAACTATTATTACAACTACGTTAACCGAAACTTTAATTCGATTACAGTTAATAACATACCAGTAGATAAAATGACTAGATATTTCAGCTAACTCGTATTTTTTCATGGATATATTGAATCTGTTTATGTCAACTTCATTCGACATTTGTTGACGTTCAATTTATGTCGCCCAGAACATGTTATCTTGTTTTCCATATATGACGATGTTTTCCCGATGTTTGCTCGTAAATTCAACATAACCGATATTTCTCGTACATACAACAGGGCTAAATGAAAAAAAAAGTATGTGTATACTATATACCTATGTATACATCGAAAAATTTAAATTTATAGTCAAAAGGGTCTCAGGCACGAAAAATGAGTATCAACTTAAAATTCCTTAGGGCGTGTTTGAGTACGTGATGTAATTGCAATCAAATTAATCCTTTGGGTTCTCTATCGTTTCAAAGTGTCATATTAATTAAAAAATCTTTTGAATTAATTACTAATGGTCATTAATTATTTTTGTTATAGACTTGGAGAGAATGGTGACTGGAATGAAATCGAAGGAATATTTACACCGAATAATGATAGCAGTTTTCAAGTTACCGGCCTTCATCCTTATACAGTATACAGTTTCAGGGTGGTAGCTGCAAACGAGTTGGGGCTCAGCCAGCCAAGTAAAGAATCCTATTATATGGTTACACTTCGAGAGGGTAAGATAAAAGAATAATTATACAATTTTAACGCTTCAAACAATAAGAAAGTTTCATTTAAAATCTTGTATTTCAAACACCTATTCTTTAATTATTCTACTTAATTAAACAACAGAAAAATTATTAAATACATGCTTTAATTATCTAGATTTTATTGATTTTAACGAACATAGAAACCTTAATATTATTTAGCTCGGCTTGAATATGCACTCTTGACATTAAATTTCTGAACAACTCATTAAAACTCTACTTGCCATCATTAAGGATATCCTTAACCAGTATTTGACCTCTACTTGCATTAGAATAGCAGTTGAACAAATTAGAATAAACCCACAAACTAAATTGTTCGCATTTTGTAAATTATTAAACGTTCAATTCTTGTATGTATAAGTGTGTATTTTATTTAAAATCTATAATCAACGATAAAATTGTAGATATTACTATCTATTACAATCGTTGAAATTCTATTAATATTAACGTTTAGGTGTGGTCGAAAAACTTACCAAACTAGCCCCTTGTTAGAACCCAAAATTCGTCCACCCCTAGAGACGACTCTAGAGGATATATAACTCTACTAAAACTAGTTTAATTCTATTTCATTTCAACAGAAACAGAACCCAACATTAAATCCGTAGAGAAATTTCTCAACGTAGCGATGTAAAAAATTGAGTTTAATACATGTTGACAGTATCAATATACAACATTTTCAACTTAATTATTCTTGATCGTAATTAAATCAATCAAATGCGAACAGAATATTTCCCTTGCAGACTTTTCTAAACAAGAGAAATGCTCTTGAAATTTTCTCTATTTTAGCGAATTTTCGAAAAGTAGAACTTCTTTTAAGTTTCATTGTCATGAGAGAAAAAAACAAGCAATAAGTTCAAAGTAATAAAAAACAAAGAATTGAACAAAATTTATAATGTTGTATTGATTTTGTGCCTGTTCTGTTTGTTTTAGCCAGCTTTTGTGTTTGGTTAAAATAATGACAGAATGATGAACCAGTTGAAATACCAAAAGCCGGTTTACTCTATAATACTATTAAATTAACGGTTGACTGCCACTTATATCATTATGTATAAATTCGATATAATTTATGTTTTATATGATAACATTATATTTCAGGTAATCCTATAATATTTAATTATCGTATATTCACACTCTTAAAGTATTGATTTATCAAACAAAAATAATCCGACCGCTGTAAGTTAATCCAAAGCAACAACAAAAAAAAAACACACTAAACTATATTTTTATAAAGGAGTATAACATAAAAAAAGTAGATATGTAGAAGCACATAGTCGTTAAAGGCCATATGACGTCCAACATCACCAACGAAAATATGATTATATTTGTCACCCAAGGGCATCTACAAAATATCAATACAAAGAGTTCCATCCAACAACATAGAAAAAAACTTTGTCTTGATGGCTCATTTTTACATTTTAGATTGCCAGATTAAATCTGATAAGATAATCAACGTTTCTACAAAGCAATTATTTGCAGTTGAAGCCCATTTTATTTAATGGAAATTGTTTTCAAGTACGATACGCTTTCTTCCTTCATCATCAGTCTTATTGTTCAACAAAACCAAACAAAAACAGACAAAAAGATATCCCTTGATTTTTGTTTACAACTACAATTCATTATAGTGTGGCGAAAGATAACGTTATTTTATCTAATAACACACCTGTTTCAAAAATAAATTATTCTCATAGTTTCAGTATTAAATTTTTTTTTCAAATTTTGTAATTTAATACTTTCCCTATAAACAATAATAGTTTAGATGAGAGCGAAAGAGAAGAATAAAAATTTACCCGGCGCCTCCACCAAAATTATCCACGAAAGGCGGCTTAAAATTGTTAAAGAATCAGTAAAATTACAAGGCAAAAATACACTCTCTGCCTTACTGTCTTAAGGGAATAAGAACAAACCATCACGTTTCATTATTTTTTGACATGTCTATACTGTAACTAGAAACAACGTTGGCAAAACTTTCACGAAATAATCTTCTTTTGTTAGTTTCCTGGGATTTTTATTCGAGATTAACTAATAACGTTTACAAATTAAGATCTAATAATATACTATTCAATTATAAATGTTTTTATGTGGATTGCTTTTACAATTGGTAATATTTAGCTTGGTGCGATTTGCCTTTCAGGTCGGTTGGATTATCGATGTCTATTCTATTGGCATTATATAGGGCCGCCATGACGGCAATCGATTGTACCCTCTTTCTAAATATCAATCAAATCGACAGTTTAAAGAAATACGTTTTATTGTAGATTTTTTTCCAGTTAAGCTTCATTCACGTCCTTTATTTAATTTTTTACGTATTCTTCAATTCAAGCGATACTAACGCGGCCGTTCATCTAATCTCATAAAATTTTAATTTTTCTTCTATCTAAAAACATTGTTGATTTAACCTAGAAGAAGATGGAAAGAAACTGAATAATGTTTTGTAGCCTGATGGTTGATAACAATGCCTTTCAGTAGAATATCGATGATGCAAAAACTGACCGCACATTATTTCAACTTTATTTCAACCAGACAACAAAGTTTCGTCTTGTGTCTAAGAAACCTGATCTAAGTGATGGGATCGGATTAAAGGCGTGTCGAAAAACGCGTTTGAAGTGATCCTTTTGAAATAGATAGGAACTAAAACTATCAAATGTTAGGAACATTTCAAACCGACCAATGATAAAACGTAGATTTTAACGTCAAGATCCCATCAAGTCAATGACGATCTACGTTCAATATTGTGGGTCTGGTGCACTTCAATAGACCAGAACCGGTACAATTAGAGTTGGATCGGGCATCTGGGGCCCACAATATCCTCAAAACTTATCGATGTCCAAAATGTTTCTTGTTGTTTATTTGTTGTTGTTTGTTTTTTTATTGAATAAAGACAGAACACAATTCAGTTGTAAATGTTGACGTTCTATCTAAATTTTATCATCGATAATTGTACATAATCTTGTCGACATTTATCAATTCAACAATTGATAGAAGATGGATTATTTTCAATAATCAAATGTTAAAGTACCTTTGATAGATTAAAGTAAGTCTAGCGAATCCGTCAAGGAAATAAATCGATCAAAATCAATCAGTTCGATTTTTTAGACGTTAGCCCATTCAGTACGTAAGACAAATGGGATAAATCTCGATTTACTCCTTTATAAATTTGACAGAGTCTAGAAATTTTAAATTACTATAGAATAAAAAATATTAAACAAATTAAAGTAAATAGAATATAAACAAATTGTTTTAAACTTTAATATTATTTAATGTGTATAAGGAAGATTACTTTAATCCTAAAAGCAAACATTGTCACGTTAATCAAAAATTAAACAACGCCATTTCCAAGCCTGTCCAATAATTGATTTATCTGGTATACGAACGACTCTTTAATTTCCTGATAATACAAAGACAAAGTGATGTGAAAATTTAATTTGAAATAGCATTAATATAATAATCAGAAACTGACTAGAATATCAATATATTATAGATTATACCTACATAGAAATATTATACAATACAAATACATATTTTAAATAAACTTATTTTCATAACAATTCATACAAACTTTGGAATCTGTTAATATTCTCTCGTACCCGTCATGGGAAATTATCTTCCGGAAGTGTCACATGTTAGCTAAAATGGTAGCTTATAGATCAAATTTAAGCAACCACAATGCGATGTCTCGACGGATAGAAATGGTCATGGGTGGGTTTTGTGACATTAAATTAAGTTCCGATTCTTGTTCTAATAATACACTAGAATAATAGGGACGTTGAACTTGGAAACAAATAAAAATTTCCTTTTTTTTTAATGGTATACAATTACAACTTAATTATTGGTATTACAATGTACAACTTAATTAGACTTTTAATAATAACATGAAAAAGGTGTGTAACGTAAATTTCAGGGTGAACTTTTCTTGGTATTATAAATAATATTATAAATAGTATTATAAATAATAATTAGGCTGTTTTAATCTGATTAATTACATGTCATTAACAGATATAAATAAAATTTTGTTGCTTCCCGCTACAAATCTGTTGTTGAATTATTGGTAATGTGGTTGAAAGATGTAAACTCTACGCCTTTGGTTATAACTAAAACATACACAGAACATACTCACCTACATATGTACATGTATATGCACTACAAAACGTAAATACCAACTGGCGTTAATCGTACAGTTTCAACGTTTAACTAAGCTACATTTGCAAATGTAACTCACTATGTTAATCTGTAATGGAAACATGACAGTAGGATGGTGGCTTTGCATACCATACTGATAGTAGACTATTAATATCGTCTAGTTTCTAAGACATAACTTGATGCCTGTGGCCTTTTACATCCCGACTTCACTAACCACCTAATAGGGTAATTATAGAGAAGGGTATATGACCATAGTAAACATTCAACCAAACTAGAATCGCTACTGTCACAAATTAAACGACATTATACCAAATATTTGTGTTTGTAGTAAACGTACGTGAATTAACACCCTTCTTTAACTGACCTATTTCATTTTTAAATTTACTCTAATATATTTTCAAAACTAACAAACACAAAATAGAATCACAAATCCTATAGAAGGGTCGGATACACACCCAAAACGAAACCAAAAGGGTTGCGATACATTGAGATGCAGCAAACGGAATTGGAATTTTAACGATCAAGTTGTTGATTTTTGTAGATTTTTCAGTGATAGTTTTTTAAAATTATTGAGATAAATTTGGTGCGTGTGTGAAAAATGGTGGATGCGCCGGGTAAAATTTATCTATACGTTAGCGTGTAAAGCTTTGAAAATTTGTTTTCCACTTGATCACAATTCTAGATTCAGGAAACAAGGATCAAAACTGACTAGAAGATCCGAATAACAACATCTACACGTTTTCAAGCATTAGTTGTTAGCTTTTGTTTTATATTTACGAAAGCGTTAAAATTTTATTTCAAAATTCTATACAGTGAACAATATTTCCTATGTTCGGTGTTTCAGTTGAAAAATTTTACTTTTCAATAGATTTGAATGAGGTATTAAAAAACAACACAAAAATAGAAATAAACTACGGTTCACATTAATATTAAAATCTCGTTCGCAAACAAATTAGGAAAAACATTAAACGTTGAACATTTTCTAAAATATGCTAAATTAACTTTCAAAACAAAATGACATTTATAATATTACACGAATACTTCAAGGACTTTATCTTTTCACATATAAATTATATGAAATGATATTGTGATGTTAGTGGCAATCTTAAGCCATTAATAAAAACGAAATTTGTGAGATAATTTCTAGCGGAACGTGTATAAGAGCACAGTATCGTTAAAAATCATTAATTTTTGCTATAAATTTACGTGGAATAAAGCACTATATCTTTAACAGTCAATTTCAACTTGCACGATACCTAAATAAAATACGATTTCAATTTCAAAAGAAGTTTTGATTCTATTGTTCAAACGACAGTTTCAAAAAGCTACTCAAAGTTTAGAATAAACGATTCCTGACTGAGATGAGCGATTAATAAATAGGTATTGTCCTTTAAAATAATAAAAACGTTTAAAATGAACGAATATTTTTATTTCCACACTCGCACTATGTTCTTCTGTCTGTATTATGTGAATTTTTCTTGAAATATTGAACATAAACGATCTGACACGATAAAAGCGGTTGCTATCTCTTATAAAATAAAACTAAAGGGGCCAAAGTGATGTGAAATTATAAAATTCTTACGTTGCTGTTCAACTGAAATACGATGCAGCAGCAAAATCTTTTTATGTAAAATTACATCTATAAAAGATCGGAAAACTGAATTTATGATATTTCAAAAATATTCTATTTCAACATTTTTAAACTCATATATAGAGAGATTTTTCTAGTGAAAGTGGCTATTGTAATAATGTTGTTGAGTCGTTGTTCAGGGATTTGAGTATGACAATATAATTGGGTAGTGGTTTAAGTTTTAAACTTGCCTGTATGTTATGAGGTGACATAAAATGTGTTTGTTGCAGCCCCCGCGGGTAAACCAACCATAACGACAGCCCATAATACTTCATCTACTGCTCTACACATCAGTTGGCGTCCCCCACGTCATGATACTATCAACGGTGAATTTCTTGGTTATAGAATTGCGTATAGGCCAAGGGATCGTGGAGATGAGGCATTTAAAGAGATATACATCCGGGACCCAACAGTTGAGGTAAGACTATGTCAGAAATAAATAAGCTAACGAAATTGGACAAATACTTTTGGATAAGTTTTACTAGAATACACGATCTTAAGCCCATGGGAAATCACAGAAACTCTGATAAGTCTCTTGATCCAATGACCCGTCCATTAATAGACCGTCGCAACTAATCAACATCACTCAAATATAGGATTGTTCAACAAACATTAATCCTTCTTTCATTTAATGAACAACAACTGAAATAATTTATAAGCAAAGAAAAAAAGCAATTAATTAAACTTATGTTTAAAAAAAATATCCATAAATTTCTCTGGCTCAGGTGCAATTGGTCTATTAATACTATAACTTTATATCACATAAATACTTCAATATACAACACCACCAAAAAAAAAACTTTCACACTATGAAATACAAACAACCAATAAAACTGTAAATTCTACCAATTTTTCGCAACTCCCACCGGGACTATAAAAAACAAAGAATTTTAACGAGTTGCTGACCAAAATCAATGCATCCAAACAGCCGCAGTTATATCTTTGATTTGTTGCTTCACAAGTTGAATAACATTAAATTCTTCCCATTATAAGGGTTTTACTTGCTTATAAAATTTTCAACTAAATTACCTATCCATCAGGATTATTTCCAAGTTGATTCCCCATGTTGTCAAAATACACACAAACTTTACTTTTAATACTATTTCCAGTTGTCTTACTTACATAAAAACTTAGGATACTAATATGGTAGCATTTTTGGATTATTATTTGTGCTTACATGTCAATATTTAACAATGAAATCAATAGATTGTTGAGTAAGTTAGATCAAAATTTCCCATGGAGCTGAAGACTAAACAGGAAAATCAATCATTTCCCCAGTGATGTATTGAGAATTTACTTTGGATTCTTATAATAAATTTAATGTTTGTTTATTTAGAGTTGCGTTAATTTGAACGTCTTACTAGTGTAATAATTAACTAGAGCAAGACCACAAACGTCACATACACACATACACACACGCAACAACCTACACACATATACAATGTTATTGCAATTGCGACGTGCTGATTTAGTGTACAATGTTTAAGCACGTGCCTCTAACAAACTTAATGGACTATTGGAGAGTTTGAGCAAAGCCATAAAGTAGCAATAAAGATGGTCACATTCATTACAATTTCCCAACATGAATTAGTAGTGGGCATAGGTTACTATAGACATTGTTCGAACAATTCAACAGATATCTGATAGTTCCTTATGGACCGCTTAACCACCCAATAATCGCATACGTGTTTATTTGGACTAAAGTCATCAACATGGGATTAATTCCTTTAAATTATCTGTTATTGTTTCAGAGTCATACAATACAAAATCTAGAAACTTATACACAATATCTGGTGTCGTTGCAAGTTTTCAATCCAGAAGGACCAGGACCGAATACAACCGTACTTGTAATGACTGACGAAGGTGGTAAGTACCACTTCACATCTCTCGCCAACCTAAAAGAATAAAAAAATCCCTTACGATACAACTAGTAAAAACGACCACAACAACAACAACAACAAAAACAACAACAAAAACGAAAACGAACCTGAGAAAATCATAGTATAGATAGGAAAGTTAAACAGTTGAAACACTTGAAACTGTGGTCGATGTTTGTGAATGTCTCTAATGTTATTTCTTTGAGTAAATCGATCTGCAATACTTTCAACGAAGTTTTCCCTTTATTCTGAAGACAATGAGTATTTCATGCTAATTCCACTACGAATGGTCATCTAGGGCATTCCGTAGTTTATAACTTTCCATCTTGTTCGTACTAGAACGCTATTACTTTCTCACAAATGGATTTTCAACAAAAAAAAAAACACAAATGTTATCCCCAGGAGATAATTCTTTGTTCATTTATAAGGAAAAATAAAAAAATAGAACGATTTATATAAATTCTCACTAATCAAAACTTCCTAATAGGTCTCTACATAATTATGTGTAATCGTAATATAATCCCAACGATATAATTGAAATGGGTAGTTGGATGTAGTGGACACACTTATTCAATACAAGTTCGACTAATCCAAAAGCTTCTACAACTTGAGTTACTCCTCGATCCACTACATCTATAGAATTGGTAGGAAGGACTCAACTTCACCGAATGACTTTACCATATAGACCCTAAAACCATTTTCAAAATGAAACAATCCTACAAATCACGTATAGAAACTTGTTCTTTACAATATAAAAATCACACAACAATCACGGACACGGACAATATGTATCGATCCTGCAGCTATCATGGCACAAATATTCCAATCCCCTATACGAACATTCCATTGAACAATTCACATTCGGTTTAAACTACACTACATATGTATTGATATTATTGTTGTTTAATATTATTTATTTCAATCTATTTATTGCTCAAATTTACCAAATTAAACGACCGAGTTCAATATAAATAAACGTCTTAAATTGTTCAAACATTTTAAGCTAAAATATTTACTAAATTAGTTTATTTTATTAATAATTTTCCCAACTTTACAGATAGCTTTCATGATTGCCCTTAAAATTCTTTAATGTGATTAGACGTCTTTCTCCGATGAACAATCAAAATAAACGTAATCGTTTTCATTTTTTTTTCTTTGTATTCAACAAATATTTATCTAATGTTTCATGTACTGAAAATTCAATTTAAATTATCCATACTCAGTCTAAGTGGATTCGATCGACTTAACTGTGAGACAATAAAACAAAAACAGAACAACAAAATTATCATTTCGAACGGATCAATCAAATAAATAAAATCAGTGTGTAAATTTCAGAATTTTTAGTAAAATAAAATTCAATAAGTTTTATAATATTTCAAACTAATTCTATTGCCTCTACCTAATTCGACTAGGAATTTCCTGTTTGTCTGCTTCTTTTCATTCACGCAAGGATAAAAGCTCAGCTTTGTGTGTACTCATATTTTTGTGAGTTTTCCGGATGGTCTGTTTCCACTACGTTCGACTCGTCTTCATGCCCGTCTCTTCTTTATCTTTTATTTTTTATCTCTGAATATTTTTGTTAGTTGATTCTCCCCTAACATGCTCTCTACATGCTCGTTCCAATCTTGTCGTCTTTTTTGTTTATTATGATTCCCCTATACAATATCTCTATTATCCCTAAAGCAGCTCTTGAAATTTTCATTTCTACGCATTTTTATTCCATGTCAATATCTACTAAATTAAATGTAAGAATCAGCGATTATTTAAGACAAATAATATTTATAGTGTTCTTACTTCTAATGCAGTAGGTCTTATTTTGAATATTGTTGTATTTTATTGTGGAGAATTGCTTATTTATTGTGAACTATTGGTCGATTCTGTGTATTTTCTATCCGTTTTTTTTCTCCGTTGGAGCAGGTTGATTTGATGTATTCTGGTAGCGTCATAGCTTAAAATGAAGTTGATTCGAATTTAGTCTGGACTGTTGTTATAAATGTTGGATCTTATTTATTCTAATAATCCAATAATACTGGATTTATTTGATCTATTTTCGAAATCGTCTAATAGAAAACCATTGAACTCTAGATAGGTATTACATAGAAAAAGCTATACTAACTATCTAAATATCAATCCATCATTCAATATAACATTTACGTTATGTCGTATTGATTTAATAGTTAGATACCATTTACTGTTCCGTATAGTATGATTTCTGTTTGACATGGTCATAGATTAAGTATGACAGGAATCTATTTGTTGTTTCTACAATAATTCTATATTATACTAAAGTTGCACTTGATGTTATCATTAACTAGTTTGTCTTTATTCAACTATAATCTTTACTTACATGAAGCAACATACTGTAGACTTATTAGAGAAAAGGATATTACCGAAGCTTACGTTCTAATTACTATTCGTATTAAATTAGGACTTGCTGACTCTGTCCTTTACACTGACAAGAACATAGTTGACTACTATTTCAAGTTAAAATGAACGTACTAGAAGCGATTTACACTAAAACTAGAACAAGCCAATTTTTCATTTTGTGCTAGATTATCTTTTAACTCAAACTACCAGTAAATACGTTCTTAGAAAGAATTTCGTAGGACAGAGAGAGAAAGGAAAAAAATTCATTAAGACTTATCATTAGTGTAAGGGCAATAAATTTGAACAAGTCACAGTTTGGATTATTTGTATTCGATTTTACCGCACTATAATTTAGGTATTCCAATTGATCGAATTTGAATTGAATTTATTCTATTATTTTATTAACAACGCCTTTACTGTTAAAGAATTTAAAAATTTATTAGATCCTTTCTTGTAGAAAATTCAATTTGTATTTTTATCTAACATTGACTATCAGCTGATCTTGTCCAATCATTGAAATTGATGTTGGCTAGTTTCAACATTATTTATACTAGAATTGTATCTACTGTCCATACTTTTAACGCTAAATATATATCAGTGAAAATGTCGGCCCTCCTTCAGCTTAAACACGCAAGAAAACCTTTAATTTGCCGTCGTCTCACTAGACATGATCAGACGTGTGTTAAACTCACGCCATTCCATCTTCCAAATTAGAACCTCACATAAAAGCCTAGTTTTTTTTCTTTATTTTATGTTTCCCTCTAAATATTTTTCCTCTTGGTTTCGTTTTCATATTCACTGTGACTTGACAAAAAGAAGAAGTGAGGTAGGAAGCGAGAAAGTGGATGGAAGGGAGACGAAAAAACCAAGTGTCATATTAAGAAACAGTACCTCCTGAGAACATTTTTCCAGTTGGATAAATGACAAGAATTAATCATAAACGATTTTTTTAATACTGAGAAAGTGTAAATGAGAGAGATTTAGTTTAAACAGGATTTTTGTCGTTGTAAACATGGTATAGTCTAAACACGAATTACAAATTATTAACAAGTATTCATTGGTATTATTGATTAATTTTATCATCTATTCTAAATATTTAATCAATATTTGTCCACTATCATACATTTTTCATCAAATTCAATTTATAACTCTTTGTCTAGATAGTTTAGTGTAGAATTTATTTTCAAATGTTCATCATCCGTATTAGATATTTTTCTTGGTTTAGACAATGAAATTCACCAGAGAGACAGTTAAATGAATTAGAAGAAACTAGAACTAGTGGAGCTCTTTTGCACGTGTTTAAAGTCTATTTAGAATTTCCGGTAAAATTGTGAAATTAAATTAAATGTAATCTGATAGAATTCTTGTAAAATCCCAAAACAAATTATCTAAAACTATTGAAATTTCCGTATGATTCTTGCGCGGTAAGTTTTGTGGGGTCTTCTAACCACCCACTGTCGTCTATTCTCAGAACAGAAATAAATTTGGAACGTTGAAAATGACATAAGTGACAGAACAAGAGTAATTCAACTGTTGAAAGTTTTGTACCATGTGCTCTATCCGTTCCCGAATGAATCAATACTACTACCACCGGGATGTCCTAAGTAAGCTTTCAAACCAACGAAAATTTAGGCGAGGCGCTAGTAGCGCTTGCGCTTCCTTATCACGAAAACAACAACCATTGCCACCAAAAGCACCACTACTACTACCATCACCACCACCACCATCGCCACCACCTCCCCTTAGTATCTCTTTTTACCATGTTTTGTCATTATTTTGCACATGATACTTTCATTATCGTTCATTCTCTTCGTTTTCACAATTTTATAAATAAACGCAAAAGGAAATGGATTTGTATTTCAAATTTAAATGGAATATAAACGACAAAACTGTCGACGAAGAAAAAGAGCACAAGAAAAAATCGTTGGGTTTTTATTTCCAACCATAATTTAAAACAATAAATATTGGACTGTATTGTAGTATAAAGCACATCAGTATTTCATGATACACTTTCGTAACATCACGCACGGTTTCAACCTATTAACAATTAATCCCCTTCAAATCACTAGACAACAGGGGTGGCGAACCAACGTCATCCAATCGAGCCAGATCTAGATTTCATTCAAATAAAACAACATCAAACCGTAAAATCTACTGTCACAACCACTTGCTGAGAGAAAAAAAACGTAATGATGATCTCAAGCTTACTGCGGGATACCTATTATTAATAAAAAGCGGAAATTTCCTATAGCAGCTTTTTTATTATTAATAAATTTATAAATTTACTTCCACTTAAAAAATCCTATTCTCTACTTTCGTGGGCGGCAGAAAAAAAACCATACTGACTGTAAAAGAGATAAAGATTTTGTCACACAATACAAATCTATATTTAAAGTGAAGTTGTAAAATTCGTCAATATAAGTTTAAAGGAACCCACTTCAAAGTTACAAGTTTTCTATTGTTTATTAAAAATTCCTGTAGAATTTCAAATTGATCCGAAGAAAATCAAGTGAAAGACTTCCTATAAGAAATATATTGTAAAGGTTGACTACGTAAAAAAAGCATTATAAAGACAATAAAGCCCATCAAAAGTTGAAATTTTAACGTAAAAAAAAATAGATAAACATCACAGAGATGCCACGGATAAAAATAAAATATTCAACAGATTTTTACTGTGATTTTTTTTTCCCACAATTTTCAACTTTTAACGACATCATTTTAAGTTTATTTCTAAATAGAGGTTGACAATATGCTTAAAAATTCATATATTTAAATGATCCAATTTTTTTGACAAGTAAAACCCTAAATAAAAAATAGCGAAACAACAAAATCTGATGATTATTTACTATTACATATAGTGTCCACTCAACAATTTATCTTCAATGAATTTTAATTATCTGAAAAGATAAAAGAAGCTTATGCCCGAATTGAATGGTAAAGGGTCCTTCTCTACTAATCCGGAAGTGTCAGCAACTTCCGCTTGTTTCCATATCGTATCCAATTTTAGTAGGGCCGGCCCTAGTGTGTCTGGCGTCCTGGGCGAAAGTTTTCTAGTGCCCCTCCAGGAATGATAATTTCGTCAGATCAATTATTTATAATAAATTTATATAGTTTAATTAAATTATTATATTTAACTAGAAGTTTTTTATGTCGTCCTTCTTGTGCCTGAGACACTGGACAAACGCCGAACCAGCCCCCTCTAAAGCCACCCCTGAATGTTAACCTCAATAAAACTCTTCAACTTTAAGTGATTATAAAGTTCGTCCCTTCCAGCAGTAGGTGAAAAAACCGTAATTTTATGTGTTCCATTTAGATTAAACATGTGATGTGGAATAAAAATAATACAAACAGTTTTTGATTGGATTGTTCAATAAAAGTATAGATTTTCATTTATGTTCTTATGCCTTCATCTTGATCCTATTGTATAATAGACATTTTCACTTATAAAAGAACTCGAATTCAATCAATTCTGATACATGTATAGAATATCCCTCATAAAATTGAATATGATCTCTGGTCAGTTTTTATTGTTTCATCGGGTTTTACGAATGAATTAAATAGTATTTCAATACATGAACGATTAGCGATATATAGAATTCGTCTAAACAATGATCAACTAATGGTAAGTTATTTTGAATGAACCGAACTGTGTACGAAATGCAAAGACTGGCCTTTGTTTCGAGAACAAAAGCATTGTCAAGTAGCAAGTGATGTGAAAAGAGAAAGAGAGAGAGATATACACATACACACACACGAAAACTAAAGTCGCGACAAAGGGGGAACTATGAAAAATGTGAGGGAGTGCTTTGTAAATACGTAGCTGTATACAGTACTGGGCACTGAAATGGGTACATTTGGAAAATATTGGGCCCGTTCCATTAAAAATTAGATAGTTGTTTGACCAAGACCAAACACACCACTTTCTTTTATATCGAAAACTTTACCTGCTTCAGATTTCACAATTTTATAATGAACCAACAGATGTTTAGGATTTGGTATCTTTGACATGAAGCATTCATCAACAAATGCATTAGACAATGATGGGAATAGTCACAAAAGACCGTAATTTATAAGTTTATATTGTTTACATATTCTTTAAGCTACAAAATAGTTATCTGATTGTGAAAGATGAGCTTTTAGCACAGGCATAGAAATAAAAATTTTGAATAGCTGATCAGACAGTAAGGTTCGACACCTCCTCCTTCGATGGGATTTTTTTATTTATTATCATAAAATTATTCTTATAAAAAATTATTAATTGTTTTTAAAGCATGTTTTTATTAACTTTTTTCCCACATCGTTTTTTCCCATTCCGATATTTTAAAGGAGCAGAAAGGACAAATGAAAAAAAAATATTTTATAAATTATCCCTCCGGTTTAATGAAAATCGTTACTCTTATTGATTACCAACAAATTTTTTTCAAACTCAAATTATTAATAAAATATATTAGATTTGCTTATATTAGTGCGAAAAAGCTTTTGTAAAAGAATAAATTTAATAAGACTAAACAACAAAAAAAGGTTATTGACGGGGACTTGAACCCTCCTCATTCTCAGGCAGACTGTTTAAAATTTTTACCTCATCTCTTAAATATTTTGTAGCTCAACGAAAATATGTACCCACTATCTCACGAATATCGTTATCTTGAATATAGTCCCTTCTTTGTCTGATACATTTAAAGAAGATATTTCACCAATAATCCTTATATTCGTAACAAAGATACCAAATTCTTAACATTTGGTCATTCATGTATTTTAAAGGAAACATTGTAAAACTCGAAACAGGTAAATTTTTTGATATAAAGTGTTTTTGGTAAATTTTTATTAACTCATACAACTAATACAGATTCGCGGGTTCAATATTTTCTAAATATACCTATTTCAGTACCCCGTCCTGTCTGTATACAGTACATCCTCAAAGAGAAAAAAATCAGTTGCCAATCTTACGCCAAAAGTATACCTAGACAGACAACCAACTTAAATACTTGCAGAGATACAGTGGCAGTACATAGTTACAATCGAAATCAAGAAAAGAATCGCTTGCATCTCTTCAGTGAAACAGGCTGTATACATGCTTTATTGTGGAAAATTATCTAAACAATGTACAAATAGTGAATTACTAAAATAGAACAATAAATACAAATTCATTTACGTTCTGTTGATAACAACAGCAATTGTTGGAGTATAATCAATTCTAGAAAAAATAAATTCAAAATATTTGTTCACTATTTAATTAACTTATATTACAAAACTTATTGTTGATGGAATGTTACTAATCTTTTATGTTAGAAAAACTAGTCTCTTTTATTATCAACAAATAGGGGATCTAGCGGGTGAGTCAAGCAAGACGAACAGTGATTCAAAAAATACAGGGATGAAAATCTAAATGTACACGATTCGTGTGAAACTTCTTTTAGTTGGTGAGCGATTCGAAGAATATTTCAAGGATTTATAAAATTAGAGCCTCCTAGCTCATTTATAAAAACTTCCAAATGAGCTACCAAGTTCGAATTTTGCAAAAATGCCCCTAGGGACTCTTGTATAAATCCTTAAAATATTTTTCGAATGGCTCACCAAATAATGAGGATTTCACACGAATCGTGTACATTTAGATTTCCATCCATGTATTCCCAGAATTTGTAGAGGGATCGTTCTGGGCAAGGTACCAATTTTCAAAATCGAGCTAAACACGCAAAACGACTAAAAATGACTCGAATACCCTTCCAACGTTCTAGAAAAAATGCGAAACATTCCCATCTATTCTAGAATAAAATTAAGAAAAACGAAAATAACAATATCGGGAGGATTCTAGAGTCATTCCAAGTCGTCTTGCGTGCTTATTTCGTTTTTGAAAATCGCAGAAATGGCATTTTTGATCAACTTCCAAATGAGCTACCAAATTCGAATTTTGCCAAAATGTTCTCTGGGGACTCTTCTATAAATTCTTGAAATATGTTTCGAATTGCTGGCCAAATAATGGGAGTTGTCATTAGAATTTTTCGTTTTACATGACTCACCCGGTATGTGTAGGAACGAATCTAATGTAGTCGAACACGTTCAATATTCCTATAACGTTACGACAACAAAAGGACAATAATTAAAAAATTAAATCCCATTTGTGTTGTTGTACACAATTTCATTTGTTTTATTTATGTATTTCCGATTATGTCTTATTCAAATCCTTGAAATTGACCCTTTATCTATATTTGGTTAAATAGAACGTCATTAAATATGAAATGATTTCATAATTCTAGTTGTGTACTTTTTTTAATAACCACTTTAACCGGTGTTTGGAAAATATTCGATCTTATCCTTAATAAAATTAAACTGTATAGGAATATAACATGTAGGTGACAACTTTGTGGTGTTTAAAATGGTGATGACAGTTCTGAGACTGTGCCTGAGACCTCGGTTGGTGTTTATTATTCAAACCATAATTAATCCGTCATCGTTAACTCTAATTAAGAATAGTAATTAACAACAATGAATTTTCCTTGGTCGATTATATCCATGAAAATAATTTAGTTTATTATCGTATATATAAGTATGGATATAATTATTTTATTTGAGATTATTTTAATCGTATGTTACGCCACTGATGGTTTGTTGTGTGACGCATGCGCTTTTATATAAATTGAAATTCGCATAGCAATCCGGCATGTTTGATGGTCGTCTCTCGTTGGCCCCCTTGTATCCGTTCTTATCCCCACTCCGTTGTTAGGTTTGTGTGTGTGTGGTGTCATAAGGTTGGGTGGTGCTATTTGATTTTTGATCGACAAAAGAGCGAAAAAAAACTGAATTATTTTCAAATTAATTGAATTAAACTAAATATGTCTTAATTATTAATTAACAATATAATGAAATGTTCATTAATTTACGTATAAACAATTATTATTTAAATTAGTTCACAATGAAAACAATAAATTATTACCTATATGTATAGTGTTTGAGTTTTAATAAAGTGAAGACTTCATTGTTTAGGATGGGTCATGTTGTTTATTTATTTGTTGTAAATTTTGTTTTTATTGTTGTGGCAAATTCAGATATTACCACCACAACTGATTATCCGACAACTGTAGATGATTCAGAAGGTATCAAATTTGTTTAATTTTTTATTTATTTATAATTAGAAACAAAATCGACACACCTACTATAACCACCCTAATTATCTTTAAATTACAATTAAGAATAATTCTTGTTTCAGTACCAAGCAAACCAAGAGATCTTACAGTATTGGACATAACATCTGATACGATTTATCTAAAATGGACTGAACCAGAGAAACTAAATGGTGCCATTGTCGGCTATTGGGTATATTACAAATATGGTAATTATACAGAATGGCCAGGGGATAAAATAAAATACGTCTCACCTTATGTCACCTATAATTTAACAAATCTTAGTAATAAACAATAAAAATATTCCAATACATACATGATGAATCATCAATAAATTAATAATTTTAGAACCATCAACTGAATATAAAATATGGGTAAAAGCATATACAAGAAAACACGAAGGCCAACCATCAGATCCAATTTATAATACAACTGATATTAGTGGACCAAGTCCACCGAAAATACTCAATTTAACATGCCAAAAACAGGATACTATGTATTTCCATTGGGCTAGACCTGATATCTATTATAATTCCATCGATTATTATTATATTTACATTAATTTAGGCAATAGATTATGGAAGAATATAACACTGCCGGCATCCAAGGAACATCTTGAAATATCTGTAAGTGCTTTTTTATTATTATTATTAATATAATAATAATAAGAATAATTCAAGAAAAAAATGAAATTTACAATGTTATCTTAATCGTAAATTTAAACTATTGCGTCAACTCTACATTATGAACATTTATAATTAACATTATTTTATTGTTATTGCTATAATTATATTAGAAGAAAAAAAGAAATAGGAAATTCGATAATCGGTTATCTTGATTGGTGCTTGTTGCATTATATTGTTTCTATTTAGCATTAAAAATAGTCGTAATTATTCTAATCGCAATAAACAACACATACAAAAAGGGGCACCATATTGTATTGAAATACCAATTAATCATGAACTTTTATATATACATATGTTGACTATATACAGGATGTTTCATTTAATATTAATATTTTCAGTTACAAGCGATAATATATGCTTTATATAAAAATGTTTTCTAAAATATTTCATTAGAAAAATCTATCCTAAATAAGTGCGGTTTTTTTTCATTATTAGGTAAATAATAGCGCTTTCATCGTTGCGGCTAATTGATTTATTGGATGATTTTATAAAAGGTAAATAAACTTGTTGAAAAAATAATAATTATTAAATCATATCGTGTTTTTTTTTCAACAAAATAAACGTAGACATTTTTCCATGGGACAATGCGTAATTAAGATTATGAGTCATAAATGTTCGATCGATTTTCTTTGTATATTGCTTTATTAAAGACTTTGAAATAAATGATTTTATTAATTTATAATTTGAAATGGGTTGTTTTAACTTACAAATACAAAATTAATCGATTATTCATTGTGAAATACAGGATGATGTTTCTATCTGATTTCATATTCTCAAACTTATCCAGATTAATAATTAATGATTAATTAAATTAGTAGTTTTGTATTTTGTGGAAGGTAAACTTGTGAAATTACTATAGAAGAATTTATAATTTTGTTATCGTTGTTAAGAAAACATTTATTCTTTCAATAATTATAGACAATACATATTTGTTTTGTCACTTATTGTATTTTTCTAAACAAAGAATTTTGTGATAATTACCGTAAAATAGACAAATGTTAGATAAAATATGTTTTAGAGCTTCATTTATAGTTAAATATACAGGGTGATTCAAGAGGATGAGCCATTAAAAGTATAAGAAGTTATAGTTAATGGAAGTTGATGAAATTCAGTATATAGTCGTTTTGTCCTCTGAACTTTCTCTAGAAATTATTTTCGTTGTTCTAGTTACTCTGCTTATATGGAGTAATGCACCCTGCTCTTATTTTAAATACAATGGTAATTTTTTATTGCATTTTTTAATTATTGGACGAAATCAAAGGAGACTTTTTCAGATATTTTAGCTTTTATTGTAATTTTAAAATTTGCAGTATTTGATTGAAAAATTCAAATATTTGTGCAGTAAAAATGATGTACTTTTTATCCATTTCAACAGAATTCAAATGCTATAACTTCTAAAATATGATTTTTATACTTTTAATGGCCTACCCTCTTGAATCACCCTATATATGTTGATTTAATTCATATAAATTATTTGCAGTATTCTCTTGAGAATGTAACCACAGATACATTGTATCAAGTTGAATTACAAGCATCTACTTACAGTAATAGAACGAAACGTTTACTATTTGGTGGCATATCAAAACCAAAAGCAATATTAATGAAAACAGATTGTGATAAATTACAAGAATATATGAAACATACAACTAGTGAGTTAAGCGCTGGTGTATTAGCTGGTGTGCTATGTGCTTGTTTTGCATTTTTATTAGGTGGTTTAGCTTTTATTGTATGGAGGTAATTTATAAATTATTATCATTAACTATAAAATTTATAATAATTATTATTAATTTTAATTGTAGAAAATGTTTTCGTGCACCGTATTATTATCTTGATGATATACCATGTTCAGTACCTACAGCATCATTAGATTGGAATGCCCAACCGAATAGTAATAGTGAACATAAAGGTGCAATACCTGTACATTTATTTGCACGTCATGTTGCTGAATTACATGCAGATGGTGATATAGGTTTTAGTAAAGAATATGAAGCTATACAAGGTGGAGCACAGGCAGATGAGCAAACATCTGAACATTCACAAAATCCTGAAAATCGCGCTAAAAATCGATATCTTAATATAATAGCATGTAAGTTTATTTTTTAATTATAATAAATAATTATTAATATATTTATTTAAATATTTTAGATGATCATAGTAGAGTTCAATTATTGCAAATGCCTGGACAGAATAAGAAAAACATTGATTATATTAACGCAAATTATATTGATGGTTTTCAATGTTTTAAAGCATATATTGGTACACAAGGACCGTTACCATCGACATTTGATTGTTTCTGGCGTATGGTGTGGGAACAACGAGTTAACATAATTGTTATGATAACAAATTTAGTTGAAAGAGGACGAGTAAGTTTATTTTATTTTAATTTTATTTTACAACAAAAGAATAAAAAATATTAGGATTAGTTTTAAATATGTTCTTTTATTATTATTAGGATTCAGTTAAATAGCAATACGGGCAGTTTGGTTGTGAACAATTAGAGGTATTAGTGTGTTTCCCCGTTGATACTACTAATGCCAAGTTTTGTCTCTTTTTTTCCTGTTCTCTATCTTTTCTATCATTTGAATGTAATAACATCAATATCGCTTAATTTTTAATTGATTTTATTTAATATAAAATTTTGGTAGCTTTTTAATAATTTCTTTTTTTAGCGAAAATGTGATATGTATTGGCCAAAAGAAGGTACTGAAACATATGGTGTTATACAAGTAAAACTAGTCAAAGAACAAATAATGGCAACATATACAATTCGTACATTACAAATAAAACATCTTCGTGTACAAGTTAAGAAAAAGAAATCATCAATGGCTGAAAAATTGGTATATCAATATCATTATACAAATTGGCCAGATCATGGTACACCAGATCATCCATTACCAGTATTACATTTTGTTAAAAAATCGGCAGCAGCTAATCCACCAGATGCAGGACCAATTATTGTACATTGCAGGTAATATTTATGATAATTATTATTTTATTGACTGATAATTAATATAACGTATTATTAATATATTTTAGTGCTGGTGTTGGTAGAACTGGTACATATATAGTTATAGATGCAATGCTTAGACAAATACGTACTAGAGGTGAGGTGAATATATTCGGTTTTCTGCGTCATATACGTTCACAAAGGAATTTTCTTGTACAAACTGAAGAACAATATATATTTATTCATGATGCAATACTTGAAGCTATTGAATCAGGTGAAACAACAATAAGTCGTGAACAATTTCCACGTTATGTACAAGTTATACAAAATGCTAATAATGAAGATAAAAGTGAATTATGGAAACCAATAGATGTTCAATATAAATCAGTAATTAGTTTTCAATGTAAAGATTTTAATCTTGTATCAGCAAATAAAGTGATTAATCAACCAAAGAATCGTACACCAAACATATTACCTGTTGAAAGTTCACGTGTACATTTAACACCGAAACCAGGTGAAGATGGTTCAGATTATATAAATGCAACATGGATACAAGGTTTTCATAGTTTACGCGAATTTATAATAACACAACATCCATTAAAGACAACAATAAAAGACTTTTGGCAAATGGTCTGGGACCATAATTCACAATTAATAATAATGTTAAGTATAATTGATAATCAAGATTATGAAGTATTTTGGCCAATGGATCATCATGAAACAATCGAAACAGATTCTTATAAATTGAGATTAGTTAATGAACAAGCACAAACAAATTATGTTACTAGGGAATTCATAATGGCATCATTACAGGATGATTATGAAATACCAGTTAAAATGATTCATTGTACTAATTGGCCGCATCATTGTTGTAATATTGCTGAAATGTATCATCTACCAAACGCTGTACTCGATATAGGTATACAAAATGGTCCTACTGTTGTTGTTGATAGGTAATTTACCATTTAGTTTTTTTTAATTAATTCTATTCATAATTGAAATTAATTAAAAACTATTTTAGATTGGGTGGCACTGAAGCTGCATCATTTTGTTCATTGATAACGTTAAAGAAACATTTATTATGCGATAATCATGTTGATGTTTATATGTATGCAAAATTATATCATAATAAACGACCAGGAATGTGGACATCAATAAACGATTATTTACGTATACATTTAGCTGTTCAAACATTATGTACACCGCCAGAAGGTACACCAGATCTTTATTCAATGACAAATGGCACGGTAAATGGTTCTCTATCTAATGATTGTGTACGTGTACCCCCTGAAGGTATGGAAGCAATCGGTCCCCGTCTCACCAATGCTTAAAAATATTCAAATCTCTTTTTAACAAAAAAAAAAATCGATAACCGAAACAAAAAAAATTGTGTGTAAATATGTGTGATTATCCTTTAAACGTTTACCATGTCCAAATGTTTGTGCCACAGGTGGCAGGTGTTGACTAAAACTTTATTACTTCTCTAGCTCAAGTATTCTTTTGACGATTACTATCATTAAATTATTATTATTATTAAAATAATAAATAAAATTAACGATAGATTTGTTGACGTATATATGTGGAGAAGTACAATATGTTAAAATAATTCACCTATCACCATAAGTGTAAGTCAATAGCATCACATAGTTTTATGTTTGTTGTTAGACTGAATTGTGTAGGTATAGTTAAAATAACATAAACGATCTCTTAAATTAATTAAATTAAAAAAAAAGAAGACGTAATTCATGTTAGTCATAACAGGCTGTAGATTGTACTCCCAATTGCTTATAGCTTGCTACTGTTTCAGTGTTTGTTGTTTTCTGTTTCTTCTATCTATATTTAATATATTTTAAGAAAAAAATGTGACTTTTGTAAATCAACACTTACGCATATTTTTCTTTAATTTGCAGAAGCACCTCTTGTATCCAAGGATGCTATGAAGTAGTTAAAAAAGTTTTATATACCTAAATGACTAAATACAACTAAGATAATGGTATTACCTTATACATATATATATATTATATAAATGTGTATATATATAATTCCGTATTTTATTCTATATAAATCAGTATATCGATAATTTTTCGGTTTCTAATGCTGAAATATTGGTACTATGTTATCTATGTTATTCTGAACTGAAAATGTGATGTTTCCCATTTTAATATAACCGTTTAATTTTCCTCCAATATAAATTAAATCTGTATAAATGTAGTTTTGTTTAAAGATAAAGATCTGCATAATTATAAAACCGAGATATTTATAAATAAATATATATATACAATGTTCAATGTAGAAATATTGAGATATTTATGTAAATGTATAGAATTAGTTTTTGTATGATGTTGATTTGTAAAGAGAGAGCAAGACCCGGCATTTACATCGAGATTTAATAACATATTCTGGACCAATTTGTAGATTCTATAAAAAATGGAATGAAAATGATGGAAATGTTGTCAATATGGTCCACAATTGACATGAGAACGCTCATCAGTCAAATGTTTAGGTGTCTTTAATATATTTATGTTTATTTGATCATATATTGTAAACAAGTACTAAATGGTAGCTGTTTCTGTATTATCGCTTTTAAATTAGAATAGTATCCGTCCACAAGACGCTATATAAATGTTTTCTCGTTTAAAAATGGATACGTTTGAAGACACCGACATTGCTGCACATAAATATCATGTCGAAATTATTGTATTATAATTATAATAATATTAATAGTAATAATAAGAATAACAAGTAGATTATTGATAGCTTTTTTGATTGACGTTGAAATTGAATGATTTTTTTAAATTGCTCATTAATATTTTACAACAAACTGATTTTATTTGTATATATTATACAATTTTAACAAAATTTTTAATAATTTTAACTTTTTATATATTTTTAAATATTCTGCACGTTGTTGTGATTTGTTTATTTTACGAAATATTAACAATATATCTGTCAATTTCTGATCTTTTTCTTGTTAATTTATCGATAAGTAGAAACATTTTTTTTTCATATCTGTTTAGTCATAATAAGAGAAGAAAATAGTAAAATTGTCTACAGTATTTAAATGTTTTCCGACACGTTGTGTATGTTGCATCCATTTGTGTTGAATAAAAACTTTATAATACTCATTTTCTACATTAAATTCCCCTATCAATATTCAATTATACCACATCTTTTACAAGTATCAATGTTAAACTCCCTTTATTTGTTAGGGGAATCACAAAAGTGGTTCCAACATGGTGGCTAAGGAGTATTTGTCATATATTGAAACTGAACAAATTGTTGGCTAATCTAATATATATAGATAACAGTTGAATGAATAGCCTAATCAACCCATTATATTTTTGATGTAATTTTTTTAATTCTGTTGCCATTTTTTTTTTACTCTTGATATACGCCAGGAGTAAAACTACAAGAAAATATTGCATACCATAGGCAACCCACATAACAGCTAGGCGTATGTGTATGTATTGGTATGTAGAGTAGATATGAAACGAGATGAGACGCGGGATGCTCAAAGGCATTTCTTATGGCAAGTCATATTATTTAGTGAGCGATTCAAAAAATATTTCAAGGATTAGTAGCGTAGTCCTTAATTTGGTAAAATTTGAACCCCGTAGCTCATTTTCAAGTCATTCAAGACAATCTCAAGATTTTCAAATATTAGTCAACGACGTAAAATGACTTACAATTAGAATAACTCGTGGGATACTCCCAACATTGATTTTCTTATATATTTTATTTTGGGACAGGTAGAAATGTTTTCCATTTTTTCCTAGAATGTAATAAAGAAAATATAAAAAAAACAGTGACAGGAGGCAGGAGGGTTTTCGAATCCTTCTTAGTTGTTTTACGTGTTTAGTTTGTACAGTTCGATCGTAACGATTTATCGTAAAGAATACCCAGTGTTGTATCATGTACCATCTGAAGTTGTTATAGAACCATAAAATGTAACATTATGGGCACAATAATTAACCGAAAGTAGCGATATTACACATTGTTTTAATAATGAGGCACTTTATGATATTTGTTTTCGTACAATAAAACAAACATCACCAAGTTATTCCGATTTAAATCATTTAATATCATTAACAATGTCCAGTAGAACACGTTGTAATCGTTTTCCTGAACAATTAATTGCTAATTTACGTAAATTAGCTGTTAATATGGTACCATTTCCCAGATTAAGTGTAATTACACTTTTTCCTACATGGTTTTGCACCATTAACAGTACCTAACAGTGTGGTTTATCGAAAATTAACTATTAAATATTCGGCATTTATCAGGGGAAGAATTTGATTGATTTTTAATAAAATAAGACAAGGTACTTACATGATGGCATCGCTGCTCCTCCCACACTGTTACCTAAACGTACTGTAATTAAAAAAGAACAAAAAAAATTAATAATTGTAGCAAATAATGGAATAATTTCTTAACTTACTCCTTCAATTAATGTTTTTTGCTTACATCAAGGGAGGACTTAATTCACAATAATCACAATCACTAATTTGTTAATTTAATTATATTTTAGGAATCATCCGAGTTTTTTCAAAATTTAGCGAATTAGTGTTGATACAACTAGAAAGGAACATTACATAAACCGATTCCTCTATTCTCTTGTTATCACAAGTTGAAGGAAAACGTTCTTTGTCTATGAATGATCTTATCAAATCAAAAGAAAAAACAAAAATATATTAGAATTAAAATCTAATATTTTGAACACATTCAATTTATTCGAATATAAAAAAAATGCCAAACATTCTTAGCTGGTCCAAAATCAAAAATCAGCAACGAGATTCTGATTTTACAGAATTGTTCAAAACGGCCAAATTGTGTACCTCTAGGCAGAACATCCTGTATATTATTAAACACATGAGTTCTAGGCAGTAATTTTTTTCAGTTCAATAAATTAAATATATCCAAATTATCGTTCTTTTGTAGAAATGATAAGATTAGACGTATTTATCAAGTTTTTCTTCAGTTTCGAATACGAACTGAACAAAGGAACGATTACTTAACGTTATTTGCTAGACTTGTTTGTACCCGTCATTTCAGTTTTGATAATCGAAGTGTTAATACGTATTTGTGAAATTTAAAAATAAATCTAAACTGATTTTAAAATATAGTGAAGTGATAATAATAAATAAATAAATAAATAGATAAATAAATAAATAGTAATAAATCAAGCGCTTTTAAAATATAGTGCAGTGACTAATGTGTTTTCGTTTGTGCCGGTGCTGGTGTTAGTGTTTTTATGGATGAAGGAGCCAGTCATCCGTTGGAGATAAGCGACGCAACGATCATCGAAAGGGTGAGTCGAAATATTCAAATTATTATTACAAAATTACTAATTTTTGCCTTTCTTTTTGTCTAATTATAGTAGGTTCGAACAGCGTGGGACAGGAGCACTGTTGCAGCTAAGTAGTAAGTACCTTTTTCATTTATAACGCGATTTCCCACGAATATCCAACGTATTCATTATTGAATCAAGATCAGAAAGTGGAAATTCACAATTTTTCTATTCTAAATGAATATTCCATTTTTTCAAAAAACTTAATAATTCGTATAATCATCGATTAAAAACTCTTAATTACACAAGCATAAAATTCTACGCAATAATAAATATTCAACGACTACAAAAAAACGGGTTAGGCACTTTGTTTAGGTACTTGGTTAGGTACATTGTTAGGTACTTTGTTGGGTACTTGGTTAGGTACTTTGTTAGGTACTTGTTTAGGTACTTGGTTAGGTACTCTGTTAGGTACTTTGTAGGTATTTTCATTTATGTTGGTTACATTACCAACCTTTGCTAGGAACTTGAGAGATATTGGATAAAATCAATTACTCTCATCTTAATCTTTCTGAATTGTGTGGAGAGAAATCGATTATTGACTATATCACTCGATTTCTCTATCTTTTGCCCTTTAGGTGTCCTTTTGCAGGAAAAAATACTAAAAATATACCAACAAATATAAATTTGAACCTGGTAACTTGCTACGAATCAAGCGAGTAAAGCTTTAATGCTTTAAACTCGATCTCTTCATGTGTTTGTCATCGAGGTACCATTAAGTACAGATTTTGGTGGCTGGAATTTTGTTAAAACTAAAGCTTTGATGCCTACTTGTAACTTGATGTTATAATTTATAATATGTGTAACCGTCAATTTATGACGGGAAATACCACAATTACACAATTAGGTCCACATTTGTGGACTAAAATGGTGTCACAAGTAAAGCTTTAATGCTTTAAACTCGATCTCTTCATATTTTTGCCATCAAAGTGTCATTTTATGACGAAAAATATAAAATATACAAACTGTACAATCAACGTATATGCAACTTGATCTATTTATGTTTGACCGTCAATTTATGACTGAAAATACTACATTTGTACAATTAAGTAGGTACACATTTCGGACCTAAAAAGGTATCATGGGTAAAGCTTTAAGGATTTCAACTCGATCTAATCACGTTTTTACCGTCAATAAATAAATTTATCGTAAAAATTGATACCTTGACGGTACAATTGTATACAATAATGTACACAATTTTGCCCTAAAATGCCCTAAGTAAAGCTTTAATGCTTTAAACTCGATCTTTTGATGTTTTTAACACCGACGTGTCAAATTATGACTAAAAATACTTGAAGTGTACAGTTAAGTACAGATTTTGGTGTCTGGAAGGGGGTTTCAACTTACAACTCAATCTCTTTACGTTTTTTCGTCAATTTATGACGAAAAATACCACAATATTACAATTAAGTACATATTTTTGACCTAAAAATATGTCATGGATAAAGCTTTAAATGCTTTTAATTCGATCTCTTCACATTTTTACCGTCAAAGTGTTAATTTATGACGAAAAATATCACAATTGTACAAGTAAGTACAAGTTTGGTGTCTGAAAAGGCACCACAAATATAGAGTTGATGCTTTAAATGATAGCGTCAATCAATCGCGATTCGGTATAATAACTCCTTTACAATTGTTTAATTGTTAAAGTTGAGTTATTCGCTTTTTCGAAACGAAGCGTGTTACAGTGAATAGTGTTTTGAAGTGTTTTTTTTTGTGTAATGTTCACATGTAAGAATACATGTGAAATTTAGAACAGTAACCGTGGGTTGCAACATTCATTGTCAAATATTTGACACAGTGTCAAAGCCTTAGCAACGTATGGAATTTAAATACGTTGCTAAGGCTTTAACACTGTGTCAACTATTTGCCTTAGCAACGCATGTAATTTAAATACGTTGCTAAGGCTTTGACACTGTGTTAAATATTTGACAATGAATGGTGCAACCCACCCTTAGTATAATTTAATTCAATTTAATTTAATTTTTATCTGAATTCAGGATATAATTTAATAACTCTGTTTCAGATCTTTAATAATTTTCAGGTAATATCTTCTGCTATTTACTATTTTTTTTTTATATTTCTCATTTTTAAAGTTTAATTTGTATTTATTTCATATTTTATGATTTGTTTATGTTTTAGGTGAATTTTTGTAAGTACTTTTCTAATCCATAATTTTTTTTCAAGCAGTTCACGTATAATTTTTGTGTTTTTCAGGAATTTTGTAAAAGAATAAATTAATTTTTTTATGTTTCAGATAATCGCTTTCATCAGGATCACCGTCTTCAATCCTTTAAAATCTCCTATTATCCACTTACTTTTCCATTTTATTACCAAATTTTGTTTATTTATTTAAAAATTTAATAATTCACTTGTGAAAGAAAATGAATGTGAACGTCATGAAAGCGAATATTTGTTGGATAATGTGGGAAATTTGGTGGTGTACAAATATTTGTTCTCTTGACCTCTTCACTTCATTAGTTAGAAATAATAGGGTTGTAATGTTAATGTTTGGGTATATGTGTGTATTTATTACTAACATTGGTGATGGTGGTAGTGATTGCAGTGATGGATATATCCATCACTTTATAGTGGATTAGGCCTACAGGGGATACCACTATAAAAAAAACGCACCTTGTGCTTTACCTCACAGGTGGTGTGGAAAGAAGCACATACTTTATTGAAGTTTTTCTTCATTAAATGAGCTTGAAATGATGGTCTTGGATTTTTGGAACAATGGTACAGTCACACAATATGAGCTTTCTTTTAAGGAAATGGAACAGTATTTGTCCATCATAGTGATTAACAACAAGGAAGATGCTTTTCAAAAATAAACACATTGGTACTTGCATATTATCAAAATTATCTTTAATTTATTGAAAAATCTAAAAAATTACTCAACTTTGGGATCGTAACGCTACATTTAATTGTCGCACGACTATCGCCGTCGCAGTAGTAATAAGAATGCATAATATTTTATTGGCAATATAAGGTACGTCACAAATTTCGATGATCTTTACAAATTTTTAATAAGACGATTCATTAAACTTCAAAATATAAACTCGTTAACAATCCCAACCCACTTGTTGCGCCTATAAAAATAAAATTAGTAGACCTGGAATATACTAGTCACAGTGATCCATTTGTTTGTTGTCTATGACGTGTCTCGTTCACTTGTTCAACTACGTTGAATGATTATAGTGTTACAAATTCGAGAAACCGTGACGTCAGATTCCCGATATCGCGGGAATTCCCCCTGCTTAGTAAAAACACTATCTATACAGGTACTTATTGTTATTGTTAGATGAACATAGAAAAACAATGAAATTTATTTTGTCACTTTGTTTCAATATTTGAGTACACATACTTTTCACTAAAAGGCTCGTTAAATGGAACTTATACATATTATGTACAAGACATACATACATATAGCGATACTTTTTCGTGAAACACTCGATATTTATCGCCGCTTCAATGCCAATAATCCTTTGAGAATGACTAAATATCACCTTTACTGAAATAATCTCCTAGTGTTACGCCACTGACGGTAGGTTTTGTTTAAATTCTACTTATCAAAAACATAAAAATTATTAAATAATAAACAACTCACTATTAGGTAGAGAAAATGTAAATTTCAAATCTCTTAAAAAGGGGGGAGATCGGAAGAAAAGCAACATTCGAGAAGGAGTCGAAGTAGAGTGGAGTTCGCGAGAGGGAGTGAACTTTTTTAACAAAGAAAATACAAGTGACTAACATAAGATGAGTATATACTTTGTAAATTGCTATTTTTTTAATTTTATTATTCAATTTTTTATACGTCCCTATATATTATCGTTATAAAATTCTATCAGTATTGAATTTTGTTGTCGCCAATTTCGGTGATAAGGACAGTTGTGTCCTTTACACAACCTACAATAGCTGCGATTACCGAAAGAAAAATCCATTATATGGTATTTCAATTTGTTTGTAAGCTCGTACATGTTTAATTGGTGGCAGCGGTGGGTTTCCTTTTTTTCGAAAACTCCAGCTAACAATTTTTAATATTTTCCTGTTTTAAATTTGAAATTCTATTGATAATTCTTAACAATATTAAAACGCGATTGATGATTCATATTCGTCACAACTGTAGCTAAACGCACTTATCTAACAATAATAAACAAAGAATAACAAATGGATTGTGTTGTCAGTGTCACTGTAATTATTCCAGTTTCAATACCAAAAAAACGTTAATATTTTAAAAATTATCAAAATGGCTCAATCGAGGTAAACTGATTAAATTCTAAAGAAACTCAACAGTATTATTGGACATTTTAAACAGGCACATTTGGAAAATATGGGATCCGCCCCTCTTAAGTGAAAAAGAGATAGAGAGAAATTAGGTGGTAAAAAATTAAACGCAAGGGTTTTTTTATAACTCACAATCAAACAAAATAACTATCTTTGAAATAGTGATATATTTTGAGAATAGTCGCTTCCTTGTCTGATTCATTTATTACGGGGATGTTTCACAAGCGATGGTTATACGATGTGACAAAGATACCAAGCCCTGGACCAGGTAGACTTTTTGGTTTGTTTGCTCAATAGACTAAGGGTTGGTGGTTATCACATCACTTTCCATTTTCCACATATGTAAGTACCTTCTCTCTATCTCTTTCTAACTTATGTGCAAGTGAAACAGAGGGGCGGGTCGGATATTTCCAAGTCTATACAAAGTTATACTTGATAGAATTTTGACTGAAGCCGTTTTTCCACCTAAACTGGCTCTAAAAAACGCATTTATATAGCGAAGTGCACCCTACTTTCACATTTTAAATAAAATGATATATTTCAGCTCAATTGTCACAACTAACATCAAAATAATTAATTATTTGTATACTTTATTTTAAAACTAGGGAGAGTAATAATTAAAGTCGGGTTTACACAGAAAAAGTCACCAGAAAAAATATAGTCGACATTTTTGGCGGTAAAATTCGAATATTTATGTCGCATTATTGTAGATGTAACATAATTAGCTCCCTGATGAAAAATAAGTTGTTATAACTAACAAGTAATAGAATTTTTTATGTTGATAATTTATTAATAATAAACATTACGAATATGTTGCTCCTTTTTATTGGTGTTCCATGAAAAAATCCCTTATACAAGTTCACTATTGTCTCTTTTTCTGGTAACGATAAATGAATCTTATCTTTAATTTTTCGTCTTTTTGGGGGAGAACAAATACTAATTTTACTACTGGTAGGTATTTATTGTAGTAATATTCATATCTACAGGAAATTCAATTAATTAATCAAAATTAATAAGCTTATAAACTTGCTAATTACTTAACTATGCAGTATATTGTACAATTAAAATATTTTTTACAGGACTAATTGCGTCAAAATCAAAATTTTGAACTTTTGAGTTGTGTAAACTTGCCTCTTGCCTCTATAATAACAAATAGAAAGCTCATTTATTCGGGCAAAATTTAAATCACTCCTTCTAGTTCAAAAATAGAGTAAAAAGAATGGAAGAAATTGATTATTAATTAAATTAAGATTCATTGGTTCAATGCAGAATGTGCCAAAGTTTTAGAAAAAAATATGTACAATATTCAAAATTAACATGATTTGTGGCAGTTACTGTCACTTTGATAATCTTATTTCCATTTATTGTAAAATGGCATTTTCACCACTAAGAGATACTAGGTGTTTTCTATCCAATTTTATAACAATTATTTAATTCTTTAGATAAACGGAGCAGTTATTGCAAATTTATTGCTAATCTTATCTTCACTGCTGAATGGGGCTGGATTTCATATGTTGCCACACTTCTGCGTCACATCTGCTATAAGAGATCATCGGATATGGAAACGAATATTTTAAGTACTACAAAATTGAGAATATTGACTTCTGCTGATGGGGCCTCAAGCAATTGTCCCTTTGGCTCATGGCTCACGGCCCATCGTCAAGACACAGCCCTGTATGAACCTGCTGTTCCAAATAATATGAGTAAGAAAGTCAGAAAAAGTGAAACGAATATTATTTCATAATAATAAACTTACTAAGCATTTAAATATAATGATTTAATGAAATTATAATGTTTTAGGTTGAGAGAAATAATTATACCATAATAATTATTATGATACTGATATGGTTTATTGTAATTAAAACATCAATGACGCTAATTGTATACGACAGCATGGGACCTGGTTCAAATCTACAAATTCGTTAAACGATTTATATGGAGAAGTACCTAATGGTTCATACATATTTAGTTGCTATTACAAGTTCTGGGTTGAAGGAAATGTTTAAATACACATTAACTGTATAATGAACATTTGGTGAAATTGACAATTAATAATAAAGCCACAAATTTGTAAACTATAAAGGTGGTGCTTTTGGCGACGATGGTACTTGCTATGGTACTGTACGAATGGTGAAAATGGAAAAATTTGGTACAATGTAGCAATTTAAGCTGCAGTGAAAATTGACCTTTCTGAGTATTCACCTCAAGTAACAGTTAATAACATCTGATACTTCACTTTTAACTAGTTTTAAATACGATTTTTTATTCAAATTAAATTCATTATTTGGTTATAATCTTCAGCAGATGAAATTATTGTTGCCACCAAACTGTAGAGCCACTAAATGAAGACAATATAATGTGAATTTCAATAATTGCCACATACAGCAAGAAGTTTTTCAATCAATATTGTTTTAATTCGTTACTATGTGTAATAAGTAATAAGAATACAAATTTGTAATTACCTGCAAAAAAGCTTACAGTGTGTAAGTCTGTAAGGTCACTCAAGGAATTGACTAAAGTAATAAAAGTATATACAATAAATTCAGTAACGAACAACACTGTAATAAATTTTATAAATTCGTCTCGTATGTTTTTAATAAAAATTTGCAAAAGAATCGGTCTTTTCACAAAGCAGGTATATTGGTATAGTCTGACGATTTTTCTAAGAGAATGACTAAAGTAATAAAATAAAGTCAAGTATATTCAACAGTGAATGTTCGATTGCAAGTAGCACCTCATAAAATAATAAATCAAAAAAAGGACCGAAAATTTCACCATCTGGTTTGTATTCGAACAAAGCAGGTAAAGACGAGTGTTTACAAGGGATTTTTACAAAATGGAATTTAAATTGAACATTCATTGTTGAATATACTTGACTTTATTTTATTACTTTAGTCATTCTCTTAGAAAAATCGACAGACTATAGAAACGAAATAGTAAATCTTATAAGAAAAATCAATTTGCTTTATGACTAGGGCACACAAAGAAAATTGTCTACTGTAAATTCCGTGTATAGAAGCAAATAATTTGCAGCTTATACAAAATCAGGTAGTTTCACACCTACGCTATTCACAGATTTTACAGTGGACAGTTTCCTTTGTATGCTTCAATTATAAAATAATTTGAATTTTCTTATAAAAGTCCACTACTGCCAGTCTACCACTATACTTGCAATATTTCAGTACCCCTATCAAGTTGTTTGCTATTGAATCTATTGTGAACTAATTTTATTAGTTTAATCAATCTCTTAAGTCACTGTACAGAGTATACAACGCTATTTCACCTAGCAGTTGGTTATGCTTTTCGTTACGTTTAATCGTACCTTGGTTTATAATTTACCACATTTAATATTTTTCAACTGAAAAATGCGGCCGAACCAAACTACGAGGTCATGGATGTGGCTAATTACGAAAGAGATGGGTTGTTTTCTGAAAAATCTGTTGAATTTTACTGATTTTACGTTTGCCTTTTTGTTTGTTGTAATATAAAAACGATTTTAAAAATGGAAACTTTTATTGAATAGAACAATGTGGAAAAATTGCATAAACTAGATTTATTTTAACAAATATATCAATGTTTAACGATTTTCACTGTACTGATTTTCAAAAAATTATAAAAAAACATATGTTCAAAGACAGAGACACAAACGAGGGGCCGGTTATTGGTAATCTATGATTTAAAATTTGTTTCAATACCCTGTCGAAACTAGCTCATAAGGATATGGTGTTGTGTAGAGTTTCAATTCTCGCACACGATCAACTGAAATATTTTTTCAAAGTAAAACAAACCTGCAGTTTCTTCGCAAGGGTTGTTAATAGATGAAGTATTAATGTCTTTTACGTCTTATTATAAATTGGTTGAAGGTGATGGGGTAAGCTGCATTCGATTCTAAATTTCGAGTAACATTGGGGAAGGCAACAGAATTTTTTTAAAAAATTGTGCTATTAGAAAATTGAAAAATTGAATATTTTTTTAAAGCTTTGAAATAACATTGAAACATGGAAGTCTATTTCGGTAAAATGGGAAGTAATGTTCTGAATTGGTCTACGAAAAAGGGCCATCTTATGATAGATTCATTTGTTGCAGGTTAGAAATGAATTGTTAGTCAATATTCCGTATTATTTTATTTTATGAATTACAAGATAATTCACAAAATTCGGTTTTTCTCTTAGGGCCAATTTCTCTAACTTCAGTTAAGTCTAACGAACAGTTAAAATTAATCGTTGCTATGATTATAAAAATTGTTTCTATGATTTATTTGTTCGTTAAAATTTAACACACGTTAGTGAAATCGACCCTTAGTCTAGTTGTTGGTTTGTCCGACTGTATTATTATTCCCTATATTCGAACAGCTTTCGTTTACTGTTGGATCTAAGATTCCAATACAGTCCATTAGTACATTATACTCTTGTATAGTCAGTTCTGATGTAAATGTGAGAACTAGCTCTTCTAAGCTCTGTTCTGTTCCTGTAAGAGGATCTTGCCCATTTTGATTATCTTTCATTTGGTTATTATTAGAATCTTGATCACTCTCTGAAAATGGCAACATTTCTATTATTTTGAAAACAATGATTTTACATTCATTTTCACTATTACTAATTAATTGAGATTTTTGATCTGCTGTAGGAGGTTGAACTTTTTTCATATTGCTACGGCAAACTTCTGTTTTAATAGAACCATCTAAAACAGTGCAAAATATACTTTCAATTAAGTCAAGAAATAAAAGACTTACTGGTTAACTTCATATTACTATGATTATAACAATAATAGTAATGCAATTTGTGAGTTTGATCTTTTTTGAGTCGCCTCGGGACAGACTTAATTCTCGCCATTTCTTATAAATAATATGTAAAAAATTGGAGCTTTTTGTGTAATGTAATTTTTGCAATGAATACCGGCGTCAATAGGTCACAAACGTCTGATAACAATCTGTAATTATCAACAACAAAATAATTATCAAAAAAAAGTCCTGTTTCGTCTATTTCAAATAAATTTCTAATCGAAAAATATCTTACACCCCTTACCAACTGTTTTAAGATCTCAAATAAAATGACAGAATGTTTAGCCGGCTGATAATAGTTTTTAGCTTCTTAAAATAAGTAAAGTACTTACAATATTTGTCAACTACAGAAGACATTGACGCGCAATAAATGTGCAATTCACGCGCATAATCCAAATATAAGTAAAAAAAATACAACCCCTTTCCTTTTCCTTGAATTCACAATATCCTAGGGTATTAACGCGGCACCTAATTTATTACTCGTATTTCGTTTTTGACAGATCACGTTTTCATCAGTTTTCGAAATGTTCACTTTTAAACTCTTTACTAACTTTCAAATTTTTACTAGCTTTTCACAAGATAATCTGTCACTTTTTTTTTAATAAGTATAACATCTTAATGAATTCCGACCATTATTTGAGCCCTGAGCTGAACTGTATTGTTGAAATTACGACGATGTTTAACAAAATCGACGGTCAGTTCGATAATGATTTACTTTACGTATGAAACAAGGAAGGAAAACAACAAATAAGTACCAATAACTCTAAGCAAATTAAAACAATCATATGGTATTATAGTCGCGGCGCCTCCACCAAAAGACGACTCACAATCTTTCACCATTTCTCCCACCTTTCTGTGCGAATTAATGTCTGTCCGTGCTATTTCAATTAATAATTTCGAAAACAAATAGATTACTTTGCATGCTGATTATGATAAGCCGGTAAAGAAAATTGAAAATCGAAGAAGACATTTTTGTAGAGTGAACTTTGAGTGACTATTAAATTTATCAACTTTTACACAGAGAATTTTGGGTTTCGTCAAAACCACTCGTTTCAGCACAAAAACCTAGTTTTTCCTTAGCCTGTGAAAATCCTGACAAAATTTTCAAAAATTTAAGACTATTTCCAGATCGCTATCTGTTACCGTTTACGAGAAATATGTGTTTTACTGTCTTATGGAAATTACATGTAATTGGTAGCATCCAGTTCAGTTCAAAAGTCAGCCTTTAACTCTATGGCGTTTCCACTATGGGCAGCAAAATTTGTGCCAGTCCTATTATTGTTATTATTAATCGGAGAATTCCACTAGTAAAGGTATTTGTTTTTCAATATTTTTCCAAAATTATATCCAATTACCTCACAAATTTTGGATTATGTGGTAGCCTCACCAAAGGGGCCGATTCTAGGTACGTGCGAAGCGTGCACCTAGCACGGGACACCCACAATTAGGGGGGCGGCTGCGCGACGAAAATTAAATTTTTCGTAAATTAAATATTGCAAAAGTTAAAAATTTGGAAAATAAAATCTTTGAATTGTTAAAAGTAAAATATTCGTGAATAATAATTTCAAACACATCTCTTAATGTCCGATACCAAGTGATCACATTCATGAAATTTACTATTAATCCTTGTTTGCCTACCAATTACACATTCTTAGCTTCATAACTTTTATCGTACAAATGTTTTTTTTTTGTGTTTTTTGACATACAGGGTGTTTGGTCTAAGTATGGTGAGTTCTAAGAAAGTCCTATTAGTCGACCAGCAATTCGAAAAATATTTTGAGGATTTGTAGAAGAGCCCCTAGGGAACATTTTAGCAAAATTAGAACCTCGTAGCTCATTTCAAAGTTGGTCAAAAAACGATCGGTTTGGACAATGTCGCAATTTTAAAAAACGAACAAAACACGCAGAACGACTAAAAATGACTCAGAGACCTTCCCAACATTGATTTTTCTTCGTTTTTCTCCCTTGTATTCCAGAGAAAATACGAAATATTTCCACCTGTTCCAGAATAAAATGGAGAAAAACGAAAAAAGTTAATTTTGGGAGGATCCTAAAGTCATTCTTAGTCGTTTTTAAAAATCACTACATCGTCAGAAATGAGCGTTTTTTCACCAAATTTCAAATGAGCTACGAGGCTCTAATTTTGCTGACATGTTCTTTAAGGACCCTCCTACAAATCCTTGAAATATTTTTCGAATCGCACGTCGATGAATAGGAGTTTCTTAGAGCTTACCATACTTAGACCAAACATCCTGTATACAAAGAGAACGATTTTAAACAGTTTACGGCATTGTGTATAGTAAGTTTACTCCGCTAACGTTTTGACTTAAAGGGGGGGGGTTCAGTTATTAGGTACTTGATTCGGCGTGCGAAAATTGCCAATTTTCAAACATCAATATTTCGCTTCTTTTTTAAGATATTTTGAAATTTAAACGTGCGTTGGATAAAGCATTTCAATGTGCATACCCTAAAGCTTTCCATTAAAGAAAAATGTGATAAAATTCGGAATGGCACTGTTGAATTCTGTTTTTTTCGTACATATTCCTTTTGAACTGACTAAGATATAGTCAATATTATTGATTTTAAAGTGATTTAGATGGAAAATTAGAATAGTTTTCCAAATCTTCAAGAATTTTGAAATGCCTCAATGTGAGTCGAGAATCCTCCCAACCTTGATTTTTTTCATTTTTCCTAATTTTATTTTGGATTAGATGGCAATGTTTCCCATTTTTTTTCTAGAATGCGATAAAGAAAAACGGAAAAAATCAATGTTGGGAGGGTCCCCGAATCATTCTTACAAGGGAAGTACCCGAACTCGAACACAAATAAACGAACCATATGTTGTAAATAAGTTGTTTTTAACTATTTAATTGTTGTAGTGATAATCATTCGCCCGTAAAATGAAGCATTTGTCCGATATTTAGTGTTAAAATTCTTGTATTATTTTGAAAATTCGCGCGTAAAATTACTAACATGGAGACTATAATTATGTGACAAGTAAGTTTATCACAGCCCACTATGCATTTTATGATTTCATATACATACATGTATGAATTTTTTTTTATAAGTGAAATAAATACACATAAAATTACTTTTAAAACAGACAAAAGCAAAAACCTTTATTTAAAATTATTAATTCAATAATATGAAAAGTGAATCATAAAGAAATTAAAAATGTAAATGTAATTTTTCAAATAAAGGATCAAAACATAATGGGACCGAACAGTAGGCACAAGTAATTAAGGCCATATTATCACATTTTTCTGTTTCGTCCTCTAAAGATTCATTATTATCATTACATTCCTGTAAACTATCAAATGAAATTTGTATGACATTTTCAAATGTTTTCGAACTATGTATTTTCTATATTCTATACAGGGTGATTCAAGAGGATGGGCCATTAAAAGTATGAAAAGTTCTAATTGTTGGACGTTGATGAAATTTGGTATGTAGCCGTTATGTCCCCTGAACTTTCTTTAGAAATTACAGTGTGACCTCTTTAATCCGAATTAATAATTGCATAGGTTGATCCGGAATATCGAAATGTTCGGATTATGGAACAAATGACAGAAAATATCAATTTTTTAATTCTCTAAGAATTTCCACATTCTCACAATAAAAAATACTTTATTTTCAAATATGAAATAAAAAAATAACTGTAGGTACTTACCACATATGAAAAACAAAATAAAGTACATATTTATAGGAATATACCTAGCATAAGTCTATATTAAAGTGAAGAGTAAATCTAAGAAACTGCGAAAAATTCGGTGATTTTGCTCTGTTTGATGTTCGCTTCTTCGCCTTTTTGGCCCGTTTTTTCATTTCCGATAAAATTAGAATGTGGTGTTCTGATTCATCGATTTCTTCAGCCCACTTCAAACACGTTTCAAAACTTTCGACTGCATCTTTGTGCTTTACGTGTCGTGGTATCACTTCTACTTCTTCGTCGGAGCTTGATTCATTCTGAATATGTTCAAAAATATCCATATCATTTGTGGACTCCCATGATTCTTCATGTCCGGTAGCCCACTCAAGAGCTTCTTGTCGTGTAACATCTTCAGAAATTTGGTTTACTAGCGCAGTAACCTCGTTTATTTGTCTTTCTATACCCTCCAACTCCATTTTATCCCTCCATTGTAATAGTGGAAGATTATCATCTTCAGTCCAACCATTATCAAGAGGTGCTGTAAGAAGTTTAGTCCAGGATTTTTGGATAAGTTCCGGCCTCACATCTTCCCATCCTCTTGATAATCCAATAACAACATCTTTCAAATTAACTTTCTTCAGTTCTCCAGAGATATCTGCACCTTCGGAAGCAAGAATTTTTTTAAAAGCCTTTTGCGGTAATTTAACTTGATCGCTTGAATTACATTTTGGTCCATCGGTTGCACTAAGGGAGTTACATTTGGCGGCAAAAACATTACAATAATCTTTTTATCTTCAGAAAATAAGTCTTCAGGATGTCCAGGGGCATTGTCTAAAATCAAAAGCGCCTTGGCTTCTAAATTCAGCTGCTGCATTTTTCTTCGCACTTCTGGGACAAAATCTGTATAAGACCAGTCCTTGAAAATTTCTCTGGTAACCCAGGCTTTTTTCTGTCCTTGGTACCTCACTGGAAGAGGTTCATTTCCAAAAGCTCGTGGCTTTTGAGATTTACCCACTACAAACAATCTCATTTTATGGGTGCCGGAGGCATTACAGCAAGGCATAAATGTAACTCGTTCCTTGCTCATTTTTCTACCTGGAGGTGATATTTCACCTTCGTGAGCAAGTGTTTTTTGAGGAAGTAATTTCCAGAAAAGTCCACTTTCGTCGGCATTGTAAATTTGATCGGGACACAACTGCATTTCTGCTATTTTACTTCGAAGCGAATTTTTAAATAGTTCAATAGCAGCCTCATCACTTGATAATTTTTCTCCTGTAATTGATAGTTGTCGAATTCCGTATCTGTTTTTGAACTTATCGAGCCATCCGGAGCTAGATTTGAAATTGTCATCGTTGTGAGTCTGATCATAAAAGAATCGTGCTTTTTCACGCAAAATTTCTCCTGATATGGGCACACCTAAAAGAATTCATTTTTGTGCTAAAGAATCATACATATGTAGGTATATAATCAATCATCTTTTTACCTCTAGATCTTTGCTGTAAAAACCAGGTATGAACCGCTTTATCAACTTCGGAATATGCGCTTATTTTCAGCGTTTTTCGTTTATTCGTCAAAGAACTGGCTGTGGTACCATAGGATAGAATATTCGTCTTGTTTTTTTTGATGTCGCAAATCGTTGATTTTCCGACATTGTATTTTTTCGATAAACTGGTCACTGTGGTACCCGCATCTAAACTATAATTAACCTCGATCTTTTCTTTAATTGATAAAGTAACGTGTTTTCTTTTGGAAGTCATCTTAGCTTTAAATTGCAGTGAAATCTGAACTAAATAACGGACAAAGGTTTAATAAACAATAAACAGTAAACAGCGCATGTCCTTAGAGAATATGAAATTAAGGGATTCCCCTATTTATGTAGCAGGAATCATTGTGCTGCTCGAACTAACGAGGCGTTGTTCGGATTATGGCTCCAAGTTGTCGCTGTTCGAATTACTGGAGTTTCGGATTAGAGCATGTTCGGATTAAAGAGGTCATACTGTATTTTTGTTGTTCTGGTTACCCCCCTTATATGGGGTAGTGCACCCTACTCTCCTATTTTTAATGGAATAGTATATTTTTTATTACATTTTTGAATTCTTTGATGAAATCGAAGGGGACTTTAATAACATGACCCATGGCCTAGCACTCAAGGTTTTTCAGATATTTCAGCTTTTAGTTCAGTTTTAAAATTTGCACTGTTTGATTGAAAAATTCATATTTTTGAAGCTATAGCATTTGAAATGTTGAAACGTTGAAATTATGTAGTTAAGATGATAAACTTTCTCCCAACTTAAACAGAATTCAATTAATCTTTCCGCGTTTAGCTGAATTTTTTTTTTCTTTCAGGCAATTTTCAAACTATATTATCTTGCTTATTTTAAATGGAACACCATATTTTTCTTTATATGGTTAGATAGAGAAAATTATTTTGCATCGCACTGTATTAGCATTTCCTATATCTATCTTTGATAGTTTTTCAGTTATTCAACATTTTCAATTTCATCTAATTTTTTCTACTGAAAAAAAATATAAAACATAGAAGGCTTAGCAAAACAACTTTCAATTCAATTGTCAGAATTAAGATGAAATTAATTCTTTAATTTTAAAATATCTCAAGGAAGGAAAATGGAAGAAATTGATAATTAATTAAATCAATATTTATTGGATGTGTTTTTTATGCATGTAGAATATCTTAATAAAAAAAAAACATTTAAAATATTCAATATTAACGTCATTTGTGATGTTCTGTTTTTTTTTGCTAAGCCTTCTATGCGTTTCGTTATACAAGTTGAATTCCTTTCAAGGGAGGTGATTGGACGAAATTGAAAATTTTGAATAACTGAAAAATTATCAAAGATAGGTATAGGGAAAGTTAATACAGTTTGATACGGATTTTTTTTCTCTATCCAACTGTATAAAGAAAAATATGGTGTTCCATTTAAAATAAGCAAGATAATATAGTTTGAAAATTGCCTGAAAGAAAAATTTATTTCAGCCAAACGCTAAAGGATAATTGACTTCTGTTTAAATTGGCAAAAAGAACATCATTTTTACTACTCAAGTTCCAAGTTCCAACACTTTAAATGCTTCCACTTCAAAAATATGAATTTTTCAATCAAACACTGCAAATTTTAAAACTGAACTAAAAGCTGAAATATCTGAAAAACTTTCAGTGCTAGACCATGGGTCATGTTATTAAAGTCCCCTTCGTTTTTATTGAAGAATTCAAAAATGTAATAAAAAATATACCATTCCATTTAAAATAAATGAGTAGGGTGCACTACCCCATATAAGGAGGGTAGCTAGAACAACGAAAATAATTTCTAGAGAAAATTCAGGGGATATAATGGCTACAAACCAAACTCCATCAACTTCCAATGACTAGAACTTCTTATACTTTTAATGGCCCATCCTCTTGAATCACCCTGTATTGTATCCAGACCTTTTCCAAGCATACTGCAACATAAATTACAAAATCGAGGTGAAAAAAATTGATTATAAATCAACGAATGCATTTTAATGATAAAAATTCTATCATGCAATTTTATTTGCGATTAAGTAAATTTTAGTCTTATACAATCAATCATTCTTTTGGCAAAAAGCTTATATTGCCGAAAAAAGTACACATCCAATGGCTGTACATTCATACATGAATATGAAATCATAAAATGCATAGTGGGCTGTGATAAACTTACTCGTCACATAATTATAGTCTCCATGTTAGTAATTTTACGCGCGAATTTTCAAAATAATACAAGAATTTTAACACTAAATATCGGACAAATGCTTCATTTTACGGGCGAATGATTATCACTACAACAATTAAATAGTTAAAAACAACTTATTTACAAAATATGGTTCGTTTATTTGTGTTCGAGTTCGGGTACTTCCCTTGTTAGTAGTTTTGCGTTTTAGCTCGCTTCTGAAACTCGCGACCTTGTCCAAAAGGATTTTGACCAACTTTTAAATGAACTACGAGGTTCCAATTTTGCTGAAATAATCTCTGGAGACTACAGATCCTTGAAATATCTTCCGGAACACTCGTCAAATAATGGGAGTTGGCATAAGAACTTTTCATCTTATGTGATTCATCAGTCGGTATAATACGAACAGTTTGATAAAATGCTGAATATTATGTCCTATTAAACACAAGACAAAATAATGGGTAGCATATTCTCGTATTCATTTTTTTAAGTTAATGATTATCAAATTTCAACAATCTTTATTTGTATTTTGTCTAGTTTTAAATTATTTTGTATTTTAGTAAGTAATATACCTTTAATTTTAAGATACAAACAACATAAGATTTAAATCTCTCGCTTGTTCATTTATTAAATTGTCCTAGTTCTACAGCACCTTTCAGTGCGCTGTAACTGCTTTCAGCGCTATCTGAGGGTTTCATAAGATGAACGATGAACTACTTGATGTTAAGAACTGAGAGGTCTATGGCCAGACTATAATCAAACGTTTCAATTACGCACCAAACCTTGGAATTAGTGACATTTATATTGTAGATAGTAAAATTGTTTTACAGTAAATCAAGCTTATTTAAAATTAATTAATATAAACGCCATATTATTTATTAGGTTATTTTAAGGTTAATAATTTTCGTGTATGAACCCTTATCAAAATTTCGATTGTGAATGTAGCTTTAGTTATCTGGGGACTTTTACAATCTGGAGACACTGTATTTGGTTATATTTTTGACAGATAAAATGTTATAAAAATGACGGCTAATATAGGTCCAAATCAAATCAAATAAAATTAAATAATTACTTAATTAATTGATTAGTTGACAAGAGTAGTTTTATCATTTCGTATTTATAGTAATATTTATGTATATAAGCGATTTTTTTTTTCTAAATTTTATAGTTCGCCTTTGTACATATGTACTGGATAACCTTAATGAGTGCATAGAATTTTGATAAAATAATTGAATATAATTCGATGTAATTTTAGGATTTTTGTAGAATTTTGCTAAAATGCAAGCAAAGAAGCGTTATTTATTATTATTTGTTACGTGTGCATTTTTAGCATATTGGTGTTTCGGTGGTTGTCATTTAAAAAGTAGTGATAAATTATTTGATATAGACGATTTACCGGAATATGTCAATATAAATAATATAAGAACTGGTAGTTTATTAAGAAATACAAATAAAATTGATTATAAAAGATGCAGTATGGAGACATGCTTCGATTTCAGCAGATGCAAAAATGATTTTAAAGTATTTGTATATCCATTAGATGATAATAGTGTGCCGAGTCCGTCCTATCAAAAACTGCTCAATGTATTAATGGAATCACGCTATTATACAGCCGATCCACGAACGGCATGCATTTTTGTATTAAGTATAGATACACTCGATAGAGATCATCTTAGTAATGATTATGTAAGAAATATGCAAACACGTTTACAACGTTTACCACATTGGAATAATGGCCTCAACCATATTATATTCAATTTATATTCGGGAACGTGGCCTAATTATACAGAAAATAATTTAGATTTTGATTATGGTATGGCAATATTAGCCAAAGCTAGTATGTCTGAAAATCATTTACGTTATGGTTTCGATATAAGTATACCATTATTTCATAAAATACATCCAGAAAAGGGCGGTGAACCTGGTTCTGTTATAGCCAACAGTTTTCCATTAGAAAAAAACTATCTGTTAGCATTTAAAGGTAAACGTTACGTTCATGGTATCGGTTCAGATACTCGAAATTCACTTTATCATCTGCATAATGCTAAAGATATGATTATGGTAACGACATGTAGACATGGTAAAAGTTGGAAAGAAATGAAAGACGAACGCTGTGATCAAGATAATAAAGAATATGACAAGTTAATAACAAATAATACCTTGTAGAATTAATTATTAATTAATTTATTTATTTTCAGATATGATTACGAAGTTTTATTACAAAATTCAACATTCTGTTTAGTACCTCGAGGTAGACGATTAGGTTCATTTAGATTTTTAGAAGCATTACAAACTGGATGTATTCCAGTATTATTGTCGAATGGTTGGGCATTACCGTTTGCTCAGGTGATTGATTGGAAGAAGGCTGTCATCTGGGCCGATGAAAGACTACTTTTACAAGTAAAACTATCGAAATAAAAAATGTTTTTTGTTGTAATTAAATTAAATTTTAGGTTCCTTATATGGTGCGTTCTTTGTCGCCATCAAAAATTCTCCAATTGCGCCAGCAAACTCAGGTATTATGGGAGCGTTATTTTTCGTCGATAGAAAAAATTGTTTATACAACATTAGAGGTAGATTTTAGTTATTTATTTATTTATTTTTCTAATTATGTAAATTTTAGATAATTCGTGAACGTTTGCCGAATCAACCATTTAGAGATGGTACAGTTTGGAATGGTCTACCTGGAGCTTTAGTAATATTACCAAATTATTCCGATAATTTATCGAATTTTCCATTTAAAATTGACAATATTGATAATAAATTTACTGCTATAATCTACTGCCAATTAGGACTACCATTGACATCATCATCGCCACTATACAGGCTAATCACAAATATAATACGTAGTAAATATGTTTCAAGGGTAAATTTCAAGAGATAAATACAAGGTTTCTGCTGTAAATATGCCAAATTCGTATGAAACTCTTAGTAGTTGACGGAAGATTCGAATTATACTTTTTTAGGGTGGTACCTGGAGCACATTTTAGCAAAATTAAAACCTAGCTCGTCGAGAAACCGGTCGAAAAACGATCGTCGGCATTTTCAAAAACTAGCAATGTACGCAAAGTAACTAAAATGGTTCGTAGACTCTTCTAACAGTGATTTTTTCGTTTTTCTCCACTGCATTGTAGCAAAACATACGAAACATTTCCACCTCTTCCAGAATAAAATGGAGAAAAAAGAAAAAAATCAATGTTGGGAGAATCCGACATTGTCCAAAACGATCGTTTGTTGACCAACTTCAAAATAAGCTACGAGGTTCTAATTTTGCTAAAATGTTCTACTAATAGGAGTTTCTTACAAACTTGGCATATTTTACATCAACAACCTGGTATTTCGAATTAATTTTTCCAAGTGTACACATGTTAATTTTATAAATTGTCTATAGATAATTGCTGTATGGTCTAACGATAAACGTCCGCCTAGTAAACATCGCTGGCCATTACTACCACCAAATGTAACACTCCATATATTACAATCGTATGGTGAACCAACAAAACCAAGTATTTCACAACGCTTCTATCCTCATCCACAAATTGAAACAGAAGCTGTATTATCATTAGATGAGGATTCTGTACTAACAACAGATGAAATTGATTTTGCATTTATTGTATGGAAACAATTTCCTGATCGTATTGTTGGTTATCCAGCTAGATCACATTATTGGGATGATACAAAATCAACATGGGGTTATACTTCGAAATGGACAAACGATTATTCAATTGTATTAACCGGTGCAGCATTCTATCATAAATACTACAATGTACTTTATACGAATTGGTTGAGTCCATTATTGCATAAAACAGTTGAACAAAGTCAAAATTGTGAAGATATTCTAATGAATTTTCTAGTTAGTCACGTTATTAGACGACCACCGATAAAAGTAACGCAAAGGAAACAATATAAAGAACAACCATCGATGGGTAGTTGGTCACCATGGAACGATCCAGATCATTTTATACAAAGACAAACTTGTTTGAATACATTCGCTGCTGTATTTGGTTATATGCCGTTATTACGATCAAATTTACGTCTCGATCCGGTATTGTTTAAGGATCCTGTATCAAATAAAAGGAAAAAATATCGAAAAATTGAATTAGTGGGCAGTTAGTCCAAATTTACGCAATTATACATGCTTAATTTTAAATAATGGGGAAGTTTCATATTTATAGAAATGTTTATACTAAAAAGAAACTGAACAAAAAATTTCAGCTTATTCTAGTCAAAGGAAAATTATAAAGTCAATAATTAACTCAATAATACAATTTTGCTAAAGGCTTCGAATATTTACTACTGCTTTAGATGAATTTTCTATATCATATTGTTCAGTTATTATCCTTGAAAATTTTATATTTGTTTATTAGTTACCATTTTTACTTTTATAGCCGTTATATATCGTATAATAAATAAGCAATATACTCTTGAAACAGCTGTCTATTATTGATTTTCTATTGAAATAAAAAAACAAATTTGGGCACAGTTGCTACATTTATTTAACAATTTTTTTTGTTTATATAACAATTAGAATATAGGATTAAACATGCTTAACACACATAAGCTACACTCTATTAACTACAACATTAATGGTTTTTCTGCTTTTTTCCATTTCTCAAAATAAACGGCAATCAATTTCTGTTATTAACAGGAATGTTATCATTTAATTAAAATATATTTATGTTACATTCTCAGAAATTAAAACTCGATGTATATTATATACAAAGAAATTTTAAATATTTATAGCAAATAAATAAACTTACTTTCATTTAAACAACTATCCAATTATTGACATTTTAAAATTCACAAACAATTTTAAAATGATAATAATTTTAATTATTTGCTATATTTTTTATTGTAATTTTTATTTATTTACAAAAAAGGATATTTACTAAAATTTAATTTGAACCAATTTGCATATTAGCGAAAATGCACATTAATTGTTTTTTTTAATAAGTATATTTTTATGGAACATACATTAAAGGTGTAGACCTCCCCTCTCCAAAATAAAGTGCTAATATTTATCATAAATTAACTATTAAAATTATGATGACTAGAGGATTATTACTAAATGGAATCAATATTATATAATTAATTACAATCTATAATAACGTTTAGAAGAACAATAAAGTGAGAATAAAATACTTGGGAAATTCTTAAAGAATTCCCTTACACATAATTGTGATACATTATAAGGAAAATACACATAAAATTTGACACAAATTCATGCTTATATTGGGTAATATAATTTTTTTAAATAAATTATTTCAACTTATTTCGAGAAAATAAAAAAATATCAAAAGTCAATACCGAATTAGGTCTTAATCAGTCGATGATCATTTCCAATAGTAGAACCGTTAAATTTAAGTAAAAATAATAATAATAATAATAGAAACTTATTTCAAATCTGCTGTATCTTCTGCTAACATGTCTTCGATTTCCTGTTCCCAATTATCATTTTTATTACTCGTTTTTTGTTCTGTAACAACTTCATAATCTTGCAACTCGGCTTCCAATTCTCTCTCCCACTCTTCTTCTACGTATCGATAAAACAACAGGGAATAAGGATGGACAAGACAAAATAAAATAAAATAAAATACATTTAAATTAATATGAATTAATACAAAGCCCATTTGAGCAAAAACCAGATGCTCAGAGTGTTAGTTTCCTGTTTATTTATGTAAAAAATGTGTCTTTTATAGTAATTTTTGGATAAATAAAATTTATCTGAGCAACTGGTTAGGTCCACACCATCACCAAAAAATTTCGAATAAAACCAGCAATTCCACTGAAAAATATTAATTTATAACATTCTAAATTCTATTACATCAAACCGATCCAGTATTGTCATTATTATTATTTTTTTTTTTGTTCGGCAATCCTTACTGTGTCCTTGATTATAATTTTAGGAAGACTTTTAAATATTGTATTTTGTTTATGTATACACATTGCCCCGCCATATATTAATTCACATTTATAAACCTAAGCGTAAGTCAAACTTAAATTATTCAAGGAACACAGTCCAGTCAACTCTTTACTTTATTGCAAATCGATGTTTCTTTCCCTATTATTTAATTACAATAAAACAAAGTGTTGTCCAGTTATGCATATGAGTACGTTCTTTTAAATGTAGCAGTTACACCACAATAATCAGTTTAGATTATTCTTTAAAAAAAAAAACTTTACATTAAATTATATCAATAATACTGTTTTTCATTCTACTTTCTTTTATGTCTAGCTAATCACATATATAATTCTTTATTATTGTTATTAAATATTATAGTAATGTTTGAGTGAAATAATTAAGTGAAGTTTTTGTTAAAAATAAAAAAACAGAATGTAAGTAAAAGTATTGGTGGATATGAAAATGATTTAAGGTGAAAAGGAGAAGAACTATATTGGAAGCTAGAGTTGACGCCTTTTCTTCTTTAAGCTGCGACAAAATCAAACAGGAAACTAACAACACCGGTTCAGGTTAATTATTTATAAAAAAAAAACTCCAAAACTAATTAATTAAATAAATTCTAGTAAAAGAAAAGCTCAAATCTATGAAGCAAAAACAAAAATCACCCATAAATCTCACCTTTATTTTTTGTTACCAATTTTTTCATTCCTTCTTGAACTTCTACCATATCTTCATTACTAACTTGTAATGTATCAGATACAAATTCTGTATCTTTATTTATAGTATTTACTGGCCAAACAGTACAAATAAATAATTTAACATAAAAGAAAAAAAAAGAAAATAAATAAATAAAAATATAACGATAATAGCCGAATAAAAACATACTATAATTAAAACAACTTACCTAAGGGCTGATCGGATTGATTTTCAGTAGATGACTGCCTATCACCAGACATTGATGATAATTCATTGGCCTGACAAATTAGGCTGACACGATAAAAATAATTTCTCCAAAAGTTTTCTTCACTTATTCTATAATTATAAATCATGAACTCCATTAGCCAACTCAAACAAAATTTAAGATACAGTGGCACTCAAATGTTTGCGTATACAAAATCAATAATTTCTACAACATGCAGAATATTTTTCAAAAATATATATTAGAATTTTTACTGGTATTTATGGAAAATACGATGGAAAAGAAGACTTTTTCCAAATTTGGTATAAAACAGAGACAGGAAAGTCCAATAATATGGAACGTTCTATTTATTAGCTGGACAATGATAACAATCATACTTCTTTTTAACAATAAGCAAAACTAGGGTTATACAGACAAAAAGTGAGAATATTGCATAAAACGTTAACTTCAATTTTACCCACTTTTGTGTGACCAATTAGTTAATTAATTAATTAATTGCTCATGCTCTTATGGTTCAACTTGACTATAATTTAGTCGTCACATAGTCTAGACATTTGTAATAAAAAAGAAGATTTAAATAAATGATAGCCATTTTTAAATCCTTCTGAATGTACACAGACTTTTGTGAGCCACTGTATATCAGGAAAGATCAATAATAAGTCTTCAATTATAATTATTGTCAACCAGTTTCCCTTTTCTGGCGCAATATAGCATATTGAGATAAAATCAATGTTCAATTATTATTATTTTTTTTTTTTAATAATAAATTCCATCTAAGAAGAACAAAATTTTCTTATCTCTAGAGAAATTATGTTCGTAGAATTATCAATAAGTTGCCACAAGTATGATTTGTTGTATATAACAAAGGCTGTAAATAGAATTTTGTACACCCAAGGCAAACTGCCGAAGTAAAGTAATATTGTATTATTTCAGATAATTATTTGACCAGAGGGAGAAAAAAAAATTAAGATTAATTTTATCATGCAACAGTTTTATATTATATTCCAACAATTCTATTATTATCGTGTAACTAAATTGTCTCGTTTCTTATTTGAGGATGATTATTACCAAAAATGTGTATTTCGATTTTTGTTTATTCTAAAAGGCCATGTCATCTTTTCAGTATTACTCAAATTATGAAAAGATCAAGGGATCACTGTCAAACAGTTTATTTGATCCAGTGAAGGCATCTCAATTCTCATAAAAGATCAAATTCTTCAAACTGATCGATTTCTCAATAACTTATTTTAGATTTGATAAAAGTGAAATGTATTTTTCCAATAAATAGTAGGGATTTTCAGCAACGTATGAGTAACATTATATATTTTTTTTTGCTTTAATAATCTCTTGAATTATTTGTCTCTTGTTGAAGTAGCATCGCACACTTAAAACAAGCTTTAATTACAATACCACGTTGCTTTTCTAAATATACTCAATTCGTATGAAACTCCCATTAGTTGATGAGCGATTCGAAAAATATTTTAAGGATTTATACGGGGATACATGGAGATCATGTTAGCAAAATTAGAGCCTCGTAGCTCATTTGGAAATTAGTCTAAACATGCTCGTTTCTGACGATATCGCGATTTTCAAAAACCAGTTATGCACATTAAACTACTTAGAATGACTCGATAGATCCTCCCAACATTGATTTTTTTCGTGTTTTCTTTTCTGATTTTATTCTGAAACACACTCTTTCTAGAATGTAATCTAGAAAACAAATAAACAATCAAGGCTTGATCGTTTTGCGTGTTTAGCTCGTTTTTGACCAATTTCCAAATGAGCTACAAGGTCCTAATTTTTCTAAAATGATCTGCAGGTACTGCCCCACAAATCATTTAAATATTTTTCGAATCGCTCGTCAACTAATAGAAGTTTCATAAGAATTGGCCACATACATACAAACAAAAACACCCTGAATGTGTTTGACAAAAACGAGGATATTCTTTTTAAATTATTTCCACCTTCTTGGCGTGAAATTGATATGTTGTTTACAGTCATATCAAAGAAAACAAATATATTGTTTCTGTCATTATCAACGCTTGTTACCCCGGTCCCACACATAGGCCCAACGCATGTTGGCAAACATTGGCTGTGTGAAGTGGTTTTTTTTTTAAAACTCCCATACATTGGAACTAAGATAAGTTCAGTCTATGATAAAAAACGATTTTCTGTGATAGAATTTTTTTTTACTCCTTTAAAGTGGATGTCAGCACATAAAAAAAAATACGTGTCTCTTAATTTTTCAAGTACTACAATATATCGCAGAATTTGACAGAATGGTTGAAGTCGGTGGGGTCGGGTTGGGGGACCTTCCTTATAAGTGTCAATGCGTGGGTGGCTAGTCAATACGTTATCATGAAATCCTTTGATCTTTGGTTTAAAAACCGCTTAGAAACGGCCAACAAACCAACGATCCAGATACCCTTTGCGGCACATCGAGTTAGGCCGTTAAATCATTGCATAAACACTGTTTGTGTAAACAATTTGACTAGAGAGTGCCGGAGTAAACAACCGCGTGCTCAAATCTAACGATCAACAGTACAATACCGTGGCTGGCGGATCAACCAAATCATGCGCCAACACTATTGGCGTATACAATTGGACCTATGTGTGGGACCGGCCTAACGAACAACAGTACAATACCGTGGCTGGCGGATCAATTTACGCCAACCAAATCATGCGCCAACACTATTGGCGTATACAATTGGGCCTGTGTGGGACCGGCCTTAGAATAGTTACAGCAGTTTTGAATATTGATTTTAGAAAAAATAAACAAGATCTATGTTTACAATTTTTCCCGTTTTTTCTTTGTCCTCATTCATCATATAAATACGTTTGAGTAGATATTTTTTTTTTTATTTCATACGAACTGGGTACATTTAAAACAGTAACATGGTATTATCATTAATAGCTTGCCCAATAATAACAAAAATTGTCTAATTAAATTTTTTTTCAGGGAAAATCAATGAGAATCCTTTGATTGAATAAGCAGGTATAATTATGTCAAATGTACAAGAAATATTACCCATTATGGTATCCCTTCTTGAAATTTGATAAATTTGGCACTATATCAAAATACGAAAAATTTTGATGTCGAGTATAACTCGAGTGAATGAATGGTGTTTTTTTTAATACTTGCATAATTTATCATAAAAAAAAAGTTTTCTAAGTGGGTCAATATTGATTTCGTTCGAAATAAAAGATTTAACCACTTTTCCACTAAACTACTTGTAAAAATCGATTTAACTATAACAAATTATTTAATCCTCTTACAAATAGATAATTGCTTTAAATTATTCTTCAATAAAAAAAAGTTTGACCCCTGAAAAAATTGTAGGGAGAAAAATAGTAAAAGTAATAATTTTATTGTAAGGAACCGGAAATAGAAACTATATGGCATGTAGAGAGTAACGGACAAGTGATAACGTCATAAATGTAATCAATAGAGAATTACGTCATCGGGTCAATCGCGAAGAGATCTTATATATGTATGTATATAACTTGATAATGACCCATTTATTTTTATTAAAAATTAAATATTAAAATCGATATTATTACAAATGATATGATAAAAATTACTTACACTTTAGGCACAAGTTCGTAGCGCATTTTTTCCAAATTTGGATCTTGTTCCATTATAGCCATAGCAACAGGATATGATGTTTCATAATTGAACTGAAAATCAACACCAGCAGGAGGACTACGTACGAAATTTCTTCTATCAGTTGATAAACTTAAACATTCTTCTTTTAATGATTCCTCATTTGGACAACCAACCCATGGTGGTAATGATGTTGTTGTATTATTAGATTGACCTTTAACGAATGCTTCTTGTTCTTTATTAAATTCACCAAGAATACTCTAAATTGAAAATTAATTTTACAATTTAATAAGAATATAAACAATGAATATTTATACATTTTTTTCGACGGTTTCTTTAATTTTTGCACTAGCTTCACTGACTGTTTTCCCTGCCTTATTCACCGCCGAATATAAAAAACTACCAAAAGATTTCGCACCAGCTAATGCTTTACTTTGTACTGAAACAAATTATTATTTTAAATATTGAAAACAAATTGATTCAAGGATTGTTACCATTTCCAAATTGACCTTCTTTATCTTCTGTTGGGGTTACTGCAATTGATTGTGGGCCAGAATCAGCGCCTCCTGTAGCGCTATTATTATTTATATTTTTAATTCATTTAAATCAATCTTATATTAATTGTTTAAATAAATTCAACTACCTTGAGTTGTCATCGTCGTCTTTGTTTGGTGGTGAAGTTTTAGTCGGATCTGTTGATGTATTTGTTGTATCAACACCACCACCACCACCACCACTATTACCACCACTAATTAATTGTTCATCAGATTGATTCTCGCCTTGTTGTTGGTCTTCGTTTTTACGTAATTTTGGAATGCTTGAACCTAACCAACCACCGAAACCCTCAATTTGTGTTTTAACATTTGTAAACATATCCAATTTGCTAGCACCACCAGCAGCTGGTTTTGTGGGACTAAAATTTATCAAAATAATTGTATAATTTGGGAAATATTTTTTTCTAAAAAATTATTTTAAATAATACCTAGTGATTTCCTTTTTATCGAGACTAACAGCAATGTTATTATCTTCACTTGGAGTTGGTATTTTTTCATCATTTTCTCCCTTCGATGTGCCTATCCATGATGTGACCTGGTTCGTTAATCCAGAGAACATGTTGATGTTTATTAAACAAAAAAAATTACAATATACACACTTCTATCGTTATTTATATTGAATTAATCAATTAATATTAATTATAATTAAACGCACATATTTAATATAACTAGATTAATTATAAAATATTAGTGAAAACTTTATATACGTCTTAACATTAACTGCGTCGACAGCCTACTGTGATCTACTGGAATTTGATTGCTCCCTATCCAACCAATTGGCTACCGCAACTATGCCCTTCATCTGCGCGCGCATATCTACAAAATTCCCACCATATATTTAACAATAGATTAATTAATATTAACACCCCTGTTTGTAGCAAATATAAAAAAATTACATCCAATTATTATTCAATAAAAATGAATTCAATCAGGACTGTATTGTTGGTATTTTAAGGAAATTAAAAAACAAATCGAAAAATAAAAATAAATTGCCTTGAACTTGCGCAAAACGTATCCATATTACACAATCATTAAATTCCAGTACAGCCTTACTGTTACATTACATTGTATAATAATAATAATAATACAATCAATATATTTATAGGGATTAAAAAGAAAATCTACCCCTTGTGAATATGGATGAAATACGAATTTGTCATTCTAACACGGAATTCTACTGATAACACGTACACATTGATAAACTTGATTATTAAAACAATGATATCAATTAAAAACAAAAGAGTTGATTACAACAATACAATAAAACAACAAATAGAATTGTTATTTCAGATATAAATAGAAGGCATATTCTAGTTAAATTAGCTTAAAATCAAATAAATCCAGTATACATAGTTTCTCAAGAGAAAATTTTAAAATTACCGCCTTTTTTTGGATCAACGTTTTTAATATATAATGAATCGCATTCAACTCGACCGATAATCTGTAAATATCCGAAAAACTTTGTTTCGGCAAATTTTAGAAGCTAACGTCAAAACTATTTTTTTTATATATATTTTATATGCATAATGGAACATTTGATCGAAGGATCAAAATTAGTTTTGTTGAATAGCAATCACGCGGTTCTTGACACATAAGGGCTCAATTCAACGTGACATTTTCTCATATAATACATACGTAGAATAAGGGGGTAATTTAGTTCCGATTTAATTACAAAAAGTCGTGTGTAGGTATAAGATTGACCACATAATTATGACGAATATTGGAGTCAATAAGTCTCAATAGATATAAAAAATGACTAATAATTAAAGCATCGTTAGTTTGAGCGTTACGGGAGGTGGCTACAGATTTAATTTATAACTGGTTAATCGGAAAAAGTGCTTTTCTGTGCTCATTATGCAACTCAGAGCCGTAACAAGGGTGGTGCTGGCGATGTCTCTACACCAGGCGCCAAAATAGCCCTTGGTTAATCACAAAACAGTGATATTTATAGGGGTGGGGGGCAAAAGATATCGTACAATCATGTTGTTACATCTCTGATGCTACTAATCGATTCTGTGACAAAGTAGCTCCTTATATCTACGACAGAACCATAGAGTAAAGAGATGAAGATGAATTTTGATAGGGGCCAAATTTTGAAGTGTAGCTACTGCTATTTATGAAACAATGGCACTATCGATTTTTGCAATCAATTTGAGAAAAAACACGGACTGTTTAATTGTGCAATTGAGAATGATTGAGCAAGCCGAAGCCCGCAAGCTGCTTGCGGCCCTTTAGTCATTTATTTGTGGCCCGCAGGGACCGCCAAAGATTTGTGTTTCAAATCATAAAACAAGTATGACACTATTTCGTCGATATTCTTTAATTTACAAGGGTTTCAGTTTTGGCCCTTCTCGATCTAAACTAATGTGAGTCACTCGAGCAATCGAAGTTGCAAAATTAAAAATTGCATGTGGTGGACTTATTTGAGTTGATTGGAATAAAAAAACAGGGCTACGAACAGAAAACCACAAGCCGGAAAAACCGAAACTTTGGCTGGAACGAAATCAGTTTTTTCAGTTCAGGCGTACCACGTGACATGATTTTTTTTTCTCTTTTCATTTCCTTACAGCCACTGCCCGGAACTGGGACAGCAATACTCCACTTAACACGATCTTAAAAACAAACCACCCGAAGTTGAAAATGCCGATATTGATGATTTTCGGGATAAATTTAGTTCATTCTATTTTAATCGGTCGATGCGTATTTTGTCCATACTCAAGTTTAAGGGAGTTATTGGTGGTTGAAGCTACCCCTGCAAGATTCGTTTTTCAAATATCTCTGGAACGAACACTAATTTTTAAATGGGTATTGTGGTGGGCGTATAACGTTTTCATCCCTTGTTAGGGATTGAAGTTAAAATACGATTATATGTATGCCATTTTTATGGTTTTTTTGTGATTTTCTACCCTATGGTAAGACATTTCACTATGAAAATTATTCTTCTAATAGAAAATTACAAAATAGGTCATTTGTTCGTGGGTTTCTCTGTATTAATAGTTATATAGTCAACCCTCCGTGTGTAAACTATATTTTTCCAGACACGGTGGGTCTGGAAACTGGCTTGTTTTCAAAAGTTTCAAGACATCTTAAAAAATTCATGGTTCATTCTCGAAGTGCCTATTATTTGACATAGAAGTAACCAAAGTCAGGTCACCTCCAGGCATTGGAGAGAAAGTGAAGTTTGAAATTTCCACTGTTCCTTTAAAGACCCAGTTTGCACACCGAAAGTTAAAATAGTTTGAATAGTTAAAATAGTTGAAATAACTTATTTAAGGGTTGTATACCTTTTAGGGTGAAATTTAAAAATTAATCATTTTGAACTGATAATCTTTTTTTTAATTAAACCTGAACATAAAAAACGATTCGAAGATCTTAAAAAAAGTGTGAAATCACTGAAATCACCTACTTTTATCCTGGTATTAAACGCATCGTAAAGTGCTACTAAAAATGTAACCCAATATGACCATAACCAACGCAATAAATGTAACAATAAGGACGTGCCAATGTTGAACGTGACCTTGATATTGGACCTGTAGATCACCGATCGGTTGACATTTAGAACATTCGATATCCAATTATATTTTCATGCTGTTTGTTTCTTGTAAATAATTAGAGACCTTTGAATTGACGCTGTTGTTTACGTTTCATGTTTCCAATAAACTGAGAATTTGAGATGAAAGTGCGTAAATCGGAGAGAAGAAAAGAAAAATTATATATATCACATTTCTGCGTATTCTGTAGAAAATCTACGTGGGATTTTATGTAACATTGATACTCAAGTAGGGAGTATAGGGAGTAGGGTATAAACCGTAACCAATGGTAACTTTAATTGCAACAGTATTGCTTTTTGAAATAACGCTCCATTTGATTACATAGCAACGAAATCAAATCTTATACTAATTAAGAACGTTAATTAATGTTTATTTACGGTTTGTTTGTCAACTAACTACAAACATAATCTAACATTTTCAGTATTTTGTTTATCAAATTGCGTAGTAATTTTTTATAGCAATTTAGCGTTACATTTTAAAATGCATATAATATAACAAACTGCAACAACGCTAGAAATTCGCAAAATTATAATCAATAATTCTTGTATTGTTGACATAATAATCACCGTATTTATTCTATTATCAGTCGTAATATTTATAATAAATGATATTTGTACGTGATCTTTCAGGAAACTATAAGCGTATTAATTTATTAAAAATGATAATAAATGAAAAACGACTTAAAAATAAATTAATGCGAATCAATAACGTCAACTTGGTCAAGTCGTATTTGATTTACTATATTTTTAAAACAGCGCCATCTGCAATTAGTGTTTTGTAATTTGTTTTTTATATAGTGGGGAAATAGAATGATACGTCATTATAATCTGAAAATAAAACATAATTTTTGTCCTATTTATTAATAAAATAACAATAATAATAATAATAATAAAGTAAAGTGATTTAGTTCGATATAATTATAAATTGTAAACATTCTCTAATTATTGTTGTAATTAGTTATTGTTATTCATTACCGTATGGAATTCAACGAGAGGTAAGATCAATGATGCATCGCTCTTGTTGTTTATTTAATTAATTCGTTTTTAATTGAATTTTAAGCATGTTCAAGAACTTTACATATAGAGAAGATAATGATACTTGTCTAACAAGTAGACGACCGAACGCCACCGTTATCAGTCATGTTTATGAAGGTATACCAGAAACAATCGTATTAAATGTAGTATCATGGTTTTTATTGATACTATTATTTGCAATATTGAGAAATCGTGCATGGGATTATGGACGTTTAGCATTAGTACATACAGAGAAATGGACACAATTATTTTATAAAAATACAGATGATGCTGTTGCTGTTGGTGAATCACAACATGATGTATCATTAATACCAGATACAGGTTGTTCATGGTTTCCATCAATATTCAAAATAAATAGAGAACGTATCTATTCACGTTGTGGTCCAGATGCTGCACATTATCTATCATTTCAAGAACAACTATTATTATTATTTACAATAATAACATTATTCTCATTGTGTGTTATATTACCAATTAATTTTCAAGGTAATTTACAAGGTGGTAAAACAACATTCGGACATACGACAATTAGTAATTTAGAACCAGAATCTAATTGGTTATGGGTGCATGTTATTGGTTGTTTTCTATTATTACCAATAACTATATTAATAATGCGTAAAAATAGCGGTAGAATGCCTAATGGTACAAAATTAACATCAAGTACAATTATGATAACACATATTTCACATAAACAGCGTAATATTGATGAAATTAAAGCATATTTTACCGTATTATATCCAGGTCTTGAAATTAAAGATATACAAATAGCTTATCGTATTAAAAATTTGATGAAATATGAACGACAACGCGAATTAGCCCATGAAGCTAAAATGTATTGTATTAACAACAATAAACCGGATTTAAAAGTACAACCATATGGATGTATAATATGTTGTCCATGGAAGACACGAAATGCATTAGAATATTATACAGAAGAAGAGGAACGTTTAACAGAATTGGTACGTAACGAACGTCGTAAAGCGCTAAATAACCCCCTTGGAATCGCATTTGTTACATTAAAAGACGAAGAAACAGCCCAACATATATTAAAATCATTTCAACCAGGACATATACGACATTGGTTATTAAATATAGCACCATCACCAACTGATATAAATTGGGAGAATTTAGAAATATCATCGAGAAATTGGTATTCAAAAGCGATCCTAATAAATACTGTTTTATTTTTAATATTATTCTTCTTAACAACACCATTAATTGTTGTTAATATATTTAATAATTTAACATCAGCACAAGATAATTTTATCAAAAAAATCAGTCCATTATTATCAGAATTTTTACCAACATTATTATTATTATCAATGTCTGCATTAATGCCTGTATTAGTTACCTATTCTGATCAATGGATGTCCCATTGGACAAAATCAAAACAGAATCATGCAACAATGCATAAATCATTTTTCTTTTTATTATTTATGGTATTAATATTGCCTAGTTTAGGTTTAACAAGTGCACAAGCATTTGTTGAATGGTCAATACAAACAAAAAATATAACATTAAGATGGAAATGTATATTTTTAGCTGATAAAGGTGCATTTTTTGTTAATTATGTTATAACATCAGCATTAATTGGTACAGCTTTAGAATTATTACGTTTTCCTGAATTAGCAATGTATGCTTTACGTTTGTTACGTATTAAATCTGAAGCTGAAAAAACGAGTATACGTAAAGAGATATTATCTGAATTTCCATTTGGTATACATTATGCATGGACATTGATGATTTTCACTATTTGTACTGTGTATAGTTTAACTTGTCCGTTAATAACACCATTCGGTTTATTATATTTGTGTTTAAAACATTTAGTCGATAAATACAATATTTATTATGTTTATAAACCGACAACTATGTTATCTGAGGGCCAACAAATTCATGCTGATGCTGTTCGAATGGTACGCGTTTCTATATTGTTGTTACAGTTAATAATGGCGCTATTTGCATTTTTACGTGGTGGTTTAAATGTAATGTCATGTGTAACATTTATAGGTTTTATTGTAACATTAAGTTTATTCTTCTTTTTAAGTCCATTTCCTACATGTAAACCACCACCATTAAATCAAAATAATTTACCAGAAGCTGAATACGAGTATACAGCGCCTGTTTTAAAAAGTTCAGAGTATATTGAACAAAATGATGTAATACCATCACCAACTTACGGATCTAATACAACTAATATCGATAGTATCAATGTTAGAATAATGGATGATAATAGTACTAGTATTGCATAATTTCGTCACTTATAGAATCAATTTATAAAAGGCTGTGAAAGCAGAGTGATAAAAATGCAAAAAAATCACTGATTTTATATAAAATCATTAATCAAATATCACAGTTACCACTAGTACTATTATTGGATGAAAACATAATTATTGCTTTATGAATTTAGCCTTAAGATAGTGTGATACTCTCATGTTTTATAGTATTAACTTAAAAGTTTCCGCCTAATATTTCACTAGTCTTCGTTGTTTTAATTAGAAATATTAAAAAAAGATTTTATATATTTTTGAGATTTTTGTTATCTTTACTGTCATAAGTTTCTTTGAATTTTCTTCCAAAATTGGCAGTAATCTAAATATTAAAATTTTTTGTATAAGTTATTCGTGTTAATTATAATAAATATATTTAATTAGTAATATACTCGTTTATATTTTCCAATCAACTCGATCAAAATATCGTCGAATAAAAGCATTCTTATTTTAATATATTTATTCATAAGTTTTCATATATTTATTCATAAGTACAAATAGAATAATTGAATTTCATATTTCAATAAGGCCATATAGTAAGCTGAAGACTCATCACTATAATAGTTTTAAAATAAATATGAACAATAAAAGTGTGCGTTATTTACACATAAATGCAATATAATAAATTTTAAAGCATGCCAGGACGGTCCTCTTCTTTATTTCTAGATTTCTCAAAGAACATGGCATCCTATCAATTCGAGAAATTAATAAAATTATAAAAATAATTTTCATATACATACAATTAAGAAACATGCCCCCAACATGACGGCTTTCATTCGAACGTCTAAATCCATCGGGAACGTTATACCGAAATAATCCGAATCAGTAAACATTTCCCTGATAAGACCTGACCATTGTTTCGATATTTTACCAACTTGTGTATTACCATCAGCGGACATAACTTTAAATTCAACATCACCACAAATACTCATTGTACAAAATGGACCTTCTATTCTCAATACAGTATCACCATTGGGATTCTTTATTGAATATGATGGACAAAATATACTCCAATTTTGTTCTATTGTTCCTACAATGTTGCCTGGAGGGGCGGATACTTCCATACTCTATTTTTAACAAAAAAAAATTATCAATTTGAAAACTTTGAATTTTTTTATTTACCTGAAGACAACAAGGAAAACAACAGGAATCACATGCCAATGGACGATGTAAATGTATCACTTCATTTTTATAATTATCTAAAATATTCATATCGAATGGCCGTATTGGGCCACAACAGTTTCTAGTTAAACAATCCGAATCTTCAACAGCATAATATACTTTTTGTCCTAAACTATTCTTAATTGTATATTTATTTTTGGTTTCAAAACCCGTGAGAGCTGAAATTTTAAACAATTATTAATTTACAATTATTTTAATTAATAAATAAATACCTTCTAATATTTCAACTTTTTGGTGTACTAATAATTGGTCAATCATAGTAAGGTATTCCAATCCTGGTGGACAATTCATTGGTCCTTGCGGTATATTCATCCAACCACCTGTTTTATTTTATACAATAATTATTATAATAACGGAAAATTAAGTAATTTAAACAATTTTATCGCTACTATCAAATATTTGTTTTATGTAAAACATGTAGAAAACTCGCCTTTGTTCGCTTTCAGTAAGGAATCTATGGTAGCCTTTACTTCGTGGTGATTTTTTTATTTTAAAAAATTTCCGAAATTTCTTTATTAATCGTCGTGGTAACAAATTAATTTGTGTACGTAAATCCGACATTGTTACAACTATAACTAAGTTATAATTTATGAATTGTTTTTATTCATATTAATTTATTTTTAGTAATATTAAAAATAAATAAAATGTGAACGATCTGAAATGATAATAATTGTTTGTTTGTCTCCTATTGGAAATAGATGATAACGAATATGTCAATTTGGTGAAGTTAAACTCATAAAAATACGATTTCTTCTAAATTCAAAACAATAACAACTAAATATTTAACACTAATCATATTATAAACAATTTCTAGAACAACAATTTACGGTCCATTAACTCAGGATTATCAATACTTCAAAACACAATTAAAACTATTGATACAATTGAAGTCAACACGATATCGTAGTAATGAGTACAAGCAGACTCAGATAAGACAATTATTTTAAGAAATTCAAGAAAAAACGGAAAATTTGGATTATTTAAAAACAAATCATTCAAACAAACACTACATTGTTTGTTAAAATAACTTAAATTTCACGATTTTACAAAAATTTCTCTAAAACAATTATCATCTATTTAATCTTAAAAGTAATATATGCTTATCTTATCTTTTGATTTTTTAGACCTTATTTCTAATTATTCACCTGGTGGTCCAGCAGGCCCACCAATACCACCGCCTGGTTGGTGATCCACCACTGATGGTGGCGGATACGGCCCTGGAGGGTAGTGGCCAGCTGGTGGTGGTCCATAACCGGGTGGTGGCCCATAGCCAGGCGGTGGTGGTCCATAACCTGGTGCCGATGGTGTACCATATCCCTGAGGTGGTACTGGTGGATATTGTGCTGAAGTTTAATGGAACAAATAATCGATTTTAATTATAATTATTTAAAATTAATTACCATTATAGACCGATGGATATCCTGGTTGGGGGTGTGGTTGTGGTGGATAAGACATTGTTTATTTGATATTATTGATTATCTGGAAATTATTTGGTATATCATATAATTCTATTTATAAGATATGCTTACGAAACTAAATTAATAATAGAATCAAACTTGTATGAGCCACGATTTTAATTCTGATCAAGTACCACTTTAGTTAAACAAACAATTATATAATATGACTCATCGTTGCAAAACAAAACAAAAATAAAGGGTTCCTATATCACAACCCTTGACTTATAAACTATATGTGTATATACCTAGGTTAATTTATCAATGGATAACTTCTCAAAAATGATCCCTTATCATAAGAAAATCGACCAATAATCACAAATTTGGCACATTTACGTAAACGAAACAAAATTGGCGAACCCTACATAGATTATTTTCCACATTGATTTCACAATTACCACCCCCACTACCAATAAATTTTCCCAATTACTTTATTCTTTATTTACTATAGTTCCATTTGATTGTAAACAGATGTCGCATCGGTAATTATTTTTATTAATTACAAATTATGCATCCGTTTTTTTATTAATTCATTCATTTAAATAAAATTTTAGAATATTCGTTATTAGGTAAGAGTATATTGTATTGTATTAAGCACTCCAGGGATTAATTAATTAAGTTATTCGAACAATCTATGCGTGCTTTTGCAACACAAAATACAACATACATGGCAATAATAACTATAATATAATGTATTTAGTGTTGCATACGCACAGGTAAAGGTTTTTAAAATTACAATGTTGTCATATTTGTTATATTGCCTGTGTTTTTCTTAATTCAATAATTTCACTAAATAGAAAAAATAAATTTAAGACTAACATTATCGACAATATTAGCAAGCAATAAAGTGCATTGGAATTTATCGGAAAAGTCGAGTCTTAATTTTTTTTCAACTTTGTACATGTGACAACATTCTATGTGCAGTAACTGTGTTTGTTATACGGTTGGCTGCATTGCTCTACTCCTTTTGACATTTAGTTGTCGATTGTATTATTCTTCTTGTTGAAAAATCTGAAAATTTGAAGAAACATGCTTCGTACATCAGTTACCCGACTTCATTCCATTGTTAGAAATGGATTAAATGCTTCAAAACCAGCATTAACAGCATCAACCAGGCTTATGTCGAAGCATAATACTGAAAGTGATGAGCATTTCGATCAGAGGTAAATTACGTAATTTCTCAATACATCTGATAATCCATTGATACTCCACTAGAAATATCACAATATTCGATTAAATATTATTATCATCAAAGATTAATAAAACCAGATGTTTAGGATAATTTGTTTTCCAGATATGAGAATTACTTCAATCGCAAAGACATCGATGGCTGGGAGATCCGTCAAGGTATCAATGATTTGTGTGGTCATGATTTAGTACCAGAACCAAAAATCTTAGTAGCAGCATTAAAAGCTTGCCGTCGTGTTAACGATTTTGCACTAGCTGTACGTATACTTGAAGCTATTAAAGATAAATGTGGTAGTCGCGTAAATGAAATTTATCCGTACATTTTACAAGAATTACGACCAACATTAACTGAACTTGGTATCAGTACACCGGAAGAATTGGGCTATGATAAGCCTGAATTAGCTTTACAGTCAGTGTTCGATATACACTAATTTTAACGTTTATACAATAATAGTACATATGTAATTCGTTTAAAAGTTGAATAAATAATTATGTATACATAATAGGTAGCTTTATTTAGTAATTACAGATCATTTAAATTTACAATTTTGTTTTAATCAGGCCAAGATTGATAAGATTTCGTTTTATCAAAATTTGAATAGAACAGAACCAAAGGCATTAATTAAAATCAATGATTTCTTAATTTTCAACGTAAATCATTGGTATTTTAGTTATTACTTGAATCAACACTACAAGTAACTGACCACATAATTTCTAAAATCCTATATTTAACATGCATACCAAGAAAATAACATTCAAGAGTTAACATGTTACACCACACGGAAATAAACTAACATTTAAAATTTTCACTGTTAAAAATTACATTAGACTTTGTTAAAATATACAATTTACAATAGTTGATGATTTTACAAAAAAATTCTGCCAAAATAGTTTAACACAAGATTAATTTCAAGGTACTTCAATGATGCCTTTGGCACGATATTCTAAATCAAACCTAATTAACATACAAGGTACCACCGTTAACCGGAAGTTATCAGTTTCTGAGAACCTTGATTATTTACTTCATAAAGTGGTACGTTCAGATGAAACACCAAATATTTGGTTTTGTGGAAGAAATAATTATCAAAAACTATTAACCCATCGAGATTCCAGTAAACGTGCTTATCGTTGAAAATATGTAAAATTAAATTCAGTGCTAATCGTGTCAATACAATTAAATAAAGTATGGCACATGGCACAAATAAATAAAACCATATGAAATACAATATTCAACATTTGTGTTAAGTAAATCAACAATTAATCTAATTCCAGGAGAATCTGGTTAATATTGTAATTAAAAACAAATTATCATTATTGAATTTATATTAAATTTGACCACAACCCCTGTACAAACCTAATTAATACCCCTTAATACGACTGTGACTAGTAAAGTAATGTGCTATAATAATATCACTCACAATATTTGAAATGTGGAAATTTTTGAGTATTACGAAAATATAAAAAATGTCCACACATTCACTCAGTATACAAACACACAAAAATCAGTTTCTTTTTTTTAAATAAATTAATTAGTTACAGGATACTAATCTTCAACTGTAAATTAAAATTAAAATCATGATAGCTGTAAGAAATCAGTTGAAAATCTGTTCCCTTTTTTTTTAATAATTATATGTACAAAAATATTGATTTAGGCCTAGATTAGTTTTCTGAATAGAGCTAATTAAAATTAAAAAAAAAAAAACTAAACATTTGTACTTGATTAAAATTATTATTCTTGATACTTTTTGAAACACGGTATGGTATATACCGCATGACTACAATTTTTTCGCTAGAAATGTAACATAAAAAATGTATAAATTTTCCATCGCCTTTTCCCACATTACAAATTAAAAGTAAGTTCCTAATATAGAGTGTTAAAATTTAACAAAAATGTGCCTAAATTTCCTAGAACTTAACAGTTGTACAGTTGTATGTTTATATGTATACTATGTATAGAAATATTACACATATACAATTTTTTTAATAAACAAAAACAACTTAATGGATCCTTCATGATAATAAAAAAAATACAGATAAGTTAGTATGGCAATTAAGACGTAAACATTTGACTTGCAGTACATCCTAATATACACAACATAAATCATTTGGAATCGTCATATTATTTACAAATTAAAAACTTTTTTTAAAACATATTAACAATTTTACTAACAATTAATGAAAGATAATAATAAATATGGATAAAACTTAAAATAAAGATATTTCTAAAATATAATTTACCTCTAAAAATAAAACAATATAACAATATTATTGTAGTGATTTGGGGAACATTTAAAAATTTCTTCTAATATGCCGTTACGTCAACATTTAATCTATTGGTCACTTAATATTGTTTCTTCAGTTTTAACATCGGCAATACCTTGCATTGCTTTCGTTAATACAGTTGCGTCTTTTAATGAGAGTACTTGTAAAACTTGTGGACCCTCATTACCTGAACCTTGTATCATCATTGAATGTGTTGTTAAACCACTAGGTGTTACTGTTAATGTTTCCATATTATCACCATTATTTGGTTCCACCTAAAAATCAATCAAACAATTGACAATTAAATAAAATTATTAAATAATCAAAAAAATAATTACCTTAGGTACAGGAACTACAGGTGTGACACAAACTGTTCCATCACTATTCGTATGAAGATGTTGAATATTTGCTACCATTGTATGATACATTGATGCTGTCACCGGAACTGTTATAACACCACTCACTGAAACGGGGTAACCTATACAAATGTGTGTGTATGCAAAATACGGGAATAATAGGAATAGATGAAAACAAATAAAAGAGAAGAAAAAAAACAATTAAACTAAAGGAGAGCTTTATTCTCGTTTACGTACCATGACCATCTTCACCCGTTAAGATGATTTGTCCTTCAGAATTCAGCGTTGCCTCCGTTACAGAATTCAAATCGACTACTTCCCCTTGCGAACTACCCTCTGATATTGCTTGTATTGTATGAACTGGTGTACCCTCACCTTGGCCTGTTTGTATCTAAAAATATCAACAATTATATTATATTAATTGATTTATAATTAAAAAAGAATACCGTTGCCATTCCTTGAACGTGTGCTGTTGTTCCATCAGGTAATGTAATTATTGGATTATTTGGATCTACTTGTACGATACTAACTGTACCATCAGGATTTGTAATCGTATGTAACACAGTAGGTGTATATTGTGTTGTAATCTGCAACAAGATCTCTAAACTTATTTACTGTTTTATGTGAACTAAAATAATGATAAAGAAAAAATATCAAAATCTTGGGTCAGATATAAGGGCATCTTATAAAAGTGCTTTAACACGAGTGTGTAACAAGTGTTAATATACAGGATGAGCCAAGATAATGGCCTACTAAAAGTATGAGAAGTTCTAATTGATGAAACTTTATAAAATTCGATACCTATATGGTTGTTTTACCACTTGAATTACCTTTAGAAAATATTTTCGTTGTTTTGACAAACCCTGTTATATAGGGTAAGGCACTCTACTCTCTTGTTTTAAATGGAATAGTATATTTTCTATAAAATTATAAAAGAAAAATTTTTTGTTCTAATCCAAGAAATTTTTTTATTTACAAAGATACAGTGTACCGGTTTCGGCACCTGACGATGGTATAAAACCGAAACCGGTACACTGTATCTTTATAAATAAAAAAAAAATCTTGGATTAGAAGAAAACAATTTCCTTCATAATTCAATTATCTTTTAGCGTTTAACTGAAATAAATTTTTCTTTCAAACAATTTTCAAACTAGAATATTTTGCTAATTTTAAATAGAACATAAATCTCTTTACACGGTTAGATAGAAAAAAATCCACATTAAACTGTATTAACATTCCCTATACCTATCTTTGATAATTTTTCAGTTATTCAAAATTTTGCATTTCGTCCAATCAATTAAAGAAATTGTAACACGTCTAGTCGCCTATACCATACTACTTCAACTATAACAAAATGCATAAAAAACTTAGCAAAATGACAATAATTGTCACAATTGAGGTTAATATTGAATAATTTTATGTTTTTTCTACAACTTTAGGACATTCTACATACACCAAAAATTAATTTAATTAATCATGATTTAATTAATTAATCAATTTCATCTTAATTGTGACAATTGCATTGAAAGTTGTTTTGTCAAGCCTTCTATGTTTTACATCTTCTTTCAAGAGAGAAAATTAAACAAGTTGATAATTTTAAATAACGAAAATATTTTCTAAAGGTAGTTAAAGTGACGAAACGGCCATATACCAAATTTTGTAAAGTTCCATCAATTAGAACTTCTTATACTTTTAGTAGGCCATCCTCTTGGCTCACGTTTATTTCAGAATTTTTAACCGAAATAACATTCTTATCCAAAATAGAAACCGACACCGGAAGCAAATTTTAAGAATTTAAAGCTACTTGTAAATATTTACTGGATTAAGATTGTACAAGTCGTTATACAGGGTGATTCGTTAGCTCCTTTATAAACTTTGAAGATGAAAAGTATATGAAATTCTATAAAGAAAATCTTATATCACCTTGTATACGGTACAGTTAAAAACTCTGAAATATTTTGATTCTATTTAATCATTCTAATTAATGGAAATTTGGTCTAAATTACTATGAAATAAAAATTGTGACAATAAATAAATTATTTATCAAAACAAAATATCTAATAAAAATTACAAGTAACAAAACCAAGCTAAACAGGCATGAAATAAATCAACTAAAAAAAAAAATGATAATCAATTGAGAAAAATAATAGTGAACTTGACAACACTTATAGGTATTAAGATTTTTTTCACACACATCAACATCTGAGCTATAGCCCGCAGGATCGAGGCAAACCTGCGTCGATGAACCTGATACACCATCAGGCGAGGTAGAAACGATTTGGGGTGACCCGTTAGCTTGGATCTGTATTTTATGAGTAGGTACAATTCCAGAGGAATGCATTTTTAAAACACCAACCGATGTATTAACATTAGCGTTCGCTGTTGCTGTTGCATTTGCTTTCTCATCTTCTTCTGTAAAAGCGGGCAAAAGGTCCTCTCTACCATGGAATTTATAACAATTTATTACTATTTGTCTTAAAGCGTGCGTCCACGAGATCTATAAATGAAAATTAAAATATCAAAAATAATATAAGATTTGTCTTTAAAACAACCTTTTGTTTTTCATCTTCACTTCTAGCATCCATCCTAACATTCGCCCATGGTAATTCTTTCGGCCACCATGGAGGTCTTGTTGATTCTCGTCCCCACCCAGGTTTACCTCTGCCAGTTGAATACTTTAACATTAATGGTATAAACGCTCGCAATTGTGCTTGTGTCATTTTTTCAACAGGCGTTGGTATCCCATCGATTATTAATGGTGGTAATTCAAATAATGATGGATCATCTTGTACTGGTGGTGGTGCTTGATGAGCTAATGCATTTTCTAATTCTTCCATAATCATACCGCGTAAATTCTTAATTACATCTTCTAATGGTTTTGCGCCAAATACTTTATAACTGACATTTGGTTTGCCTGGTGTTGCAACTAATACAACCGCTTGTTGTCCAACTCTTGTTGCGAATTCATCAATGGTTTGCTAAATTATCATTGATTTAAGTTGTTGTTTTTTATAAGTTATTTAATTTAATTACCCTTAATTTTCTAAGTAATCGATTTTGTTGGCGTTTTCTAATTGAGGGATTCGTTTCAAAAGAATGCGGTCTTTTACGTTTTTTAGCTGAAACAATAGCAGCAGCAGCAGCAACACCTACTGGACCTGCATCAAATATGATTCATGTAATTTCCATTCTAAAAATCAATGATATATTTCAGAGCTGCTATTCGATATTTCGATATTTTTATTCTATAACAGTAGCATCTAAAGATTGCAGTTCTGAAAATAAATTTCTCAGTGACTGTCCAGAAAATTTCACACAAGTCTGCATCTAGTTTAGCATCTCATTTCTATACAGAAAAGAGAATAAAAGTTAGAGCTTTTCGATATTTTTTTTTAACAAGTCTAAACATGGTTTCATTTCAAAAAGAACAGACGAAAGTAAAGTTTATCAGTATAAATGGAAAGATGAAGTTTTATATTCTTTATCAAAGATGTGGTGCGCATCTGGATGCGCGATTTTCTTTGTGAGTAGGGATAGTTTTAAATACTTTTGAAAGAAAAAAGTGAAGCAAAAGCTCAGTTAAATGAATCCAATTTTTCCGGTATTTTCTTGATATTAGCTTTTTCTTAAAAAACAAACAAATCGAAAAAATCAACGTTTGCACTTTACACAACTATGTAAACTAAAAAGTCTTGGTTTTTCTTACATAATGCAAGCGTTGAATCAAATGCATCGTATACATACTCTTTGTTTATTTTTAAATGTATAAACACTTGTGTAGTCAGATATTTTCTCAAATTTCTAGAAATTCTTGTATGTATATATGCATAATCAACAAAAGCTCGGAAAAATAATAGGATTACAAATAGCGAGAAATGATTGAAATTACCAGCAGCAGCTAATTGAGCAGTGACCTCATCATCCATAGCTGCTGTCATAAAATCAGAACCTTCCTCACAGGCTGATCCAGCCGACGATTGACAATTATCATCGTCGTCTGATTGTATCGACATTGGTGAACTAACAACCATTGCAATTTCTTCGTTATTGGCTTGATTGCCATTTGACGTATTCATTATCAAAACCATTTACCCGTAATTGGTTCGATATCGGGTTGCCTACCTAAAATTATAAAAAGAGCAAATTCGAAAAAAAAATAGCTTATCATTAATTTCAATTATATTGCTTACAAATTAAATATTGTAATTTTATATTTATACGTGGCTTATTGTTAAGAAAATTCTAGAAAAATATGGAAACAGAACTGATAAGGAATCGTGGGCGGTGGGTTTTACATGTGTTCCATGGAATTTTAGTTTTTATAATTGTTTAGATAGAGGGAAAAAATATGGGAATTGTACAGAGACGTATTATCGTTAATTATGGATTAATTTAAATGAAAAATTTGGGTATAAAACACGATTTGAGGTTATGTAAAGCGAATTATAATCTAATATAAAATTTTGTTTATGTTGATTTTTTTCATCTTAATATGTAATTTCTATATTTATATACATAAATAAATTCGAATATATAATGATTGAAATTATTGGTTATATTATGTATATATTGTATGTATATATGTATAGGTGGTATCGTGCAAAATCAATAATTGATGTTCCCCCTTGTCCCCGGCATTCCTCATAGATAAAACATTATGAAAGGGTTGTTTTATTATAAAATTCGGTTGTTTAAGATTGAAATTTGATTGAATATATTTGTAAATCATATTTTTAACACATGCACATGAACATAAACAGTATTTGCGCAAAGGGCAAGGATGTTTGGCGCCAGGCATTTATTGCTAGAAAGACGTTACAATAAAAATGGCTACCAAACAATGTAACATTATATCAATAGTTAAAAATTATATATATATGTAATAATAATAATTAACGATATTATTTGGATATTGTTAATTATTTATCGTGTTTTTTTTTAATATTGTTTGAGTGAATCGCGCGTCCCACAAGCAATGGAGCAGGCCCAGTTAAAATTATTAGTACGGCTGCGTACGCACCTGCGTGTATGCCACACATTTAATAAAAAAACATGTCTGTTACCGCATTTTTACAATAATTTGATTTTTAATAACAATCACAACATATGCACAACTTATTAAAACATTTTTACATCGGTAAATATACTGCTTGCACAATGACAGATAAATTTACGTCACAATCTCTGATATCGATCGATGTAGTCAGTGTTGGTAAGGCCCGACATTGTTTTCAGACACAAACACATCATGGATTCTGCGCAATAATTATTGTGGGAACTTCAACACAACAACAAATACTTACATTTATTTGACGTAACATTTTATAATTTATATAAATATTCGAATATCATCAAGTTACGTTTTGTATTTTATCTATATAATACAATAAACAAACGCAAATATCTTTCGTTTACTAATATTGGCCGGAAATTCACCCCCTTATTTATCAACGCCATCTACCCCCTAATAGATGGAAAACATTCCAGTCATTCTTTTTGTGATATTGGCAGTAACGATAGCAACATTGTAATATGATGTTAACTTTACAACTTGCCGCACCAATAACGTTAACATCCACAATAACGCAAATCTAATCAAAACAATTACTACTATTTTATATCCATCATAAAACCATTAAAAAAATGCATATAATCAATCATATTAGATGTCACAACTTTATATTCAATACAAAAGAATTAATGTGTAATTAAAAATTTACAAGAAACGATTATGGTAGCAATACGATGATTCATCATTATTCGAGTTGTTATTCATTTATTATTAATGACACAAGCACAATTGCGGGCATTTATATCCCTAATGTTGAAGTATTCAACTGATAGACACCAATTTTTGGTTATGAATAAATCTAAACAAAGGATCGGCGTAGTAGAATATGACCATAACAAAGTTACATTGATTGTTGTCAACATGATTACCAACTCTTAATAAATAAGCAAAGGATTTTTTGATAATCATGCACAAGCTAAATCAGTGGTATAATAACAATAATCAATGATTGTTTATTATATAAATTCGAATAAAATGCGAGAAGCGATTGGATTTCAACAGTGATTAGTATTTCATGTTATTTGATATAATGACCTTCATTAATAAAGGATGCCTCATTTTGATTGTTCCCACACTGAAATCCAGTAGAAAATCGATAGTGTGAGTGAAGTCATCTAAACTGCGATCATATGTCCGATATCAGTATTCAGAGACTGATATATAGGCAACACGCATACAAGTAGAGATGGGTTGTTACAGGTTGTTATTTCTAAACCTGTTATCTGTTATTTTGTAGCCGCTATCATAGGATAGCAATAACAGTCAGTTATGTTTGGAATACAGCTGGCTCCAGCTCCAAATCCAGCCGATCAGCGCTGATGGATGTGTAACAGTTATTGAAAAAAATTAAAGAAAATTTTCCGACTTTTTCGATTTCCCGGCCAAAATTGTAATTCTCGGGGTCCATCTGCCCCCCGCACATTACGATTTTTGAACTTGAAAACTGTAAAAAAAGCGTTGTTTTTAATTTTTTAACATTCTCCGACATTTTCCTTTGCACTTTAGAATTTAGTTAAAATTTTCCAAAATAACTTTGGTTACATAATCGAAACATGACAAGTGAAAGAAGTTTCAAAAGTTTACAACAGCTGTAAAAGAAAAGAAAAATTGTTTTATTTGCATAATTTATATGTTCTCTCTATTTTACACGTAAACACTTTTTATAAGAAAAATGTTTACAAATGTACATAGTTGATTTTTGTTTTAATATAACAAAGAGTGCAATTTCGCCCATCTCTACATACAAGCGCCTAGCCGTAGGGATACAATAAAGGATCCGAGTTTGCTATGTAGCCCAACTGAGAGTATTACTGGTTGTCTAATCTACACCAACTATTTACAGTACAGTTTCGACCCTCAATTATAACTGGAAATAATGATGATTATTTGTTCTAAAATGATGAAACTGTTATCGCAGAATCATTATTTTCTGTTTTTATAAGTTCATATTAATGTCATTTAGAGTGGCTGTTGGTAAATAAAGGGCGAACAGTTACAAAAATTACAACAGTCGTTTTATTTACAAGGTTTAAAGTGCATTCATTAATGTTACAAGTACACAATGTATTAACAATTGAATGTATTAAAGGAAAACTCTGTATAAGTACAAAATATTTGTCACAATTCAAAAAGCAGAATTCAACTCCTCACTACAACTATTACAAATATCACCATTTCCATTCAATAATCGTTCACATACTCTACAATGATTCAATAAATTGTCGATAATTGTATTTGTTTCATGTTCAATATCTTTGTAATATTGTTGTTCGATTTCTTGTTCTAAAACTTCATTTTCAACTTGTTGCAATAAGTCCATAACATCTTTCGTTTCTAATAATTTACTAGTTTCCTTATCTGGTTGTAATAATTTACGTAAATCCATAAGTGATTTATAATCAACATCGTATCGATCTTCACAAATTCTACGAATTTTATCAATTTTATCATTCCGTATTTCTTTCAAACGATTGATAAACTCCTAACAAACAACTCAAATAGAAACATTGTTTTGTTTTGTATAATAAATTAAAATTTACCTCACGAAAATTCAGTCGTTTTGGTGTTATATTTTGTTTACTTAAAATAACATTCTTTGCTATACTTATACGAGGCGAATTAAATAATTTCGATGCAGAATTTGATGGAGATAAACAAGCCATTGCTTATCAGAATTAAAAGGCGCCTAAAATAATTGACAACTTATAGGTTATCAAAAAATCACTGTCAAAGATATTGGAAGGGGAATAGATTGCTAATCTCCTATGTTTTGTATTGGATTATAATGTAACCAACTTCGAATGACCTCGAAAGTTAGTCTTACTCTTTTTAGCTAACTACTTATCACTATCTGTCCTTCAATTTAACTGACTAGTCCGCCACAGTGTTTTACTGTGGCGGACTAGTTGACACAAACAGAAAATATAGTTGCACTGCTTGGAAAGAAACAACAGATGAGTTTCAAAAAAATATTAGTGCGCATGGTGGCTACAAATTTCTACTCACATTAGCAGTCTATATATCCAAGTCTATGATCACTGTTGACAACATTGAACTATTTCGAACGTAGCGCGATCTGTTCCATTTTTGTCGAACTAAAATTTGGAATTGTATGACGTGAACGAATATCATTGGCTCAAACAAATGAAACAATGTTGGATAAATTTAAATTCAAAATGGCAAAATAAAAAACCGTTCATTTTTTGTTTCGTTTGGGAAAATTGAGTAAATTAAATCTTAATGCGGGAAAAGGGTTAATTATAGACCAAATATTATTGAAACTTTATTCAAAAAACTTTAATAAGAACAATATTGAACATCTTTGAGATTAATACAAGGAAAAATGCAACTTTGGCACGAACGAAACTAATTCTAGAAACAATACTATTGAAATAATGTATTAGCTTAGATAGTAGTTTTAATAATTAAAAATTTATTAATAATAATGCACATTTGAGTAAATCTAAACTAGTACATTACTACTAAACTAGTACATTATTTCATTGAAGACCATTGTCTACCATATCAAAACTTTAAAATATTAAAATACTGTTGACACAACCATTGATAATCACAGTATAAGTATAAGGCAAATATTTTAATATTATATCATAAGAATATATTCAGTGTTTTTTTAAACACATCAGCCTTTGAGCGCTTCAAAAATATCTAAAAATATATTATTTTTTTTTAATTTTAAGTCATCTACCAGAATCCAGAAATCTTTGGTTAACATTAATATGAGGTAGATAAACTTATGTTGAGCAATATGAAAAATCTACCAACTGTAATAAAACATTGAACAATAATTTCAGTCGAACTAATCTAATAACTAATAATAATAATAATAACTAATCTAATTATAAAATAATGGAATTTCATTTTAGGAATTAAGAATCAGCACCAAATACAAAGTTGGTTGTAGCTTTTACAACATTTGCAAACGAACGAGACGGTTGATTGTTGTTAAACAACGGATCGTTATCGATTTGTCTCTTATAAAAACATTTGAAGAAAATATACCTTACGGCTGCTAGGCGATTTTTACGAGTTGATCTACAAAAAGAGTCACATTAAAATTAAATAATAAAAACAATATAATTACACAACCTATGAGATTTTGCGCCAAAGCGATTAGTTTCTCTTATAGTTTTTTCAATACTGTCGTCCGATGAAGATCTATGACTTCCTGCAGTATTAATGAAGGAAAAACTGTCCGATAAAGTTGAACGGCTGTCGTTCGGTGATGTTTCTACCCTTGCTTTTTTATTGGTATTCATAACCCTAAAAAGATATTAAAATTAAGCACTTTTGTATTAAATTATTATTGTTATAAACTTACATGGAATATAATTCATTTGTTTCATTATGATCAGTAGGTGGTACACCACTACTACTTGCACGTTCTGGTGAATCAACAGAATCCATGCTAAACATCATATCCTCCTCACATTCATTTAATTGCGATACATCCGGTGAAGTATTCTTTGTGGTGCTAGATGATCTTAATTTTAATTTAAACTCATCGGTTTTTATATATTTCAAAAAGCTGAAACAAAAATGTAGAATGCTTTCTTTTTTTTGGAGGCGTTGCGGTAAATTATGACCAAACAAGAACCAATCATAAGCAAGAGTGAAATATAAAATTTCATGCTCATTTAAATCACGATGGATCAAATCATCAGCCCATAATGACAAACGAATCAATGAAATAAATAATGGTGTTCTATCCCATCCACTAATGCAATGAACCAGTATGCTATCTCTATCATCCTATAAATATGTAAATATTGATAAAATAATAATATTTATAAAATGTGGTAAAAACCTTAATACGGTTCAAAATAAACTTCAAATAATTTTGGGTAATTTGGATTAAATCCCATTCTTTATATTCATTCCATTTCACGTTAAGATAATCAACTGGTAGATTATCTGGTAATGTTAAAGTAGCATCAATCTCACTTTGAGACCAATCAAATTTAAGGCCTGCAGCTTCGAAATTTTCTTCATAGAATAGTTTGAAGAATTCACAGCCAGGATATGGGAATGAACAAATCTTAAATGATGAATAAATTTTATCTGTTTCAATTTTTTCCGAAGAAGTTAATCTATAAGAAAACAAAACAAAATTAAATAAAAAAAAAATTTAAACATTCCAGTAATCATTACGGTATCATATATTTAGTTTTTTGTTTTTCTACCATTAAATCCACAATTGTTTCGACACCAAGGAGCTTCAAATAATCAGCATCGGCCCCTTTCATTTCCTATAGTAATTTTTTTTTAATACATCACAGATATTCAAATTTTAAATAAATATGAACTTACTTCTTCACTAGAGGAAGCGTGCGGATTATTTTGTATCATTTCCAGTCCACTTCTTGGGATTAATTCAACTAATCCAGATACAGTGGATGAGCGTACAATAAACTTACCATTTATAAGAATAACAGGTACAGGAAAACGAGTACGGCTTCTGTTGATATACAACAATAATAAATATAAATAATGATTATGTTAGAAGTATATAATAGATTTACCGTGCCAAACGGCTACGATATACAGATTCTTCAATATTAGAGAAATCAACGTAATTTTTATGGTATATGTTTTTCACTTTCTCTTTTTTCGGAATTAAAATGTTGTTCGGGTAATGTGTACTTAATTGCCCATTGGAATTATCAATTGACAATAATTCATAATCCCTTTCAAACAATTCAACACAGCGATTTAAAATTATGGAAGTCTGAAATATAATTAAAAATTTAAATGATGTTATCATTAGAATGTTTAGTAGAATTATACCAATGGATCTTTATTAGTTGCCATATAAGTATGGAGACTAAAGAATTCCAACATTTGGATAATTTCATCCTGAATAGTTACTTCCGAATAATCAACCGATATAGGTTCCATTGAATCCGTTTGGTCAATATCTTCTATATTATCAAAATTATCTGATGACATATTGACTTATAATATCACAGAATTGGTATTCAGTCTTGTTTACTAAAAAAATAAAATAAATAAACACTTAGGTTACTATCAGCATGGTAGATAGAGAACTAATTATACTTTAATTAAAAGCCACGTGCCTAACAATCAGGAAACATGAAGTTGTTTAGTTGACAAATAGGAAATAAGAAAAATATAGAGGGCGAGACTAACTGAACAATATCCGGTTAAACAACCATGAACCATCACAAGATGGCGCATGTTGTAGTTAATCGGTGTTGTCATATGATTGATTTTCTTCGAAATTGAAAATTTACTAAACAAATGTATTTTTAAGACAACAAATAAAACATGAACTTATTATTATTGTTATTTTCGGTAATTTGTATATAATTTTTCTGATTTCAATGTATTTTTTTTGTCCGGGCTTCGATTACTGATTGGGCGGCAACACTGTATCCAACTAAAAAATTAATAACCGTAAAAATAATTGACGTGATAATTTTTAAATAATTGATAAGTATTTTATTAAAAATATGTTAACGAAATAATTATTATAATTTTTTAATTTGAATTACAAAATTAATAAATAGGGTAAATAGGTGAAGCGCCCGATAGGTGGCGCTTCTACATTCAACTGCATCGATAAAATTACATGTCATTTTTTAACAATAATTCCGTAAATATTTATTATATTAAATATTTTTTTTTCTTAGAGTATGAAAATGCCAGATAATCAATCGAATGAGAACGATCTGTTTGATTATGAAGAAACAACGTATTATACAGAAACAATCGAAAATAATACAGTTGAAGAAATGAATAATTTACAAGATAATGATTTCTCTGAATATTTATGGATGGAAAATGAAGAAGAATTCGATAAAGAGGTACAAATTATAATTATTCTCACTTGTTTTAATTAATTTTCCAATTTAATTATTTCCCAAAGGTTATGCAACGCCTTGAAGAAGAAGCCCTTATGGAACAGTGCATAGAAGCAATGTTGGCTGATGAAGCATCAGCAAATCAGGTCAATATTTCAGAGTAAGTAACTAATTAAAACAAGTTTCGAAATTGATTATACACGCACAAAATTATAACTAACTTCCAATCATAGTAGCCACAAAAAAAACAAAATAATTATTAGGTAATTTATGATAAAATCGCTGCATATACAGAGTGTACAAATTTAGAAGAGTATAAATCAAAATACGATCGAATGTAACCAAAGCATCGAGACGAAAAAATGTTGTACACCCTGTATACGTTAACACTAATGATAAACAAAGACGATCGAGATCACGGTTTTCTTTAATAAGTGCTAGTTATAATAATTGTTAAATTTTAATTATTTTTTTTTTTTATAATTGCAGTCCTAACGAAATTTCGAATATGATCACCAATTTGAAATTGGAATCTTCTCAAACTGTGAAAGATAGTAAATTGAATCCGTTAGCTGCTGAATTTGTACCTAGTGGTTTACCTCAATCTGTAGAAACACCAGTTGGTTCCTCTTAAACAACGATAATAATAAAAGGCACATGGAGAATTTTACATGGATACGAATATTACATGTACATAATTGAGGAATACTAATATATTTTTATTTTAATTTTTGTTTTAAAGATATATTTTTATTTTGATATTCTAATTCTGAAATTTATAATTAATTATTTATAATGCTTTATATTTAGGTATAGAGATCAACTGTGTTTCGAAATGTTATTGAAAACTTATGTTAACATATTTTAAATATTGTTCAATTGTAACTAGAGCAGCTTTAATACGATTTAATAATCTAGAAATTGTGTTCCTTTAATTTCATTGATATATATGTACGTACTATGGTAACTGTTTAAATTTTTATATTATTTCTTTTTGTAGGGTTTATTGTTTTGTGTTTATTCCTTATTTATAACAAATAAATTGTCCTCGCTACAATCTCAAATCTCACTTTGCCACATTTATGATGTGGGTGATATTGAAAAGGCTGTGCGAGTGCATCAAAAAAAAGAATGTAATAAACTAGTTTTATACATTTAATTTCTTTTTTGTTTGTTTGTCTTCCTGTTGAATTGTTCTCATAAAGTAAACATTTGTTCGAATAGAAATGTTCATATTGGATCAATACTGAATATTAATAAATTTTTAATAAAATATATTGTTTTTTAATTAATTTTACAACTGCGAAAACTTGCTACTTTTCGTAATATAATAAATATTGGAGTAATTAAATTTAAGTGCGCTGGTAAGAATACAATGAAAGCGCCGTTGTCAGATGTACTTTTACCGATTCTTTAGAGAAGAAATTCAAGAACAGACATATTTCCAAAGAAAACCGCCACAATCGCAAAAAATATTTATTTTTAACTGTAATAAGCAGTAAATTTAATGTTTTTGGTAATTTAGGTTAAAAATTCGGATTTTATTGTTTAAATTTAACGTTTATAACCGACTTATTACCTTATTGTTTGTTGTTATTTTGTAACACCTAATTTGATTAATTGTCGATCAGACTGATTGTTTATATATTGGATTGGATTATATTTGATTAATTTTTGATAAATGTAAGTAATAAGAAAAAGTGAGGTTAGCGTTCTTTTTGAACCAATAACGGATAAGTATATACGTCATCGGCTTTAGGTAGTGTATATACGCCATTTTGTTGGATTGAATCGAATAAAAACCGTTACAAAATTGAAAAATTCGTTGTGATTTTAGATCGGTTATTTTTCATCGAAAAACTTTATTGTTATGGAAGAAAATGGATCCTCAAATGGCCTCTTAACATATAGGAAATGTATGCAAGATTTTATCTAACACCGGACAAAAGACGATTTTAAATAATTCTGAATATTTTAAAACATTATTATTATTACGAAATAGTAACAATGGTTACTCAAAAATAAGTTTCTTTTCTATTTGCTCGAATTATCAAATTTAAAAAAAAAAATAAATTTATACGATAGGTAGAAATAATTAGAACAAAAATGCTTGATTTTTGTTGCTTTGCAAAGTTATTATTCTCTCCCGAGACTAAATTATATGAATATATTACTTCTATAACACACGAGTGTGTTATAAATGACTTTATCTATTCGAAATTATACTCAAAACTGACTCACCTTCAAAATATTTCACTTTTTATAAGATTTTATTTGTCAACAAACGACCGTTAGAAGCAAATGACTCAAGTAAGCGTCTTTTTCTCCCACTACTTCTATACAACCGGAAATCAACTAGTTCTCCAAGGGCATTTTACCTGAATCAACAGCGTTGTCACTTGACACTAACAATCTTAAAGTAGGACATGTAGATTAAATGACATACTAGGAGACTCGACAACGTTGTCAATTTCAAGAATAGAAATGGCGCCCTCTACCTAGCTTATATCGGTTGTCTTTTAGGATTTTTTTTTTAAATAAAATTACTGAATTTACTAATTTAATTTAATTCAAATAATTCAATTATAAAAGATTATTGTTTTTATAATAAAATACTGTAATAATTCAGATATGGGATATAAAACAATAATTTTGTTCGTATTTATTCTTACAAGTTGATAATTTATAATTTTGGCTGAAACTTAGGAATTTAATAAAGTATCAAAAGAAGAGTTCTAATAGACAAATCTTATATATCTATCATTTTATCAGAAAATATTTTTTATAAAGCTAAAATTTTCAGCATTTACAATTTGAAGCAACCTATATTTTTTTCAATTGCACACGCCCTCTGTTTAAAATACTTGTAATTTTTTAGTGAAATTTAATATTCTTATTATGGTATGCGTGATGGTCTAATTGTTATTATCCGTCTGGCATTTCCTTTGATACATTATTTGTTGGTTTCTAGAAGAGGCTGCGGCCTTCGAAGGCCTTTTCAAATACAAAAACACATTTTAATTAAAATTAAAAAAAATTCAAACGATTATCGTTTGATCGGTTTTATAATTAGGAATTTAGTAGAAAATGACACGTAAGTAAATAGCGTGTTTAAATTGATTTTTTATTGTTGAATTTCTATGTGTTATTTTATATTTAGGTGGCAATCAACGGGAACTAGCCAGACAGAAAAATCAAAAGAAACAACAAGAATTGAATAAAGGTAAAAAAAACGATGGATTGACTGTAGAACAACGAAAATTCAGGTAATTTAGTAATATTTTCAACAATTATCTAATTGAGTAACGATTTCTGTTATTTAAATTCATCGCAATAATATGGCGATTATTGCCGAAAGTAACGAAGCTTTAAATAAATTGATGCATTACATTATCAAACAACTAATCAACGTACTGTACGATATTATAAATATCGTTTCATTTTTAAGGGATGCTGAAATGATGAGAGAAAAACAACGGAAGAAAGAACAAGAAAAGGTAGCTCAACGTGCATAAATAGTCTTTTATAATTAATAACCAATTTTATACGTTTTTATTGCCATAAATAATTGATAGAACTGAGTTTCTTCATGATTTTACGTAAATGAATTTTAAAAATATTATGTAATTTTTTTTCAGTACGCCTTGTTTTACGTCAAAATAAGCAGCGATTAGATGAAGATATACTTGTTTTGATGTTCTTTATTACATTGTAAACATTTTTGAAAGAAAGTATTACTAACCTATTCAAATTCTAGAATACAATATAAAATTTTAGTTTTTGTATCCATTAATGTTTCGAATAAATATATGATAATTATATGTTTAAAGTATATTAATATTATAAAAATCCTAGATTATTGCCCATTGTTATAAGATTATCAGTAAACTATAAAAACCATGGTAAATAGCGTAAATATAAAATTTTTGAAAAATTAATGTATATCTGGTTGCATATAACCTTTGAATCTGATATACCAATAAGGCATCACGATTAGTTTATTTGTAATTTATGGGATTTTCGATTATTTTTAGTAAGAAATGTCTAAAAATTAATGTAAGTAATATTTTCCACATTTATTTTTGGTTTTACTTTTTATCAATTTTCATCTTGTAACTTGATTTAGCGTTGTCTGCGCTTTTTATGCTGATTACACTGATTCTGAAACTTCTACAAAGCTTCAATTATTTTTTATATTAACTAAATATTTGTAAACAACGGTTTAATTAATTATAAAACCGTGGGACCTGGTCCCACGCTTTTCTTGGTTGCATAGCGGAGATAACGCTGTTAAAAATTCCTTATGAATTATTGTTCTTTATATAATTATTTTTTAATTCTTCAATTCATTTTTGTTTCTGTAGACTTTAGACTAATATTTTTGAATTAAACTAGTAGACATGTTTACAATTTAGTCTTGCTCAACCATTCAGTCTATTGAGTTTGTTTAAAATACTCCTTACTAACCTGGAAACAAATTTCGAAAATAATAAAAAGTAACATATTTGAGTATAATCAAAACAATTCAATTGTTTCACTAGTGAGAATTATTAAATTTCAAATTCTAAATAAAGTTTGCAATATATTTTACTTATACCAAATCAATAATCAACAAAACACGTTTCCTTTCCTTGAAAAAAATTAGAAATATCAGGGAAAAAGTGCCCTAAAACTTAGTTCAATAAAGAAAGATTTAGCTCAAAAAGATCCCACATTTTCTCCTTTTTGTGATTTGATGGTAAAAATTGTTTTGAAAATGTGTTTAAATTTCATACAACAAACCTCCTCATTTAGTCTTAATGAAGAATAACTTCAAAGTGTGTATACAAAATACATTTATATAATACAATTGAATAATTAAGTTCCCTAAAAACTTATGATTTGGGACGAAAATACCTTGAAACCTGAATTAAATTTTGAAGATTCAGCTTTCAAACATATTAAGACACCAGTAACCAAAATATTCGCTTCTTTATTATTGATTGCTTGGCATCCTAAATGGACTGATCTACAAATATTTTCGCTCTATTAAAGTTAAAAATTAAAATAAAAAATAGTTCTACCTTAATCCAGATTCACACAGCATATTAATCGTAAATACAGTCTTTGTGTCTGGAATATTTGACGCAGTTGATGACTGTCTAGCTAGATTTTGTCCTAATTAAATGCTATTTATTTAAATATCGTTGATAACGACATTCAATACATAACTATCATAACAAGCTGAATAGCACAGTATAATTATACCAGTTTCAGATAAGTTATGGCTATTTGATTCTGCATCTTTGAATTAACCATAAATTGATGAAATTAAATCAAATTCAATACATAAATCATATTTTATAAATAATTGAAACTTAATAATAAATAAATAAAAAGCAAATTAAATCAGAGGTTATGTTTGCGCACGCGCAGGACGCGCACGTTACATGTCAATTTGTGTCCAAATTTTCGTCGGATTGGAGCGTTGCCACGTTTACGAATTTTCGCTATGAATACACAAATTATCATCCAAAAGACATTGAAGAAAAATTATTCTCATGCTAGTTATTGAATGTAATACAAAATAAACAGAATAAAATACAAGAATAGTGAATAAACCAATTGGCAAGTGAAGTGGTCAAATTTTTTATTTATTGGAAGCATATACTAGCTAATATTATAAACACCCATATAAATATAAGAGCGTTGAAGTACTAATAATCGTAGTCAATATTTTTATAGAATTGTAAATTAAACACGTAAAGATATAATTTGAATGAACTAGATCTACGTCTATGTCTTATTTACAAGTACTGTGCGTATTCCAGCTTATGAGCAATTAAGTATAACAGACGATATAGAGTCGCCCATTTGCTTCTAAGGAGCAGATAGGGGATGTATTTCTAAGATGAAAAGTCCTGTACCATTTTGTCATCTAACTCACAGGTAATTACTAATTAATAATTAATTAAATTAAGTATCAAATCAGGTGCTCCCTTTGCTTGAACGGCTGGCACATTAGCCTGCATGGTGACTGGTCCGCTTCCCACATCCAACTTTTAAACTCTTTCCTTCTCTTTTTTAGTAGTTCTATCGAGCACCTGATTGATTACTTAATTCAATTAATAATTAATTACCTGTGCGTCAGATGAAAAAAATTATACAGGACTTTTCGTTTTAGAAAATCTGCCCCTACGGCGGAAATCAAATTTATGAATGTAGATTAATTTTATGGGCAAGTCTTAAGTTTCGCCAAATTTACGGATTTTCGACGATGTTTGGCAACAGCGTAAATTTAGTTTAATTTTTATAAAATGTTATCAATTTATCAAATTTCGAAATTAAATTCCACAAATCGTCTCATTTTGACGATTCAACAACAGTTTTATTAAAAATTAGTCCTTTATGACAAAAATGTGTCCAAATCTAAGTTAAATAATTCATATACTTAAATACAGCTCGAAAATCAATTAACAATTATCAGTCGCTTTTAATCAATGGAAGAAACGGATGATGTAGGACAAAAATGTATTAAAAATAGTAAAATCAAAAACTGGCTCAAAATGGCTAAATAGTTCCATTTCAGCAATTTTATTATCAACTCATTTTTTACGTTGTTAATTGTTTAAAACGGATATTCCTTCCATTTGCCAAAAAGATGCATGCTTCTCATTATTATTATTTGGAGCGCCTAGGTCCTGTCCTTTTTGCTTGTATTTACCTTTCGTGAACACTAAATAAGGACGCAGTTTTGCATATAAAAAACTTTATCCCATTTTCCAGATTTATTTATTAGGTAATTTTGTAAACTGAATTTCAATACCCTTATCTGCATGATTCACACGCGTAAATCTTCATGAGTATACTCATTCAACTGTCTATGGATATGTGGAAAACATAGAGAACTCATGAGTTTCTATAATAATACGATGCAAATCTTAAAAGATGATTCAATTTTTTAGTGTAAAAGTAGACAAACTTTTGTGAATCACCTGATATTTCATGAGAAATTTTCAAATAAGCCGCTATTATATTGGCACCCATCAATTTAACCGAAATACACCTATTTCTATCGACAGACTATATGTATAAAAGGTTGTGTCAACCTTTTATACATATAAAAAAAAGATCTCCAAAGGCAGCAAGTACCTTATATAGCGAATTTTTTTTTTATGTACAATCTACATACTGAAATATTAATTGCAAAACATTCTTATGATACTGACAATTAATATATTTTAATAACATTGAATCAACTAATAAATTCATTTCCCGATGTTATTTTAATATTTCTAATTTTTATTGAAAAATATTTTTAATCCACAAACAATAAGAAACACTAATAAAATTTCATTCGTTTGAAGTTTGTTGTTTGTCTAATACGTCTAATCAAGGCCTGCTTGATTTTTTCAAGCGAAATTCTCTAGCAGGCCTTGCGTCTAATATTAACTGTCAAAATAAGTTACCCCCCGCGATATTCAATTTTTTTTCTAATATCAATTGTCAGAACACATAGCCACGTGAGATATGTGATTTTACTGCTTATACTCAAAAAAGAGATTTTTGCATTTTTCTTGCGATCCAATGAACCGATTTTGATGATTTTTTTTCTGGGTCATAGAGAATGGTCGGCTCTATTGTTATTTTAATTTTCATCAAAATCTAAGCAAATGTAATATTGAAAATGATTTTTTTTAACATTTCTTCAGCTCTTATTCCAAAAGTGTTAGCCCTACCAGTCTGGCCAACGAACTCATCCAAGCTATCCCAAAGACCGATTTTTGTACCAAGTTTCATTCAGATTGGAGTATTTTTACGGCAGTTATCGTCGGTATACATATATATATATATAAAAATTTTAACGAACGATGGATATGGGTTCCTGAGGTCCCAAAACGAACTTCTGTGCAAAAATTTTTCGGAAATTCAAAAGTGAGGATCTCGTCATAAGCTAATTTTTTTAAAAAAATTCGCTAAAAGGTTATTAAAATGAGGAAATCCGGTATCGGACCGGAGAAAATCGACAACAATATATGGTGTAGTTATAAAAAGATGCCATTTTTTAAAGACAGATTCACAAAAAAACAACAACACAGACGCTGAGACAAAGCAGGTAATACACAATAGTGATGAAATTGATTGCTGTTTGACCCGTTTGACCGGATACCGGATATTCTGCCAACCTTATAGCCGGATATCCGGCCGAACATTGCCTTTTGGTGCATCTCAAAATCGAAAGAAGCGAGCTTGCGTAGGTGGCGCATCGTGTGCGCGCGAATGATCGGACGGACTAGGGCGACTTCGGATCCTTTTTGTTGATGGATTCATGACACTTCATAAAGGAAGTTGGTATTTGTTTCATTGATTGAGATTAATAAAATAAAACACGTGCTTTTGTTATTTGAAATTTAGAGTACCTTTTATAATGGCATCGGTAAAGAAAAGATCGCCTTTATGGAAACATTTTGAAATAAATAATAATGATCAAAAGTTTGTTACTTGTTTCCTATGCAGTGCTAAGATTTCTCGTGGCGGCGAAGGGAAAAAAGCAGGTATGTATCAAACAAAATAGCTATTTTTTTCGTGTATAAGTACTTTTCATGAGATTAATTGATCGATAAATTGGATATTGTGGTTGAGTAGCACTGGTTTATAATAAACTAATGGCCGACAAAGGCAGGCGAAGGATTTTGCATTTCAATGTTTTCACGGTCAATTTCGGGTTGCAACTTTAATTTTTTTTTAGGGCTAAAGGAAAAGCTTCAAAAATCTATATGTTACGAACGTATTACAATACCTTAACACTTTTTGACGGATGCACAAGGCTCGTGGAATTTGCTGCATATTCGAAAGTTGGATTTGATATCATCTATTTTCCAATGAGCTACGGGGTCCTTTTGCTTAAATGTTCTCTATGGACTAGGGACTACCCTAAATCCAATCGCCCGTCAACTAATAGGAGTTTCATTCGAATCATTCGAATATTTGGTAACGGTCTATGTACGTTTATCTACCCAAGAATTCCTGAAAAGAAATATAATTGCAGTAATTCTTTTTTATTGAATTACTACGTTTATGCTCCCATTTAATCCGTAATACAGAAAGTTTTCTATCCATTCATTTTCAGGAAATGTATCATTAAGAATTCGAGGTTTTCACCAATACTTCTAAAACGAGGTGCAACTGTATAATTTTTTTTATACAGTTGCACCTCGTTGCACATACTCCCGCACTGAAGGCTTCCCACATATAATCACTGTAAGCTTTCAATTGTCGTTCACGATTCACGAATTTTATTTCTCATTATTCGGCGCTTACGATAAATTTTTTTCCAAACTATCTGATGTCGCTGTTCTACTAAAACGGATAAATTTAGCCAAGCTAATGATACCGCTACTACTTCATCCATTTTTTATTACATCGAATTTTAAAAGTACAATCAACAAGAATTTTGAAGTTAGGTACAGTCAAGTGCGGAAAAAAATTAACGGTGAAGATTGTATGGTGTAAACCAGACTTTCGTTTGAAGGGAACAAACAAACTATTGGGTATCGAGCGAACGAAGGGGACGATTTACTGATGTACCTGAATAAAGACAACACCACACCCCCATAGCGGATCAGATAATTTGCCACTCTCTACTTATTAATGGATCAACTTCAACAGCTACTATTACAGAATCATCTCTCTCCTTTCCGCAGTCATTTTTTCACATCTGTTAGAAAGAGGTCGAGTAAATTAAGGCGAGGTATTGTTCCACCTCGTAATACTCATTTAACTCCATTGAACAGACGGAGAAAAATGTCTACTGTTTCTCTTTAAGTTAAGTTGATGAGACAAGGATAGAAAGTGGAAACATAGTCATTTTCCATAAGTTAGACAAGACAAATAAATACATGAGACGAAATGATGAAAGCGGGAGATAGATATATACTTTGCCAATGTTTCTATTCAATTCCACAGAGCTGTATATGGTATTTTTGGTAGTAATTTTTTTGGCTAACCTGTATTAGTCGTTTTCCTTAATACGGCTTACAAGATCGCATAAACAGTCCTAATACGCATCCAATTATTCCCTGTGTAAGTTAATACGTATTAACAGAGCATAAACGTAGTAAATGAAGGGTTCAGTAATTTTTAAGATATTAACTGTGAAAGCTATGAAGTCGGTTTAATTTTTCTTAAATTGTAGCTTGTTGATTATTCGTAAGGGTGCATTTATGTTGGAGTTGTGATAAACGATAAGAGCGGCGATGCGACCAAAGCGAAGAAAACCAATACACTATTTTGAATGAAAGTATTTATATTGGAGCGATGAATAGAGCAGCGCACGTTTATTCAAAACAGTGTCTGCTTTATTCAGCTTCGCTAGTATCGTTACTCTTATCGTTTATCATAGCTCCAACATAAAGGCACCTTAACGTTTATAGTTTATAACAGTTTTGTTGATTGTATCTTATTGTTTTTTTTTAGGTACTTCTGCCATGAAAAATCACATAAGAACAAAACATCCAAATGAATTCCTTGCACTGAATCAAGATTTTGCCGGTTTCGTGTCTAATACAACTTCTTCAGACATTCCGGGGACAAATTCGTCTTCAGTAGCAGAGAAACAATTGACTAATACAGCATCTTTCGATGTATTACACATAGTATAATGTTTAAATAATATTTAAAATAAATTTCTTTCCAATAGGAAGATTCACACGACGAATCGGAGGTGTATTCAACAGCTAAACGCCCACGATGTCAAATAATGGGTCTACTACAACAAAAACAGAAATTTAGAGACAATAAACAAACAGATAATAACGAAGAAGAGACGTGCCATATCAGAGAGATATCGAAAAACACTGTAGATATAGACGAATACGATCTATTCGGTCAACAAATAGCATTAAAAATGAAAAAGATGGACGATTATATGAGAATCGAAACTCAACACAAAATTAATCATGTTCTATATGAAGCAGAAATGAAAATATTGAAATAATACAATTTTGTACAAAATACAAAACAAACAAATTCTCCAAATATCTAATAAAAATAAATTTTGGGAATATATCTATTTAAACATCTTGAAAGTCGAGTTATTTTTTTTATATCTTAATTATAATACAATTGTTAAATCATTGTCTCTAGTCCTTTAAAAATCAAAACTAGAGAGCAAAAGGAAGACAAAAACCTAAAAAATACAAAATTAGTTTGTTACGTATCTTTTTTTTCATGCACTCGCACAGCCTTTAAATATCACCCACATTATAAATGTGGTAAAGTGAGATTTTAAATTGTGGCGAGAACAATTTATTTGCTGCATAATTAAAGAATGAACACAAAACAAGAAACCCTACAAATTGAACACAAAACTTATAAAAATCTAAACATTTACCTTTTACAAACATACACATTTACCAAAATAAAGGAATAGATATTTAAAAAAAAAAAATTAAAGCTGCCTATTTGCACTTTTTTTTGTTTATAATTACAATTCATAATAAAATCAAATATGAGATCTTTTCATCTCAGTGAATAAGTTCATCTCGCTTATAATTAAAGAATTCAGACGAAATTAGTATGTTTCACGATTTGGTAATAAAAAGTATCAAAATAAAAACATATTTTATAAACAGAGTACAACACAAAAATTAAGTAAATTTTTAAATTATAGTGAAATAAAGTTACTATTCCTTGATAATTATGTACATGAGATTCGTTTTTATAGTTGTTGTTATCGTTATTTAAGAGGAACCAGTTGGTGTTTCTACAGACTGATGGAATCCGCTTGGGATAAATTCGGCAGCTAACGGATTCAATTTGCTCTCCTTCACAGCTTGCGAATAATCCAATTTCAGATTGTTGATCATATTCGAAACTTCAATATTAGGACTGTAATTATTAAAAAAACAGCAACATTAAAATTAATCTTAAACTCTTATACAGGATTGTTGATGTAAATATGCCAAATTCGCAGGCGATTCGAGTAATACTTTAAGGATTTTTAGGGTGGTCCTTGGAGAATATTTTAGCAAAATTAGAACCTTCTAGCTCATCAGGAAGAAGTTGATCAAAAAACGATCGTTTTAGACAATGTCGGAATTTTCAAAACCCAACAGTGTTTTTTTTTCGTTTTCTCCGTTTCATTCTTGAAAAATGCGAAACATTCCAACCTATTGAAAAATGGAATTAAGAAAAACGAAAAAATCAATATTTGGGGATTCTCGAATAATTCTAAGTCGTTTTGCGTGCTTTGCTCATTTTTAAAAATTCTGACATTGTCCAAACAATTGTTTTTTGATCAACTTCGAAATGAGCTAGGAGGTTGTAATTTTGCCTAAATGTTCTCTATGGATCCGCCTAAAAATCCTTCAAGTATTATTCGAATCGCCCTCTACTGAATTGGAGCTTCATACGAATTTGACATATTTACAGCGGCAACCTGGTAATAATTGTACTTAGCGTTACTATTAATATTTTATGTGTGAAGTTTTAGAATTTGTAGCTTTATCACAAATAAATTATTATCAAATTGTTCAAAATAATAAACAAGCAATTAATTTCATCAGATAATGATTATGATTTTGTTTGTTTCATTTTAATTTTAGATGAACAACAGAATCGCGATAACAAATGAAAACAAACAATTATAACTGCAATTTGAGCTCATATTTATGTCCTAAAATTAATTAACAGATTAATTAATAATTGTTTTGTTTATATCACAAGATGTAGTGGGTTCCAATGATTTGAAATTGATTAATTTTTACGCCTTTATATCAGGATATTTTGAAAATATTAATTATTCGTTGATCATATTATCAAATTGTTCAAAACAAGCAGAACGTGATACAATTAATCAATTTTATCAGGTTGAGTAATTGTTTTATTTTTGTGCGTCTCAATAACAACGGATTATTAATGACATGAAATTAGCCTTGATTTTGCGAATAATTGATTTCGAAATTTTATTTTTAATTTGTGACTTACTCTGAAAGAATGGCCTGATTCGCTGTCAATGCTTCATCAGCCAACATTGCTTCGATGCATTGTTCCATAAGGGCTTCTTCTTCAAGGCGTTGCATAACCTTTATTTGAACAATATTCTAAATATTAATTGAAAATCGTTTTGAATGATTTTTATTACCTCTTTATCGAATTCCTCCTCGTTCTCCATCCATAAATATTCGGAAAAATCGTTGTCTTGTGTATTATTCAATTCTTCACTTATATTATTTTCAATTGTTTCTGTATAATACGTTGTTTCTTCATAATCAAATAGGTCATTCTCATTTGATTGATTATTAGGCATTTTCATATTCTGAGGAAAAATAAATGATGATAAATATAAAAATATTATCGTTGAAAAGTTCTCCTCCATATTTATTTTTCTCTTGACTAATAATAATAATCTAAATGCCTAATAATAATAATAATTGTAGCCGTAACGATTTTTTTTTGAAGTTTTATTCTTCACTTACCGACGACTTAGATGTATTTGATAATAATTTTGAATTGATTATATTTTTATCGTTACCGTTGATAACAGAATTAGAAATTCTTTTGTATTGAAAAAAATACAATTGTTTTTATTGCAAAACAAAAATAGTGAGTTATAATGGCGATATTGATTACAAGATGGCGCACAACACAGCACAGATAATACTTCAATTAACTTCAACAAGATGGCAGTTGTGTATCGAATGGTGAGAATTTACAGGATCGTATCGAGAATTTCGTAACCTATGTTGTCTTAAGAATGTAAGTGGTAGAATGGAAATAGTGAATCTAATAAGAATAGTCAAATTACTTTATGTTTGGGACACAAAAAGGAAATTGTTTACTGTAAATTATGTGAATGGAAGCAAATAATTTATAACAGAAGCAGATAACAATTCTTTAAAAGCAGGTAGCTCCACACGGGAGAATGAAAAAAGGTACCGAAAAACTAATTTTTGACATATCTTTTAAGTCAAAATTGTTTTTTTTTATGTTCAATAGATATAAAATAAAAAATAAGGTCTTCTATTGGCCAATAAGGTGATGGTACTTTTATTAAATATAATTTCACATAAAATAATATTAGCATTAAATAAACCACAATTGGATACAATCACGAACAAATCAGAAAAAATATTTGACCTTTTTCCAAAATTTTCCAAAAGTATCTTACATTACCGTTCACTTTTATGACCTGCCCATAAGTTAAAAAGAATATAAAGAGTGAACATACATTGAAAGACAGAAGAATCCTCCTTTAAAGTTGAGTGAGTCTGATCTTTCCCCCCATGTACCATAACTATGAGAAATATGAAAATTTTCGACTCTATGACGACAAAACACTCAGTCAATTATGCCGGATAATCTTTGGCTGTTTATAGACATTCTTTATAATCTGAGGAATTATTGTAGAAAGAATCTAGTAGGAAAGAAGTACCATGTCTACACTTTTTTTTCTGAATGAAAATATGTAATTTATAAACATCTATTTGTAGGTATCCCGGTATGTCATTTCAAATAAGCACTGAAAGGAAAAGACGAGTGCCTCCCTCTCTTATAATTTATAACAAACATTCAATTTTACGACCTCTGTCGAGTATTAGTTCAAGTATTCGTTGCAATGACGTCATATGAATTCTTTCATAATCTTCAGCTATTGAGATTTTTTGATTTTAAAAGTAAATTTCATATATAATTTTGAAAAAACGCTGTACTTGACTTACAATTTTTAATCTATAACATTTATAAGCAATCAACTTTTTACTTGTTATCACTTGATAAAACTAGCAAGTATAAATAGATGGGAAATTTATGGGAGCTCCAGCGAATTAATTTACTACCAAACAATCAAACAATCAATACGGTTCTGTTTATTGTAACAAATCTTAAAAATACCTGACATCCCATCATGATATACCGTAATCTACATGATTTTTACATTATAAATAAATTGAATTTTACGGTATTAAGAATAAATGTTGTCTAAAATTGCTGAAATCACTCTTTAATGTGTAACAGTTGGCAGATTTAAATTTATTCAATTTTCTAATGAATAGTAACTAGGAGGAGAACTGTGGGTGTGTCGATTCGGTCAATTTTAATTCCAATTTTTTTTTTCGTACATATAATACCGGCCGATTTTTTTTAAGAATAATATAAACGTATTTTGTGTCTTGTTAATGTAGAATTTTTTGTCATCTTTACGATTTTCATTTGTTGAAAGGTGAAAATATTCCTACCTGAAGAATAAATCTTCTAGATATAAAATATTGTTCTTTTATGTTTCTTTTTCTGATATATCCAGACGTGCAACAATTTATAATCAACCAAAAGAGCGAAAAATGCAAATTTTATAACCGTTTAATGATCCTGAAATTGAAGACAAGAGTTGGAAATGATAGTCAATTTATTTGAGTTTTTACGATAATTACATAAAATAAATCTGCACCAATAAAATACGTCGATGTTCCGGTAAAATAATAATAATAAACAAAATAAAAAACAATTTTTTTATATGTTTGTATGTTTTTCTCATTTTGCATGTTAGGAATTTTTGGGAGGCGCCCCTAGCCGATTGACTAAACAGTGCGATTTGAACCTTGCTAAAGGTTAATCAAAATACCGATATAATTTACAGAAAAAAATCACCGAAACTAGTTTACAGATTAAGATAAATTTTGGAATAGAATAATGAAAAAAAAAACATCAATTTTTTGCCATAGCCCTTTATTTATTAATTGACTGAATTAGTCATAATGATAATGAATAATGAATACGAAATGAGATATTTGGGCCGGTTTGCGGCTAGACAATGGGTGATTTCAAATTTGATTCTATTATGCTAATTTTTAATGAATTATTACTAATAATAATTCATTAAATATTCCAGACAGGAATTTTAGAAAGGAAAAGTAATTTTTAGTTGTTATAACGGTGTCTCTTCAACTAGAGTATCTTATTTGTGTAAATAATCCTCGAATGGAAAAAAATTAAAAGTTGTTCGTAAAACGAATCCCTCCAGAAGTCCTAAAAATTCCGATAACTGTAAAGGATAGAATTTTTAATTATAAATCAACAGTTAATTTGTATCAAACTAAATTATATTCAATAATAGATGTTGTTGTTGTTTATAAACACAGTGCCATAATGGTAGCTTAATTTGATATCGAACATAGACCAGTTTTAAGTTCAACGGGATAAATTATAGTTTTTTTTTTACTATCGAATATGCAAATATCGAATGACTACATTAGAATTATAGAGCAATAACTAATATTAGATACAGAAACTTGACAGTTCTTTGAAAAATCCGAGTTTTTTTCAGGTCCAAACACAATGATGACCGGTTAGTTGAACATTAATTAATCATTGTGGCGAAAACAAATGAGATCATTTTTTTTATAATGAACCAAACAAAAAACTAAATTGCATTAAAATATTGTTTTTACCTAGCACACTTAGCTCCCACACATTTAGTTATTGTTAATCCAATGACGTATTCGAATATTTAATCAAAATTGGTGTTAAAATGGGTTCAATAATCGGTTTTTAATTTCGTTTTTCTCGATCAAAAATCGTCGCTTATTTTCGTCTATTTGGAATAATTTATGTGGCCGATATTGTTTGGGTCGTGGCACTGACAACAAATATCTTTTGGCTTTGATTCTTGCAAATTGAAGCCCCCGTTTTCGTTTGAAAAGGTGGGGAAGAAGTTGCATGGTACATGTTTTATAAGAGCAACTTTAAACAAAATAGAAACATTAAGCGACCAACGGGCTCTTGTTTCACTTTTATATGTCGAAGATTGTTTAATTGTTTTTAATTAAAACAAAATTAGAAAACAATAACGATATACGGTAATTAATAATGGGATTGAAGTATAAAATACGTTATTTGTGTCTAATTTTTGTGTTCTCGATAACGCTGGCGAAAGATTTTGATGATTTCGATACAATCACGGTGGAAGGTGAGTTAAATATTTGCAAAAATAAATCGGTACGTTTTTCGAAAAAAAAAAATGACACACCAATCTATGATTTGGTAAACATTGATTGTATTTTACTGAAACTTTATTGTTTTAACATGTTGAAATTTTTAATTAATAACGGTAATGGTTAGTTGATGTATTTGTTGAAAATTTCCATTTTTTCATCCAAAAAAGGATCCATTTCAAAATTTATTGTTTTAATAATAATAATAATAATACAAAACTGTTATACGATCCATACGTGTCCAACATAAATGATTCAAAAATAAAGAAAAATTTGTAGTCTAACTGTAGATTTTTTTGTGGTTTAGCTGTTGAATATGGTCGTTATAAGAGATCGATCTTTATCAAAAAAAATTGCCAAAGTCACATTGTCTTTTAGGTTGGCGATGATGATGATGATGGTAACGGTGATGATTTAAGCCCACCTGCTAGCGTGGCAATCATCCATTGCCAAGGTCGTGAAGACCATTCACCTTAGGACCATAGTATTGATACGTTTTATTTCTTCAAACAAAAATTAGAAATAAATTTAATGGGAGTCTAATTAAGCGCTATTATTATTAGAATTTTCCAGTCTTAAGTAGCGGGATCATTAAGCGAAATCTATAGATTTAAAATCGATTTGTTTTCAATTAGACCAAAAATAATGCTGGTAATATTTCTAATATTTTTGTTTTGATTTTTTTTATTAGCGGATTCGGAAATAAAACGGAATGGTCGGCAAATTCTTTTGCCAGGATCAGCATACCAGGTTTTAAGTCCCTCTTTATTACCAACAATACGTTTAGCTGATCCATGTATTAATAATAAAGGGTATTTGGGTAAATGCACACCATTTCGACAATGCTACCCCGATGTTAAAGCGGCCGAATTGAATAATGTCGAAAATTGGATTTTAGGAATGTACGATACTTGCGGTTATTATACTGAACAAGGCCGACAGGTATTTAAATTATTGTTTTCCTTATAAATAATTGTTTTTGTTATTTTTGTATTTCAATCAGATAAAAACCTGATTTAATTTTGTTTTTATTTTATTACTTCAAGATGTTCGGTGTTTGTTGTACAAATTCAAAAACAATAACTGAATCATCTGAACGACAAAACAATTTAGATACAAATGAAGAACATAATGAAACATCATTAGTTATGGCATATTTTCCACAAATATCCAATTGGCCACCACCACTACCTACCCATCCACCAGATCATACAATTCCACCATTACCAACACATCCACCAACATTAGCACCCGGTGTACCAACATTATCACCAATAAATCGACCAGGTCAAAGGCCAACAACAAAACCAACTGTAAGACCTACCCAAAAACCATCAGTTACTGCAAAACCAACATCGACTTCAAAACCACCGCTATCCACGGCTAGTTGTGGTGCTAAGAGTTTCGAGGATCAGGAGAGGATTGTCGGTGGACGGCCGGCACAAGTTGGCGCCTGGCCCTGGATTGCTGCTTTATTTAATGGCGGTCGACAATTTTGTGGTGGTTCTTTGATTGATAACATCCATATCTTAACAGCCGCCCATTGTGTCGCACAGTAATAACCCAAAAATTCTTGGTTTTTAATAAATAAATTTAATTTTCGATTACAGTATGAGCTCATGGGATGTGGCTAGATTAACAGTCCGATTAGGTGATCACAATATCGGAACAAATTCTGAAGTTCGTCATGTTGAGAAACGTGTCAGAAGGATTGTGAGACACCGTGGCTTTGATCCCAGAACTTTAGTAATTTTTTTCTTTTACTACAATTTTTGATAATTACTAATTTTTATAATTTTTAGTATAACGATATTGCAATCATAACTTTAGACTCCCCTGTTCAATTTTCACAACAAATCCGCCCTATTTGTCTACCATCTGATAACAGCGATTATGCGGGTAGGACAGCTACAGTAATCGGATGGGGAAGTTTACGAGAAAGTTGGTTTATATTCATTATGATGTTAACATAAATAAATAAACGATAAATTTTAGGCGGTCCCCAACCGGCGACACTACAAGAAGTCCACATACCGATATGGAGTAACCATCAATGCCGATTGAAATACGGTCCAGCCGCACCTGGGGGTATCGTTGAAAGTATGCTGTGTGCCGGAGAAGCTAGTCGCGATTCTTGCAGTGTAAGAATCCATCAACGATTACAAGAAACTCGATTATTATATAATTGATTATAGGGTGATAGCGGTGGTCCTTTGATGGTGAATACTGGACGCTGGACTCAAGCCGGTATCGTTTCTTGGGGTATCGGATGCGGTAAAGGGCAATATCCAGGTGTTTATACAAGAGTTGAGAAATTTTTACCATGGATAACGAAAAACTTGAGAAATTGATCACATCGACATCTAATTTTTGCCATAATAATTTCCATAAAATAAGTATTTATTATTAAATTTTTTTTTTGATACGAATGATGAAATAAATTATTTTTTTTACATCGACTAATTGTTGTCATTTAAATTTATCAGCTGGGAAAGCTCAGTTAGTTACTCACTTCACTTGTAGACAAACTAATTTAGATATCTCTCCGTCTCTCTTTTTTCTCGATTTGTTTTTTTACACATTGATTACGATTGAAAGATTATTTTATTGAGGCGCCATTTGATGTTGTTATCCTCTTATCTCTTCAAGGTTATATTATTAATTTATTATAAAAAATCGAGTAAAAAAATGACATGTCCCTAGTGTTTATTTAATGCTAGTCAATTTGTCATGTGATACTAGTAAAAAGTCTGTTCGAAACACGACGATGTTCCGCCTACTGACAATTTACAGTAGCAACTGAAGAGATATTCTATACAGAAAGGAAAAATAAATACAACCGAATAATAACAAAGATATACATTGATTGTGTTTTGAGTATTTAGTGGGTGGATCGTATTTCACACTGATGTCATTTAAAAATTGACATAAATATATGTAGCATCATTTATTGTAATTAAGACTTCTAAAGCTAATTAGAACGATTGAAACGACGAAAACTTGACTGATTTCGAAAATTTATTTATACTTTTAAAATTAAACGTTGTTAAAATAGTAGAGTTTAAGAGAATTTTTAACGACACAACAGTTGAATGAAGTTATTCAATGTTATCCAGTACAACTGGTTTAATAATTGATCCAGTATTTAAAAACAATAAATTTGCATTTGTTTTCACAATATAACCCCTTTTGTCACGTTCGTAAAGTTCAATTTTACCAAACTCATTTTCAATTAAGGAATAATTGGAAATAATGTACTGCATAACGAGTAGGGACAATAATTTTGAACTCCAACTGGTAGTCTTTACTAGTGTGTGACCTGATAGACATTGTGAGGACCTCTCCTTCTAAGCCTGATTTACACAGCCTCACATAAATCGTCACCTTTTTTATGCACCTAGTTGTACAATTTTAAAGATAAAGAATTGTGGGTACCTTGTTTAAAATTTTTCATGAATTATTTTCACTTATTAAACGAGACGTAAATCATGAATAATAAAAATTTTTTTAACAAAACGTATAGGCTGAAACTTGAAACTCCTCAATGTGTACTTTACCTAGTTCTGTTAGAGATGGGGCCAAAATATATGTTGCCCGGTGGGCCAAATGGATGCCAGTCCGACACTGTTTTTGCTTAGAGCTGTAAGTGCTAAGTTCTAAACCTGAATCGTGTGTTAGTATTTCTAAAGCCACTTTTTACACACTCTATACACATTTATTAACCTGTTATTATACGCTAATGTTAGTAATGAATGAGCAATAAATCAACATTGTTGTACGGTGTATTATGAAGGCTTCAATTAAAATACAAATTAAATTCTAGTGTTTGATGGTAGGGGCCCGGGTGCAGGGGTGGAATTACAGCAAAACCTCTCTTTTGCGGACACCTGCGAGGAAACTGAAAGTGAGTTGTCCGTTTTTACTGTATATAGGTATAGTTCGATGTGGTTGAAGTTTCGGCTGATTTTTGTCCGAAACCGAAATTATGGCCGTAACTACATATGTATATATTTTGGCCGAAACACAGTAAAATAACTTTATTGTAAGTACTTTGTGATATTTGTTTTGCGATTTTTAGTCCTCAGTTGCCCCCAGATTACATTGTTTACGAAATAATGAATGCTGACAAGGGGATGAAATAATCTAAATCATGAGTGATTTGTGGTAAAAAAATGTAAAAATCTTATAATCAACATCGCTTGTTTGTCTAAATAGTTAATGTTTCCGTAAAAATTCTGGTTGGTGTTTCTGGTTTTTGTTTGTACGACAAGATCAAAAAGTGTTTATCAGAAAAACGACAATAATTCGTAAAGAATTTATTGCATTTAAACAATTAATTTTACAAATATCAAACGTATAAATTATGGATGTAATAAAGGGAATAATAATAATAATTATTATTATAATATTGAAAAAAATACGAAAATATAAACATTCAGTAAACATAAATTTCTAATTATAAACGGTAATTATTATATAAAATTCCTAGGTGTAGGTGAATGTATACATTAAAAGGGGGCCATGTGGCGTCCCAGACTGAAAATAACTATATTATATACAATTTGAGGAATATATTCTACAAATGAAATGACTTTTAAAGATACACACTTCCAGGTTGTATAAAAATTTAATCAGATAGGGCTCTTTTTCTACACATCCCGTTTTATATTAAATAGGTTGATCCTGTTCTAACTCTAAAGCCCACACGTGCTGTGGCCAACCTGTACGTCCTTTTGCTTTCCTCGTCTTATTCATATCTTCCTGTTTATAATAAATAAACAAACATTTGTTTCCGAAATATTGTCAAGACTAAATAAATTATGAATGAACGATAAGTTGCAATTCAACAACATCTATAGAGATAATAAAATAAGGGTAAATAATAATAAAGGTCAAATTATGTGCAAGAATCACCAATCATCCCCCCGCATAAAACGATTAAGTTGAGTGAATTTTGTGGTAATCAAAACAGAACGGATGCACAACAATACCCAGATACATGCACACAATGTGTTGATTTTGAGGGGTTATAATTTGATTATAATTGATTTTTGCCGATTTTACTACAGATATGTGATGATTGTTTTTATTCTTACCGAAATGTCGCTTTTCGGTGATATTTGTCCAGTGGTACAATCGTTAACTTGAATTGGATTGTTGTTTGTTGTTTTCCTACTGACTGAACCTAATTCAGCTGTAAATCCACCAGCTGGATCATCCGATTCGAGAGCTTTAACTAAATAATTAATATACGATGTGGCTAAACGTAACGTTTTTATCTGCAATATTCCAATTAATCCATTAAAATAATTAATTAATTAAACGATCAATTTAATTGTTACTTTTGATAGTTTCGTATCAGGGGGCACATTTGGAATGCAATCACGTAAATCGGCGTAAGCATTATTGATAGATTGCGTCCGGCGTCGTTCCTTCTTATTAGCTGTCGTTCGTCGTTTCACAACACGTACGAACGGTGTTGGAGCTTGTGTTGTTACACTATCACCAATACCAACATTACCTTGATAAACTGAGAATCCCCGAAAACATTATAACACTATCATATCAAAACAATCAAAATTCACTCACCATTTCTGTATGGCGAATATCGGGGATCGCTTGAATTCCTTGTTATTTGCGGTAAGTACTGATAAGAGTTGATTAAATTATTTTTCATTGTACTGCTAGGTGATGGCGAGTCGGATCTTGGACTGCTCGACCAAAAATTCGATTCATCACCGGTTCCCAAAGGACTACCATCTGGTTGATTATAAATAAAAAAAATAAATAATTATTCATGTTAATCACCCCAATGACACGTGCTTGCCTGCCATAATTGAACACTAATTATTACCAAAAAAGTGATTAATTATAAACCTTGTGTGGCCCAAATCTATTGTCACTTAAGGTTTTCCAGGAAATTACATAAATGGTTCCGCTGGTTGTTTTTGCTCTTTTACAATCATTTTCTTGTGATAAAAAGAGGGTTGTAAATTGTTTTGAAATGTTTCAATGGAAACAAATAGCTCGAACACTTGTAGTAACACTTCAATATATGGAGACTTTTGTCTTGAAAATCAAGAATCCATTCACAAATATGGAATGAATTATAATTAATAAGTAAAATAAAAACAAATTCTCAGTCTTATTCCATAAGATTATATTTTTATATAGGATTACGTTTCGCGTAATAACCCATCAAAAAATAATTTTGAAATTAAATTGTCATTTCATTCATGAATTTTGAAAAATTTAAAAATCAATATTTAATCAATTCAAAAATATTTTTATCTTTTACTTTTTTAATTTCTTTATATTATTTTATTAAATTGATTAAATTACTCTAGGTATATAATTTAATAATTTGGATCCGATGATGGGTTATTACTTGAAACATATGTAATCCTATATTATAAAAATATAATTTTATGGGATAAGACTTTGAGAATTTGTTTTTATTTTACTTATTAATTATGAAGATTTTGTTTATTTATTTGTGGATTTTTATAAAATATGCTACATTTGCACGACAAATGTTCTTTATAATATTCAAATCTGATACTATTATTCGAGAAGTTTATAATTAAAAAAAAAAGAAGAAATTCAAACATTTTTTGTGGAGTGTTTTGTAATAACTAACGGAAGTTGCATTAGAATTCATAATTGTTATTACAATTAAAAATCATTTAAGACTTAAATATTTCAAATAAATTCCTATAAATACCTGAGACATAGTGGTAGGTCACCTGGGGTGGATACGCGTATTGATACACATCTTGGGGATGTGATGAATTGTACGACATTATTTGCGCACTTAAATCACCCTTAATCACTTAGTGAACAACACACAAATTTATGTTAATTAACTCTCTTTGCTACCCCCTACGCTAATTGTGTTTACGCAATTTAATCGATACTAGTGATTTTCTAGTATTGACGCCTGAGGCGAGATTATAGACTGAAAACCTTTCAACTATTATTTTGAATCAAATTGGACATATAGGCGGAGCGCAACGCTTCCTGAAATAATCGTATTGCTCAGACCCTTTAGGCGAGGGAGGTTCCACATCTGTTAACACCCAACTTTTATTAGTAAAATATAGCGAATTTGCTCTATATTTTCTAAATTAACTTCAATTAGAAGACTTTAAAACGATTAAACTACAGTGGTGGACTGGCCCGCCATGAAATCGGGTATATGCTCGATGGGGCAACAGATTCTTCGGATAGGGGATCAAAACTACAATTTGTAGCTGAATTAAAATCAAAATTTCATATTTTATGGTGTAGAAAATCAAAGTAGTTAATGTTCAGTGTTTTCATTACTGAATAATCTTTTACATAAATACGATTGACATAAAAGCACTTTAACATTGTCCGAGTTTTGTATCCGATTTTTCGATTCAATTTCATATGACACTTTTTGGCAAATCGGATGAAATATCTCGGATGTAACGGCTTGGATAAGAAAGCGAATGGTGAAAAAACACAAATTTCTTGGTTGATTTGCTCGGAACAAGAAATCGGATAATGTAAAGGGGCTTTAAAGTCAGTGTCGGATCGAGTCGTCGGGCGACCGGGCATTTGCCGGATGGGCCAACAGATTCGTCTGGTTGGGGGGGAGGCAACAAAATCATGAATAACTAAACAATAAAACAAACAAATGGATTAAAATTCTCCAATGTAGAAGTGGAATCAAAATATAATTTGCTCGATGGGCCAAAATATTGCCAGTCCGACTCTGCAAATAAGCATGATTGTCCGGTGGGCCAGAAGGTTGCCAATTCGACACAAATCAGACTAGAAGGCATTATATCTATTGATAAAATTATATACAAAACAAAAATGAAGAAATCAAAACAAATGACAGCATCATTTATTGAGAGGAACTTTAAGTGTACCAAAACGTGGGAAAATTGTTCAAGGAAACATCCTAACATTACTTATAGTTTGTCAAAAGCATTAAGGGAACTTAAGTAAGTCTCCAAGAGTCTTATCAGTTATCAGTTATCAGTAAACAAAACGAAATTGTGAAAATTCCCCGATTGTTTAGTAATTTCAGAACCACAAGTTTCTACTCAAGGTGGATTATTACAACCGTTTTTTATGTTACTAGATTACATTTGTATACAAATTTTTAGCAATTCGGTGTCTTTTGTTTCCTTTTGTAGTTTCATTAAACGACAAAAATTGCAACTCTTCAAATTGCTCAGCTTCCAAATTTATTTTTCTAACACGATTAGCAACCCAACAATTGATGTTGTTTATAAAGAGAATAACGATCTTAAGAATAAATCAATCGGAAAAACGGGGTTTTTCTCATAAATATGGTTTATAACTCTTTCATTTATTAATGGAAAGAAATAATTTTGAAGAGCTAACCAATTTTGTCAATTATATAGACATTCTGTTATTCAATTCTTTCACTGATTTGTTTACTATTTTTTTTAACTTTTTTTATTACCTACATCGTTTCGTGCTTTTCAAATTTATGGCTTCTAGGAAAGGAATTCTCTGACCTGGATTGTCAATGTAGTTCAAGTGACCCTTTCAAATATTCCCATATTTTTTAACCTTTTTTTGAAAAGTAAAATTAATATTTCAAAAGTATAAGCCTATTCGATTTATATTTACCTAGTTGATTTCTAATTTTAAAAGTGGAAATTTCTTCTATTTACAAAAATTGTAGAAGAGCGCTTTCATCCTTCAAGTTCATATAAAAAATATTTGATTGTTGATAAATAAAAGAATTTTAGCCAATTTACTGCCATTAACCATTACGTGAAAAGACTGTATTTGAATTGATTTATATGATCCAGTGTCTCTTTAATTTATTTGTAAAATAACAAGAAACTGCAATATGTTTTTCCTCAATAGTTCACAGAACTGTCAATTTGTACATTTTTGAAATGTTGTAAAATCTGGGGTGGGTAACATTTTAAACCCCCAACTTTACACAAAGGGTTGAACAAACAATCAATGATTTATTACTTAATTGTTCTGTTTAAAAATAGTAAAAAAATTAGTTTTGAAAGAGGAACGAAAGTGATAAATTTCAGCAGTACCTATTTAATTTTAATTTCAGTAATTTCATTTTGTCCCACCAGGTCTACATTACTACATTAATTAGTCCTATTTAATTCATAATTAATTACAAGTATTGAAAAAGTATCAAAAATTCGCGATTCAAAATTACCAATGTACACTCTAATGGTTCAAATTAATCAATTTCAAAAACATAAATGCTTTCAAAGTTCTTAATTCGAATTTTTTATAATAAAAAATTGATTAAAGAGGGGGTTATGAAGAATATTAAAAAAGTCGATGACAACACTAGTATTTGTTATAAAACAGTACAGTGGGCAAAAAATATCTATGTATTTGACTTCGTAATTATCTTAAAATAATTAATTTATAATATTAATAAAAGATAGGGCTATAAGATAAAATTACTGTGTAATTTTTGAACCAAATGTACACAGATAATTTCCAATTGAAGTGTACGATTTTTGATTATTATGTGCTCCGGAAAATACCTCATCACTGGATGGATGTATTCCAGGATGTGGTTGAAACGTATGTAGAAAAAATATGCAAGCCATAAAAATCGTTCTGATCCTTGTAGTAATTCATAGGCGAACGAAAAAAGAACAGTTTTACTACTTGCCTGTCTTTGACAAATCTCTTAGACTTTTGACTCAAAGATTTATTTCGGTGGTTTATTGGTGAAATATGTTGATTTCTAAATATGTCAAATGAAAAAATGGGAAAAACAAAATGATACTATGTTATTTGTTAAAGGTATGGTGTTGTCCAGCAGTCTAATATTATGTGAGACTTTCCATTGGCGCCATATCCACATATGTCCTGAACTGTTCCCACATTACAACCGCCACTTGAAATAGCTGAAGATAAAAACTACTTTAAAACGATTAACTTTACGTTTACTTAATTTAAATTCATCTTATCTTGTTTCATATTTATGAATATGAATGGCGGTTAACGTAAAAGAAAAATTATTATGATTTAAGTTTATCTGAATTTATTGACGTTATTTCTATAAATTAGCAAAATTTTATCACTCAATGATATAGTAATTGATTTCAATTGGTTTTTTGCTTAGCAAAATTCGTAATATTCAAATTGTTGGTTTATTTATACATTCAAAACTGTCAAGGAATCGACTTTATTTGTTTATATATTTAATTTATAGACTCGATTTTATAAACGGTGGAAAAAAACTGTTTTGTTTATACACGTAGGTAATTTCATGAATTTTATGTAAATAAGCTGCTGTATCGGAATCGGAAGCTGATTATAGCAAGCACATCCCCTTCCTCCCTTATACGTCCGTCATGGTCCGTATCACGATAGAAAACAGAAGCATGTAATCAACTAAGTGAACTTCACATTTCAAAGTATCTCTACCTCGAGGCTTTTGTCTTAATCTCTTTTGATCATATGTTTCAGCTCAAACGCTCGAAATTTTATAAATTACGAATTATTTATAGATCGAACTTATTGAAATATTCTATAAATGAGAACAAATTACTAGCAAACATTTTTAAAATGCCTTATTCAAAATCAATGTGTTAATCATGTTGGTATTTATGACAAGTTGCTATTGTTTTTAGGTGTCATTAAAAATATTAGTTGGATCTATTGCATGAAATTAATATGCAGACAGACGCCAAGGGCCACTTTTGCCCTAGTGATACATTCCGTAACATGACCTCTGACAGTTCGACATACATCACATCAGGCGGAACTTCTTATATTAACATGTCTACTACTACTACTGCATACACATAAAAAAAATTACCACATAAATTGATTTTGACAGAAGATTTAGACCTATAGACGATAAACAATAACTATATTTATTTCACCATTAACAATTTCCATTAGAAACATATTCTGAGCAAGTCTTCACCTTCATTTATACTTATACGTTAAAAACATACAGGAAAGGCATTTCGAAGAGTCACACAGGAAAAATTAAGCTCGAGTGACGCTGATTTACACCTTTTTTAACATTATGCATCATGAATTTTATGATGTGCGAAAAGAATTTTGCACCTTTCCTCGCGAAAAAAGAATATTTATTCAAAAAAGTCCTCAATAAAATTTTAAACTCTCAAGCTGATTGTTTTCAAGATCACTATTTGTTATTGATATATCTGCAGTTTTGAAGTCGATATTTTATAGAAATCAGACATTATTTATTTATAGAAGCTTGGTGATATAAAAAAATCAGTATTGAATCGTTTAACTACAGCCTGCGCCTCGTATAGATAGAGGAAATAACAAAATTACGAAAAATCACCTTGTGCGGTGCACAACCTACACATCCGGTTGTAGAAATCAAAAATTTGTACTAGCGCTATTCCATTTTCATAAATTAATTGAACTATACACCTACACGGATCATTCGTTCTTTGTCTGGTACATTGCACAATGCATGCACCAAAAATAGTCCTAATGATTAAGAAAAAGACACCAAACCCTCAAAATTGGTTTATTATTGTTTTAACGAGAATATCTGAACCGGTTAACTTTCTATAAGGGTCAATAGAGGGGTAGTAACTGTCATGATTTTTTATTATTTGAGGCTTAGTGTTATTGATTTCTTTTTAAATTCCTTGTGTGTCCATTTGAACAGTCGCCCTGCATACATAGCAGTCTTTTAACTTTTTTAATCCATGTGAAGATAGTGATTTCTTCAGAATACCGCCAAATATTGGCTTTAATGAATCTGGTAGAGATAAGGAGTTTTTAGTCAATTTTTCCGCACTCTAGAATGAATTTCGGCAAAAATCCAGCATCCACCCCTTTGTTAATTGAATGCTGCTGTCTTTTCTGGAGCACTTTTAAATTTTCTTATTTTGATAATTTTATCTTAATTTAGAAGCTTTTATTTTCAATCAAATTAAATAAGACAAGTTTCTACATTTGATGTTTAACAACAACGACAGGATGTTATTACGTGACTGGATTAGTTTAAAGGATTTATAAACGAATCGGCAGGGGTTGTTGTCGCCTAGACCACCTGGTGAAAATGACGCGTTCTTCGCCTATATAAAGTCGAGGGATGATTCCTTTTACCCATCAAACGCAACAATGGAGCGTATCAATCTAGTCAATTGTGCAGTGCTTTGTATTATTGTTCTCTATTTTGGGATTGTTCTAGCTGTTCCTCATGTAAGTAAAATTATTCAATGTAATAATCATTTAAAAAAAAAAAAAACATTGCAGTATGCGAGTGCACAAGAAGAAGGTGATGATAAAGATAATTTTTGGTTTGGTCCACGATTAGGCCGAAAGAAACGCAACCAAAGCAATGATGAAACATACAAAAATTCTGAAGCAGAACAATTGGCGACAATAATGGATGCTGTACAGGATTCACCATGGGCAATTCTAGCTTTCAGCAGTAAAAATTCTTCAAGATATCTGCAAAATAGTAAAATTTATAAAATAATTTATTTTATAGAAGGCAAACGTCATACGCTAAGTTTCACACCACGATTAGGCAGAGAATCCGGTGAACAAATGACAAATCCGTCTAGTGAGCAATGGATACAAACTCCTGAAGTTTACGCCGAACTTTTATCGGAACGATCACCACCGTTTGCTCCACGTCTCGGTAGACGTTTATCGCCATATTCACCACGTCTGGGAAAACGGAACGATAGGAGTTAAATGTATTTAATGCGATTGTAAAATCCGTATATTATTTATATTGAAGACTAATATTAAATAAAAATCTAGTGTTTCAAATTTAAGCATTTATTTTTGGTTTCCTAAATTGTTCAACGCATAATTAAAATATAAAACAGTTTTTCTATATTTAATACTAAATAAAAAGGAAATAAAAGGTACATTATAGAAATATACACCACAATCATTTTAGAATTATACGATATTTGATTAATGAGTTAATGGCAGTCGATTAATTTAAGGTAAAATTAACGAAATTATTATTTTTGATTGTCCGGATTTTTTTTAAAACTTCAAATATGCCACAGAATCAACAATTATGGTTATCAATCTATATAAGTTACACTGTGAATTTTATAACTTTACAATAGTAATGCAGACATATATTTGCACCCCGAATTCTACAGTAGAAATGTGCTCAACTAATCAGTTTCATAATGCTTAATTTCCGAAAAATTCTTATTCGTATCTAAAGCACAGATCTACTCGATAGTGGATACAATTTTGTGCAATACACGAATTATCATCTTGAATGTTTTGTTTGGTAACAGAGAGACTACAATTTACATACATGCCCAGATTTTATAATGTTAATATTGGAAGAAATTGGAGATTTAATGTTGATAGGTCGAGACAATTTGTTTTGTTTCAATAAAATTCATTAATTCAGTGGCGGAACTTCGAAATTTGCCCACCCCCCGATAATATTTTGTTGCTTAAAATGATTTTTTTTATAAATTTATAATGGCCCCAGTAAAATAATTGCAATCAGGTTTACAAATTAATTTATATAGATAAGATTTTAGGGCTCCTCAGCTCCTCCGGCTCCCAACACTGCTGCTTTTTGCTGTACGGTAGTTCCGCCACTGTTAGTTTTAGAACAACAATTCTAGGATAAACTACTATTGTTTTGAATATTTGATCACTCAAGTACAGCCATTATTTTTTAAATAAAAAGTCAGTTTAGATTAGTACAACAATTTAAAATAGTCTTTTTTCAAATGAAAATAGACTGTGTACATTGCCTTCAAGTTGGGCTGCATGTGATCTCATTTCAAACCGCAATCCACCAGAATACATCATCTCCCTAAGTTTTGTAAGTGATGTAGCACCGATATCTTGACAACCATGCCGGATACCACATTGTAAATACGGTACAAATCGTAATACTGAACCTTTATCAACGATACTACCACTAACACCTTGGGCTACTTTCATCTTATCAACATCACTGTGAAAATAACGATTCATAGCCGATCCCATTGTATCTTTACGGTCCATAGCTTCAATACTGCCCATACCACGATATTTTTTTAGTCTTACACCATCGGAAAAGAAATATTCACCAGGTGCTTCCGATGTACCCGCCAATAAAGAGCCCATCATGACTATAAAATAATATAATAAAATTTGATCATTATTGTATAAAATAGTGAGGAGATTACCAGTAGATGCGCCTAATGATAGGGCTTTTATAATGTGCCCAATCGATTGTATACCACCATCTGCTATAATCGGTACACCGAATTGTCTGGCGTATTGGGCTACCTTATAAACAGCCGTAGCTTGAGGTCTACCAACAGCCATTACTTCTTGGGTTATACAAATACTTCCACTACCCATACCGACTCTTAAAGCGTCGGCACCAGCGTCAATTAAATTTTTCGCTTGCTGTACTGTAACAACTATAAGCACAATTTTAATAAAATTTAATTATTAAAATATTAATAATAATTTACCGTTTCCTGCCACTATTTGTAGGTTTGGATACGTTTTTTTGATGTATTTAATCATATCGATTTGATAAATCGAATTACCTTGTGATGAATCCAATACAATTACATCAACACCAGCATTAACGAGCAACTTTAAACGTTCTTTATCTTCTTCACGTGTCCCCATAGCGGCGCCAACAATTAATTGTTTATTCTCATCTTTTGAAGCAATCGGATAATTTTTGGCTTTCTTCAAGTCAGTACGTGCCATCAATGCTATTAAATTACCTTGTGCATTAATAATAGGTAATTTACCTTTTTTGCTTTTCTCTAATATTGAATTAGCTTCAGTCAATGTTACACCAGATTGTGCTGTCACTAAATCCTCCAATTTTGTCATTATCTAAACAAAGTTTAATTAAATTAATAAAAAAAAACAATTATTGCAATAATTATAATTTACATCTTCTAATTTTGTGCTCATTGAATTTTTGCCTTCTAGAAAATCAATATCACGAGATGTTACAATCCCGACTAATTTACCACCTAATTGACCATTTTCTGTAATTGGAATGCCGCAAAAACCGTGCTCTTTTTTAACTTTAAGCACATCAGCTACTGTATTTGTTGGACAAAGCACAACCGGATCATGAATGAAACCATGTTTGTATTTTTTTACTTTAAGTACTTCATTTGCCTGATATTGTGGTAAACAATTATGATGAATTATACCAATACCACCACAAAGCTATAATTAAAACACAATTTTAATAATTAATTACCATAATTAGGAATATATTAATTACAGCCATTGCAATAGCCATCGGCGCCTCTGTTACTGTATCCATTGGTGACGATACTAAGGGGGCTTTTAACGTGATTTTTCTTGTTAATTGACTGTTTAATTCCTGGAAATTAAAGACATTATAATTTACAGAGTCCCGGTTGTGAATTTTTTAGGGTTCAACTAGTAGGGAAAGTTCGATACTAACCACAGAATCAGCTGGGAAGTTTATATATCCAGGCAATATAATAAAATCACTAAAAACAAATGTGTAATTAAAATTCTGAAAAAATAATTGTAATTTCTTACTTGTAAGTCAATCCATGCCCTTTTGAGATCATCTCTTCGGCGGACATACCGTCTTCTAAAAGTGCATCATTTGGTATTCCATTCATTTTGTTAAAATTTAATAAAGACTTCGATATAATAGCTCTCGTTAAATCTTCAATTATCCGGATGAACTTACAATAATATGATATAAATTTAATTATTTCTAATGCGATATTAGCATCTGACAATTAATGAAGCACAAACAGAATTAGAAATTCGTTTTATTGCAGCTGGATCGATTTATTTGTAATCTTTTAATTGAATTACGTACTCCACGTGGAAAGTTTTTAAGGTTAACCTTGTAAAAATGAAAAATCAATAAAATAAACAACAGTTAAATATAATTAAGAGTTTAACTAAATAACTGATCATAAATTATTTTAATGATGAATTTGAACTTACTTGTGATGTTGATTGGAGTTCAGTTGAATCAGATTTATTAAAAATAAAAAAATATCAATGAAGTCTGTTTAGGAAGAAATTATTTGTTGAAATGAGCGAAGCGAGTAAACACGTGACGAACAAATGGGGAGTAAAATTAAAATAAATGAAATATTTTAAACGGTAGAATAACTAAAGTTGTCGGAAATGACGAACATTGCAATCACGTTTGCTACTTTTAGTTTGAAAAAATTGCGTAAAATCGGAAATATTTCCGAGAAATTGTACAAAGTAAATGTAAATTTAAATAAAATTAAGCGAAACAAATTTATAATTTCCATAAAATAACATCAGGAGATTAATTGAAAAGCCATGGACAAAACTAATTTCGATAAACGTTGCCAAATTCACCGAAACTAAATTTGGGACATGTCAATAAAAGTGAATATGTTTACCTTATAAGTCGATTTGAACAACAAGAAATTTTAAAAAGATAAATCAACGGTTTTTCTCCAATAAATAATCGTTATTTACCAATATTATCAATTATTTCGGTCTGTTACATTTAATTATTTTGAGATTGACGAATTATTGACAAACTGGCAACAATGGACATAAGATGAACAGCACTCTCATTGGTCGTTATTTTTAAAAGCGCTAATTTTTGAAATTTTTAAAGTGTACCTGATAATGAGGAGCGCCAAGTTTAAATCGATTATACCGGGTGAGTCACATAAGACGAAGGGTTCTTATGGCAACTTCCATAATTTGGCAAGTGATTCGAAAAATATTTCAAGGATTTGTAGGAAATTCCCCGAACATTTAAGCAAAATTAGAACCTCGTAGTTCATTTGGAAATTGGTTTTGTTAAAGGTGGCGATTGTCAAAAACGAGCTAAAGAAGCAAAACGACTAAGAATGACCCTCCCGACATTGTTTTTCTCCATTGTATTCTAGAAAAAATGCAAAACATTCCCACCTATTCTAGAATAAAATTAAGAAAAACGAAATTGTAAATCAATGTAGGAAGGATCCTCGTGTCGCTTTCAAATGAGCTACAAGGTTCTATAAGTCCTTGGAATATTTTTCGAATTGTTCGCCAAATAATGGGAATTGTCACAAGAACTTTTCGTCTTACATAACTCACCCGGTATTGTAAAATCTGTAATTTTCAATCGATTGGAGTTGTAATTTGTAATTTTAATAGGAAGCCGTGGATTTTTGAGAGAACACGAACTATTTTATAATTTAAATCACAATTTTAATGTAATAACAGAAATGAATTCACAAACAAGATCTACGATTGCAATATAAAATGTTACAATAACTGGTAAATTTTCGTATAAATATTTATAATAATATATACAAAATGAGATCTGAGGTCAGATCATGTCCCGAACACATTCAGTATCAAGTTCTTGTATGAGGCATCTCATAAAGGCCATTTCCTTACGAGCATTATCAAACATTGTACGTGGATCACTAGCCATGCAACGTAAACAATTAGGCGCAAACACCATAGCTAAATTGGAAGCGTCCATTTTTGTATGTTGTATAACATCTGGTTTATTAAATGTTTGTAAAAATCTAATTAGGTAACATAAAACAAGTCGATGTAATGTTGGTAAACGTAATACTAAATCACATGCTCTACGCGGTGTCATTGGCTCAGCAACACATTCAGAATATAATGAATCTGGTATTAACGGTTCATATAATTCACGTAACCATAATTTTAATAAATTCGCTGGTACATGTGCATCACTAGCTTCACTAATTTCCCAACGATCCATTTGTGCTTTCAAACGATTCACCTCATCAACATCAGCTGATACACGAAATATACCTTCCGTACTTAATCCTTGTAATTTTAATACTTGCTGTGATAATTCAACTTGTGGCCATGGTAGACGACGATTTGGCCAACGACTTGCTTGCAATTGCATTACTTCCCTTAATGTATTACCAAATAGACTAGCTTGAAAGATTTGTTTACGTGCTGATTCAATTTCATCAATTTGTGGACGCCGTGCTGAACGTTTACCACCGGCACCGATTCTTTCTAGCCTTTGGCAAGCTACTGTGGCATAATGATTAACCTAAAATTATAAATTAATTTTACCATCTTTTAAATGTTGTTTTTATACTTACTTGTACATGTATGGGCCATCGATTAACATCAGGGAATACTCGTGAAAATGTAGGATCCCTATGGCGATTCAAATAGCCTAAAAGAGCAGGTTGAAATACAGGACTAGGTGGTACAAATGCTAAAGCAATTGTTAATAATTCCCATCCACGTAGTAGAGATTCACGTCTTGGATTTTCAGTAGTTTGTCGACATAATTGTACAAACAATTCATCCCTTAATAATGGTTGAGCATGTGCTGTACCTAATATTTCCATTAATAACGAATTCAACGATACACCAGGTCTAGCTTTTCTATCACCCATATAAATTTGTACTTGTCTAAACATTTCCAATGCTTGTCTAGCAACTGGTTTACTAGATGCTAATAATGGTCTTTGTAAACTTCTAGCTGACCAACTAAGTAAATCACGTACACTAGCTTTTCTTCTAAATAAACCACGTCCACCTAAATTCAAATTATCAGCAGCGAATTTTTCCATATCAGCTTCACGTTCTGGTTGTAATGGTGGTTCAGCTAATGGTTTTAATTGTGGTATTGGTGGACGTTCTTTAACAACTTGTTCACGTGTTTCAGTTGCTGTTGTTGGTAAATTTAAATATTCAACAGGACGATGTGTTAAACGATGAGGTAGATAACTACCTTCAGATTGATCAGAATCTTCATTATCTGGTTCATGACCTGTTAATGATTCACTACCACTATCAGAATGATCACTATCTGAATCTCTACTATTGTTCAATAGAAAATGTTCTAATGGTAATAAATGTGAATCATGCCAATTTGAATATAATGGTGCTTCAGCACCTCTTTGACTAAAACTACTACTACGACATAAATCGCTCGATTTACGTCGCAATTGTGGTGTACTAGCTGATAAACTTAATACTTGATTACGTCCAGTTGGTTCACCAGTTTGTGTTGATTGATTACTAGTTGATACTGGACTACAATCTGTGTTATGTTTTAATGTTTGTAATTTAGCTAATGGTATTATATCGCAATTTGTCGGTTTATGCCATACAGTACGTTGGGATGTTGCATTGTAATAATAAAATCGAGCTGTATTTTGATCAAATAATTCCCACCATTGATTTGAATCTGTACGTTTGACAGGTACACCTTCTGGTGGATCCCAAACACATTCACCAGTCGCTAAATTTGCATACATATGTTCCCCAGTTTTGGGTTCAATTATTTCAACCCATTCAACCCTGAAAAAATGTATTCTATTTTATTAGAATTTCCCATTTTATTGGGGTGTGTCTTTATTTTATATATATCTATATCGATTAAATATACCTGTACGAATTAGAAGCCATTTTTTAACATAATTTAATCAATTCTTATATAAAACAATGATCTCTTTATTGATATGTAACACATAATTATATTAACAACACTAAACATTTTTATTATTATATTTATAAGACATACTTAATTAAATATTATGGAATATTTGGATTTGTAAATTAATTCAAAATACTGTAAAGGCCACCATCACAAATCATCAACGCCATTGTTTATTTGAATACCAACATCAGTGACAAATACAAAAAGTCCCAACACGAGCGCCAAATTTAAACCACCACTATAGTCCTTCCAATTATTTAGTGTATTGACATCGAATATATAAGCATTCTTGTTTTATTTTTCCAAAAACTTTTCACGTCGTATATGATTGAAAGATCATTAGAAATGCAAATTGAAAAAATCAACCCTTTAAAATAACTCCAAGCTGAAAGCGCTAGCCAGTATTAGATCCGACTCAAAGGATCAATGCTAAAATGATCATGAACATAATTTATAATTAGTATAATTACACAATAAAAAAGATTAAATAATAGCACTCAAGATGATAACAATTTTTTACCATTATCAATCCCTTCACACCACAAATAGAGGTGAATTTTCGGATTTACATTTCTAATGATTGTAACATTGTATATCTAAATACTTTTGGCTGTAATTCATTTTTAAGATGGACAATTTTTACAGATGTTTAATATTTAATGAAAACTTATACGTATTGTTGACTTAATATTTATTTCGATGTTCAAGGTTTGGAGGCGAGAAATTTATTGTTTGTTCACACAGACGAATAGAAATACCAGAAGCTGCTAGTTTTAGTGGATTTTTTCATCTTACTTATGGGTGAATTTGAGTTTAATCCTGGTTAAATAGCTTTTATCTACGACTATTACATTTGTAGTTTTTGTAATATAATGTCCTATTATTATTTCCTACTATAGCTTGCGACAGGGAATAATGAACCATTATTCCCTCTCTCGTAAGCCAATATAAAAATCATGGTAGCGACAAAAATAAATAAAACGACAGTTTCAATAAGTAGTGGGCGTTTCTTGTGCGATTTTGAATTATAGTTGCTGTGAGATGTAAGATTGCGACAAAAAATAATAAAATGAAATTTCAAACAAATACCTAGCTTATCTACGACTTAGAAATAAGTCGTAGATAAGGTATAGTATACAACTCGCAATATTGTGTGCTATTATTACCTCGAATGAACGAGTGTTGTAACCTTCATTCTCATTATAGCTAGACTCCTTGTATAATTTACCATTAAAATTGATTATTAATCTTGGTATCATTTTTATACGGGTATTATTCACTATATTTTGTTAGTTTAGTGAAAAATACAAAGAACCGAGAATAAGCAGAAACGAAATTTCAAATCTAAATCGGAAGATTCCTATTATATTATAATTATTGATGAATTTTTTATCAAATTATTTATGTGAATAAAACAAGAATTGATTCGTATCACATATTTACTGTACACATTTTCTTATAGAAGAAAAGAAAAAATAACACAGGAAACATTAAAACACAGCCTTAACAAAATAGGCACTTTTTCAACTATTGACTAACTGATAATCTCATAAATAATACTAGAATAAAATAAAATTTAGTTTATAGAGAGAAAAATAAATTGAGCAATTGTTAATTTAAACGAAATATGAGATATATTCATGTGGCATTACACCACGTCTTGGATAAAATGTATGATTAACCGAATAATTTAATAAATTTGTAATATTTGATGTATAAATATCAGCGAAACGGAATAAACGTCTAGAAAAATATGTTGGATTATGATACGTACGGAAAACACTACCGAATTGTGGATTGAATACACATTTAATTTTATTTCTTAATACATCACGTTCCGCCATCCATTTAGCTAAAATTTGTTGTTCATCTGCATTCTCACAATCTTGATGATCTTCAATTAATTGTGTCAACATTTGTAACCAATTCGCATTTTTCTTAAATTCAGGATTGTTCAACGTCTCGATTTCATGCTGAAAATATTCAAAATTATCATCAATAATTTGATAATAACACGATTGTTTACAGTTAATTCATAGATAATAGCTCCGGTTCGCCAGCCGTGTTCTAAAGTAACATCAGCTAAATCACTGTATGGATGATCACCGAAATAGAGCACTTGATGACCACACCAGCCAGTCAAGTCTTGTAGCTGCTTCACTGTACCCTAAAATCGATTTTCAAATAAAGACTATTTTAAATTTTTGTAGAAATTACCTCATAGTAAATAACGCCTTTTTCGAGTTTCGTTACTTTATCCCAGATGTGCGTACCGCTTTGTTCGTCGAAAACACGTATCGGTCGTGAGACATCAGTGAAAAATTTTGGCTTTCTCGCCTGTACTATCAGTACATCGAAATAATCCTTCCAATCAGATCCAACCAACATCTCCATACCTTTATTACTATAATTAATTGATTAATTAATTAGATTTTGTGATGTATAATTGAAACTTACACGAAATGATATGGACTATTAGTGACTAGAAATAATTTCTTATTGGCGGCTACTAATCTATCGAAAAATAAACGGAGTTTTTCGTTATTTTCTATATATTCTGAAACGTTTTCTGAGACGATTTTATGCATAACTGGATGCGAGCTCCTAATAGAAGTCTACAAATTTATTCAATTATAATTAAATTTTATTTTGATTATAGATGTGAGAATTACTTTAACGTCTCTAAATAAAATCTCTGGATGATAATCAATATGATTACGTTCGAAATAATCAGCAACATTGCATAACAGACACATCTCAGGTACTGAGAACAGATCGGCTAATTGCACCATTTTTGAATGATTATCCTGTAACGTCAACTATAAACAAGTATGTATTTGATTAATATTTAGACTATTGACTGAACCATCCTTTATTATTAATAAATGACAATGATGATAATAATAGAAAATAAGCGATGGAGAACAGTCAATTGAAATTAATAAAAACAAGTACCGAAGCATTTTTGGTGTGACCCTCGACATAAGCAATCGGTATTATTCGATTTTTATAAAGTTTCAATACTTCTTCTGTTGATAATGGTTTTAATCCACGATAAACAGATCCGAATTGTATTTGTAGAAATGAATCTAATTTTAATAATACACCTTTTTCTATATCGTAATGTAGTCCTCTAACTGCGAAACCGGGCTTATATTCTAATTGAGCAATTGTGTTAGGATACTGTAATTAATTTATTAATAATAATTAATTCAAATCGAATTTCGTTATTTATAAAATTATTAATTACTTTAAATTGTTCTATGAGATATTGTCTTCCTAGATTATATAGAAGATAATCCATTGATGGCTTATAACAGGCTAAAGTGTAATCATAATCAAAGCCATATACATTAACCTCTTTCAAATCTAATTCATTACAAGCGAATACAGCTTTCGGATTCACGTCTTTTGGCAGTTTTTTTGCTGAAAATTTAAAAATAAATTTTTTGGTTACTTCATGTTTATATAATAAATTTGCACGTTTTCAATATAACTAGAAAATCAACTTAAATTAATAAATAAATTGAAAAAATAAACGAGACTCACATTGGCATTTTGCTTTTATTCGTTTATATGCCTCTTCTAAACGGTGCGTTGAATGGGAACGGTGTGAATTTTTTGTAAAACATAACGTTTTTTTAATTAAATGATTAAGATTTAAAAATTTGCAATATATTACTTGCATGATAACATAACTGATAAAACAGCGCTTGTGACTAATTGTAGTCTCCAAAAATTTTACATCTGCGCTACATAATTGCAAGTATATTTAGTTGCATAACCAAAACATCAGGATCGGACTCTGGAATTAACCATCCAACCGTACAATCAAACCAATACTGGTATAAACTATTAATTATTTACTTTTTATAAGCAAATTCTGTATTAAATATATCAAAAATCAGAAATTCGGGCTGTATAAGTTTGGCAACCAGTAGTTTAAGCGTACAAAATCCAAATCAGAGATGTAACAGAAGTGTCATGGCATAAACAGAATCAGAAATAGATTTTTTGAAATTTATTGTAAATGAAACAGAACAGAAGGGAAAACGGAAGCAGAAACTAAAAGATTTTAAAAAATTGATTGTTACAATCTGATAGGAATACAGATATGGTGCAACCAAAAAGCTTACCAAATCTTGTAAATATAGAAATTGTACATAATAAGAACTGCGACATTTCGCCGAGTCAACATAAACGATGGATGTTTTTGTTTCGTCACCCTAAGCTCGCTTATTGCCAAGTCGAGCCGATTTAGCGCTTCATCCAGAATGTGACGGCCCAGTTAGATTTAGTCCCCAACCAAACGTGCATAAGGAAGTTTTCACTACAAAAACACATAACCTCAACTCTACACAATCGCGCTGGTTGGTGATCACGAGACACGAACTTACTCGAACAAAGCTGAACACTCAATTTCTGTGCGGCCGAAGTTTTGGCTGATTTTTGGCCGAAACTGGACAATGTTTTAGCCGAATCTAGCCGATAGTGAAATATTAGTAGTGATGTATTAAGCAATAGGCTTAAATTTGAACTTTAGGAGAACAATTCAACTTTAATTAAAACAAAAACCGAGAGTATCCATAGAAAAAATGAAAAAGGCGCCAAATTTCATCGTGTTTTTAGTGCAATTTACCCTTGATACGTCTCTGTACATTAGTGTGTTAGCATATGCGTATAATTAGTTGCATAACTACAAGCAGATTTTCTGTTTTAGTATTTATCAAAATTAATTGTAATGTTGACAATCATTTTATGATTTATGTTAGAAAATAATGTAATAGAACTATGTGTATAATTAGAATGTCATTTGTTTTTATTGTCGGTATTTATTGTATAGTTGGTTGCATAAAACGAAAGCCAGGATTGGATTAGTGAACTTTCTACCCCGGTTTGTAATGTTAATTCTACAAGTTTTCACCAATTAAACGAACTCGTCTATATGTATTCTATTATTTATAATAATAATAATAATAATGTTGATAGAATTGTGGTTTTGTAAGCTTGTGTTTCACTAACTGACCAGTTTTAGTATTTAATGATTATATCTTTAACTGTTCCGCTAACCTACTAATATCTAGACAGATGTTTTATAAAAATTGAATCGTTACATCTATTTAATGTTGATCTTCTTTCAAGCGATGTTATTAATGATTTATTTATTTACTTATTTATTTATTTATTGCCGGAACTTAACATGTTATTTTTGACATCAAATGAAAATCTTTTACTAATACTCTTCGTTATACCAAAATTTCTATTGATCTGAAAGTTCAAATAAAATCGTCAAGAAAAACAACAATAACAGAAAAAATTGTGGCAATAATTTTATTGATATTCGACCTGTCAAGGACTACCATTTATAACAATGAAAATTTAAGTGACGGGATTATACTTGAATTTGACAAATTACCTACCAATAAAGCTACATCATTAATTATGTTTTCTTTTTTTTTCCGGGTGTGTTTGTTAAGTGTTCTTTTAATAGAACTGTCCTGAAATTGTTGTATGAGTTGATTAACTATTAATTAATAGTTGACGCCGCTCTTTTACGGTTGAAAAATAATCAAAACATCAGGTCTATTCGAAAATTAATTGAGAAATTCATTTTATAATGAATGAAACAGATAAACAACATCAGTTGTATCAGTTTTCGATAAAAAAGTAGATCTTGTTAATTACAAATTAGAAGGTACATTGGACCTTTCACTAAATATTAATCATCCAACTATCATTTATCATCAAATTTATAAACAAGCATTGATGAAAATTATTTTTCTAATTTTACAAGAAAATTCATATCATATTTTTATTAAAATTAATAAACCGTGTTTTGTAGGTCAGTCATAGATTGTGGTTTGTTTGTTATAGGGGTTGTTTTTTATTTTGTAGAAGATTGTAAAATATGTGTTAAATAAGGATATCCGTGCTGGAATAACTGAAGTGAAGTGGATTAATTCATCTCTTTTTTTTTTAAATTGAGTTTAAACGAGAACAATCGAACGGTTTCCTGTTTCATTCCATTATTTATCACTTTCTCTTGCACTCCACTTATTGGATGCTTTTTTAAAAAGAAATCACCTTGATTAATTTAAATTTCGTTAATTCTATACAAATTAATTGCTGAGTTAAATAATAAATAAAATTTTTATTGTAAAAATTTTCTATAAGCGTCATGAAACGATGATGAGTTGAGCGTATTATTTGTATTAACAATGAAAGGATATTGTGGTTTATTGACAGGATTGCGGTTGGTTAGGGTAATCGAATTTTTTTGTTCAATAAAAGGGAAAAAGAATGCCCCACTATGTTTTAAATGATTGGTGAAACTTTCTCTAAGGACCTCGATGTGGGTCATGGCTTGACACTGAACATTTATAGGTATACTTGGTGAACGAACCAGTAACACCAATAGTAATTGCCAAAATGTGGCCCAAACAAACACTAAGCAAGCACCTACCTGTTGTTTTAATTTACCGGTCTTTCATCTTTACATACTGCTCACCCACTATGGCAACCCCACCGTTTTGTTTCTTAATTCTATTTTATTAAATTTATAACCGCTAGCGCTATTCTGAATAACATAACACGTTTACTAGGTCCACTTAACCGTACTAGCGTGTTTTGAGAATGCTTCTGATTGTCATTCGATCAAAACAAATTGATTTAGAACGAGTTCTGAACAATAAAATACGATTTAACGCTACCAATTTGGAGAAAAAGCAACCGAATTGCCGCAAAATTCCATCCTACTTTTTCTCCATATAACTTTTTTGACCAGTAAAATTTTTCGACTTATAACGCAATTAGCATTGTCAATAATTGTTGTTTAATCAATAGACCAATTAAGGATTTTTTTTTTTTTGGAAAATTAATCGATGCTTTAGTTAAAAATTTTCCGGTTTAGTTAGAAGAAAGTTATAATTTTAAAAATAACTTTTAGAGACCTGCGATTTAATAGTAACGTTTGTTCTACTTTATTAATATGCTCAGAATGGCCTCGATCCCACAACTTGAAAAATTTATTATTATTATTAATATTATTAAGAATATTGATAAGAATTTCGCCGACAGGTTTCCTTTATAAACAACAAAATTTGTATTAGATTTCAATATTAATTCAAGCTTTAGGGCGATATCTGTACACTTCTCAAATTTTTAATTTCATGAATAAATTGTTTTTATCAAAAATTTATCGAGTTAACTGTACAGGAAGTACGCATTGTTCTATCTGATTCTTTTTTATACCGTGCCTTTTTTCCAGCAAATACCATGAACGTGGTTGGAGAAAGTTTTCGAAACCCCCACATTGACACTGATGTAATTACAGACGTCTCGCTTGGGTACCACCTATACAGTTGGGTTATTTTTTTTTGGTAATAATGATTAGTCATTTCATAGAATTTCCCTAAAACTTATACTGGCCGTTTTCACCTTGAACCCGATGAAGAGAAAGCCAAGGCCCTTTTAAGTCAGAACTCTCTATTAGTAAACAAATGACACGGCATTTCTCTACAATTGAAACACTTTAAACTAACAAGAATCAACTGAAAATAGCTTTTAATTGCGACAATAATCGCATACTTGCTCTAATATCGATAATGATGAATTTTCAACAATTAGTAAAGAGAGTTTAGTTTTGGATTTTCGAGACTAATCGATATTTGATAATTGTGCAATTAATTTAAATTGAATTATTGTTATTCAAGAACGGTAGAAAGTTGATAAAAATCCGTCAAAAATCGATCTGGTGTAAGCGATGTCAAGGCCGGTGGACAGTGCATAGAATCCGGATGCGGACGTGGCCTAGATTTCTCCGGAGTCATGTATTAATTGTTCCACTGCCGTGACTTGATGGTAGAGAGACGAGAAGAGAGGCAAAGAAGGTTGATGATTTTAAGAAAATTCTCTATTTAAAATCAACAACAGAAATATACTCACAATCAGAGGCTGTAGATATCAAAAAAATAAACAAAAAAAAAAGTTTGATTTTGGTTTAAAACAAGCAAACGAGACAAAAACAGCACGATACTTGGAGCTGTGTAGAATTTGGAATATTGTGTGATTTCGTTTAGTGTTTCTATTAAACTGTTTATGGTTTGATGGTTTCAATAAATAAGAATATTACAGATATACACTACAATATAGTATAGAATTAACAGAATTCATGTTCTATTTCCTGAAAAATATGCAATAACAAATTAGAAAAAAATCATTAATTTTGTGATAATTGAAACAACAATTAACTTAGATTTTTAATATAATGAATTGTAATATTTTTTTTTACAAATATACACAAAATTGTAGGCACTTTTATTGGCCGAACAATTTTTTAAATAATCATAATTATTATTCAATTTTAATTAATGTCTTAATTACTAACTGGAGCAGGAAATAGATGATGTTCTGTATTTGTGTAATTGTAGCGAAATATTACAATAAAACTAGGTAAAAAAAATACACGAGTGAATCTTTCGGCGATAATCTCCCAGTTTTATATTAATTAGAATTTTCTATAGTTTTTGTCTTTGAGAAATTCTCATAACCGTTATGGTTCCACTAACATCGACAAAAATGGTAATTATTCATAATTACATGCAGCAATATCATGATTAATTTGTAACATCATTTTTAATATATAGTATTATATAGTGGTGTGTCCCAGATGCGGTTATTTTATTAACACCTTGTTGAAAAGATAATTGTTCTAATGCGTCCTATAACGCTATATTGTCATTGTTTTCCTTTTGGGATATTTGCGAAAATAAAACAACCATTTTAACGCGAAGAAAGTAAATATTTGCTTGTTTATAACTTTACTTGAACTAATTGTTGTAATATTCGACGTAAGTTGAAATGAATTTAGACAAGAAAAAGTTTTGAATGTGAGAGAAAAAAGGATGTTTTACTCATCCAATTATTAGAGAAATTAGATCACGACTTTGTGTGTGTTTGAGTAGACTTTGATTATTATTATTACGTTTTTTTTGCTTTTCTAAATTAGAGAATTATAGCCAGTTAGTAGATATTTTGTATAATTGGTTAGAATGGAAACGAATCTGTTTTTTTGTTGTCCAATCATTTGTTGATCTATAAATGTGAAAATTCTTTAAACAAATGTTTCACGACAGATGATAGACTAATAATAAAAAAAATAATTGCAGAAAAAAGCAAAAAACAACAACGAACGGTGATTTCAGGTTACTTTCTATAAACGCTTGTTTTGCAAATGTTACCGAATCGATATACAAATAATACAAGATTAATATTTAACAACAATCAAATTAAAATTCTTATTGTGGCCGTTTTATATTATGTTTTACAATTGTTTATTGTAACAATGAATAATATGTATGTATGTTTGACACCGATTAAAACAACATTTTAGGGCATGTATGTATGCTACATGAAATCAAATTAGTTTAGGTGTGTTTTAATGTGAGGCAGCGTTTAATTAAAAATTTTCAAATTTTATTCATGTGACTCAACTGTCATCTTATAGAATAAATTATTGTCATTGTTATTTCTACGACAAGACAAACAAAAAAAAAGTAGTTTATTAATTTTTAAAACAACCCATTTTGTATTTATATTGTATTTTTAATTAAGAGAAAGTGGTGTGATTCATTGAAGGTCCAAAAAATTGTATATTAAAAAACGAAAGGTATATGATATAGAAATTATATACCACAGGGACAGCCGGATGATGTTGGTATTACGTGTGTATAATAATAAGAAATTATCACAAATGTTGACGCAAATATACGTTTATAATACAGCTTTCACTAGCTTGAAATCGGGTACCCATATCGTTCCACCCGGATATTAGAAAACTGACATATCTCAATATCACGATACAACATGTACACACACACATAATAATTTTATTAAACCACCAAAATAGGCGATATAACCGACTTTTTCTTAATTTATCATTAATAATTTATCAACCGGCAGAATGGCTGATAAAATTTTATAAAAACACATCGTACCTAAGCCCAGATTTTGGCGGAGTTATATATACGAAAGCACGAATCACTCTCGGAACAAACCAGCTAAGCTTAACTGGCTTTCTATACGATAAAATGAGACTTATTCAGCTTAAACTAAGAGTAAATCTCGAATCGGCCCATCCGTTTCGGATTGCTCATGAAAAATTCGTTCTTCAATATTCAACCGAAATTGTAATCTTCAAAATTGTTCTTTTAATAAACGAGAAAAAACCAAATTATTTTGATCATTATAAATTACAAAGACAGGCTTGCTCTCCATTTATTCCTCTTATTATGTATAGGGCCCCATGGATCCTAACCGCCGGGAGTCCATTTAGGTCTTGATCCTAATTTTCGTTTGAACCCTTCATTATTTCAGTATCTCCAAGGAAGACGTCACTCAATTTTGATTGCAATCTCGTATTAATGATCGTTTGAATTAGGAGGCATTAAAATGTTGACTTTGATCAACCATATTATTTGCTAGTTGGTATAAATCAAATTTAGTGTAATTTATGTACGTTATTACATCTGCCTATAAATAGATAAATAAATAAATAAATCAAAATGCTATTATTACAAAGAAATTTATTTACGTTTAATTAACAATTAGCATTGTGGTTTATTCTTACAGATGTTGATAATTATTGGAAAGTTGTATTTTTATCAATTGAAATTAATTTTATTGTGACATATCTTGAATAGTTTTTCAATTAATATTGATGTTAATTACCAACAGGTAGAAGAAATTTACAATTTACGGAAATACAACATTGTTTTGATATCTAACATCAATACGAATTTCCGGTAGTAATATCAGTTAGTATTTACAATTTTGATTGGTTGTTTTTAAAGTAAGCCAGAAAAAAATTGTGCTTATTTAGGTCGTTACATTCGCGTAAAGGGCATTGAAGTACTGATAATTTATACAATCGCGCGAAACAATGGAAAATTAGTTATGTTTCAATAATATAATATAAAAAAAATGATAATATCGATTATTTTCGATTAAATCAAAACTATATTGATTTTAATTAATATTACCAGAATTAGATTAAATTTAATTGTTATATACATATTTCCCTTTCATCTGGTTTATACTGTATTATTCGTACAAATTTCACGCTTCAGATGAACCACAGAATGGAACGAATTTAAATTTTAATGTGTGATTGTTTCTTTTTTGGTTAATCTGGGCTAATAACCCAAATCTATAGTGTTATCATTGATTAAAAAAAAATATGGTTTACAATTTTTCTTTAATGGAAAACATAAAACGATAGTGAATCTTTGCATACACACATCCGACTTATCTTTAAGTTGAATTAGTTGCATTACTTTTAGTTTATCTCTAAAATTTATGTAGACAAAACAGATTAGATTGGATTAATTTAGCAATACCTGTGTTATAATGCTCGTTTTATTACCAATAAAATTCCTATCTAACATCGAATCCTGTAATGCGGAATTTTATACGTTCCAGCAACATTGTATTAACTTTTAATTAAAAATCCGGTGAGTGACGCTTTTCTTTTTATTGTAATTATTTGGTAAAATTGATGATAAATTATTTTATCGATTGTGTAACAATAGAGAAATGTTTAAAAGAAAAGAAAGTGATTCCCATTATGATTCATTTGAAATTTTCTGATAATTGTAAATGTTGGATCCGGTAATGTTGGGGCACATGAAAAAGCTTCAAAACACAATACCACCATTGGTACATCATATATTAAGATAGAGAGAAGAGAAAAAAAATGCAGTATAGAGTGGGGCAAACTTTCACGTCAATATAAAACCCAACGGGAAATTTTAAACTGTATTACTTTCCGTTCAGTTGCACGGTAAATGTGTTTTAAATAAAAAATATAAATAAGTAAAAATTCTAATTATATTTATTATTGTTAAGTGTCTACAATAGATTTGGATATATAATTAATTTTGTTAGTGTACTAGTGTGTCTGGATTGAGGATTTATCTTAATTTTGTGCTATTGTGAAACAGCGATTATTGGATTATTTTATAGTAAGTAGCTTTGAGGATTAAAGCTCAATTCAGTGCAGTGTTGATTTTTGTTGCCATAATAACCGAAAAAAAAAACACGAATATTTCATTAATGAACAACAAAAATGATCGTTGATATGGTCAATCAAATTACGATCAATTAGTGTTGATTATTGCTATTGATTCTCTCATTGCGAAGATTGTGGTTGTTCATCTCTCTGTGTATAAATTGTTGTATTGAGCACACAGTGGAAATGAAAGCATGGCAGTGTGTCAATGGACTCAGCGTACGCAAACCTAGCCGACATAAATATGTACCCAAAGCACAGGTGCTAATTATCAACGTACAACTCAATTATTATTTGCCTTAAGTTATTTAATCGGCCATAATATATCGCAAATTCAACTATTCTATTAATATGTTTTAACACTAAATAACGGCAAATTAATTTTTTATAATAAATTGCAAAATAAAAACGAAACAAAATCGTGAGTTCCTGTCGAATTACACGCACACACACACACAAAAAAATGATGTCTCCAAGAAGTAAATTACATGAATAACGAAATTCCTTTAAGGTTTGTTGAGTCGTTATACTCTCTAGTAAAAAACAATCGGGGAAAAGAGAAAATTTTACAACTTAATTATTAACAATAGAATTAGAAAATGTACAATAGAGATGATTTTTTGTTGCGTCGTCCCTATTATGCACGTCAGGTGGATCGTGACAAATTTCGTTATGACAATTCAATAGAACATTTAATTAGATGCGTGTAAATTAAATATAAATGAGTGTTAAAAGTTGATTACAAGTTTAATAGTGTTAGATTATAACAGTCAGATCGTGTTCCACTTTCTAAATTTTCAAAAATAAATAAATAAATAAATAAATAAATAAAAGAGTTAATGTCGGTCGCTGATGGGGATATAATGTAGATAGATTATCTTATATATGGGATTTCTCTTCGATATTTACGAGTGTATTTTGCAAAAATTTTGACGATAAGACAAGGTCGTACGCGTTTTTTTCATGTTGTTTAAATAAACAACACACTTAAGTAGAACTTGGTAATAGTAAGATGGTCCGTTATTTATATTCCCACCTAGTGTGGCGCTTGAATGGTTTAGCCTCTATTAATTAAACTAGTTCACCGTTCGTATATTATCTTAATAAATGCATAATTATAATTAATTAAAAAATTTCGAACATTCCTATTTCTGTTACGATCGATTTTTAGTAAATTTCCTAATTAATTGAAATAAATAAATAAAAAAAAAGATGCATCGATGATGATGCAGGACGGTGAACTGTGCTTGGGGAGTATGTTAGTGGGTCAGAAGCTGTCAGTTGCGGTGAAGAGTGGTACGTTGAGACCATTGATGCAATCGATGTTTTCTTTTTTTTTTATCAACAAACATAATAATTGTTAATAATATTAATATTATAAGTTATTTTAATTACAGAAGCGTAATCGTCAAGAATCATCAATACCATGACACTGAGGATTGTCACTCTTGGAATTCTGGCAATATCACTTTTAAGGGTAATCTTGATAATGACTACTTAAATTAAATTAATTGTGATCATTGAATTGTTTTGTGTAGGAAATACGGTGTGATGCCCCATTATCTGATTCAGCGTCTCTACCATTAGAACATAGATCTGTATATGGTGCACCATTATCGGGACCAGGGTATGCACCGCCAGCAATTCTACAAAGTACTGGTAATGGGAATACAGATGACCCATGGCCGTTGGCAACACCGGATATGCCACGAATAAAACATTTACAAGTGCAGTGCGAGAAAACTCATATGCGCGTTAATATTGAATTTGATCGTCCATTTTATGGAATGATATTCTCAAAAGGATTCTACAGTGATCAACATTGTGTCCATTTAAAGCCAGGCACCGGTCATTTGAGTGCCACATTTGAAATATTTTTAAATAGTTGTGGTATGTCATCGTCGGCTAATCATAATGCTGCTGCTTATGGAAGTCCAACACCTAGTGGTAGTTATGTTGAGAACACAATTATTATCCAATATGATCCTTATGTACAAGAAGTTTGGGATCAAGCTAGAAAATTGCGGTGTACTTGGTATGATTTCTATGAGAAAGCTGTCACTTTCCGACCATTCCAAGTCGATATGCTGCATGCTGTCACTGCCAATTTCTTAGGTGATAATTTACAATGTTGGATGCAAATTCAAGTCGGAAAAGGTCCTTGGGCGTCCGAGGTCTCTGGTATTGTTAAGATTGGACAAACAATGACAATGGTCTTGGCTATCAAGGATGATGAAAATAAATTCGATATGTTAGTTCGTAATTGTGTAGCTCATGATGGAAAACGGGCTCCAATTCAACTGGTCGACCAATATGGTTGTGTTGTTAGACCAAAGATTATGAGTAAATTCCAAAAAATCAAAAACTTTGGCCCCTCAGCATCTGTAGTATCGTTTGCCTATTTCCAAGCATTCAAATTCCCTGATTCAATGAACGTACATTTCCAATGTGTAATCCAAGTATGTAGATACAATTGTCCAGAACCTAAATGTGGCGGTCATGGTTTAGGTTTAACAAGTGAGTATGGACCTCCTCCACTAGGAAACGCTCTTGGCAGTGGAGATTTTGGTGGTCATGGAAATCTTAATGCCGAATATGGTGCACCATCTTTGTCCGAATATGGTGTACCACCAGCATATCCCGATCCAAGACATCCATCCGGTCCTGCTGGGGCCTATTCTGAAAATAATGCTGACGTTGTGCCTGCTCCCCAAGCACAAACATCATCGTCATCGACATCGAATCCACCAAATTTATCATCACCAGCACCACAAGTGGCGGCACAAGCCGGCGGAAATGATATCCATTTACCACCACCTCCACCACCTGGCCATCACGGTTCTTACAATACTGTTAAAAGGAAAAGCAGTGTTTCGGAAGAATTTGAAGGTAATTTAGCAACATTAGGCGGCCGTCCTAGGTCTGTAGAGAATCTACCAGCCGAATTACAAGGTGTTAGAAAGCGACGTAGTCCTGATGTAATGAATTTCGTTGTTAGTCACGTTTATAAACGTGAAGCTCAAGAGATGACTGATGTTAATACTAGTCGTACAATCCAAGTTGTTGCACCAGGTGATGTAAATTTTGCATTAAATGCAGCACAAAATAATGAAACTGTCGTTATACAATCAACAACTGATCCAGAGACAATATGTATGTCAGTACCTAGTTTTGTAGCTGGTTTGGTGATGTTATTATTGGTACTTATTGTTGCTAGTTTGGTAGCTGCATTTTTATTTGTTAGAGTGCGGGCGATCGATCGTAAAGGTATTGCTACTGCATTTATTGGGGCACGTGGATACGACAATGCTGAATTTGTGAAAGTGGCTAATTGACAGTTGGATGTAAAATAAAATTAGATACATTTTGAAGGTTCCAAAGATGTTCAGGTCGATCCAGTGATTGTGCAAGTGAGTCTATCGGTCAATGTGCGATGGCTACTTTTAAAATGGTCAATACTTTCATCGCCTTTGTCCTATTTCCGTTCTCTTTTTTATACCTATATACATACACACATTTACACACACACACACACACAAATTCCTTCACAACATTTTCTCCATTACCTACCTTTTATTTAATTCGATTAACACTCATAATTTTCCAATTTAAAAGCTAGTTTCTACAATCTGAACTAGCATGACTCTAACATAATTTATTATAAGTTATTATTATTATTATCATTATTATTATTATTTTTTTATAATTATTTAATTATTATTTGTTATTCATACACCGAGAATTGAACAAGTGTAATTAACACTGTCACATGTATTACTTGAGAGTATGACTGTAAGATATTTGTTTGAAAAACATTGGCTATTTATTATAAATTGTTCAAGTTATTATTGCTCTGATTTAGAGCAATCTCCACTGCCCCAAATTTTTATCATCTCGGAGCAGCTACTAGTCTTGTAGTTAGGATTTAGTCCACATGTAAATAAAGTGTAATCAGAAAATACTCAAAATAAATATCGAACATATATAAAAATTATTTTAAAATATAAATAATAGCCTTTAAATTACTGGCAACGAAACAACAATCATTATTTATACGAATATTGTAAAATAATAATAAAAAAAATATATTTATTCACGAATAGAGTTCTAAATTCTAACATACAATTAACATTTTATAAATAAAAATAAAAATTATCCTTAATTTAGTGTTTGTTTGAACAGAATTCCATTGGGGTAGTGTTGAACTAACTATTCTGATTTAGATATAGTTAATTAGTTCCAACCTCTTTCATATAATTGATGTGCAACTAATTAGAAATTTATTAATGTTTAACAGTCTACATATTTTTCTATATTAACATGTTCTCAAAATGAATTAAGAAATATTAATTAATTAAATAATTAACCATTGAAAATGAGGCATCAGGAAAGGCGGAAATATTATCGATTCCACTGATCAAATTCTTTTATAAAAACGAATTGAGATTTCCCATTTTAATCTTAAATAGTTGAATTATATTTTTAATTAATTCTCTTCAATTTCTCAACAATATTAAAGTGAAATTAGGATGATTTTCAAGACAAAGGCGACAATTTTGGCTTTGTTTGATACGTTCAAAAAAAATACACCTGTTGACAAAGAATGCGGTAGGTATAAGCATTGTATAAAAGCTCTTGTTGGCGTTGGTATGTGCGCGTCGTTTCTATGACAACGACGCCAGTAACGCCAGAATAGCCGATCCCTGTCATTAGAATATGATATTGTTGATGTTGGAATATAATGAAGTTACATGTAGGTGTTTCAGAGATTCAACGATCTTAAACAATATCAAATTTTATTATAAATAAGACAAGCGCAATTTTATAAATGTAAGAAATAATAGACGACTAAATTGAGAAAATATTCGATTTAATAGTCATTTAGTTCGGAAAATTTACGATTTCCCAATTTAATTGAATTGTCGAGGTGTCTGCCGACGAAGACCTATAAAAATTTTACGTTCGATAGAAGTCATATATTTTACGTCCACCTTTTTAATGACGAACAGTGATTTTATTGTTTGACGATATTTATTCAAAAAGGAACCCATTAATTTAAAACGGAATTATAATTTGAAACGTAATAGTCTTGTTTGACGCTCTGCACTTGATCAATTGTTAATTATGTAAATTATGTTGCAATTTGATTTTCAATTTCCGCATTTAACATTGCAATCCAATTTTCTGGTTTATTTATCCTATTGCTTTTACTCCAGTATTATCGAAAAGTAGCAATAATTAGAATTAATTTAATCGAGCTGTTTGAAAAACGCATCTACTAGATTAAACGAAAATTCAAATTTTAAACAAATTAATTTGTATTTTAACGAAAACTTTATCGGTATTTATAATAATTTGCTAATCGTAAGTTGATATTTTGTGTAAGAATTTTGAAAAGTCAATAAAAAAATTTGAAGGTGTGGCTAAAAGCCCCTATCTATGGTAACCATCCCGGCGCATCCGCCAAAATTGATGCTATGTAAAATAAATTGAAGAAAAATCAAAAGAAATTGTTACTCTCTAGAGAGAATTCATTGACAAACAAATGTGAAGCGGAAATTTATATAAAAGAAAAAAATAAATAACAACAAAAACGAAACGAACCGAATTTGTTATCACTTTTGTAATCAACCCTTATCACCAAGAAATCAAACAAATTACAAAACTTTAACAATTTCGTTTCGTTATTGTTTTAATTGAAATTTTTTTAATTATATACTTTTAAATTATAATTTGATAGATAAAACGTTAACTGTCTCTTTAACTGTCGGAAGGGTGCGTTCGGCGTCGGTTGGCGTCGTTCATTTAGGCGCTTTCTACAACAAATTTTATAGGCGACTGAAAACGTTTCAGTAGCGGCTGAAGCCGCACTTAAACACCACGCGTCGTCATGTGGACGATATTAATGCTATCATTAATTTTTCCGTTAACGAATTACGCACATTTGAATTTTTTTATAACACAAGAAGAAGTAATGAAGCTGTTAGGTAAGTGAATCTATTAAAATATTAAATTTATTTATTTTAAATGTATGAAAAAATTTGTAAATTTGATCTGTGTGCAAGTTAAATGATCTGTATTTGTGTTGATAAAGTTGATAAAATGCAGATTTTTTAGATCGTATGTAGATGAGTTCTTGTTTTGCTTGCTAAGATCAGTTAGCCGAACTAATAGTAATTAATTGTAGTAGACGGTCGGAAAAGCTTACAAAGCTCAAGATATTCTAGTTGAAAGCAATTCGTTTTAATCTAACCCTAGATTGGTTGAGAGAAATTGTCACCTCTCTAGCTTCTATGTTGTACTCTCTCCTATCTTTGTTCAATATTACCTTATCTTCTGTTTACTAGAAAGTAATGATGGAAATTTTAATGATGAATCGTGTTACATAAAATATTGGTTATAAAAGTTGATGTTTTATTGGAAATCATTAACGTATTAGAAATTTATAAAGTTCTTATTTTTATGCCATGGAAGTTGTGGAAAATAACTAAGACTCTATCTAATAAAATTTCTAAACATGCTATAATACCGCTATATAATAAATGTTATAACTATAAAACGCCTGTTTGGTTTTATAATTATGAAGCCGGCGTGATCATATTGCGCGCCAAGAAGGCTCGAGGGAAAGTATAAAGGAAAAAAATTCGTTTGAAGCATACCCTTTATATATATAGTTGTACTACGTTGATAATATTCATTTCGGTACAAAAAGAACTCAATTTCATCTACAAAAGAGTCAAATTAGATAAAATGTAAAATTGTTCCATTAATCCTTAATTGTTTTTCTAAAGAGTGGCAAACATTTCGATTTAATACAAATTAAATGTGTCACAATCAGACGGTAAAATCGATTCCTTTCATGGACGTGTTTGGTAAAAATCCACCACTGCTGTTAAAATAAAATTCTAACAAGTTTTATTTTTAATTAGATTTTAAACCACATTGATTTAACCTTTCAAGAGTGGAAAATTACAGAATAATAAAAAAAAATTGAATAAAATGTTTCTAGTTGGGAATGCACTGTTTGAAGTGCTTATATTTCCCTTAGAATTCTGATTATAAGAACTCATTCAATGTATAAATATTTGAAAATATATTTTTTTATTGGAAAAAAGAGAACGTATAGAAAGTTTAGAATGGGGAGAACATAAACGGAATTTACGACTCAATCTTGTGAATGTGAATTGAAAAGACTTAAGTATCTGACAAGTTCAGCTTTTCTCGCTGGTCTTTGCTCCCCTTTATTAAAAGAAAACAAACAACTTTAAAGTAGATTATAACATTGGTTCTTACTTACGTCAGCATTAGTTTCAATAATAAGAACACCGACAGGGTTGAATTACAAATAAATATGTATTAACACAGGGAAAATTATAAATCAATAACTAACTACATATTTCTTTAATATTAGTAATCGTACAATTTAAATAATCGTGGATATATTGAAATTTTATTCGTACAACAAATATTTAATTAAGTTAAAATTAAATTAATAAGAAACCCTCAATGTTTATCCAATTTATTACGACGGGATTCTTTCAATCTACAAATTGACATTTTGGTGGATGCGCCGGGTTAGTTGTTTATTATGTTTGTTTACAATTCTCCACTAGATTCGTCCTATTTTTTGCTTAAATATCTTTGTTTTCATCCCATCTAAATTCTTTTCAACCCATCATTTGTTCTAAATGTAAAAATATTTATTTTCAATTTTTTTTTAAAAAAACGAGTTATTTTTTGTTTTGTTTTGTTTCAGGCATTAATGCAGAATTATTCTACGTACATGAAGGCGTCGTGAATACGTACGCTCTCAATTTTGTTGTTATGATTCCAGCTCATATTTCTGATATTCAATTTTCTTGGCAGAGTTTGACAAATTACTCTGTAAGTATAACATCGTGTAATTAGGAGATATGGATGTTGGGTATATAAGTTGATTATACTGAAATACACTCAACGAAATTTCATGTCTACCCCAAAAATGATGTAATAACATTATCAACATATATATATGTACATTCTTTTTTTTTGTATATAATTTGTTTCCATTTAGTTGTCTCTATACTTGTACAATAATACAAAGTACCAGCTTATTTACAGCGTAAATGGCTAGTTTTATGCGTAAAGATGAAGCATTCGTAACAATACAATATCTATCTAGGAATATATAAAAATTAATGATACAGAAGCTGTAATCCGCCCATCTTGGCAAAGAATAAACAATTCGAGTCCTAGACATCGACGTACTATTTCGGAATATAATACTGAACAAAAAAAAAACACCCTATAGTAATAGAATAAATTTATGACCCAATATATCTTCTGTAAAATTACAAATACAGAAGATTCAAACACAAATAAATAAAGTAATATTTACTAAGTGGACTGCATCAAGTTTGTGGAAGAATAAAAGAAAACCGAAGACGATCCATTCTAAATGTTCATCGAGCGTGTATCAACTTACATTATATTACAATTTCTTTGGTTTAAAATTACCAGTAATGTTAATTTATAGGTTTCAGAAACACTTTAAATGAATTGTTTGAAAAGTTAAATTTCTATTTTATTATTTCCATTATAATCGACAATGTTGAATTGTATTCAATATGGTGAATCCTTTAAAAGAATGTTATTGTTGAAAATACAACGTTGAGTGTCGATTGTTAGTTCTTAATATTAATAACGCTATTAAATATGAAAACGATAGGAAACGAACGACAGGATAAATGATTGTAATGTTATTATAGTATCGATTTTTATACAAATACAGCCAGTTAGGCATGTTTATAAACAGCATATTTATAAATAAATATTTTCAAAGTTTCTTCAACAACGCAAAATACAAGAACGCCTGTTGACTGGCGTATACTCAAATTTTATTCCAATAACTGGAGAAGAAGAAAAAGTTATATAAAGCCCATAGTGTCTGTCTTTAGCGTTTCTAACTAAGGAAATTACCTGTCTAACTTTTTTCTGTAGAAATTATTTGCGCCAATTTACGGACGATCTGTAGTACAAATTCGGCGTGTTACAATTTACAAATTGATAAAGTTTGTGAAGCGTTATTTTACTTAAGGAAATTTTGAATGAAAACTAAGAACGACGTTGACAATTTAACTGAGAGGCCCAACAATCATTCAGTCGTGAATGAATTCAAAATGAAAATTGTAAATTCGCTCGAACGCATTCAGTTCCAATTATATGATATTGGTTACTATGGGTTACCGGTTATTGAAGTTGTTCTGATAAAATCACTGTTTCTCTCTTCCTGTTTTATACCTACGATCGCATATACGAGCCATATATTAAAATTATTCAAATTATAAAGTATTCTTCCATCATCATTTAATAACAGTTTTACTACACTTTAGAGAGTTATTAAGTTTTAACAAGTTCGTGTTATAATATTTATTATAATACTTACAAGATTTTTCCGACAATCACAACAAACGAACAACTAATATAACATTCGTGAAAATAGATAACGACGATGATTTGTTAAGGGTAACTCCTATACAAAGTCAATAAATACGAAAATCGATTTACGTTGAAATTGGAATGTTTGGTATTCAATTAAAGTTGTTCGTTGTCATTTAAGCGTTGAGATTTGTCTTTAACTTTAGCCGCCCCAATGGAACATGAGATCTGTCGATAGGGTTGTTATATATGTTCAAATCAAACGATTCACTTTTCTTATCTATAGATATACAGAAACCATTGACTGTCCCTTATAACCGCCCTATCGCAATAATTTTTGCGTTCGAGTATAGTTGGGCGGGTAGATTTTTTAATAGATTAACTAGTGTTTATTATTACGTAATATTTCAGTTACCGTATACTTTAACGGTGGAGTATGATGGTGAAGGTACTCTATTGCCACCCCAAATGAATATTTCATCAACGGGTGTGATTCCAACATCTGTGCAGACGTTTAGGTAAAGATATTAAAACATCTAAATCAATATTGAATAATAATAATAAACATTTTAGGATCAGTTTATTGTGTACAGGATTTAAAAGTGCCGAAATTGAAGTGCAAATAAAACTTAATGTCACTGTACACAATAAACACTATAACAATTATACTTTGCTTAATTTTAAAAGAAACAAAATCTGCCTCAAAGGTAAGTTTTATTTAGATATTAATTATTTTATAAAACAAACACGTATTAGATTGAATTTAGTTAGGGATTCTTTTCAATTATTGTTAATTTTATTATTATTATTCTATATAAGGTAAAAAAACTGTCACGCTGAATATTAATAGGGTATAATGGAAAGCTCTGTGAGGGATATTGGAAAATACATATTCTATATACGGATTTGAAAGCTTTGATATGTTGCTATTGACGTCTTTCAATAGAGACGTTTTGTTCCATTTATAATAACGTCAAAATGTTCAACACTTGAAAAAATTTTCCTTTTACAAAAGCAAATTTAAAGCTATTATTACGCTCAATTTAATTAATTTTCTTTGAAAAAAACTAACAACATGGATATCCTAATTTTAGGTGTTGGTACGCCGCTCAGAAACGATTCGATACTTTTAGATCCTAAATCATTACAAAATGCAACAGGATCATTATACATAGCTGTTGCTACAGCGATCGTTATGATTACATTACTGATAATAACAGCATCGGCTGTTTGTATTAAAAACAAGAAGATTCGATCACAAGAAGCACAGTAAGTAAACAATTTCAATTATTAATTATTAACAGCACCGAATTTAGGACTTGATGAAGTATTTTTTTGAAAGCTTTTCTGTAACGAGTAAGGAAAGTAAGTAGCGTAATTTCAACTTTAATCACTCTGTAATTCAACTGTAATCACTCGTGTATCACAAACTTCTACCTACATTACTTGTGGCTACCAGCCTAAAGCGACTTATTTATTTATTAAAGAACTCTGCTTTCTCTTTGAATTGTGTGTACCATTTTCATTGAAATGCATTGAATTTAAAAGTAAATATCAAATGTAAAATGTACAATATTTTTAGTTTTATTAGCAATAATAACGGAAAACTTTATCGGAGCGGAGCATGAAAATACAAAGAAAATTGTTTCCGTTGTTTTCGTTTCTTATCAATTGAAGGAAAACAAATCGTTTCTACTCGTTTTATGATATACTATACGATAATAAGATTATTTTCAATATTATTCGGCTCGTTCAACCCTTGAAATTTTTTCTAAAATATTTTCAACAATAGTGATATTCTCAACTCCCCTAGTTATAACTCGTGTTTTACTACACTCTATAATTTTCTTTTAATTAAAGGCTAACTAATATAATGTATAAAAGAAATTGAAAATTTTCAACCACCCATTGATTATAAGGCAGGAACGGCGTGAAAGTAATTGACGCCCATGGTGGCCCTATTCGTTTTATTTCGGTGGTAACTTTAATAATAGTTAGATTATTTTGAATACTCTATGTAATTCATAGCTGCATAACTTTCAAGGATAGTTTAGAGTATTTTTGATAGATAAATATTTTTAGCTGGTAGCTTTTCGTTGTTTGCGATTGTTGCTAAATTTAACAATCCGATTAACGGGTTTTGTTTGGTAAAATATTTGATTACAGATAAAGATTTAAAGTGATAGTAATGCGAAAATAGCAATAATACTGTTGGAAATGTTCACTAAATTGTAATTTATATCTAAATTACATTATTATTTAGAAATGTACATGATGGTTTTTATTGATCGAAAACGATCATATCTGTTAGTGAACTTAGGGTGATTTTTTATTCTTTTATTATTTTTCAGTTATATGACAGCCGTGTACGATAATCAACATTTATTTGTTCGTCTTGAATCAGTATTAGGACGGCGGTCTAGTACGGCAAGTGGTAGTTATGCGACAATTGCCAGTATACAGAAATCACCCCCATCCCCATCACCGTATGCAACTAGTGATGCTTGTCCTGTATCGTATTATGCTTCATCACAAGTAATGCTACTGCCACAGGCAAGTTCAACAAATCCCTCTTTAATCCAATATTACACCTATAACAATACAATTTATACGCCTATATATACCTTTAGTGTAAATAATTAACAGGATCGTTGATAATTTTAAATATTTAATTTTTTTTTTTTTTGAAAAATTATTAAATAGGGGTGTTGCTAGGGTGATCTGGTTTTCTATATTGTTGAATCTATTACGGGGAGATCTATTAATTTCAATGACCCTTGTCTATCAATACAGCGAAACTTGATTGATTTAACGCAAATCTGAGGGGTCGGTTGTGTGAAAAATAGATAAGCTATGGTGAACGATGCAAGAGGGAAATTCAATGTCTAAAGTAAATAGTATTGCATCGGTTCTCAAGGGATTAAAAGGGCTTAGTCATGGTGCACATCCAATTCCAGACTGTTTAATAACAAATACAAGTAAAATAAAATGAATGGTTAAGATAGCCGTCTCGAATTATTTATCCTATCTATCAATATCAATAATAAGCATTTTTAATTGAAATTTTCGTTATTTATAGATTGAATTGCAAGATCCACGACTAGCTGATCCTTTGAAACGCTTACGTGCTCTAGCGGTACCCCGTTCAACTATCATCTTACAAGAAGTCATTGAAGAGGGAATCTACGGTCAAATACTGAAAGGCATCTATAAATCACAGGAAACTGTTTTTGTGAAAACAACAAAAGGTAATTTATTTGAAAAACATTTAAAAGTAGAATCGATTTTGGAATTGTAAAAAAAACGTTGATATTTTTCTACATTTCCTTTGATGGTGCGGACCCAGTTTACGGCGCCATCAAAAGAAGGATAATAAAACTGAAAATCGTTCATTCACAATAGGGCTTGTTGTAGAAGGAAAAAAATAATATGAATATCGACATAAAATTTCAAATCGTCTTTAACGATCTTATATAACAACAACAACATTTGTTGAATTTTTGCAGAGGCGGCAACAAAAAAGCAAATCTCCCTACTATTAGCCGAGGGTACAATGATGATGGGTATGGACCACAAAAACATCTTACCTATTTGGGGTGTCAATTTAGATAACCCAAAACAGCCGCTTTTGATATTTCCATATGTATCTAGGGGCAATTTAAAGAGGTAAATTTCAAAATTCGTAGGACTAAAGCAAAAAAAAAACGCCTTGGAATTTTACAGATTTTTGATAAAATGCAGACATAGAGAAGAACAATATTCGTTGACAACACAAGATATTGTCGATATTGCTGTGCAGATATTAATTGGTGTTATTTATTTGCACAGTCAGGGTATCTGTTATAAAGATTTAGCAGTCAGAAATTGCGTGTAAGTTTCCTGAAAACACACAGGGCCAGCTCGAGGTTGCAAAACATCTACTTGTACTATTCGATTAAATTTCAAGTTTACTCGAAATGTGTAAGCCGTAAGCCGATAATTAAATTCGAACACCCGACGCTTGGTTTATATTTTATGATATCAATAACGCGTGAAAACTTCTGAAAATCTTTATAGAAGAGGATTAAATCAGACCCGACGGCCTTATAAATTCACTTTACGTTCAACGGAAACTAAATCTAGATTTTCTTTTATCATGTATAAAGTACCTTTAGTTGGTCCTGTTAAAACGCTAAAGATGCAATAATCGATTGAAAATTTATTAATTTTCCGGTGTAACAGTGTTGATGATAAACTACAAATTAAAATTACCGATAATTGTTTATCGAGAGATCTATTTCCAAACGATTATTTTTGTTTGGGTGACAACGATAGTCGACCGATCAAATGGTTGGCACTTGAAAGCTTATTATATAAACAATATTCTGGAGCATCCGATGTTGTAAGTATAGAAAATAATTTAGTTAATTTCACTTTATACGAAATACAACGACCGCCGCTAAATCCAACCATGAAAAAATAGTTAATTGATTTATAACAATTATCATAATATAAGAATTAAAAAAAATTTAGCTCAGTGACTGCGAATTCAACTCGGATGCTCTGACAACTGAGTTACCGGGCAGCCGCACTAATCTAAGTTTCCAGAACACCTGTAGGTCCTGCAACCGATGAGCTAAACTTTTCTTAGTCCATGTACGATAATAATTGGCATAAATTAATTAATGTTAAAAATATTCACATAAAAGGGAAAAAATGGTTGATTGCGCGGCGGTCGTGTTGGGTGGCGGTTGCTGTATTCTATTTGTATTCTGATTTGCTATAATCGAGTAATGTTATAAGGATTACAACTCGACTTACTTTAATTTCCTTAATATGTACTGTCGTAGATGATAATAACGAAATGTGATTCAAGAGTGGCTCTTGTTGTCATGCTACCCAGTTAGAATTTCATTATATCTCTGTACATTGTTTGTACAAGTAGTGCCAATATTGATGTAGTCATTGCGAATTAAATTAAACACACGTCCCTTGAAAATTGCATTATATAGAAGCATAATAAGTTTGATTTCATACTGTCTAACTTTTCTAATTTTCTATAAACATGGATGAAGTTTTAACAATGTTATCAAAATTTAACTATGATCGCTATTATGAACTTTCACAAATAAAACTTTCTGTATATACATTTATACATATCTATATAAAATAAATCAGCTTGCAACAATGTTGTTTTCAATATCAAAACATACATGTGCAAAAATAAAACGTTTTAATTGAATGTTGATAAAAGCAAAGAGAAAGGGCGATCGCTTTTTTGTTTTATTAATTATCATTAGTAAGAAATTTTCAACAAATTCACTCAATAAGTTCAATTTGTCAAGGTTGTCAACGTTCAACAACCTTAACGATTATAAAAAAAAAAATCGCCCAAAAATTAAGTGCACACAATTTGCAACATCAATTATTCCATCATTGTTATGATCAAGAGAAGGAAATTCTAAGGTCGGTTCATCGAATTGAAAGCTTTGAAAGTTTTTCAAGTTTGCAGAGATAGTTGTGCACCTTGAAAATGAAATTTTTTTCGATTCACACCATCTATAATGTTTTTGTTTCGGTTATAAATTTAAATATTTATGACCAATCAAAATAATAAAAATAATATTAATAAGGAACGTAAAAACAAAAAAATAATATCGAAATTAATTTAATATTATTTTTATTGATTATTAACTAATATAATGCATGATTACTTATCAATACAATAAATGAATTATGGTCAATAAAAAAATTAACGTATAAAATTTTAGTGGTCATACGGTGTTGTTTTATGGGAATTGACAACATTAGCCCAACAACCCTATACAGATATAGATCCGTTTGAAATGGCAACATATTTACAAAATGGCTATCGATTATTACAACCATTTGGATGTCCTGATGAATTGTAAGTTGTATTCTATTTTAAATAATGGCTCCCTAACAGGTTTCACTCGATTTAAGACAGATCCAGAATACCACCCCGAGTATAATTGGTGCTAAATATTTGAACAAATTGAGGTCGAGTGAACACGTTGGGGAGTCGTCCTGTATATGTATAGAAAGAGAAAATTAACTATTTCTAATTAGGTATGCTGTGATGGCATATTGTTGGTTAGGAAATCCAACAGAACGGCCACAATTAGATCAACTTTTGAAATTCCTTCAAGATTTTTATATGGCACTTTGTCGTTTCGTATAATTACCTTCATTTAAATTGTCTATTTATTTTTGGCCAATGAAGATAAAATAATAGACAATTAATTAAAATCGCTTTTAAAATACATTTATATATGTTTAGTTTATAATAGTTTCTATTTGTGTCTATGTGTTTCTGTGTGTGTGTGTGTGTTTCGTAAACAGTCGTCGGTAATTCAAAAGAAACTATTATTAGAATAGAAACTGGGAAAATTTCTGTGAAATTATTATTTCTAATTTCTAATAAAATAACGTTAAATCAAATTGAATCAAACCATTGCCGATGAATATTTGAAAAAAAAACGGGGAAAATCAATTATTTATTATAATAACAAACATAAATTAGTACGTATTCAATTTGAACGTCACATAAACTAACTAATCAATACATGAAATAATAAATGTATCAAAATGGCGTGAAGAACGTGCATTAAACAATAAAATATTTTATTCAAATAATAAACAAATCATAATAAATGCCATTTCACGCTTAATTATCGATAAATTATTCTTCCAACTTGTTAATAAGATCAAGTGTGTGGTATTGTATAATACACATAAAACACACGCATACAATTTATTGTTTTAATTAATCGAAATTAATTAAACATCTCAGTTTACCAAATGATCGCCCTAATAAGAAACAACGAAAAAAGCCTCTAATTTGGTGATTTTCCAATCAAAATTTATCATTTATCGCAACGATACACTTAGTTCAAAACTTACCCAGTAATCATCGAGATTTTATCACGTTCGTTCTTATCAATAATACGATTTATGTTTATTAAAACTATCATTTAGGATTTATTGTTTCTATAAGAATTTATTAATTTTATTTACCGTTTTATTTGAGAATTTTAATCAAATTTTAATTAAACGTTTAAATTTATGAAGAAATTGGATATCGTAACGCAAACTATATCAATAATCCCGGTTCCTATATCTATTGTCGTTGATAAATTCGTTTCATTTCGTCACAACTCGACTTTAAAACAGTGCAGTTCGTGTTATTTGGATGACTACTGTAAGAGGCTAAAGCTAGAAGTACCTCATTTTACAAAGTATTAAGGTCATTAGTTCATAAGTTTTGTTTTAAATAAGGATGAATACACAACTAAAAGTTGTTAGTAACAAATTTTTAATCTAAATTCCTTCCTTTGCTGTTACACAAGCTCATAATTTATGAGGCTATATTTTGTGATACGTTGAGTAAACTTTATCTTTTTCCTGAGTCGATTCGCTTTGTGAACCGATGAGTCTTTCTGGCATACCCAGGATTCATTGTCAAGCATTTTCTAATATATCTTTTTGATGCACTTTTGACAAAAATGAATTTGAGCGAGACCCAGATTCATGGAGGAGGCAGATAACGCTGAGCCCCACTTAACGCAATTTCTTGTGTTCACGCTCCCGTCATAAGAACTTTTTTCCTTAAATCATTGTTGCAATAAAAGGTTTTTCTCTTCTAGTTTCCTTTCGTTAATTTTCGTTAGATTACGTTGGTACGATTGGCTAACTACGTTCAAGTCTAATATAGGGAGCCTAACAGACTTCACTGCAAATACGTTCGAGTTGTGACATCGCAGCCCCAAAATCCGTCCCTAAGTTATAGAATACGCGCCCATTTGGGGAAACATATACAATCTCAATTCCTATTTTAATGTCACTAATTTATTTATTAAGCGATAAATTATGTGAAATCGTGTTGAATGAGATCAAAATTGTACAAAATTTAGAATTTCGCTTAATCTATAGTACGGCACTGTTGATACGGCTGAATACATGTGCTAACTAGCAATTCGAACCGGTGATAATGGGAATTGAGAACTTGTATTAAAAAAAATTAGCTAATTAGGAGACGAAAATAAGATTCTCAATGTTACTCAATCTATGTATATTTGAGTCGTTATTTTGAAACGAACCTTGAAGTGAAAAGCGACTCATCTGTTGAATGATTTAAAAAAAAAATACGATTCCAATTAATGTTTATATATAAATTCAAACTATTCCAATTAGGATCCGTGTTATCTTCAATATTAATTAATAATAATAATAATAATAACAGTTAAAAATTTTCGGTATACCATCAGATTTTTGTCGAGGAGAAATATTAGAAATAAAATAAATTTCCACATGATTACGGTAAAACTTCAATTCCATTTACAAATCAAACTAAGGTCATTTTTATTATTATTAAGATAATCGTACTATTTAAATTAATTAATGTATGATGGAATATCAATAACCATACAATCCGTCCACATTGAATTGTATGTGCATCATTTTTTTTTTGTTTTATGTAAACAATTTTGAATCTTGATGTTAATTGAGAATTATCAACTTGTACGTGTGGCGGTTTATTAATAAGTAAAAACAAACAAATAAACTTAAAGAACAAAAAAAAGACAGAAGTAATCACCAAATTATCTTTTCCTTATTATTCTTATGTAATTAATTAATCTTATAACCTTGATTTTTTTGTGCGTACGTATGAAATCGAAGCTGTATTAAGCTTTGATCTTTTTTTGTATGCTTTGTTTCTATTTATTATTATTATTATTATTATTATTATTATTATTACTAACAAAATAGTGGGGAGGATTTTATATTAAATTATACGCGTTTATTAATTACTATTTCAATGATATTAATATATAAAAAAACTTTTTTTTATCAATAAAATTACGGAAGTCAGATATTTAATTTATAACTATGGGAATTCAAATTGAAAAGAAAAATTTGAATAATAAACAAATTAAATAAATTACATGTTGTAGGATAATTACTTTTATTCCTGTTTTTTGTGTTGTTTATATTTTGTTTTATCGTAGTAAATTGACAAATCTTTCCAAATTTTGAACTAATTTCTTTTAATTAACATTTTTTAATATTTGTATTGATAAAAGTGAATATATTTTTCAATATTAATGTTATAATTGCATGTAATTAGCATAATTTTCATATAATTATTGGGCGGTTTAATTTTCAAGGTGAAGAAATATAAATTGTATTAGTTTTAGGAAGAGTACATGTTTATTATCCGTTGACTTATTCTTATTTTCATTTAATATATTTAAAATAAACGAAGAAAATTATGGCATACAGGGTTAATATTGAATGTGCAAATAATACAGGGTGTCCCGTCTCGGCTGGCGGTAGCAACATTTTCGATTATTTTTGATAATATAACAACCGTAATCAAGTCACCTGGGGCCTCTGGGTTGCGTCAATTCCGTCTTTAAATTGAAAAATTCTATAAACTCAAAATACGGTAATAGATACGAAGATGACCGAATCGGAGCAATGTTGCGTAATCAACAGATCAACATAATAAAATCGAGGTTAATTAGATTGTTGGTTTATTAGATATTCGAAAAATTTCGGAATTTTAAAAGCTCATTTTGTATTCTCTACCTTATTTGTGACGGTATTAAGAGCAACAATTTCCGAAAAAACTTATCGATTTTCAAAATGCAAATCTAGATTTTTAAAACATCTATTACGATGAATTATTGTTTATATTCGTTTAAATGCTTAATTTGTAATTCAAACACTCAAGTCTATAAGTGGCACTCTAGTAAGCGTCAAGCGGTATACAAGTAATCGGAATAAATTTTGTCAATTTTATCATATTAAAGATACGTTTCCTTGACATGGCTACGTTTTCTGTTGTAGATTTGATAAATTCCACGAAACATTCTCTTTTATTTTCACGATCATAATTACAAAGGGCTAGAAAACGTTGGCGTGGCAATCGGGATTGAACACCCTGTATTTATAGATGTTTAGATATGTGGAAATTTGGGAACAAATATTCAACAATATATGTGAAAATATTATAAATGTTTTATAATTATGTTTTATATGTCAAATGTTGTAATTGTAATAACAAGTCATTGATGTATTTTTGAATAATTATTAAGAATACTGCACCGATGAACAATAACTTGTTACAAATTTAAGTGTTCTTATTGTTGAATGGAATAAGTGTGATGTGTTTCAATTAAATGTTTTATTTGTAATAAAATGTATATATTTATTATTATTATTATTATTATTATTATTATTATTATTATTATTATTATTATTATTATTATTATATGTTTAATATACATATATTTTCGATATTAATAAATTATAAATGTATTTAAATATTATTCAATTGTTCTTTAATATAGTATTCGGAACAATTATTAAAATTTCCTTCTAGTAAATCTTTTATGCAACATCTTTAATCCTTATCACTATATTGCTCAACTCTTCTCCTTGCTCTAAATTTGAGACTTGATAAAACTTATTTAAAATTATAAAATTTTCTGTCCCCAATATAAATGTTAACATGAAATTTTTGAAACACCACTAATAATAAACTTTAAAAACTATTCAAATATAATCACGTTCCATTAATTTTATTAATTCTAATTCAAATTCAAATTTAAAAATAATAATAATAATAATAATAATAATGGTAGTAGTAATGGTGGAGGAAAAATTGATAGAAAGCTATGAAAATTGCTAATAAAATATTTTTGTTAACAACCATTGGGGTCTTTTTTGTTGAACAATTTGACATTTCAAAGAATTTTCGTTGTGCAACCATTCTCTCTTCTAATATAACTTTAACAATGTTTATTTTACACATTAATTGTGGTTAGAAAAATTTTGAAATATTTACTCCCACATTTTATTATTTCCATTTTTCTACAACAAATAAATTTATGATTTCAACTACAATTCTTACATAGTACATGTACATGTTATATTATGTATATGAAAACAGACCGACATTTTTAATAATTCAAGGTTGAAATTTAAAGATCGAGAAATTAATCTCAAATGTGACATTGAAAGCTTTTTTCCTGTCTTCTTATTATTACTATTATTATTATTATTATTAATATTATTATTGTTAAAAGAGAGGAGCGGTTGTTATTTATAACAACACGTCATTACTTATATCGCAAAAAACTTGTTAACAAAGATTTGTAATTTTTTTTTCTTGTTTCATCTACAAGTTTCCCATCTAGAAAATACACCCGGCTCTTCTGTGTGACACACTGTTTATTATCACAAATTGGTCGGAATGTAAAATTTTCATCTTAAGTAATAACAATCGTGACTATACAATTAATTATTATCGGAGTTGGATAATAACAAAGTTAATTTACAGAAGGCTAACTTGACTTATAGTTATAATGTGCAATTTCTTAGAATATATTGCGTGTTACCAACACTACATTTTTCCTCTTGATTAGAGTGTTTTTTCAGTTTTTAATAAATTCATCATATTTAAAATCGACCAAGTCCCCCTACACGGTTGAAGACTTTAAATCCTTTTTGATCGGAATAGAATCTTAAAAGTTTCTATAACTTTACAACAAGCTTTTCTACTTGTTGATGAAAAACACTAATAAATACAGAGAAAATCGGTTTCCTAGTATTCCTTGAATCTTCATCCAAAAGCCCGAAATTGACAAAATCTCTTATTTATTATTGCAAATAATCAGAATATAACGTCCTTTCTTCCTTTCTCTATCCATATATCGTTTGATGTTCTTTGTTCTATTTGTTATTTTTATTGGCTCCAAGTCGAGTCGGTCGTGATTAATTTGTTTTACTATAAATATTTAGTAAGCCTTTATGAATTAGCATAAAATTCAACAGACATTAATCTTGATGATTTCGAAAATGATTTTAACAATGTCCTTAGACACGCACACAAATACAAATAAAAAAAAAATACGACAACCTATTTTTGAAGGAACCTAAATTTTTGTATATAACTTAACATTTGGTACTAATTAATTAAATGACAAAAAATTTTTCGATGGCGCTTAACCTTGGCACGCGTTAAGAAAATAGATTCTTTCAACTATCGAAAATTATCGAAAATTTTTGGTAAAAGGCACGGACTACTGTTTATAATAATAATGTAATTTTGTCGAGAGAGAAAGATAGAGAGAGAGATATATAGAGGTAAAATGTCAATTAAAATAGTGGAAAGTTTGATCTAACAATGACAAATTTTGTATTCAAGACATGTTATGATGTTGAGTATTTAACGTGAAGTTAGTAAACAACAATAATTTGATTTTTTTTGAAATTACCAATATTTTATCTATTTTTATTAAATACAAGATGTAGAAGAAAAAAAACGACATAATTAGTATGATAATAATGATACGGGGAACTATCTATAATGTTCAGTTTCTTAATTTGTATTTATCATTTCATCAAGGTAAGTGAATGTTTCGTTTACACTTTTGTTTAGAAAGAACCTTGAATAATGTTTCGATTCTATACCATCAAATAGAGAGGTAAAGATATAGGTGTATAAAAAAGTTATTTTTACTGAATCTTACCAGCATTCTCCTGTTTTAAATATTTATTAATGTAACAAATTTGAATATTGGAACCTTCTCAATCGATACCTTTCTATATGAAACAATAACATGATTACGTATAACATTAGTAATGTTTTATTGTGTTACTTAATCAAGGTTATTTTGAGTTTTGGTGTCATAGCAATGCAACTAGTTAATATACATTTCTAAATATACATGAATATACTTACATTCTCTTTTATACGCCTATCATTACTGTGGCACTTGTTGCCCAAACAATGTCAAATGTCCTTCAATATTTTACGTAACATTTATAGTATATCAATAATCGATTGAGTAGAATTTTTCAGTGATACACGAAAATTTTGATTATAAAATTTGTTTATTAATTATATGCTCCGACACAGGGCCGTTCTTAGGGGTATTGCCGCCTGCGTGCAAAGGTCTCAACTGCTGCCCCTATATTTATTAGTATATAGGGTGTTTGGTCTATGTATGGTGACTTCTATTCTAAGAAACTCCTATTAGTCGACGAGCGATTCGAAAAATATTTTGAGGATTTGTAGTAGTCCCCAAGGAACATTTTAGCAAAATTAGAACCTCGTAGCTCATTTCAAAGTTGGTTAAAAATGATCGTTTTGGACAATGTCGCAATTTTAAAAAACGAACAAAACACGCAGAACGACTAGAAATGTCTCAGAAACCTTCCCAACATTGATTTTTTTCATTTTTCTCCACTGTATTTTAGAGAAAATACGAAATATTTCCACCTGTTCCAGAATAAAATGGCGAAAAACGAAAAACATCAATTTTGGGAGGATCCTAAAGTCATTCTAAGTCGTTTTGCGTGTTTAGTTCGTTTTCGAAAATCGCTACATATCGTTAGAAAAGAGCGATTTTTGACCAACTTCCAAATGAGCTACGAGGCTTACGGACCCTCCTACAAATCCTTATAATATTTTTCGAATCGCTCGTCGACTAATAGGAGTTTCTTAGAATAGAAGTCACCATACATAGACCAAACACCCTGTATTATAGTATACAGGGCGTCCCGTAAGTCGCACCCTTGCTCCTTCGGGGCAGATAGTGGGTGAAATTCTAAGGTGAAAAGTCCTGTAGCATTTTTAATTAATTAAATCAAGTAGCCAATCAGGTGCTCTCTTACTTTGAACGGCTCTCGCGCCAGCCTGCTAACTGATCCGCTTCCTACGTCCTTCCGTCAAGACTCTTTCCTTCTCTCTTTTTATCGCTATATCGAGCAGCTGATTTGGTTATATGATTTAATTAATAACTGATTATGTGTGCGTCAGATAAAAAAATGGTACAGGAATTTTCACCTTAGAATTTCATCCCTTATCTGCTCTTTAGCAGGAAATGCTCGACTTACGGGACATCCTGTATTACTAATCGGCCACCCTTTCGGGCGGCCGCCTGTGTGCGGGGCACGCACTGCACGCCCGCTAGGAACGGCCCTGCTCCGACAACTGATGACGGACAATTTATAACGTAAATAAATGATATAATAGCATTTGTTGAAATTACATAATTCTATCCACATCTGTAACATAATAATATCCGTTCTTCCATAAGAGAAAGTACAATCTTGCATTACTCTATAACACCTTTGGAAAATTTTTCAATGTCACTCCTTTACAGAGAACAGCGAGAAGCACAAAAAAGCTTGTCTTCTATTATATTTCGATAAATTATTTATAAAAATATTTATAAACAACAATCGAGCGGAAACACAAAAAAAACAACATTGTTGTACTAGTATTATTTTTATTATTATATAAAATTAACGAAATATTAATCAAACCAAAATTAGTTTTAGGAAGTCTTCACAAGGTCTAGGAGATCCATCGAAAAACTTTCACTCATAAGAAAATTTCGTACTTGATTTAGTTAACTATTAAAATAATAGGATAGGTCATAATGTATTCTATATTTAATAATTTTTTCTAGAAATACTGCCATTTACATAAATTAATTACGTCAGTTTTTTTTTTTATATATAAAAGAATTATAATTTGTTGCGTTTTTTAATCGGTTTCTATACTTATACCCTTGGATGGAACAACTTCTAAAAAAAGTAATAGAGCCGTTGCATCAATAAATAAGTTCGAAAAGAGAAAATGTTAAACTGAAAGGTTTTAGAAAGTGCCTATGAGTATTACTACAAAATACACACACAAATAATATAAATATTAAACAAGGAATTTTCGAGCTTTTATTTTTATCAAAAATTATCGAAATTATATTAAACACGAATTAGTTTAGCCGATTTGACTTGGCGTATAAAAATCTACTCAAATTACACTTAAATACATTATTGGTTTGTTTTTGTTATTTAAAAAAAATTCTCACCCAATCAGAAATAACCAATTAACTTCAAAACGAGCTTATTCTAAAAGTCAGGTGTGCTGATTAAATGCTCAATAAAATTGTTTTGTCTTCATAGAAATCAGTTTAACGGTCAATTTGTTTCATTTAAAATTTTCATATCGATTTTATGATTCTGTAAAGAATATAAAAGCTATTGTAAATACCGGATTATTTTCCATAATTTTATAGCGTAAACGTGCTATTTAGCAGCTGACTTATTAAGTTATTTGAACTTTACTAATAAAAAAAACCACTGTTGTACAAATTTTATCTGGTGGTATTCTTTAAACGAATCGTCAAAATAACCAACAACAGTAGCGTAGTCAAGGGGGTGGCGGTCGCCCCTACTACCCTTCAAATAATGCACCCCAGTGCTTTGTTGTAATACTTTTATTACCTCATTTTGGCTTCTAATTACCTTTTGCGAGCACTAAATACGACCACGATTTGCTGACAAAATTTCAATTAATTAGAATATAAAGATGCTCACTCCATTTTCAAGCTTTTTGAAGTGAAACTTCTTAGGCAGAGATTCGATAATCGAGAATTGACCGAGAATTGAAATTGAAATTTCAAGGACGCGTCACGTTTATTAGACACTTTCGTTACATGAGAGAGAATAAGATAGTGTCTTGAGATGCTCACTCTTTCTCTGGATTTCATACGAAATCTTTCTTATTTTTTATTTTCACTTATATCTGTAGACTGAATTTCGCCTGAAATACTGATCTGGCAAATATTATAAATTCATAACGTTCGCTATTTATTGTGTAGATTAGTGATTTCACTTAAATTTGCCAGCTTTGTATGTTTCTCAAATCCCACAAAAACTGAAAGATCGCATCGTTCAGCTTATAATACTAAATTGTAAGTCGATAAGCTATAATTCAATGGATTAATTGTATAAACGGATATTTAGTAAAATTGTTATTTTAGAAAGAGTAATAGTTGCACCCGTTTTTAAATCGACATAGAAAGTAATGGGAACTAAATTGATTTGCAACCGTTTGTAACTAAACATTCAACAAAAATATTTACTGAAAATACCTTTCGCCAAGTTCCCCATTAAATTTCTGTCCATTCAAATGCGGATATTTATTGAATTTTTTTTTATATATAAACAATTGATTTATATAGATAGAAAAACAAAAGACTTAAATAAGTTCGAATCACTATATATCATGACCTAAATAATACCAGATCTTCTTTATTATTAGTAAACATTAGATTTATCTTAAACTACCTAGTTAATTTAGATAAACGTCCATGTTTTGAATGAGTTTAATTTTGAAAAAAAAATTGTAATTACCGTTGAAAGACATAAATTATTGCATTTTCAATAGAATGCCTCTATCGAAATAGAAGAAAAAATATAGAAAGTAGCTACATTAAAGGAAGTTGTGTTTTGTGCAATTGACAAGTAAGTTATTGCATATGACTTTTTACACAAAAAAAAAATAATCCAAAATATAAACGATAAGAATACAATGAAAGTGAGCTAAATCGACATTAATAGAAACTATAAAATACATCTCAATGTATTTTAATAACGTTATTTTTGTAGAGAAAATTAGTCCACATTAGCACATCAATTGTTTTTTGCCTATTGATAATAAATATTTATAAAATTAACAAAAGAATTATTCATAAAATTGAAATTGATTCAATTAAATTTAACAAATTGTTAATACAATAGATATATAAAGATGATAATTTGGGCTAAACTACTTTAAATAACAATAATAGAAAAGATAGATATAACATTGTAAGAGTTAAATTTAGATACGCCGACACTAATTCAGTAAAATTGTAGCGTAGTTGTTAATAAATTTAGTTAATTTTATAGTTTAAATAAACAAAAAAAAAAGTATTTATATTTTAGGACTTGGATAACATAAAAAGATTGCATGATTACTAGATGTTATAAATAAGAAAAACAAAAAAAAAATGATGGAAGGTTAAATATTAATAGACCTTTTGATTTGTTTTAATTGCGAATTAAATACGAAAAATTGCGAATTATATAATTTTGTATTAAAAACGAAAAATAAAACAGTCATTTAAGAGAAAGTCGAGTATTGTTTACGTGTATTTTTAGGAGAAAAATCCAATTTTTCTCTCTATCCCCGAATTATAGTACAAAAAAAGTAGCGAATTGTTTAAAGAAAGTAATAAGAGTGAAATTTCGATTGTTTGATATAACATTAATTTTTCTAGTTGAAATATTTTAAATTCATATAAATGAATACATAATACCTGGTCACCGTTTACTTTCACCCAAACCTAAGACGTTACAGGAATTATGTAATAAATGTGTATGTATATGTGCGTTTTATATACACAGAAGATAGTTTTGATAATATAGCAGATCGTAAAATAATTAATTAATAAAGTATGAAAATCGAATAATTCGCGATTGTTAAGGATTATTAATAGTATAGTTTGAGGAAATGATACATCGCTGATTCATTAAATGTTTTTGTAATTATTCACAAAAAATTGGTTTTATTTAGATTTATAATAAAGCTCTATTGTAACCTTTCAGGGAAAGTTAGACTTTCAGTTCACAAAGAAAGTTATGACTTAAATTTGTTTAAATTGGCGATTACATAATGATTGTGGTAATTTTGTTTTAATAGTATTATATGTGCTTTTCATTGGTAAATAAATAAGTAGTATAGCAAAGAATTTTATATGATGATGATTTTGTAATTATTAATTTCTTTCGGTTTTTTTTTGTTTTGTTTTTATTTTTTCGTCAAACAACAATAATAAAAAATATTATTACATAACATTACATCGCAAACATTTATCTTCATTATCAAATTTGACAATGACCCAAAAAAGCTAAACGTCATTTCTGCTCGTTGATGAATCTCAATTGACATATGTTTATTTTAATTCAAGTTCGACCATTTACGGTGTACCGAATTGTAAATTATTTTAAATTGATTGCTTTATTCGTGGGGTTTTGTTGGTGTGTGAAGTGAAAGAAATTGTTGTTGCTCTAAAGACGAGATATACCTACTATGTTTTTTTGACGAGGTCGCTGGATGAATTGTTGTTCAGACATTATAATACAGTGATTAGTGTAGTTTTTACCTGTGTGAGGATGAAGTAAGTGCAAAGTGATCCGAGACGGGGCGAGCGGATGTTGAGAGTTTCAAGGATGCTCACTCAGAGATCTTTTATAGTCTCGACATTCTCGACATTATACTCTTTATAACAATTAGAAACGTTAATAATTATCGACCCATATCCGATTACGTAAAAATAATAATCGCGACATTATTACCAACACACAAATATTATATCGACCATCATCAAATAGATTCGTTTATTGTTGAATTATCGACTTATATAAGTCGAATGATAAAGGTGTTTGTAATAAAAAAAAATTGTTGTTTTGATTCCATTTTAACTTTCTCTCTATACTTTTCATTTCTATTGTATATTAGTATATTCCCATCGAACGAAAGAGGACAAAACCTTTACGAATCCAACAATAACAAAACGACAAGAATTTCTTTCTCCCCTCGTTTTGTCCATTGCATCCTCTTTTTTTTTTTATTTCGTCTTGTCGGATATTAAAACTGTATAAAACTGGCGTTTTTTGTATGTGAACGAATCGTTTATTTAGGATATCCATAATATCGATAGGGTCGGTTTTTTTCCTACTTCTACAACTTCTTCTTCTTCTATGGTATAATGTATATTATAAAGGGGATGTGTTCTTTTAATGTTGTCTGTTGCTGTGTCAGTTCAAGCAAGACCACTTTCACTTCCCTACAAAGTTGAGACCTTGAAGGTTTCAAACAGGTAAAATCAGTCTCGAGGACAGTCGAACCAATACAAAACGATCAATTACTTAATACAACGTTCGCGTGTATTACAACATTGTTATTTATGAACTTCACATTTATTATTATTTAGTAAGTGAAGAAAGATTATCTATAGGGTTGATTGATTATTAATTAATATTAATAATATTATTAATATTTTTGTAATAGGCTTCGTTTTTTTTTTCTGTTTATTTGTGTATTTCCATAGATATGTATGTTGGCGGTTAGATTCTACATCTGGGGTCCAGACAGACATTACGCGATAGTGAAAGTGCAACACTATGGCCACTTTCCCTCGCTCTTATAACGTAATGTTACCATAACAGTGTAGTGTTACGCGATGCGGCGCTACAAATAAAATCATTTAAATATTAATTTTTGCAAAAAACTACTGTTTAATTTTTTTCTTTTTTGAACGTTTATTTGTGTGTTGTTAATAGAGCTTTATTTCGATTGAAAAGTGATGTTGTAGAGGGTGAATTTGTAGGTCGTGTATTGTTGTTGTTGTTGTTTATTTATCTAATTGTATAAATAGTTAATATTTGTTCGTTAATAATAAAAATAGCAAAGGCATTATTAAATCTTTGTATTCCCAGCGCCTGGTATTGCATCGGTATTATACAACAATTCCCCCTCCGATGTCGGTATTGTGAAAGTCCGGTTGTGGCCCCTGTTTGGGCCCCGCTTGCGACGAGTCTCCTTGGCGAAGCCGGTGAAAGCAATCAAATACAGAAAATGTTGGGCCCGCTAACAAGTCCTAAAGCTTGGCGAATGTAAAAATTACATACTTATACTACACGTAGTTTTTTATACGTTATAGTTATTACAGTATTAACGTATATTACCTAAATATACAATAAACTAAAATAAAATAACTAATGGCGACATGCTATCTATCCTGCTCTGCCAAATAGTCCAAGAGAGCAAAAAAAAAAGTGTATATTGTATATATCGCGCAGTCTCTTGCACATTACGACCTTGAAAATAGAGAAAGAGACATTGTGGAGTGAAGCAGCAATAGGAAAAAAACTTTATTTTGTGGTGGGGATCAACAGGAGAAAAGAGGGGAAAGTAAAGGGAGAAATTAAGTGTTGGTAGTATTATGTTTGATCCCGTGAGCAAAGGTAATGTTGATATTTTGCACGGAATCACGCAGTGTCTCGGGGGTGACACATTACTGACAACAATAATAATAACAACAACAAAAAAAATAGCGCCAAAAACTACAACAATAGCATCGAATAAAACGGCAATAACAGTAACATCAATAATAAGTAGCAACATTAATAATAGTAATAATAATAACTATAACAATATAAAATAATAATAATAATAATAATAACAAGAAGCACAGATCAAGAACTATTTTCAGGACCTACTAGTGGAATTGGTTTGGTGTTGTTATAGTTGTGTTGTGAAGGATCCGTATTCAGTCACTTTTACTTTCATTTGTGGCGCAACACACCGTCGAGAGTCGTGCCCCAAAAATATAATCCACTCAACGTTAAGGCTGGCCAGCGATCGCATGAAGGTGTAACAATCTGTGTGTTGTGTTATGTGTTAGTGGAGATTATGGCTCAGTGTGGTGATGCATCATTTGGTGCTCGCGGCTGCCCTAAGGATAATACAGTCGCGGGTGCCCTTTAGGACTTTATTGAAATCCGCGTAAGTCCATTTATTATTAAATTAATTTTTATCATTATTATCATCATCATCATCATTATTATTATTATTATTATTATTATTATTATTATTATTATTATTATTATTATTATTTTGAAAACAACCTGTTGCGCGTTGCTCTCTCCTTACATGCATATTGCGTGAATTTCATATTATCCGCGCATAATTTTAGCGCGCCTCGTGCTATTATTGAACCACCTCATCAATCTGCTTTCAATTTGCTTTACTTACGCAATAGACATTTCTATTATTTTATGTTACAACATCGATCACTAAATCAGTGAATTGTTCCGCACTGTTGAACAGTCTTCTTGAATCAATTGAAACACCCTCGCAGTCAATTCGTATTTTAACATTTTGGACATGCATCTATCATATCATTTTTATTTTTATTATATTGATAATATAATTGAACAATATTGCCGATAGGATATTTTTTAATTGATGGAAAATTACATAATGAAAAAGGTGGACAATACAAAGGCGTGTCTAATTTATTCTTTCGTAAAATTGAAATATTTCCAATTTCATTTAGATACATACAATTCGTAGATTTTCATCAAAATTAACAAATAAAAATTTTCAATCAATTTAATTATTCATCAACTTCTGTCAACAATTTTTCTATAATAAATCACTTTATAATGACTACATATCGTACAACAAATAAATTAGTCATTCAATTTTGAATTCATTGTTATTTATTAAATTGTTAATTAAATATGATTAAATGTATAGGAATTTACATTTAAATCGCATGGCTTTGTTGAAAATTCGTCACAAATATTATCTACCGGAAGGATAAAGAAATTGAATTAATTAGATTGAAATATTAATTACTCATTACCGATATCGCTTTTACTTTTAAAAATTTTCCATTAATGGCGAAATAATATTTGTATGTATATAAATATGAAATAATTAAAAATTATATTTGCATATGTTCAAAATCTGCATTTACAGATTGTCCTCCACTAAGTTACGAATTTCGCCATGTACTCGGAGGAACAAGATTCTCACGGTTTGTTGACTTTGCATTATGGCAAACATCATGCTACAATAGTGGATGAAATTAAAACTTGTTTTGCATCTGAAAATTATGCTGATATGACATTTATTTGTGATGATAAAACAACGTTAAGTGCCCATAAATTGATAATGGCATCAGCCAGTCCATTGGTACGCCATATTTTAGGGGAGAGTGCCCATGCTCACGGGCCAAGCGTAGTGCTCATTCCTGGTATTAAAAGTTGTCACCTTCGGCATCTGCTTGATTTCCTTTATAATGGTCAAGTTTGTATTAAAGTAAGATTTATTTTTGTTAATTTTCAACAATAATATCGTAATAATTTTATATTAAAATTTCCATTGTAATATTATTAGTCTAGTGAATTGGATAGTATACAAGAGTTGTTCGAATTACTGCAGATCAAATCAGATATGTGGCAGTCATCTAATTCAGAAGAGGCCAAAACACAATCAGACGATGGCAGTAGTTGGACATTAATAGATAATTCTGAAACTGTTATTGTAAAAAGGGAAACTGATGATGATGAAAAAGAAGAAGGTGAAATTAAGGATGACGATGATGACGGCTTAGATGACAACGACAATGACAACAATACATCTGAAGAAGGTAGCGGATCACCGAATCCGGTCAATTTGTCATTGAATACGAAAAATCAAGACGATGATAAAGACAATGATCCAGACGATTGTTCATCGGAGGTAAGATATTTTTTTGACGGTATTTAATAAATAAATTCTTATTGTTGTTTATTGATTTTTTTCCTATTTAGAAATCAGAGAAAAAGTACTCTGAATCATTGAAAATCGGACAAACAACAGTAAAAATAGCGCCAAAAGTACATGAATTATCACAATTCCATCATCATAGGATGAAACGAAAAAGTATGTATATAGAACCTATTGATCTGAAACATCAAGAAGAATTATCCCAACTGAAACCACCATTAGCTGATCAAAAATTATTATCTTTAGTACAAAGTCCTGAGAATTATGTTGTTACACCGCATAGAAAACGACGACCAGGCTTCCATAATTCACCAGCACAAAATCCACCATTTGTACCGTTCTCACCATCATATATAGATGATCTTCACCATCAACAACATAGATATAAAAATTTACCACCATTAATAGCATCTAGACATCCATTATCGGTGTCTGCACCACCATTCTTAGTTGATCGTACACCGACACCAGGCCAATATCCGGATACATCAGGACCACCAGATAATGTTATTGTTAAATATCGTCCACCTAGTGCCGATCAAAATTTAAAATCAGAAACATATCAAAGTTTCGAACATACATGGGGCGCTTGGTCATTATGTCAAACACAAGTAAATCCATCACCTAGTAATAATGAAGAAACAAGAGAAACACCTATATCTTATCAAACAGCTAGTAGTAATGATGATACAGCCGAAAGTTCATCACATACAACAACAAATCCAAAACAAGTATTACCAACAGTGCAAGTTCGTGAATATCGTTGTGAATATTGTGGTAAACAATTCGGTATGTCGTGGAATTTAAAAACACATTTACGTGTACATACAGGCGAAAAACCATTTGCGTGCCGTTTATGTGTTGCAATGTTCAAACAAAAGGCACATTTATTGAAACATTTGTGTTCGGTGCATAGAAATGTTATATCATCTAGTGAAGGCAATACTACAGGACGTTTTAATTGCTGTTTTTGTCCGTTATCGTTTGAATCATTACCTGAATTAATTAGACATTTATCAGGACCACATAATAATCTACTTTTAAGTAAAAATATGCATGAACTTAAATAGTATATAGTTATTGTTTACATTCCATCTTTTCGCTTTTATTGTTCTACATGTCCCCCACCCCCCACCCCTACACTTTATTTTGTTTTCATTATTAAAATAGAGTCGTATCAAAAATCCAATTAGAACGACTCTATCTTAATTATAATAATTATAGTTATTAATTGTATTTGTAATTAACGGCGCATTAAGCGTGCCTTGTGATATATTTAAATCCCAATAGTGCCTTTCTTGATGTTTGTGTGCTCTTTATGTTAGATTTAGTATAATCGGTAATCCTCAGGTATGTAGAGTATAGTTTTAATCCTGGGGTGAGGCACCGATATGGCGGGACCACTAGTGCCTTCTTCCATCGTTTAAAGACACATTATTGTGTTATATATAGTTATAATTGAATGTTTTTTTTTTTGTAATCTAAACGTAATCTCGGCCGATTTTGTGTTCAATGATTTTACGTACCTAATACTATGCGTGGTGTGTATGACAAGTGATTTTATATTAAAATTTGACAAAAAAAATGCGCGCAATTCCCATAATTTTTCGATAAAAACAAATAAATAATCCACTGTTATATACATCACAAGTGGATGTATTTCTCTGTATTACGTGACATAAACTAAAAATGCGATTTTTGTTTTATTATTTGAGTTGATTCCAGCATTTTTCGCTTATGCACGTATAATTTTGTATATTGTCTTTCCTTATATAGTTTTTACTACAAAACTGAAAAATACGAATGTATATTTTTTATATACACACCAAAGAAGTAAAAATTAGGTTCAGTTTAACGAAAATAATTTTTAATTTATTAATTTTTTTCTTCTGTTTAATATCTCTATTCATTTTTATTTTGAATGAAACAAATGCTCTCATCTTTCTCAAATTTGCCAGTGGATGGATCGAAGGCCACTTTTAAAACGTTAATTGATTTAAGACAAATTACGAAGACTATTTTTTTTTCTCATTTTGTTTTGTCTGTTGTTCGAAAATGTAATTTTTTAAACAAATTTGTTAAACTGTTTTTAAGCAATTCGACTACAAAAATTTGAAAAAAAAAGCGAAATTATATGAAAACGCAACGTTGGTACAAATATGGTAAAAGCAGTGTGTTTTTTGTTAGATTTGTAAATTGTAAATAATAGAAATGTAAATGGTATATTTACGAAAAATAAAACAGTTTTTTCTTGTATTGTTTTTTAACACTGTAACCAATAATCAATTGTTATTGAGTCAACTTTAAGTTTATTGCTATTTTTAATGTCTTTCAGTTTGTCGGAAGGAGAAATTTCAAGAATCCAGGTATTAGGTTTTTTTATTTCGTTCTCTTCAATACTATTCTCCAACTTCTTCGTTTCCTTTCATTTAACTTTTATACATCTAATCGAACACAAAAGGCAGGTAGTCGTTGTACAGACATATATCTTGCACACCTGGTAAGCATTTCTAAAAGAAATCGCCCACAGTATTGTTATTTTAAAGAATTCTTATAACATAAAGAAAAGTCATTATTATTATTATTATTATTATTATACTTTGTTGTAGGGTTGGTAATTTAATAGTTTTTCTATTTAACACTCATTCTTTTATCTTATCATAGTGTCGCCAGTTCTCATTTTTACATGTAGGGCCATTTCTAGCTCCCAGACAACTAAAGCACTGCCTAAAAGCGGCACTTTCACAGGGGCGCCAAAATTACGACTCAATGTCATTCAATATAGGTTCAAAACAGAAGATATGTAGTTTCCTTATAAATCATCAGTTCTTAATGAATTTTGCTGGAAATTAAGCTGTGACGACAGGCCCGGCCTTAGCGAATCTGGCGCCCTTCTAACAATGATAATGACGCCTGAATAATGATTGAAAACAAATTCCTATAGTTACTCCTACTTTAATTCAATTATTAGTCATGTTTATCTACGATTTTTATGCCTGGCTGTCTGGGTGGTCGCTCAACTAGCCCCCCATAAATCCGCCACTGTGTTAGGGAGACCGCACTTATATTTTCCAGCTAAATTATTCACTTTTAATGTGGGTTTTAACAATATTTATTACAAGGCACTTATTTTTGCGATGATTATAAAAAAAAATCTATTTGGATACTTTTAATCGATTTTTGAATCATATTCTAGACTTTCAATTAAGATTCATATACTTTTCTTCCTAAATTATACCTAATTAAAAAAAAAAAAACTTGTTGTTTAGTTAAGTCTTGTGGATTTTTCAATTGAATTCTTCAATTTTAATTGAATTTTGTTCTCCAGTCTAAAAAATTAAAATTGCGACACTTGTTTTCGCACTAAAATTGCAAAGTTTTGGTGAAGTCACTGTTGAAGTATAAAAAGAAGTTAATTTTCCACTTGGAATTCTAACGGACTTCTAATTTCGGTTTTTGAATATTTTTGTTTAAATCATCCATTTTTAGTGAGCTTCAGATTTAAATCGTGGTAAGGATAAAATTTAGAATAGTTTTGAACGATTTTTGAGCTACATTACTTTGATTTTAAATTTATAAAAATTTCATTATAAACCGCAAGTTTTTCGACAAATTTTTCTATAGAATCATTCAAGATAATAGGCGGACACCTTTATCAGGTTTAAGAAATGAATTCTGCAATTTAATTTAGCTTTTAGGACACGGTATCCTTGAATCATCAATTTTGAAGCAATAAAAGGACTTTCTGTATTATAGAAGATCAAAAAACAATTCTATAAAAGCAAATTAAAATTTTTCTAATTGTATTTTTCATATCAGGGCCCGGCAAGATATGGACCTGACTCTTCATATTGGATGACAGATATGCCGCCATACTAGTTGACGAACTTAAATGGAATAGCTCTTATTATGCAAAAACATTGAAAAATCGAGAAGATGTGCACCGATCGAGATTGATACTAAAAATGATTGAAACTGAAAATGATCGTGTTTATTGTTTTTATTGTCACAATTTCGTTTAAATAACAAGTGATACAGGACTTTAATGGCCAATTAAAAGAGAAAGAGGGACGGTATAAAAATGTTTGCCTGAGGGCGGCACGGCACATATCCTTACGTTACGATTACTCGGACTGGAAAAGTTTGCCTGTTCGCCAACGCTTCAAACATAGCGGATATAATTGTTGAAACAGCATATAAGGAAAATTAGACGCATGCTCAAAAATATTTTCTGGATACGTGATATCCTCAAGCCATTAATTAAAATCCTGCTTGAATCTAGGTCATTCGTTAATGTTCTTCAGGATTCTGTTCTCTTGTTTGACCGGATATGAGGATGACAAACGCTTGGGAAATAATTTATTACTTAAATGCTTTTCAGACAACCAGTATAATTGTTGAAACAGCATATAAGAAATAAACATTTCCTTTGGAAAATTAGGCACAGGTTCAAAAATGTTTCCTGGATTTGTGATACCCTCAAGACAATAATTAAAATCCTGCATAAATATAGGTCATTCGTTGATATTCTTCAGGATTCTGTTCTCTTGTCTTACCGGATATGAGGATGACAAACGCAGCAATGTTTGATAGATAATTTATTACTCAAATGCTGTTCAGACAACTGATATAATTGTTGAAAGAACATATAAGAGATCATATTAAAAATGTCTTAAGAATCAAAATAAAAATACGTCATATTATCTATTACATATTATCTTAGTCCTAGGGTAACACTTAATTATCGTCAGCTATAATAGTAGTTATACATACAGGGTGTTTGGTCTAAGTATGGTGAGTTCTAAGAAACTCCTATTAGTCGACAAGCGATTCGAAAAATATTACTCATTTCAAAGTTGGTCAAAAAACGATCGTTTTGGACAATGTCGCAATTTTAAAAAAAAACAACAAAACACGCAAAACGACTAAAAATGACTCAGAGACCTTCCCAACATTGATTTTTTCGTTTTTCTCCATTGTATGCCAGAGAAAATACGAAATATTTTCACCTGTTCCACAATAAAATGAGTAAAAACGAAAAAAAAAAACAATTTTGGGAGGATCCTAAAGTCATTCTAAGTCGTTTTGCGTGTTAAGTTCGTTTTTGAAAATCACTACATCGTTAGAAATGAGCGTATTCTGACCAACTTCCAAATGAGCTACGAGACTCTAATTTTGCTTTAAGGACCCTCCTACAAATCCTTAAAATATTTTTCGAATCGCTCGTCGACTAATAGGAGTTTTTTAGAACTTACCATACTTATTGTTAGACCAAACACCCTGTATATAGCACTAGTAGCAAATTGGGCAGTAAAAAAATTGTGAATATGTAAAAATTTCAATGAATGTCGTTATAAAACGTGAGCCAAGATTTGGTAGTAGTAAATTTACAAAGCAAATGAAAGAATTATAACGAGATCTTTGCAATGAACCATATTTACGTGGAAACTCCTGTATTTGTTGGAACAGCATAAAGGAAAAGGAAATAAACATCCCATTTGGAAAATCAGGGTCAAGTTTAACAATGTTTTCTGGATACGTGATACCCTCAAGCCATCAATTAAACTCCAGTTTGAATCAAGATCAATCGTTAATGTTCATCATGATTCTGATCCCTTGTTTTACCGGATATGAGGATGGCAAACTCAGCAATTTCATGAGTGCTATTCAATGATATAAATGTTTAAACAACATACTTATAAGAAATTTTAAAATTATCACAGAACATTTAGTCCTAGGGTAACACATAATTGTCGTTAACCACAATAATAGTTGTAGCACTAGTAGCTTTATTTTACATCAACAAAAACGAATATTTAGCAATCTAAATGGTTTTGTTGTTTTTCAGAATATTCTTCGTAATGATCGATTTAATTTTGCATGCCTTTGAATCAATTTTCATAGCACTTTTTCCATTCCGATTGAGCCGTCTCAAAGACATGCATTTTGAACGCATCCACCGCTTCTTTTGTTGTCGAAAACGTTGACCACGTAGCTTATTCTTTACATAAGGGAACAACGGACGTTCCATCAATTCAATGTTTTGAATGGTCAAATACCTACTATTGCCAAGATTTACCAGCATGTTAAAAAGTTGAAGGGGGACCAAATCGATTGAAAAATCTCCACTAATCATTAGTGTATTACTTAACGATTTATCTAGAGCTTGAAGGTAAATCGTACAGCAGCTTGTTTGAAAGCTTACTTATGTGCGGAGGGTAGATGGAGCCCCAAATATCCAATTTTGGGAAATTGAAAAAGCTAGAAAATTTTCTTTATTTCTTTTTAGTAACTTTTTTAATTTTCCAAAATTGGATTTTTTGGACTCCCTCTGCTCTTTGCACATGAATAAGCTTTCAAGCAAGCTGCTGAATTTAGTAAAAAACCACCAAAACGAGGCCTGCCTCCACGATAGCCTCAGGAGAAATTTATTGCATTATTTATCTGAAATATTTCATGAGAAGAGATTTAAACTTTGACCAACCTCCTTTGACATTGGATACATTCGACTAAAAATGATCGTGTGTATTGTTTTTTTTTAATTGAATTTTTGGTAAAATGACAAATGCTACAGAATTTTTATAGCTATTTAAAAGTGAAGGGGGGGGGTCTAAAAATGTTTGCCTATATGCGGCACATATCTTCAAGACGACCCTGTTTACGTGGACAATTTTTTTTATAGTTATAAAATACATAATTTTGAAGGGAATCGTCAAACTATTTAAATGCCAATAAGAATATTTATTATGTAGGTTGTCCCCTAAGTCCTTTTTGGGGTAGATAGGGGATGAAATTTTAACATGAAAAGTTTTGTATCATTTTTTCACCTGACGCACAGATAATTAGTAATTAATTAAGTGCGCCAATATTTTGAACGGTTGTTGCGCCAGCCTGTTAAATGTTCCGATTCCCACGTTCCACCATCAATATCGCTGTAGAGTGCGCCAGGTGAAAAAATTGTATAAGACTTTTCGTCTTAGGATTTCATCCCCTATCTACCCCTGAAAAGAAGTACGTTCTTGCGGGACAGCCTGTATAGTCGACTGCATTAGACTTGGGCGCATGGCGCATTGACTTACAGAGTTGTCACAAATCAAGATCTCCGCCGGTTTTCTAGTTATTATAAAATAATTGTATTCTGTAACAAAGTCATCATCACGAACCAGTCATCAGAGTTTGAGTATATCGAGTCAGATAGGTATGTAGATAAAATCATCTTTTTTTTCTAAGCTGTACAGTTTCTGTATAGTTCTTTTAGCTCTTCTTTCTTTCCTTTGCCATTGCGTGTTGGTGTTTTTTCCTTTTTTCTTAATTAAGTCTAACTCAGAATGAGCTTATTTTACACATTTGCGCATAACTAGCCATAAAAGATAATGGTGCATTTATGAAGTTGTTATATTTCTTTAACTGGTTGCTCTTAATAATGTTTAATAAAAACCAAAACAGGTCACTTACAGGGCCGGCATATCCATACGTGCATATTGTGTACCGCACAAGGGCGTCAATATAAGGTAAAGCCAATCAAAGAGGGCAAAATAGGTAACCGAAAACATCGCCAAATATGGATTTATAATGAAATTATAAACTACTAAAGGGTGCAAAGTAATTAGCACAAGGGCCCATGACATATCAACGCCGTCCTTTTTCATGTATGTACAGTATTGGTAAGTACAACTCGAAACACTCTCTTTATTTATATTATTACATTTATTTTTTTTAATGAAAATCCGAGAATTCTTGTCGTTAATCATAAGCTCGAGAAAAAGAAGCTAGTTTTCGTTCTGTTTGTTTTACTATTCTTCGAAATTGACGTGCTAGGCCTTGACTTTGGATATCTTATTGCAATTAGGCCTCTGCCGTGTTGAGGGTCTTGTTAGGTACTGTTTGGATCTGTTTTCCTAGTTATTAGTACATACGAACGCGGTAATTATCTCGTTAAAAGTTAAATAACGCGTGAAATTCGATCGACTTAATTAGAAACACAGTTTTATTGTATATGTAGTTGTGGATACATCCGTACTAATAAAATTATAGTAAATCACGTTACCAGGACACCTTAACTTTCATTGGTCGACCTTAACTTTTATTGGTCCGGTATGGTTTTCAGGTGGCGCTCAAGTCGCATTTCTGAACGACATCACAAATAACGCATTATATATTTAATATTAAATATGGTGATTTTGAAGGGGGTACAAAACCCATATTTTGATTTAGTTTAGTTTGTCAATTATTTAATTATGTAGTATATTGTACAATTAATTTTTTTTACAGGATTAATTGCGTCAATGTCAAAATTTTGATCTTTTGAGTTATGTAAACTTGCCTGTAAAATAACCAATAGAAAGCTAACATGTAGGCACGCATAATTCAAATTACTACTCCTTACAATTAGTTTAAAAATATAGTCATACATAAGAGATAATAGTGCATTTAAGAAGTTGGCATACTTGTTTAACTGGTTGCTCTTAATAATGTATCTAAAATAGAAAGCAAGACAGGTCGTATACCGTACTGGCAAATACAAATAGAAACACTCTCTTTATTTGTATTGTTATATTTATTCTTTTTTAATGAAAATCCGCGAATTGTTGTAGTTAACCATAAACTAAAGAACAAGAAGCTAGAGTTTTCCTTCTTTTCGTTTTACTATTTTTCGAAATTCACGTGCTTGGACTTTACATTGTGTATCTTATTGCAATTAGGCCTCTGCCGCGTTGAGGGTCTTGTTAGACACGGATTGGATTTGTTTTCCTTGTTATTTGAACATAGGATCACGGCAATTATCTTGTTAAAAGTTAAATAACGTTCGAAATTTGATCGGCTTAACCAGATATACATTTTTGTTGTATATCTGGTTGTGGAGATTTTCGTACAAATAAAATTACAGTAAATCACATTACACGTTACAATTCAAAAACGTGATTGTAATAAATATAATTCGACATTATTAGAAAAAGAAACATTTAGCCAGAGATTTAATACAAAAGATACTAAAGAATTGAACCGTTGGTCGTTGTTGTTAAGTTCATAAGGTCAACTAAGGGCATTGGCTTTTTGTAGTATATCACTAAATACCGTTTAATAAATGATTTTCTATTATTTCTAATTACCGTCTTGATATCTGACAGTAATAACGATTAACAAATATTTGATTTAGTTTAATATTCAAATAGTAACATGCCAGTTTGTTTCAAGAAAAACAGGAGTGGTAAGACTAGATAGTTATCAAATAGCGGATTTCTCTACCTATAAATATAATCCGATATTGGATTTATATTTAAAAGTTAACAAAGATGCATCGTGTTTACATCATTTCTATCATTGTTATCACAATTGTTAATGCCCAAATACCAAATTTGGGCTTTTGTCCTGATTATCTTCCAATGACCGATTTTGATATTGAACGTTTTTTGGGTAAATGGTACGAAGCTGAACGTTATTTTCAATTTTCTGAAGTAGCTGCCCGTTGTGTCGTCACCGATTATGCACAAGCTCCAAATGGACGAATTTACGTTTCTAACGAAGTCACAAATCGATTGTAAGTACATACGTTAAACCAATAATTTAATTAATAGAAATAAAACTTTAGAACCGGTGTGAAGCGCATTATTGGCGGTAATTTGGAACTCGTCGGAAAGGGTGGTGAAGGCAAATTGAATGTTAAATATACAACAACTACAATCCCAAGTGAAACACAATTAATCGTCTTAGATACCGACTATGATTCGTTTGCTGTTATTTGGAGTTGTAGCGGTTTCGGACCAGTTCATGCACGTAAGTCCTAGATTTATAACGAAAATGAGGTAATTTTAATCGAATTGAAAATAATTAGAGAGTGCATGGTTGATGACTCGTGACCGTTTACCGACCGCATCTGTCTTACAAGAAGCTTATGGTGTTTTAGATAAATTCAAAATAAGTCGAACATTCTTCGTTAAAACAGATCAAGAAGGTTGTGCTATTGCAGCATCTGATATAAATGCAGCCAACGGTATTACTGCAATTTCTACGTTGCCTGAGGCGAATGGTCAATATAGAAAGCCAACGAAAGAAACAATAGTATCAAATAAATCCGATGTTGGTGATGATAAGAAAACACAACCATTATCTGTACCCGAGATAATTAGGAAGACATCGGATATTTCTAAAGAACAATTAGAAACTGTTACAAAATCTGATAAGGTCATTGAGAAAACGAGTGTGTAATTTATCCAATCAATAATCCACACAAATATGTACAAATATTTCATCTTTATTTAATTATTTATTTTATATTGAATAAAATTGCATAAATAAACATTTTAATTTTGATTCGCATTTTATTTACACATGCAAGGTAAAATTCAATACGTAATTAGATAAGTGACGTTCTGATTTGACCGTTATTATGACCTAGTCAGGAGGAGTACGATGAGACAAAACAGTAATACCATCAAACGTTCTGAAGCAGTCAAACTGATAATTTCAGTATTTTTACATCTCATCAAACGATAACAAAAATGCTTTATCTTGTGTTACTAATTTCAACAACAATCACCCTTATTGGTGCACAAGTACCATTCCTGGGACCGTGTCCGAATTACAAAGCTGTACAAAATTTTGATTTAAACAAGGTAAATGACAAAACTCTCAATTAATTAACAAAAACACGTAAATTCTAACTAAAAAAAATGTATTTAGTACCTAGGTAAATGGTACGAAGCCGAACGGTACTTCGCCATATTCGAATTCGGTGGTAAATGTGTAACCGCCGATTATAGTTATGATAATAACGGAGCTGTCAATATAATAAATCAACAGATTAGTGCTTTGTGTGTAAACATAAATATATACGGGTGTCTCAGTGGATTCGATCGAGTAAATTTGCAAAAAAAAAAAACGGCACTCATTTATACTGCATGTCCGCTAATTTATCAGGAAATTAAAAGCAACACTTGAAAGGTCACAAACGGTTTGTTGAAGTGAAAAATCGCTAAAATAAAATCGGTCAAGATTGAATAATCCTAATATGGTCAACGATTCAGAAAATGAAGAATAGACTTTATTCATTAAAATTGGCAAAGTCTTTAGCTTCAATCTTGTAGTAGATCTTTGACTAGCAAAAACACGTTGAGGTTTAACTAATTAACAGGCGCGCGGTATATTTTAGAAAAGAATCTAGTGGGACACCTGCTATACACCAACTTTGACATTGTAATTAATTATATATTTGTAGAACCGGTATTCGATCAACTATTGAAGGACTAGCGAATTCAATTAGCCGTACTGACGAGGCAAAACTTTCTGTTCAATTCCCATCTCTACCAGGTAAAAATTCAAGAATATCAAAAAAAAACCAGATTTATTATTAAAATCATATTTCAGTCAATTTTGATGCGCCTTATTGGGTGCTTGATACCGATTATGACAATTATGCTGTAGTTTGGTCGTGCACTAATTTCGGAATATTTAGCATAAGTAAATAATTATAATTGTAAAAATTTGGTATTTTAATCAATTTTTTTTATAGGAAATGCGTGGATATTGACCCGCTCTAAGAATCCATCATTGAAAACAATGGAGAAAGCTTATATGGTTTTAGATAAATTTTCAATAAGTAGGGCGTACTTCATTCGTACAGATCAAAAGAATTGTCCAAAACAGTACTGAATATTACGGGGATATTTGGCATATACTCCGTCTTTTGCAACTCGACACAGTTAATAACAATTTTTGGATATTGGTGGAATATGAGTCAAGTTGAAATAGACGGAGTGTACGTAGTTTTGTAATTTTATTTATGAATTTTTCATCTAAGGACTGCTTGTTTTTAATTTATTATTTATTATACTTAGACTATAGTGAATAAAGTTTCACAATTATTAATTAGTTTGGATTTTTGATTAATAAAATAACAATTGTTTCCTTTATACATCTGCTAGTTTATTAATGAAACAAATTAAACTTGGACAAAAATTTTGAGCTTTGAAGTGTTTTTCATATTTTTCTTCAGCTGAAGGAGAAACTAATTTGATAACTGCGCATCTGTCGATAATTCAAGTGAATATCTAAATAAGAATAATTTTCATAGATTTCATTATTACAGAAATATCGCGATCATCAAGTTGAATAAACATGGCAATAGAGGAAATTTTAAAAGTTGTTCCAGATAAAAGTCTACGTTTATTAACTTATGCCGGAATGAATCCATTCAAATTTCAAATAATTACATTTTTTTATTATGTTTGTTTGTTATCAATAACAATTCTTGCATTTGTTGGTTTCGTTTGTGATGAAATAACATGGGAAAATGTGATCGGATATATAAATACTATTCTAGCATTTTTGAATGTATGTATGTATAATTATAATATAATTAACAATAAAATTATTTTTAGGTAGAGATCAAATTGACTGGTATTACCTTAAACAAGAAAGATCTTAGAGTGTTTTTCAATAATATGAAAAATTACTGGCCTATTAATAATCCGAAATATTCAGATCAATTTAAACAGAAATGCTTAAATACAGTTGAAACACATTTAAAAATAATAAAAATTTACGAATTTTATATGGCATTTCTTGTTCTATCTGTTATATTTATGGAGATTCATGATGGTGTTTTACCATTTCAAATATATGAACCGAATATACCACCACCTATTTACTATAAAATATTAAACAGTATTAGCTTATTTATGTGTACACGTATATCTATTGGTTCTGATTTTTTACTATCGACAATGTTCAGAATGTTAGGACTACAATTTGAATTACTTAACGAAAGTATTCGGATTAGTATCAATGAGTGTGTCGATAATAATTTAAATGAACAACAAATCAATGAGATGATAAGAATCTACGTACATCAACACAATTTCTTATTGGAGTAAGTACGAAATATTGAATTATTAGAGGATTTTCCACTGTTATTGTAAATTTCCAGCCAATTTTCATTGGTAAATAAAATTCTTGGACCAACTTTACTGATATATCTGTGGAATGAAGTTATAATAATTTGTTTTTATTTTTTTGCAGTCACTCAAATGTATGTTTTGGTTAAATATTTCTCTTTTTTTTTGCAATTTTCTTAAATTTTTCTAGTACCAGCAGCGGAGAAGTGGCCAGGTATATTATGTACGTATTCGTTGTTGTATTACAAATGCTGACATTCGTCGCTCAACCTGCTGAATATCTAACAAGCCAGGTATTGTTAAAATTACTAAAATTAATTGCAAATATAAAGTGTCGAAATTTACTTGACACCCTCCATAACACACTTATAGATGGATCAACCTAAGTTTGCCCAAGTTGGAGTACTCCGGTTAACCGATTGTGACTAATCTCTCTTAATCTATTGATAGTATGTACATACACAAAAAATCTGAATAGACACGATCGGTTGAGCGGATTGCTCCCAAAACCTTGTTTGGAAATGACTCACCCATTTATACCATTGGAGTACGAGTGAGGGGTGGGGAGAGAGAGTTTGGACTAACCTAATTTGATCCATCTATACCGTGGTATTAAGCCCTGAGACGATTCGCTGTTTTATTAGACGACATAAAGTTTCATTGTTTAGCGGAAATTCTGTATAGGTGCACAATTTTTATGACTTGTCTCTATTGTGGGTGTGTAATGTTAATTGATTTAATTTAATTACAATTTTTATAGGCGACTAATTTGAACCAATCTATATATGATTCAACATGGTATAAATTAAATCATATTAATATTCGTAAATCTTTGATTATAATGATGTCTCGAACACAAACCGAAATTCATATTACAGCTGGTAAATTAATGAACGTGAATTTAGCAACATGTACAATGGTAATCATTTTCGATAAATTTCTTCAATTAATTATTATTAATACTTTTTAACAATTTACAGTTATATAAGAGTGGTCTATCTTTTGCTACTGTTCTTAATAATATCATAAATAAATAGATTGATTCTAAGAATAGAACACGTTGGAGGCATATCTTTTTTGGCTTCATGTTAGAAATTAATTTTCAACTTCTTAATTTGCGATCCGAGACGGTTCTAGAAGGTTTCAAGTTTTGTTTAATTTAATGAATGTCCTTATATCCCACATCGTAGATCAAAATAAAGTATAGAACATAACTAGTTCTATAGGATATCATTGTAGCTCTATTTTGCGTATTTAAACGCTATAAATTACAATGAGTACGGAAAGAATAAAGACATAAAAAACTAGTCCATTTTATTTGAATTCAAACGATAACATAACAAGTCGAAAATTTAATTTTCCAATTATCTTTAGGTTAAAATTTAGATAATAGTTCATTATAGTAATAATATTGCAATTATTGTATGATCTATAAAATTAACTTACAATTAGAGTTAAATTGAATTTAGCACTCAAAGTTTAATGTTGCCACGTCTATTTGCACAAAATGAGTAGAATTAGTTCTTTGTAGAAAATAGTATTTTATGTAACTATTAATTAACACGTGTAATTTAGTAAAAGCATTGCAAAATTTGTCTTTTTTTTTTAATTCTAATTTAAGTGAACACCTAATATAAACACAATAAAGTCCACTCAGCTACCACTAACATTACTACAACTGTACTGTCTGTACTGTTATTTCTTATTCAAAAATTTTTTTACAATCGTTACTAAAGTGTAATTTTTAATACAGCGTATTTGACTCAAAAATTTGATTTTATAGCACTAGTGCGATAATTTTTACGGTTTTTTTGTTGCACACCCGTGACATAGCAGCAAAGTAAGAAAGACAGAAGATAAAGAAAGATTGGAGAGAAAACTAGAAAGAAAGGCACTTGATTTAATTAAAAATTGAACCAAGAATACTAACAATAAGGTAAATTCCACCATATAGGTATGCTAATGTACGATTTCTAGAGTCCTTAAAAATATCCTTTCGTCCTGTCCAATCACACTAAAGTTAACTATTTGTGGATTTTCCACCAACAATAGCAAATAAGTCGAATGGGATCACGTAAAAAATAATAAAGTCAATCATTCTCATTCAGAAATATCGATATAAGCATGGATTCTGAAAGATTTCCTTCATGGTGATCCAGTTTTTATCCCAAAACGTTGGACCGCGTTTCTTAATTTCACCAATTTTTTTTTCAATATCTTGTGCTCATACTGTAAGTAATTGGATCAACAAAATTGACCGAATGATTTACAGTTGAATGATTGTACGCGAAGTTGATTACATTTCTATACGGCCGCCAAAAATTGCTATGAATTTCGTTTCCTGATAAAATTTCCGGTAATATGTACACGAATTAGAGGCTCTTCCGCTTTAGATCCGGAACGGTGACAAAAAAGAAATTCGACTTATTTCTCTTTTCGACTCTTCCACAAACCCAAATATAATCTACCACACGATCACGATTAGCTTAATTTTCCCGATTTTGATTTCTTTAATGTCGACAATCGTATCCGGATTTTGAGGCTCTGTTTCAAAGCCCACGTTATTATCCATGGGATGAATACTTCCTGAATGAAATTGTTTTCCTATTTAATTTTAATTTATTTTTTAAGTATGTAATACGCGTTTTAAATACAACGACACGAGATCAAGAATCTTATTAAGCGATAAATAACTTCTTAAATATAAAAAAAAACATATTCGCTAAAGCTGTTAATTTAAACGCGTATTTTCTTCTACGACGGCTATTGGGATCGTAATAAATAAATTTGGATTACCGAATTGCACGTTCGACAATTAACTTGACAAACGATTGCTTTATGAGCCGCAAGACAATTCACATCCCTGAAAATCATCTTATTGCAGGAATCGCACGTATGATGAAAGCACTGAAATTAGCCCTTTTTTTATGTATTTTTAGGGCGTATGATGACAAAGATATATCGGAAATTTTAACAAGCAATTATGTTTGTTTTTTTCTTGTCAGTTCTCTAGGTGAGATGCTGACAAGCGTATATAATAACAGAAATAAAACTTGTATTTATTTGTTTTTTCCATGAAATGACTATAAATAACAACATATCGACAACACCTGTTTGCTTGAACGTGGAAGACAACGTAGGATTATTATTAAACGTGACACTTTCATGGTTTTTATTTAACTAATAATCGAATGGGACATCCCATTCGATGATTCCATCTACAAGTATATAAATATATATGACAAATGTTCATATCAACTAATCAGATGTAAACTAACAAATAAAAATCCGGTCTAGTTTGATACGAATTTCCCAAGAAATTCTCAAAATGTTTTCCACTTCTAATGATACGGTCGTGAAAGTAGATGAAATTCCCAATATTTTCATATCAATTATAAAGCAAATTAATTAATTTTAATAACTGTAAATAACAAGTGAAGAGGAGGTTTAAATTTTCCTTGAAAATTCTTTTAATTTCCAAATTTTTAGCGAGCTGTAGGACCTTTCTTTTTACTTCAGCTTTCTAAAAACATGTCATGTGATTCTCTATCTTTAAAATTATGCACGTCAATGTTAGAAAATGATTTAAATTGTCTTCATTTTCCGGAAAACTTACAAGCTTATCCGGGATATTCTTGAAGATTTGGAAAGCTCTTTAAATGTTCCATACAAATTCACCTGATAATCATTAAAATCAATAAGTTTTAAACAGTTATAAAGGAAAATGGACAAGAAAAACAGTATGCAAGAATTTTCTCTGCCGTTTAGAATTTTTCCAAAATGGAAAGCTTTAGAACATGCACCTTGAAATGCTCTATCTAACGCATGTTTACTTTTCCACTATCTTAAAAAACAAGTTTTAAACATTTTTATCAATTGATCTATTAATTAGACAAAAAAAAACAAGCTTGCGAATTTTCATTATCGCCATTAGACGATTTCTTAGTCGCTCTTTAAAGATTTCATAGTCGCTATTGAATTGACGCAATACATTGATTTAAATCACACCCTTAATATATCAATGATTTAAATTATTATTAATCAACACAAAATTTGCGTTCTTTTTTATAAAAATAATATAAATTCCATCGATTTATTGTCCATTTTTCTTCCGATGTATCTTTGTCCTTATACGCCCCAAAAATAGGTACGTTCTAGTATTTTCTCGTTATTGTCGCGAGAAAAATTTGATTTAGTTAGGGTGATTTTTGGGGGAATGTGAATTGTTCGCGGTTCATAAATTAATAGTTTGTCACGTTAATAGTCCAACATGCAATTCGGTAATCGAAATTTATTTATTACGATCCAAATGGCCGTCGTAGAAGAAAATGCGCGTTTAAATTAACAGCTTTCGCGAATAGCTTTTTTTGTATTCGGGAAGTCATTTATCGCGCTTAATAAGATTATTGATCTCGTATAGTTGTATTTAAAACGGAGTCCGTCGCATATTACATATTTACAAAATGAATTAAATTCAAATAGAAAAATAATTACAGATGGTACAATTTCCTTTTGGGCTATAGGTATTCGTCTAATGGGACCACGTAGAGATAAGCACCTCTACGTGGTCCCATTAGACTTATTTGTTGAAAAAACAGCAAATTTGACAAAACTTCAAAAAAGTTATAGAACTGCGGCATGCCTCACATGCCTGCATACATTTAAAATTCCATACAAGATAAAAATAAGATCAATTTGTACCTGTTTTTTTTTTACTGAATAGTGAAGTTTTAGATGCCTTCAAATAAGCCACATTGGATACTGTATAATGTATGTTGGGTTGCATATCCATTACAATTGTTCGATTAAAACAGTTTACTGATAATGATAACAAAACAAGTGCTCTGTCTACAAAATAGTGTAACACGTATTGATGGTTGCATAAAAACTGATCCAAAATACTATATCATATAAAGTTATATTTATGGCCAAGTATGCTACCTACTTAATCCACCACACATTTGAAAATATCTATAATCTACCAACTCATAATTATTTCCGTCTTTTTTCTTTATTATGCATCTGTTGCTTTTCCCAAGTATTACGACATTGAAGTGCTACAACTATTTCTTGTAGCTAAATTGAAGGACAAACTGCGACAAGTAGTTAGTTAAAAAGAGCAAGACAAACTGTCACGTTCATTTTGATTTGAGTACGAACGGCGCGCTGTTAAACAAATGTGATTGGACAAGACGAAAGGATCTTTTTTAAGGACTTTAGAACCAAAATTTCGATTAGGCTCACTCACAAACGAATTCTATGAGTGATTTTGAACCTATATGTGAAATTTTATAACGATTGAGTTAGTATAAGCAAAAACTCGTATGCTACACATTTAATATACCGGGTGTATCACGGTATTTATTTTCGCAGTTGGCGGTGCTTTTGTTTATGTAGTACCGTACTTTGGTTCGGCCATTTGCAAAATACATTAACAAATTTCAAGTGTGAATCAAAGGCACAGCCATCTGCGTGGTACACCCTGTATAAATTTTGTATAGAATTAGGTTAGAAATCGTACATCAGCATATCTATGGTGGGAATGGTGAATCTGGCAACGTTGATTATGATTTGAACTCTTCTATAACCCAAATTTGATAGCGCATGATTTTATTTATTATCTCTATTGTATTATGTTCTATCTCTATTTTATCCTTCCGCTTGATTGGTAGATAGGGCGAAAACGTGTAAAACGCCCTCTACTGTCCTCTGTAAAATCGTCAATGGACGTAGTTGATGTGTGTGTAAATAGAGAAGCTTTCTTAGAATAAAATAAATAAATAAGAAAATAAATAAATAAAATATAATAAATAGGAAAAGTGATAAAAGAACAAATAAATTTAACTATCTGTTCATATTCATAATTAATCTCCATATAAACATCGGCGTTTATTAATTAATTTAATAGTAAGTTGTTATTATTGAATCAAATGAAAAAAAAATAACTCACTAGACAAAAATTGATAACTGTCAAATGCCGCTATTACTTGAGGGGGAGGGTCGCGGTTGACCTTTTGTAAAGGAATTTTACTATTTTAAAAACAATCAAGCTACAATAAAGGGTGAAATTGTTGATTTTATATCAATTTTTTTAGTATTTCGTGTCGGACAAAATCTGGAGTTGAAGACAAATTGAAGAGCCAACATGCCGGCAGTTCGAGGTGATGGCATGCGTGGCTTGGCCGTGTTTATTTCAGATATAAGAAATTGTAAGAAATCATTTAATTATTATTTAATCATTACCATAAGAAGAATCTATCGATCTTAAAAATTAATTGATTTGAATTAAATCATTTTGTTAAAAGGTAAAAGTAAAGAAGCTGAAATCAAACGTATCAATAAAGAATTGGCCAATATAAGAAGTAAATTTAAAGGTGATAAAACACTAGATGGATATCAAAAGAAGAAATATGTGTGTAAATTGCTCTTTATATTCTTGCTGGGTCACGACATTGATTTTGGGCATATGGAAGCTGTCAATCTTCTATCATCAAATAAATACTCTGAAAAACAGATAGTACGTATAATAATTGTTATCTTAAAACAGAAATCCTTGCTAATATTAAAGTCTCAAATAACAATGATTATGTTCAAGGTTATTATTGCAAAAAAATGACAATTTTTTTATCACTTTTTGATAATGTAGTTTATAAAATTCTTTAACAATTATTCATTTTTAGGGATATTTATTCATATCAGTACTAGTCAACACAAATAGTGAATTAATTAAACTAATTATACAAAGTATCAAGAATGATTTGGCATCCAGAAATCCAATTCATGTTAATTTGGCATTACAATGTATCGCTAATATTGGTAGTAGAGAAATGGCTGAAGCTTTTGGTAGTGAAATACCAAAATTATTAGTATCAGGGTAAATTTAATTTATCAAAAAAAATATATATAATAATGAATTATTATTATTTTTATAGTGATACAATGGATGTAGTTAAACAAAGTGCAGCTCTCTGTCTTTTACGTTTATTTAGAACGTCACAAGAAATAATACCAGGTGGTGAATGGACATCCAGAATAATTCATTTATTAAACGATCAACATATGGGTGTTGTTACTGCCGCTACAAGTCTTATTGATGCTTTAGTGAAGAAAAATCCAGAAGAATATAAAGGTTGTGTATCCCTTGCTGTATCGCGATTAAGTCGAGTAAGTTTATATCTCAATAAAATATAAAATATTAACGATTATGTCTTTTTTTTATAGATCGTAACTGCAAGTTATACAGATTTACAAGATTACACATATTATTTTGTACCAGCTCCGTGGTTATCAGTGAAATTATTACGATTGTTACAAAATTATACACCACCAGGTATTTTTATTATTTTATAAAAATTGCTATAATTATAATATAAATTTTTAATAGCTGAAGATCCGGGTGTTCGTGGCCGTTTGAACGAATGCTTAGAAACAATATTGAATAAAGCACAAGAACCACCAAAATCTAAAAAAGTCCAACATTCAAACGCTAAAAATGCTGTATTATTCGAGGCTATCAGTCTTATTATTCATAATGATAGGTTATTATTATTATTAATTATTAATTTAATTTTGTGTAATAATTTGATTTTAGTGAGGCAAATTTGTTAGTACGTGCATGCAATCAATTAGGACAATTTTTAAGTAATAGAGAAACGAATTTACGTTATTTAGCATTGGAATCAATGTGTCATTTAGCAACATCAGAATTTTCACATGAAGCTGTTAAAAAACATCAAGAAGTTGTTATATTATCAATGAAAATGGAAAAGGACGTATCAGTTAGACAACAAGCTGTTGATTTATTATATGCTATGTGTGATAAAAGTAATGCTGAAGAAATTGTACAAGAAATGTTAAATTATTTGGAAACAGCTGATTATTCGATTAGAGAAGAAATGGTATTAAAAGTTGCAATACTTGCTGAAAAATATGCAACAGATTATACATGGTATGTATTATTTTACATAATTAACAAATATTAAAACATTTTAAAATTATTATTAGGTATGTTGACGTTATTTTGAATCTTATAAGAATAGCTGGTGATTATGTATCAGAAGAAGTTTGGTATAGGGTCATCCAAATTGTTATCAATAGAGAAGAAGTACAGGGTTATGCAGCTAAGACCGTTTTCGAGGTAACTTTTCAGTATTCCACAGGTGCCCTAATTTTGCAAAAATGTAAGAAGGAATCAGAAATTAATTTGTACAATGTTCCAATTGTTTTTATAACAAATTTAATTTAGCGAGAATCGATAATAAGTTCCAAAAATATTTATTTCAAAGTTAAAATCACTTTTACACCAAATCGCTCGGTTTCTATCTAATTTATTGTTAATATTTTATCAAAAATCACGATTTTTACATGGCTTTGTTGTGTTTTCTTTGTAGGCATTGCAGGCCCCAGCGTGTCACGAGAATATGGTAAAAGTTGGTGGTTATATATTGGGTGAATTTGGTAATTTAATAGCCGGCGATCAACGTTCATCACCATCTGTACAATTTCAATTATTACATTCAAAATATCATTTGTGTTCACCAATGACACGTGCATTATTATTATCAACTTATATAAAATTTATAAATTTATTCCCAGAAATACGTAAACAAGTACAAGAAGTATTTAAACAGCATAGTAATTTACGTTCAGCTGATGCTGAATTACAACAACGTGCATCTGAATATTTACAATTAAGTATAATTGCTAGTTCTGATGTATTAGCAACTGTATTAGAAGAAATGCCAGCATTCCCTGAACGTGAAAGTTCAATATTGGCTGTATTAAAGAAAAAGAAACCCGGACGTGTACCAGAGAATGAAATTAAAGAAAATAAAAGTCCAACAGTTGTTTCAAATCATAATAATGATGTTAATAATACAAATAATACAGCATCTGGTGATTTATTAGGTTTATCAACACCACCAACATCACAACCAAATTCCAGTAATACTGGTGTGTTATTAGATGTTTTTGGTGATATTTATAGTGGAAAACCGGCTACTAATACAATTAACACAAATCAAACTGTTAATATGTACAACCCAAAGAAGTACAATGATCTATTAATAATTATTTCTTATTAATTAATATTTTTTAGGTTTGTTTGTAAAAATAATGGTGTATTATTCGAAAACGATTTAATACAAATTGGTGTGAAAAGCGAATTCCGTCAAAATTTAGGACGTCTTGGTTTATTTTATGGTAATAAAACAAATGTACCTTTACAAAATTTTGTACCAACACTATTATGGCCAGAGGATCAAGCAGCAAAATTGAGTATACAAATGAAACCAGTTGAACCAATTTTAGAGGCTGGTGCACAAATACAACAAATGATAAATGCTGAATGTATTGATGATTATACAGATACACCGAGTATAGTTCTTAGTTTTCTTTATTCAAATGTACCACAAAAAATAACAATTAAACTTCCATTAACAATAAATAAATTCTTCGAACCAACTGAGATGAACGGTGAATCATTCTTTGCTAGATGGAAAAATCTTGGAAGGTATTATTTTATTTTTAATTACTTTTTATCAATTTAATTACGTTTTTTTCTTTGTTAAAGTACTAATCAACAAAGATCGCAGAAAATCTTTAAAGCTACCACCCCTATTGATCTACAAGCAACTAGAACTAAGATCATGGGATTTGGTATGCAACTATTAGATGGTATTGATCCAAATCCTGATAATTTCGTATGTGCTGGAATTATACATATGCGTTCCCAACAAGTTGGTTGTTTATTACGTTTGGAACCGAACAAAAATGCTCAGGTAATTAAACAATTAGTGTTAATTACTTAATAATTATTATTGTTATTATAGATGTATAGATTGACAGTACGTTCCAGCAAAGAGAGTGTTTCTGTTGAAATTTGTGATCTATTGTCTGATCAGTTTTAAAGATAATTAAGTTATAAATTAAAAACAATTAAAGAGTGCATTCCATTTCCATAGATATGTTAGATAAGAAATTTGAAAATAATTGCACATAATTGCTGGATGATAAGATAAAAAGATGCGCTCTTTCATTTTGTTTTGAGATTCGCTTTAAAAAAATAATAATTAAAAAAAAAATTAGATTTGAGAATGTTATATATATTTGAGACAATATGTATATGTGTGATGTTGGTATGACATAAAAAGCCTCCCCAATCGTTCCCCAAAACAACAACAAAAAAAGACAATTGTTGACAAATTTTATGTTTAAGCGCCATATAAATTAACGTGTTTCTTTTTGTGTTTTGATTCAGTTACCAGATTTTTAACGTTTTTTTTTTCAAATGAAATGGGTCCATTTATCACATATTGCAATTGGACGTTTCTGTTAGGAAAAGATCTGCTATACTCGAAAACTATTATCATGTTATTTAATAATAAATTTAAACAAAAAGAAAAGTACACCTAAGTAGATCTACCTTCAATATATCGGAAAAAAATAGTCTATCATTATAAAATAAGTGATTTTCATTGTCTATAATGTTGCTTGTGCGAATTTAACGTATAAAATACCTTATTAAAAATAAATTCATTTTTTTTTGTTTATTTACAATTAGAATTCTTAATTATTTTTTTGGCAGTTTTGGTAAATATTATCTATAGATAATCGTGATTATTATTATAAAATGAATCGTGTAATATCTACCAAAATTTTCGCCCAATGTATTGCTTGAAACGAATAAAGATTATATTTTTTATTGTTCATTTTCAAAACTATTTGCGTTTATATTTTATGTTATTACTTGTATATGTTAATTGTATAAAAATATTAAATACTTCATTAATAAAAATAGAAAAAATTGACTATTTATAAATTCTAAAACTATTACATCTAACATTATTTCGTTTTCTCTTTTTATACAAACTAAAATTATGCATGTTTTGTTGTAAAAATACAGCTGTGTAAGTGTAATATACAGTAGAGTCTCGATTATCCGGCCTAATGTGGACCGGACCCTTTCCGTATAATCGAAATTCCGGATAATCCAGAAATGTTAATATGTATACTATTTTTGTATTAAAGAAACTCATCAATCACATACATTGACTGACTGATACTGCAAAAAGGCTGGTAGGCAGAGAGTCAACAAAAGATTTTTATAGCTTCCAAGAATTTAAGTAGACAAACACTTGATTTTTATCACTTCTGATAATCTCAAACAATAAAACAAGATCAATTCCGGATTAAACGGAGTTTCGAACCAAATTTTTCCGGATAAAACGGAGTTTTTAAAAATCGATTTTGTTCCGGATAACACGGAGTTCCAGTTAAGCGGGAGCCGGATAATCGAGACTCTACTGTATTTATTATGGAACAAGTATCAACAATTACACCTATTAATTGTGTCATAAATCATAAATTATGAGTCATAACTTTATAATTTCCTATTGTTTGTATATGGACGATTGACATTACTGTTGCTTTTACAACTAAACAATTATTATAAACGTTTTTGAGAGACGGCTAGCCGTTTTGATCGAAATTCGTGTGAATTTTCGTGGTTTCCTCCAAGTTTACCAACATATCATCAACCGTGCACTTTACGATTAACCTTGACTGATTAATCGACCTTTATGAAATGTAAATAATAACAACATTCAAGTTAAAAGAAAGAAGATTAGCAATTTCATGTTGTAGGTCTTCAGGGTCGGTTAATTTATACCCGTTTTTTGTAAAAAAAAACCAAACGAATCGCTCAATTCCAACGATAATTTTCTAATAATAACCGTAAATTTCAGCCGTTGATGTATTAATTACATAGGAGGGCTGATGTAAATTAGTCGTTTCCGTTTCTAAGCCGGTCCTGTACTCTGTACTGTGATATCGCTGTTATGATGTTGATGAGTAAGCTGTCTGATATTACGTTGATATTCAGCGTGACAGATTCATCTCTTTTTAAAAATTCCAATCATTCCGCAAATTTTTCTGTTCTACTGGCACTCCTACATGCATAGTTCCATCGCTCTTTTGAATTGTCGTATTGATAATGAAATGTTTTAATTAAGGTCTTGGATTTGTTTTATTGTTGATATTGAGGCCGCAACAAATCGTGAATTATAACAACAATTAGTGTATGTGTTTAGGATGGTTTGTTTAAAATTTCAAAGGAAAATAGCCATGTTAGTGGGTATGGGGACAGGCGGGACAGGTGGCCGAAGTCGTTACACTACCATGAGAGAGGGGCGCCATGCCAAAGATAGTCCGACTACCTGTTCCCACTCCTCAACGGTTTTACGTACATACTCTCCGGACTAGTAGAGAGGAACTCTTTTATACAAAATGAATCTGATGAATTTTCTAGTGACCATTTCCAGCGACATTTACACGAAACGGTAAACTTTAAGAATTTCGTACAACTATATACCATCTAAATACTAACAATTATTTAAACAAATAACGATAATTATTATAAAAATAGTGTGTGTGTTGTTGTTGTTGTTATTTTGTGTTAAATTGTGTTTATTGTTACCTATTTCAAGGTTGTTTGTTGTTCTTTTCAAGTTGATTTTTCTAAAATGTGTATGTGACTTCTTCGGGATCAATGGCATACACAACATGTCAATAGGTGAGGAATAATTACAAATTTTATAATCGACACGCCTTATCTTCTATGTATCTATTAGAAAAAGAATTTTGCAATAATTGAAGAGAAATCCAGAAATACCGAAGATGAATATGGGAGATTTTTACAAAACAAAACACGTTTTCATGTCATTAAGATAGACCTTTAAACAGATTTCACATGAATTGTTTATGTGTTAGAAACCGATAGTTATATACCTATAAACACACACGTGCAATAAACCATATAACAATAATACAATAGAAATATAAAATAAAAATATTTTAATCAAAATTATGTTCAATGTCACGAATATAGATAGAAGCCTTTTAAAATAATGACCTGATTTTATTTAAAGAATTTCTGAAAATTTGCCAAAACTACCGGCCAAAAGCTATGCACTAACGACTATTGAAATCACCAAAAGGGGCTGAAATATACAATCTAAATTTCAAAATTAATATAAAATACCTCACAACTACTCGGGGAAAAAATTTACGATCGTTCCATGAATTATCTTGATATTTTCCTCTATTTGTTAAATTTGAAACTCAACAAATTACAGGAACAGGATAGTCTGCCAAATTTTGTAGTGTATTGACTCAAATTGTAAATCGCCAGATATTTGATCGATATAGCTCAACGAGAATACTGAATTTCACTATTTAGACTTCATAATAAATAAATAATTCATTGCAAAAAGATCATTTTTTAGGGAAGCTAACCGAGAAGAGTCTTTCAAATTTTGAAATGCATTTACTAAAATTTTAAATCCTGTGGTTACTTGTATATCTCAGAGATTTTCGACCATACTGATTTGACTATTACACTTTAAATTCATTGAAGAATTAGAATTAATTGCGAACATTTTTAAAGTACATATTTAATAGATACAGTGCGTTCCATCTGTACGTTGATGTCTCATAGAGCTTTTACTAACTCAAACTTAATATAATTGAAGAATTCATTGTAAATCATTTTCAAGTAAAGCTACCCAAAAAAGTAGTCTTTCAATTTCAGCATTGATTAAAGTAGAAAATACACACATTGGGTCGCAAGAATTTCATAAAAATGCCATTCAAAAAATCTGTTTTATAGTCCCCTCCTCGTGGGTGCTAAATTTGCTTAGACTCTTTCGACTAGATCCTTATGTGTTCAAATATAATTTCTAGACTATTTGGATTACATGTTCAAAAGTTTGAGAAACGCTGTTTTATACAGATAAAATGGGACAAAAGAAATAGGAGATGATCATCATTCTTAGAGATTATCTCTAATGAATCTGTGAATACGGTCCATACTAATGAGTAATTCAATTTTTAGTTTACTTGTCGGTGACATACTAGTAAGATATAAGAGAAGAATCGTATTGTATTCTGTCACTAAAGGAATTTCTTTCAAAGAAGAATGACTAAGAATTCTAATTTTGCGTCTAAAACATCTGTTAAAGTCGGTAATACTAGACAATAGTTTATCTTGTAGAAAAATAAAGAAAATGAGTATCACTCAAAGTTTTAAAAGTGCATTGTATTTCAAAACGCAACATAATTTAAGGGTGGTTTTTGTGTGTAGTTAGGGAGCGAAAAAGTTCGTGTATTTTTTCAAAATTTGCCGTTTTTGAGGTGTTATTTTCAGACTTCTCGCTAATCAAATGTTAATTATAGTTTATTATAGTTTGATTTTACTCTCACCGGTAGGATTAATGAGTTTAGTCGCTACACCAGAGAATTTGATGATTTATATCGAAGATATACTTCTAATTTTTAGTCAGAGTATTTTGTAGAAATTTTCAACTAATCTTTTATTCGGAAAATCTATCAGGCGAGTCCCCCGAGGACCTTTTAGCAAAGTTAGAACTTCGTAGCTCATTTAGAAGTTGGTCATAAAACAATCGCTTTGGACAAGGTCGCGATGACTAACGATAAGAATGACTTGAAGACCCCCAACATTGATTTTTTCGTTTTTCTCCATTGCATTCTAGAAAATCGATGTTGGGAGGACCTTCGAGTCCTAACTAGTTGTTTTACGTGTTTAGTTCGGTTTTGAAAATCGCGACACCGTCAAAAACAAACGTTTTTCGGCCAACTTGTGGATAAGCTACGAGGTTCTAATTTTGCTAAAATAATCTTCAGCTACCCTCCTATAAATCCTTGAAATAAAACTATTCGCTCGCCAAATAATAAGAGTTGTCATAAGAACTTTTCCGTCTTACGTGACTTATCTGATATAGAAAGACTAAAAATAAAGCTCCAGCGAGCTCTTTAGGGTACTAATGATATTAGCAAAAAAGACCAAAAGATTAACAAAAAGTTTAAAACGAAATATATTTAATTCGACTCTACTTTTGTCATTATTTTAGGGAATTTGTCCAACTTTAGGTCAATAAACTGAAAAAATAACAAGACCAAATGTTCTACTATTGAACCGTGTTAATGTTTATGGATTGTCGAGTAGGTACCACAATAAAATACATTTTTCGATATCGTGCCATCATAAAAATTGTGGATTTGTATTAAACAGCTACGTGCTTATAGCTCTGTTTGGTTTATTTTAAATTTATTACTACAAACTTTCGTGATTTACAAGTCTAGTCAAAACACTGAATACTTTCAAGTACTGTAATTCAAAAATTTATTACACAAATATTTTTATCACCTTGTTAGTGAGACTAAATAATGCTTACATTGATTTTTTAACAAAATATTTCTATACTATAAATGAATCTGTTATGTCGCAGCTCTCAGACTGTTTTTCAACTTTTCAATTGAAGTCCTTGACTTGTATAGCAGTTATTAACCTGTTTTATAGTTTTTATTATTTTGAAAATATCGACAATTTCTCAAATACATATCGATAATAAATTTCCAATTGAATTGCGGATAATTCATAATTTATTGAAAACTAACGGTATTGATAAAGTGAATGGATATGTTTAATTTTAATAAATTGGCCACTTTCATCAGTGATTGTTATTCCAATATCTCGTATAGAGTGAAATTGAAAGTTATCGTAAATTAACCAATGATAATTTTGATCATTGAAATAGAAAAAAAAATGATTGTTTATGCTTGCTTAATTAGAGTCCCCTTTGAATTCTGCAAGTAAAGATGATGCATCATTTTTTATTGTTCAATTTAGAAAACGAATTATCGAAACGATATTGTTTTTTAAAAGAATAGCTAATTATACACAAATTTAGAAATTGTATATGTATATCGTCAATGATGTATCAAATTTCTGCTTGGAAGCATTAGTAACGGACTCATTAAATTTTCATAAACTATAAACCGTGTAAGTTGGAGGCTTTTTGTTGTTTTAAGTAGAAAAACCACAAAACATGATTCATTCATTCATATCTTCAAAATATAATTTTATCCATAGTAATTAAATAGAGTACGGCATATTATCTAAATATTGCCGAAATAGGTAATTTCCAAACTAAATGTGTTTGGTTCGAAAATGATTTAGTTTACGTTTTTAAATAAAAAGATTGCGTCTTGCTTTATTGTTACGTGAAAATTTCAATTGTTCATTTGATTGTCCACTCATAAAAATTACACGATATTGTCACTGTATTTTATAATTAAATTATTTCGATTACATTGTTGTAATGTTTAATGTTCATTTCAACTAATGCTTATCTAGTTAAAACACGAACAACTTGGCTTTAACGAAGCTTTTATGTTTTCGTAATATCAAAGTCATTCGGTTAAGTTAATTTTAATCACGCATTTTAGAGAATTTAGTCCATCTAAACGAGATATTATTTTTAAATAATAATGTCACCTAGATGTATACAACGAATATTTTAATTAATTTATTTTATTAGTGTCATGTTGGATTTTTAAATCCTGGAAACGTGTCGATCTATTAAACGTTCTACCTAGATTTTATTTCTTATCTTTCTTATATTTTATTATTCATTAAATATATTCGTTTATTCATTCCACGAATTTAAAACATCATCAAAGAGGTAAATTACAATAGACAATAGATGATAGTTGTTTTGTTTGCGGTTATTGTTGTGAATTGTAATTAGTTCTTGTAATGTTCTGTTGTGTCACGTGGTGATTGTTTGCATGAAATGTTCTGCATGCTTTACAAATGATTAAAATAGAGGTGTGTTGTTAATAGACATGCCGTTAAAACTTTATTAAATCCGTTTCCTTTACGTGCGATATCGATAATAATTCAAAAACCGGAAATAAATCAATATTGCGTATAGGTATTTAAAATTATAAAAATTCGTCTAAATTTAATCGAATTATATTACAAATTTAATTAAGAATCGTATAATTTGACCCGAACTGTTCCTGTAATAAATTATGGTAAGATAATTATATTTTTTTTAACTGTTTCTTATTTAGAATTCGATTAATAACAAAAGCACATATGGTTTTATTTTTAGTCAAATGTATTTAAGACGTCTAAATACTCTTCAACTGTTATGTAATAAAAGTATACTTCTCCAGTGTCTCAAACGTTTTGATTGAAAGATCTCCGTTTCTAACGATGTTAGGATATTCAAAAACGAACTAACAATAAGCAAGCAAAACTAGAATCCTCCCAACATTGATTTTTCTTGTTTGTCTCCATTTTGTTCTGAAACAGGCAGGAATGTTTCTCATTTTTTTCTGGTATCAATGATTCTCCGAGTCATTTTTAGTCGTGTTGCTTGTTTAGCTCGTTTTTGAAAATCTTAACTTTCTCCAAAACGAGCGTTTTTTGACTTACTTACAAATGAGCTACGAGGTTATAGTTTTGCTAAAATACCTACAGGTAGCTCCGTAAAGATCCTTAAATTTTTTTTGAATCAGTAGTCAAATAATAAGAGTTGCCATAAAAACCTTTCGTCCGACGTATGAATAATCCATAACATTTCTCGTGTTTTAATTAAAATTACAATTGCCAATTTCTCCAGGTATCAACGATGTGTAAAATTGCTTTGATCCCATTCGGTGACAAGATTCCTAAAGATTTTCGCCTTCGGTCAGTACACTGGAGAATTGAACGAAACACACTTCACATCCTGTTCTATTATTTTATTTGCGATTTGCGATTGAAATTGAATCGATCTTGATGGTCGTAAATACACGCTATTAAATTTGTCGTAGTGTGAAGTCGGGTATAATAAATAATCACATTAATCACACTTAAATCTACTTAAATGTGTATAGTGGTACACAAATTTCAGTAGACATTTATTATAGTTGCTGTAAATCTTTAAGCAAATAGTACAGTTATCAAGGTGACAGTTATACTTAAAATTCGCATTTAGACGAATACCACCAAAATTTGATTCTTACTATACAACAAGAGAGCACCGTTACTTACAAATATGTTTCTATAAAATCTTAGTGTATCCATCACGTTCTAGAAGCTCATTTATGCTTAAATTTAGACTAATTTCGCTGAATATTTATCCAACTGAAATTTGATGGTGAATGGAAATGATTCATTATTACATTTTGTTAATAGCGAAAGTTGAATTTATTGTTATTAGACTTTATAATAGACGTTAATCGATTTTTGATTACTGGGTAACATTCAAACCAGCTATTTTTAGATTTTATTATTTTATGATTAATTTGTGTTTTTTTATACAATTTAAATTGTTTAACAATTAGACAAGAAACATTAAAGCATATGTGTTTAAATTAAAATGATGCAGACGAGATAATCACAATTAACGATCAAATACTGAACGGAAACAATAAAATAGCGTGAAGATCTTGCTTATAATACAAGGTGATTCATGTCGGACGAAAATTCTTATGGCAACTTTAAAAAATATTTCAAGGATTCATAGGGTAGGTTCCCGGAGGACATTTTCGCGATTTTCAAAAACGAACTAAAGACGCAAAACAACTAAGAATGATTCGGAGACTCCCAACAAATGCGAAACATCTCCACTTTTTCTAAAATAAAATTAAGAAAAACGAAAAAAAAAAACAATGTTGGAAGGTGCTACGAGTCATTCTCAGTCGTTTTGCGTGCTTTGGTCGTTTTTGAAAATTGCTACATTATCAGAAACGATCGCTTTTTGATCAATTTACTAGTGAGCTACAAGGCTCTAATTTCGCTGAAATGTTCTCTAGAGATCCCCCTATAAATCCTTGAGAAAATGTTTGAATCGCTCGCCAAATAATGGGAGTTGACATAAGAACTTTTCGCTTGAGGTTAATCACCCTGTATATAAAAAAAAACCGGAATAATGTATACTATTTGAATTTAGTATTAAATGATGTTTAAAACTATCTGAAACTACAGGATTTTAATGATTCGTCTTGTTATCACATGAATTTTGAATTTATTTTATTTGTAAATGGACATGATTTATATAGAGTATTTTTTGTTTAATCATTATTTTTATTTAAATCGATTTTTGAGTCAATTGATTTTCTACGATTCTAATGAAATATTTCGTAGAGGGTGCAGTGACCCCCCTGATGTGGGTTTAAGGGTTGAAATATATCGTGTGTCGACGCCAGCGTCGGCGCCTTGATGCATTTCCCTATAATCAGACAGATTTTTTTTTATCTCGCAACAGAATTAGTTTTATTTTAATTTCGTCTAACATTCAAGTGTTATTGTTAATTAATCTAAAACGATAATGGATTTTATTAATCGATTCTTATTTAATAAAATTAAAATATTGTGTGTTTTTTTAAATTGCGATTAAATAATGCTCAACATCATTATGACCTACATCACTGTGTTGGATTTAAAATGATTGTAGTTGAATTTAAAAATATAATGTTATTTTTATTTTCTAATGTATCCAAGTGTCGATTGAAAAAATTGACATTTTCTAAATAGTGAAATTCAATTTTATCGTAATTTAATTTTAATTATAAATATAGGAAAGATGTTTTCTTGTTTATGGCAATTATGGGATTGGTAATTGGAAATTGAAATAAATAAATAAATAAATAAACAATTTTAATTGATTTTCTATGTATTGTTTTAGGTTCGATCCCACAAGTATGGAAAACAAAAAATCAGGTTATCAAAATACATCAATAACAACATCAAATCATGAAAATACTGAAACAATACCGAAACATTCACATCAACACAATACAGCACCGCAACATTTAAGATTATTACAATACGGTTTAAAAATACCGAATCATCAACATAATCAATTAAATCAGCAATTAAATCCACCATTACATCTTCATGTACATCAACATAATCAACAAAATAATCATAGACATTTACAAACATCACCGAATTTGTTACAAAATTCTCAATATGTACATCAACATCAAAAAGCGCTGTATCAAACGAGTCAACCACCACCACCACCGCCACCACCACCTTTACACCCCCACAATCAGATAACACAGAATCGGCCGCAGATATGGGTGCCCCATCAGCAACCTGTCCACTATCATCATCATCAACAACAACAACAGCAGCAGCAACAGCAACAGCAACAACCACCACCTCAACAACAAAATAAACAAGACAACCAAACAAAACCTCAACAAAATCAATCAAAAACAGTAGTTGAACGAAAAAAATCACATAATAGCCCACAACTCAGATCACCGTCAGCGAAACGACCATTAGAAGCACCGGTTACTATGCAAGGTTGGTTACACAAACAAGGATCAGATGGATTAATGTTATGGAAGAAACGGTGGTTTGTTCTTTCTGAATATTGTTTATTTTATTATAAAGGTGTATTATTTTATTTTAAATTAATACCATTTATTAATATGAATATTATTATAAGGTCCTGAAGAAGAGAAATTATTAGGTTCGATATTATTACCATCTTATAAAGTATCAATTTGTGGTCCTGAAGATAAAGTTAGTCGAAAATATGCGTTTAAATGTGAACATGCTAATATGAGGACGTATGTATTAGCAGCAGATTCACAAGAGTTAATGTTGCAATGGATACGTGTTCTTAATTTAGCCTGTTTATTACAAACTAATATGTAAGTTTTAAGGAATAATTGATAGTTGTTCTATTAGATCAGGATGTAGCCGTTGTGTTTTTACAAAATACTATAAGATTAAAGAGCAAACAACAAGTTTTTTTCTTCTTTATATTAATAGCAAAAAATTTTTACCGTTCGATGAGAAACCAGTTTACAATAAACAAAAATTGATTTGTTTATAGAGTCTGTATGGTAATGAAACAGTAATGGTTGCATTCGTTTGCGTTAAAATATAAATTTGATTATTGTTTTTAATTTTTTTTTTTTATTTATAGGGAGAATGAACAAAATTGTAATTCTGTTATAACACCACCGATACAAAATACAAAACCTGTAGAGAACGTTTATCAATCGCATTATCAAAATCATAGTACGATAGCAACACCAATCCATATGCATTCATCGAGTAATACAACCGATTTAAGTAATCCGAGTCAACAAGAATTAAATCAATATAATCAACCGTTATATGCAAATGCACCGCCAAAACCGAGACGTTTAAACGATACTGGTTATTCGTCGCCTAGTCCTGAATGTTTTGAACGTTATCCTGTTAGACAACAAATACAAAAATCGCCAGTAAATACAATATATGGGCATGCACAAGAATATGTTCATTATCGTCCGAAAAATTATTTATACACAACAAATATACAAAATAACCCACCGAATATGGAGCGTCGAACACCGGACACATATGGACGATCAAAATTAACCAATAAAACACGACAACAAACCGATTATGAAGATGTATATTGTGAACAAAGTATGTATAAACGTCCATTAAGTCCAATTGCTTACACACATGTCAAAAAAACAAATCCTATAGTTAATCCAATGTATAGAGCTTACACACCTGTTAATATGACAGGACCTAGAGAACTAAATCATCAACAACACACACAAAAAACACAAAATATAATAGCAAGACCGCATAGTGCTGATTTCTTAGAATATGAAATGAATCGCCGTCAACAACCAAATACAAACAATTTTAATCGCCAACAACCTAGACCCAAATCTAGTCTAGATATAAATCGTAATGATAACGACAATGATTTTTATTCAGAAGAACGGTATGCTGAGAAAATGCGGAAATCGGCACAATATCTACCAAATATGCCGCGTTATCTACAACCACCTAACGAACATTTAATTCAACATCAACAACAACAACAAAGGAGAGTTGTAATTAATAAATATCCAGATAACGAAAGCACATATCCATTGATGTGTTCAAATACACAACCAATGAATTTCAATAATTTACAAACAAACGATGTTCCAATCAACCCACAACGTAGTCGTAGTGTTTTAAGTGAAGGTTCATTATCAAAAGAATACGATATAGATTTACGTTCAAGTCCACATGAACTTGTCAGTCCTGTATTTATACAAAATCAACAAGATTTATATGATGATAGAAATCACGAACAATTTACACGTTCAGCTAGTGCTAGATTGGCCCAACATAATGATTCGTTAAATCGTGATGGCGATAGAAAGGTATATATTTTGCTTAAAAATTAATTTTTTGCACTTTCGGGACTGGAGTGGGTATTTTAGTCGCTCTTTAGAGGGACTAAAGTATCACTTTCAATAAATAAATAATATGTTTCTATCGTAACATTAATCTTTCTTTTAAAAATTATTTTCACTAAAAATAATGCTATGTCAAAAATCTATAAATTAGAAATGTACGAAAAAAAGGGTCCAAGAGTTTTCTCTGCCATTCAGAATTTTATCACATTTTTTTTTAATGGAAAGCTTCAGAACATGCACCTTGAAATGCTCTATCCAACGCACGTTTACTTTTTACAATATCTAAAAAAAATAAGCGAGATATCGATGTTTGTCCACACAGCCCTTAATAGATGCTATAGAAAAATTTAAATTTAATTGAAAATCTAATTTCTCAATTTGCTTTTCCGAAAGTGCAAAAAATAGCGCAAATAACTCGGGACTAAAGTGCTTTCTTGCCCCTAGGGCAATAAACTTCCACTCTCAGGACGATATGTCGCACTTTAGTCCCTTGTTATGTAATATACTGTTATGTAATTTAATTTAATTTTGATAAAGAGAGAAGAATCGATGAAACGTTTATTGGAATGGAAACAACGAATGCTTCAATCACCCCTAAATCGTAAAGCACAAAATCATCGAAATTATATAATTCGGCCTGATTTTTGTTATAAAAATCCAGATGATTATCAAAGACAATATGATGGACGAAGGAGTGTTAATAGTATGCCACAATATAATAGTTATTCATCAGACGATGAAGGTAATTATATTTTTATTTATTATTTATTATTATATTGAAATTTCGTTTATTTCAATTTATCTATTAAATAATATACGAAATTTCAATAAATAGTAGTTTTGTAATTATTTGGTGTTAGTTTTTTCGTTTAATTTTTGGGGTAGTCTACACTGGTCCTTCCTGCCTGGAACAACTGGGTCTTATACTATCTTGTAACTAACAATATTTCGGTGATTAATCTTAAGTTATTTTTTTTTGTTTTTATTCTACTAACAAATTAATTTTTTTTTTAAATGAAAATACAAAAAAAAAGTTGGAATGTGGTTCTAACTTTGTGTAAAATTTGTAAAATTTTTTATGGCCGGTTTAGAGAATGTGGAGAGAATCAACGAAAATGTGCACTCACAACAGGCAGGACGGACCTTGGACACATTTTCGAATAATAATGAATCACTTACTACTACTACTTCTACTACTACTACTGATACTACTACTACTACCACACCTGCACATACCAATTCTATTATTGTGTCGAATACTGTAAAGGACACTGATAAGCCATTAATTGTAATGCATGATAATACACAATTAGAACAAGAACAAAACTATATTGCCTGTGACGAGAGCACATTTAAAAAGCCGTCATTAATTAAATTTAATAAAGAAACATCAAATTTAGCACATGTATCTAGTTTACGTTCAGAATATTCAAATAAATTTGAACAACCAATTATAACCGAAATACGCAGCAATGGTGCATTAGTTAAAAGTATATTAGCCGAATTCGAAAAACCGACAGACAATTTTGATGATGATAATCAAGAGACAATAACAACAATCGAAGAAAACTATATGACAATGACACCGAAAAAGAATATATTAGAACCTAGAAATAGTACAAATAGTGATGATGCTACTGTTATATTCAATGAAACCGAAGAGAATCCATACGTTGAAATGACACAAAATATTGAAACATTACTAAATCCTATCAATGATGATAACGATATTAATGATAATAATATAAACGAACAACAACCGTATGAAATGGTGTGTTTTTCTAGTGAAATTAATAAATTTGAGCCTGTTTATATGGAGTTAAAAAATCCACAAAATCTACCCGATAATATTGACAATAACGATGATAATGATGAACAAAATGTTAAACAATTACCTGATATTATACGACAACCAAACACAAAAAACCACAATAAATCAGATAGTTCAGATGCTGATGATGAAGCATCGAAAGATTTAGATTCATTAGATACACCAAGTCATCCCAGATTCAGTTTAAGCGATAATTTTCGTCCTGCATCATATTATTTAGGTGCAAATCAAAATTTAAACGAATATCAAGATAGTTCTGATAGTGAATTAGTATCACCACCACCAATACCAACAATGGACGATATTGATACAAATATAGATGATGTTAATGATCAACAACAACAACAACAAAAACATCAAATAAAACGATTATCAAGTAAATTAAAACGAATTAATTTAACAAAATTGAAAAAAGATCAAGATAATACATCGATATGTAGCATCAATACTGATATAACGCAACAATTATCACAAAATAGTGATTCTGATGTTGAATTACGTTTATCATCGCGGAATAGTGATTATGAACGACGATTAAAACGCCGACCGTTATCAGGGGAATTACGTGATGATTTAGATTCAATTGATGATAATTATGATGAAAATAATATTACTATGAATTTAGATCAATATTTAAAAGATTTAAAAACAAATAATGATGATGATAATATTAATAATTATCACGAATATGAGAATTTATATATAACAGGACATAAACATGATGATGATATAATCCGTGGACGTCCAGATAGTAGTGCATCAACAACAGTTGAAATATGTGGTTTATTACAGAATTCGAATCGTTCAACACCTAGTATTAGGATAAGTAGTTCGTTAAGTATACAAGAAATAGCAAATACACAACCGGCACCGTATTATTATTCAGATTTATCAATGAATACAACAACAGACAGTACAACAACAATGTTAACATTAAACAATCAACGTGACACGATCAATTGTGGTAATAAAAAATATATAACACATATTATCAATCCGATTCGAAATATTAGCGATAATAATTGTTTTAAATTAGCAGCAGAAGCACGTTCTGTTAGTGTTGATTTTCTTAATTTAACCGATAAATCTGGCCATATCGATAAAAAAAATATTTACGAATCGGATACATTAAAGCGTTTGAAACGAACAGATATTGATAATAATTTATATCCGATTAGAAGTACAGGAAAGTTTGATACAATCAAATTGAATGATGTGAGACGTTCACATTCTTTAGAAGGTATATTAGAGAATGTTTTAAGTGAAACTGTACAAAGTACGGATGTTGCAACAACAATAACAACACCACCATCAACAACAACAACAACAATAGATCAACAAAATACAAACAATGAAGGTAGTTATTTATGGGAGGAAGACTCAATATGGCATGAACGTTTACGTTTAGCCAGTCAACGTCATACAAAATCAATGGATGATCTTGATTCTATTTATGCTGATAATAAAAAATTACAAAAGAAATCACCGAGAGGTATCACTAGAGATGTTACTTATGTTAATGATAATATCTACAATATGCCGTTAAATGATCAAAAATATAAAAATGATAATGGCGATAAACATGAAATAAAAAAAGAGAATAGTTTTACAATAGATAGAGAAAAATTAAGACAATGGGATTTATTATCGAGTGCACCATCAGATGATCAATTATCAACAATAATGGCTGATCAATGTCCTAAAGGTAATAACACAATGATAGATATTACAGGTGATGGGAGTACATGTGAACAAAATGAATCTTCAACCACCACCCAGCAATCACCAGGTATTTTTTTTTTTTAATTATTTTGTAAATTTTGTAAATATTGTATAAAATTATTGTAAATTATAACTGGTTTTTTCTTTGAAAAAATTCTCGAAATATTTATAGCCTCAGGTTCAATATCAATACATACAAGAGATACATTCCCAAAAGTTTTATCAGCGAAAAGAATATGGACACCTAATTCACAACAAATACATTCACGTTCTGTTACAAATTTAGCACGACCTTACGACAACGAATTTGTGTAAGTGTTCATTTTTATTTCAAACAAAATCAGCAATTGATTAGTGTTTTAAAATAGACTACAACGGCACTATTGCCCCAATCAAGGACCTAATCAACACGAAATCTCAAGTGAACATTTATACAAAACAAGAAAGGTGAGTTTTACTTGTTTTAATATAAAAAAAATTATTATTTTTGAATTGTATGAAATTTATTTTTTAATTTTTAAAACAATCAGGATAATAGTCAGTTGTCTGATAAAATGAACGTATCAGCTGGTGAATTATTAGGTCGAACACATGAAGAACTTGTATTGTTATTAATACAATTACGTAGACAGAGCGCCAATACATTACAGGCAATAGAAAATTGTTATAACGAAATCGATACATTACAGGTTTGAATTATTGTTTAAAAAAGCTATCACTAACAAAACTGCTATCAATATTCACTCGTACTAATTATCCTGAATCATTAATTAAATTTTAAAACACGTTAATTGAGTTGAAAATTAAAACGATTTAATTTTAGGCCCAGCTGCACATGATGGACCAAGCGAAACGACTGGAGAATCTACAAAAACTCGAACAAATCAAACAACACTTGATTGAATTAGAAAAACAGGTAATTTAACCGATTTTCAACTTCTTTTAATTAACTAAGTAACTTTTTTAATTTAGTATGAGAAAGGTAAACCGTTGGTGAATCTCGTCGATAATATGGTGAAATTAGGCTCATTATATCGTACACCAAACGATCGCAATATAAGTTCGTATATAAGAAATCGTTTAGAATTCAATCAACAAATTCAAGAACGTCGTTTATTAGCTGAAGAGAAACGTGATTGGAACCGTTTAAATCCAAATCATTTACAATTACAAGAGAAAGTCCAACAATTATATCAGTTGGATCGTTTAATACAAGAAGAATCGTGTACGTTACAAAATTTGCAACAAGATAAAGAAGATATCGAACGTGCATTAGGTGGTATTAGACAACGTTTAAATAATGGTTATAATGATCCGAATGAAATTGAACAAGCTAGAAAACAACAAGCCAATTTGGAAAATGAATTGAGTCGTGTACATTTAATGTTAGCGCAAAATTCGAAGAAATTAGAAGAGACAGTTGCTGGTAATGCGCGTTTAGAACAAGAATTGTTAGTGTTAAAACAAAAATTACAAATGCAAAGACAACAAAGAAGTTCGCCACAATTCTCAAATGCCGGTATGTTTGTATATGTGCCTATATTTTTGTGTGTTTTTGTAATATTGTATAATAATTTTGCACGAGACTGCATGTTCATTCGCTTCTTTTTGTTGTTTTTCCTTCCTTTCAAAATAGTGCTCTAGTTATTGTGAATAATTGTAATTTATTATATTTTCTTATGTAGGTGATAGTCTACCGTGTGTTATGGGTAATAGTGCTATGTTGGAATCGGATTTACAACGAGTACAACAAAAAGTTGGTGATCTACAGAAACAAAGACAAGAGCTCAGTTTACAAGTACGTCAATTAACCGATCGGTCTAATAATTTACAACAACAAATCAAACCATCATCGTCGATAGTAGCGGCACAAAGTGAGTGTTTGTTTCAACCAGGGCATCGAACCGTAATTTTTTTCGTTCCGGTTCAATTACGGTTCGATGCCCTTGTTTCAGCAATATTTTCTAATTGTATTTATTGAAATTTTTTAGGCAATAAGAGGAAAATGAATTCGTCCTGGCGTGAAACAGATTTAGATACAATGAATATCATCGATCATGGTGACATATGGGATAATAATCAGATGAATAGTAATATAACACCAACAACACCATTATATATAAATACAGATATGAAACAGACAATTGATACGGATTATTATAATCGTAATATGAAATCTAGTGATTCGACTAGTGATGATACAATACAGATGCCTCAAGAGAAACAAGAAATAAAAACTGTACGAATTGTTAAACGTGAATCTGAGCGTCGTCAACGTGAAAAAAGTACAATTAGTAGTAGTAGTAGTGGTTGTGGTGGTAATAAATGGGATGCATTAGTTGAAGAGGATACATCATCGCAAAATTCAAGTATACTATTTCGTCCGACACCAGTACAAAAAACACAAAGTACAATTAATGTTATAACAACAACAAATGATTATGATAATGATAATAAAGTAAACGGCGTATTGAATCGACAAAATTCGTTACCGCAAATCTATGATACTAATAGTAATTCCGATAAATCATCTGAATTGTCACCGATATTCAAAAGTGAGGCTGCTAGACAAATAATAACAGAAATGTCATCAAATACAGCAACAACAACGAAACAACAAATCAATCGTCGTATAATTCCAAAAGAGAAACGTCGCCATTACACAGCACCGAATAATAATCTAATAATGAAAAGTCTAAATCAACTACCAACAGATGATAATTGTTTCGATAAAGTTGTATTGAATGATAGACGTGCTAGAGATGATTTAGATATGGAACGTGCATTACGTCAACGTATCGATACACCGGATGTTGTACGTTCAACATTAAGTAATAAAGAATTAAAATATAACGAGAATACAATTGATAATATATTAGGAACGCCAAATAAAATTAATATACCTGAACGTTATATACCTGAAAAATTACCACAATTAACTGCCGAAGAACAGGAACATCGATTAAGGAAAGTTGAATCAATCAAAAAAATGTTATCGGATGCTGCTATTATTAGTACCAGTTCCACCAATATCGCTACAGGTATTTTAATAGTCACTTTATATATAAGTCGTAGATAAATTAAATTAATTATAATTTAATATTATTAATTGATGATTTTAGATGATAAAGAAACGGATAAAACGTCAAATAGTATTGCGAATAAAGCGACAACAAAGATGATTGAAGAGAAGAAACAACGCGAACATTTATTGCAATTAAATCAAATACTCGCCAAACAAGTAATGGAGATGAGTAAAATTGTTGCAGGTAATTAATAATTATAATTTTTTTAAATAGCATGTAATTTTGCAATTATTACATCGCTTTTATGTGTAATTTTGTGTTGTGTTTGCTATGCATTTTTATATTTTATAGGTACCAACAATCCTGACGAGCAGTAATTATAAACTCTAGGTTTGTTATTTTTTCTTATTATTTTAACATTAATTCATGCATGTTTGAAATCATAAACACAAATCAAACAGCAGGTAAGATAAATAAATACAGTACTGGTTCACTTAGCTTTATTGCTTCCGATATTTAGATTTTCGGCAACATTTACGATTTGAATCTAAATTTATTTGTTTAAAATTTATAGTGCAATTTTAAGTGAACCAATCGACAGTTTTATCAAATCTAACATCTAAGGTGGTGGTATTTAAGGGGTGTTATTATTAGTGGAATTTCTTTGTTCAGTTAAAGCATTGGCAGAATTGCCCCTGCAGCCGCAACAAATAACCGACGATGAGGACTCATCACCTGTAACGCCTCTGCCTCTTTATCAACAGCGTGATAATTTTTATAGTTAATTAGTTTAGTTTCGAATTGTTTGTACAAATTAAAGGGTTGTGTTCAAAGAGTTTGGCCTGTTTTTATTTCCTTTTACATTTTAAATATATTTTATAATAACGTTCTACAATTAAACAGTATTAATTAATAAAAATAATAAGAACGATTTAAATATATTTAAAATGTAAGTGTATAGTACTGAGTGCCAGACAATAAGTATTTTCATTTTAAATATTGTAAAAATGTTGTTTTAAATTAGTTAATTGTATCGATAGTTTATATTTAAGAAATTTTAGAGGATATTCGTGGATTAATCGTTACGCTCAAAAATATATTAATTAACACGTAAAATTAAACTCAATTAGTGGTGATGGTCAATTAGTTAAAAGCCATGTAATTATCGGATTTATTTTGCAAATTACTCTCGAAGTTATCGTCAATATAAAATAAAATGACTGATGTTTATTTTATTAACAATATAATTTAAATTTACATATATTGCCATTATTTGGTCTATTATTTTCTTTGTTAATTCAATAGATAGTATTTATTGAAGTATTTAATAAGCTTTTGTAAAAAAGAAATGTATTCACAGTTATAAATAAAAACAAGACTATAATGAATAAGTTTATTATCATTCAAATTTAATTAACACAGAACGAGTTACATAAGTATTACAATAATTGAAAAAAAGAACGAATTTAATTCAACACAAGGAACAAAAAAATTGAATTTAATTCGAAAAACGATAAGGAATTATTTGGATTTTCCCTGATTAGCAACGGCTTCCATTGCTTTTTTAACAGTTTCAGCATCACCCAAGAATTCCAAACTTTTAATTGGCTTCAAATTCTCGTCCAATGTATAAACAAATGGAATACCAGTGGGTAGATTCAATTGCATAATCTCATCATCACTCATTTCTGTTTTAATTTTTTTCATTATATTAATTATTCGTTTAAGGATAAATAAACGGGCTTCCAAGTTTCTATAAGCTGTACTTGGCAACGACATTAATTTTTGGTGTAATTACAATAAATTCACACTCCCTTTATGGCAGTGGTTCGGGTAGCTACAACCTTGATAAAGGTCTAGCGGTTGATTTTTTTGTTTATATACAATTTGTAGAAACTTGAAAACCCTACTCTTATATGAATAGATACTTACGGTCCAAATGTTTAACAATACCACGTAGACTATTACCATGGGCAGCAATTAAGATGACTTTATTAGCTTTAATTTCTGGTACAATTGTGTCATTCCAGAATGGTAATGTACGTTCGATTGTTAATTTTAATGATTCGAATTTTGGAAATTCTTCTTCAGATGGTCCATCTTTATAACGAGGATCTTTAACAATAATATCATAGTATGGATGATCTGGTTCCATTGGTGGTGGTGGAACATCGAAACTACGGCGCCAAATTGCCACCTATTTTCCAAAATAAATCAAAATAATTTATAATTTAACTAATTTTATATAGAATTTACTTGTTCCTCGCCGTATTTAGCAGCAGTTTCAGCTTTATTGAGACCTGTCAAGCCCCCATAGTGGCGTTCATTTAAACGCCAAGTCTTTATAACAGGTACATCAGTTTGGTTGATTTCTTCCAAAATTGTTTGTAATGTTTTTTGAGCTCTTGTTAATACCGATGTATAAGCTAAATTAAACTGGAATCCAGCAGTTTTTAACGCTTTTCCAGCATCTTTTGCTTCTTCTTTACCTAAAATTATATTGAGAAAAATTGGTAACGTTTCGATGAAGGACAAACAAGGTCAATAGAAAATTCTCACCTTTTTCGCTCAAATCTGCATCATACCAACCGCAAAATAGATTCTTTTGATTCCATTCAGACTCACCATGACGGACCATAACAATTTTAAATGGGGCCATTTTTTTAATTTAAATATTACCCTCTCGAACACAACAATAATCACAGCCTCAACACCGGCAATTGGCGGTTAAATAATACTGGCGATAGTGGCGCTACAGACAGACAACACTAGCGCTATCCACGGTGTAGTGGACAACTAAATCGGTCACGTGCACCATAATAAATGTGTGTGGCACCAATTTACACAAATCATTTTTGTCTATCTCTTTCTTTAATGTAAGATGCCGAATAAATTTATCTTTGTCATTGTTACAGTTGGAAAATAGAGTGCTAATTTTGAAATACCAATAAAATGTCATCTTAAACCTCAAAACATAGCTGCCAACCTTATAATATCATATGCCAGTAAGGCGGCAAATTCGAAAATTCAGGACCGGATTTTCAATATATTTCCATTTAAATTTCACAATTTCTCCTAATTTTTCACCATTAGTCTGATGGATTTCGCCTTTTTCCTTAAATTAGTCATAAATCTGCTACTTACCATTGTTATCCATACAACAATACCGACAGCCAATAACGAAATTAAATGAAATTGGATATGGTCAAATAAAAAAATTGGAGCTTCTTAAGTCCTTTTATACGAATATTAAAAGGATATTTATAAAGGAAGCAATTTCATTTGTGGGATAATCCTAGAAAATAATCTACCTAATTGAGCCGGAAAAAGGGGAAAATATGATATTATAAAAAAAATCCCAAATTCCCACCGTTCGATAATGGTTTCCATTGAAATCCTCCAGGATATTTACTGTAATAACGATCTGTTAAGAAAACAAAACAAATTCAATTTTTCATTATAAATTAATGTAAAAAATCAATGTAAACAAGATGAGATTTGAAGTTGAATAATAGCTTTGTACATACATTTCTTATCAAATACAAAAAAAAGTGTAGATATCTCGACTTGGTATGCACCGATAAGATGACAAACAAAAATCGAAAAATTCGCAATAATCAGTCTGCTATTTTAATTTCTTTCCAAAACTTCATTCTTCGGAATTTAACGTTCAAAAAAAATAGTAAAATTAAGTGATTAAAAGTGAAGTGTTGTGACTGTGATCTGTGCCAAAGCTGTGAACGGTAATGGTTGATATTCATTACAACAAACGGTAATATTTAAAACAGTCAAATTTTGAATAAATCTTTAATATTTCTTTTTTTTTCTAAATAAATGTCCAGCTATAAGTAGTAAGTACAACATTCAGTTTTTTCATTTGTATTTTCGAATTTTTACGGATGTTATAATTGAAAAATTGTTGAATTTTCTTGTGTATTTCGATTTCATTACCAAAATAATTGGCCTGTTATTAAAGCCTGATGAAATTGCAGGGTTGCTTAATTGAGATCATTTACAAAAAAACTCCATTATTACCAAATTTCAATGAATATTAAAATGTTGACGTTATACGAGCTTTATTTTAATTCTTAATTAGTCGAATACGGTGTAAGTTGCTGATTGATAAATAATTATGCTATTTCTGTACTTTACAATAGTTATAATGATGATTCTTAAAATGGGGAACCGCTATGGATTTTAATATGATTAACTTTCTAGTTTGGTGGCGTTCCACTTGACTGTAGTTCCATTTCAATATTATACTGCATATTGTAGTTAGTTCTATCCACTGTTCCCTCAGGAATTTCACAAATTTCTTTCAATTTGGAATTGTTTTGGTTACTATTAATAATATTTATATTTTTCTATAGTCTATTCACGATGTTGAGCCGATTTTAGATTGATAATGATTAATAGTGTAAATTATAAAGTTTCCTCTATAATCTTCTTAAATATACCACAATTCCCACATGTTAAAACGAACAAACGGCTTAGATGCATTGCTGACAAGTGGTTTGGTACACTTTACTAAAACAGCTTTTAGTTGAATTAAATTAAGTCGTTGAATCCCTTTGGAGCATCGTTAGATATAGGATTTAGTTACACTTATTCATTAAAATGTTACAGAGATGTATTGGGAATTTTTCAATTTCCTTTATATATAATGGAATAGATTGTATTTTTGTTTTGATTAAAAAACACACACACAAGAGAAGATAGATAGAAAATTTCCCACCTGTAAATTCATCCATATAAAATTTGTTACCGTATAGAAGCTAGAGGCATCTACTGTAGCTTGAAATACTTATTTAGAAAATTTCTGATAGATTGCGCTTGTGATAACGCATAGGGGAAATGTACAAATTTTCGAATTAACAACTTTAAATCATCATTATTTATCGATAAATTTCCATATTTTTAATATGAACAAATCAAGACGTAAAAATGGTGGAGGCGCCGGGAGAAATCACGCACAATTTAGTCATTTTTAAAGGTATTTTTGAGACATTTGTGATATAATTTTGACACACATACTTGACTAATGTTTAATTTTTCGTCGTGCAATTTTTCTTTTACGATTCGTTTTTATTTTACTGCTAATTCGTGTTAATATCATATTTATGGCCATACCTAATATTGCTACACTGAATATGCGATCGATTGTTAATTTTATACATGAATATTTCGATTTAAATATAAACAAAAAGTGAATATATTAAACGTATTGAAGTAGTCATAAAAGTTAATAAACGGAATTAGAAAAATATTTGTTGATTATGATTAAAATCGCATATAATTTCATTCTATTTTTTCAAGAATTTTCCTTTTTAAATGAAAACAATTATTTTGAAAAATTGTTTGTTAGCCAAATTGGAGCCTATAAAAGTTTACTAATTAGTTAATGAATCGTTTGAAATGACCATAACTTTACAAACTTTCAGGTAATTAATTATGTAAATATAAATTCATCGTTTTTTTTTTTATTCTGTCTCGGACATTATAATTTAAGGCAATATTAATTAAACAGTGTAAATGAAATGAAGATACGAATGTGTTTTTTTTATGTTTATGTATGTTTTTATGTGTTACATGTAAAGTACATGTTCAAAAATTCGTTGAATGAAAAATCAACAGGTTAATTTATTGGGAAATAGGTGGGCGTTTAGCCGTGTGTTTTATTAATAAATGAATAATGAAAGAATACTAAATGGTAACGCTCAATAAATTTGAACAATTTTCAACTCAATTCTATTTATAAAATAATCAAATATGAAAATATCAAATTCAAAACTTAGACATTTATTATTTTCCAACACATTCCTTATTGATGCTCTTAAGATTAGTGTTTCAATACGAGCAAAAAAGTCACAAGTAACACATCAATAACAGTCTGTTTTAAGTGTGTTCTTCTGAGAAAATACCAAGAGAAACATAAGCCGACGTGAAACAAATCGAATATTATTTTTGGTAAACACTTTAATATACCAAAGGTGTGGTTATCTTTTGTGTTTATATATGTGAAGGTTGGTGTTTCATAATATTCTAGAAGGTGTTTTAGACTTAATAATGATTCGTGTTTCAAACATATTAAATTGTCTGTGTTTTTTTCGAACAAATTAAACTAGGTTTGTGTTTTATTTATTAGAAAGGAAATTACTGGAAATCATGAACACACCTCAAATTCATTAACGTAAATAAAAACACTGGTTCTCTATAAATATATAAAAGATCAAATCCTTTAATATCGGAACGGCTTTATTTTTTACTCTTATTTTGGATTCACAAATATGTAAATTACATAGTACATATATAGATAAATATCTAGTTGTAACTGATAATGGTTTAAGAAACGGATAAAAATTAATAAATAAATCAATTTTCAAATTTGTAATAAAAGAGCAACCCCAGCTAATGTCCATTTTGCTGGTTTATCCTTTGTTTTTAAATTGAATGTCCAAACATATGTTGGTCCTCTTGTTCTTGTTTTATAAACTGGACATTCGTACATATTTCTCAGATCTTGTTTATCTTGTGTTATAGCACGAACATTTATAACTGGCATGGGAGGGAATAATTCTTTTAATTTTGAATCCATTATAATCCCAGCTTGGATATCCCAACGGGCACCTTCCATATGTAAACCGTGAATATACGC